>CM068778.1:541475-1141475 GCA_035084275.1 Hydrolagus colliei
TTGTACAGAATCGATTGGATAGAGATTTAGGGGATCATGAGGTTGATTGAGGTGGGATAGAGAGATGGATTGCATTTATAGAGCGCATTTCACGTGGGAAGGACGTCCCAAGGCGTTAATGAGTCAGGACGGGACTCGAGCAAGGGAGAGAGGCAGTGTCGGGTGGGAGGTGTGGGAGGGGTAGCAGGGGAGGGAGAGAGAGTTGGGAGGGCAGCAGAACAACAACTTTGATTTATACAGCGCCCTCCACGCCGGACGGTGTCTTACAGCGCTTCACAATAGTGGATCCCGGGACCGAGTCAGGGACCGTGTGCGGTGTGCCCGTGTATATGTGTGTGTCCCCGTCTCTCCGCCTTTCTCTGTCTTTACAGAAATCCTCTTTGCTGATGTGTCCTGTTAAGACGCCGTTCTCAGTTTCACAATATCTTGGTTTTCTATCCCAATGGTTGTCTTGGCAACAACCGTCACCATCCTCCCCCTTATCTGAGGCTGTGTGTGTGTGTGTATATCCCCCGCCCCCCCCCCGCCCCCACCTCATGCTGTTCAGCTCAGTTGAACACTGCTCCCCCATTACCCCAGTCCTTGTCCAGACTTCACTGGCTCCCTGTCCTGGAGAGGATCGATTAGAATTAGGAGCAGGAGTAGCCATTCAGCCCCTCAAGCCTGTCCTGCCATTCAATAACATCAAGATTGATCTTCTCATCTAACTCCACCTACCCGCCTGATCCCCTTAATCCACAAGAAATCTATCAGTCTCAGTCTTGAATATGTTCATCTAAACATCTACAGCTTTTGGGGTAGAGAATTCCATAAATTCACTACCCTCTGAGTAAATATTTTTTTCTTAACTCAGTGCAAAAGGTCTGACCCCTAATTTTAAGACTGTGACACCTGGTTACAGTTTCTCCAACCAGGGGACACAGTCTCCCACTATCTACTCTGTCGTACTCCTTAATAATCTTAGAGGTTTCTATAAAATCACCTCTAATTCTTCTGTATTCCAGAGAATATAGGCCCTAGATTGCTCAACCTGTCCTCATAGCTCACCCCTTCATCCCAGGGTACCAACCTAGTGAATCTTATGATTTCAAGATCCTCATGCTTGTATTCAATCCCTCCACTCCCCACCCCCCCCCTCCAACTCTCTGATCTCCTCTCCTCTCACAACACACACGTTGCCTTTCGCTCCACCAGGTCTGGCCTCCTCCTTATCCCCCGAATCCTCCACTCACCATCAGCGGCCCTGCTTTCAGCACTACGCCCCGAGGCTGTCGAACTCCCTTTTCCTCACTCCCTTCGCCTCTCCCCAACCCTCTCTTCCCAGTTTCAGGTCTGGGCTAAATACCTGTCTTTTTCGACGGTGCCTTGGTCACCTTTCCCCCCTGCCCCTGGCTCGGCCCCGGGATCCCGGTTACTGTGAAGCGCTCTGAGACGCCGTCCGGTGTGGAGGGCGCTGTATACATCCAAGTTGTTGTTGTTGAATGTGTTCCCAATTCAAAGGCACTTTACAGTTGTGACTTTGTATTGTATTTTGTATTGTACTGTCCTTAGATGTGTGTGTATGTCTTTCTCCCTCTCTCTCTGTCTCTCTGTCCCTCTCTCTCAGTCTCTCTCACTCAGTCCCTCTCTCTCTCTCTCTCAGTCTCTCTCAGTCTCTCCCGGCCATGGACTTCAGGATGTCCCACTCTGTGTATCTGTTGCAACAGTCTGGGATCTAGCCTCTTTACATCACACTCACTGACTCTGTTTGTTGCTCAGTGGGTAGAGCACTCGCCTTACAAGTGTGAGACCTGTGTTCGACTCCAGGCAGATCAGGTCAGGGCGAAACCTTGGGCAAGTTTCTTTACACACACACACATACACGCCTAATAATAATCCCTTCAAAAAAACCACAATAATACAAATAGGTCACTTCAACCCACGACTGTTTGTGGGGACGCTGCTGTGTGCAATTGGCTGCCGCGATTCTCCCACAAATATACAGTCAATTCACTTTGCAGTATTTTCTGTGAAGCGCTTTGAGAGTTAGGAGGGGAGAGACAGAGTTGGGATTAGTGGGACAGAGTTGGAAGGGGAGGGATAAAGAGAGGGTTGGGAGGGGAGGAGGAAAGTTGGGAGGGGTGGGAGAGAGTTGGGAGAGGATGCAGAGAGATTGGAGGGTAGGAAGAGAGTTAGGAGGTGAACGAGAGTTAGGAGGGGCGGAGAGAGTTGGGAGGGGAGGGAGAGAGCTGGGAGGGATGGGAAAGAGTTGGAATGGGAGGTTTGGGCAGGGAGGGAGATTGTTGGGAGGGGAGTGAGATTGTTCCGAGGGGAGCGGGAAATTTGCGGTGGGTGGGGAGAGAGGGAGTTGGGAGGGGTGTGGGAGAATTGGGAGGAGAGGTGGGATGGGAGGGAGAGAGTTGAGAGTGGTGTTAGGAGGGGAGAGAGAGAGTTTGGAGGGGAACGAGAATTGGGAGGAGAGGGAGTGAGTGAGTTCAGGGTGGGGAGGGAGAGAGTTGTGAGGGGATGGATAGAGTTGGGAGGGGAGGGGCAGAGTTGGGAAGGGAGAGAGAGAGTTGGGAGGGGAGGGGAGGGAGAGACGTGGGAAAGGAGGGAGAGAGTTGGGAGTGCCGTGAAAGAGTTAGGAGGGGAGAGAGACAGCTTGGAGGGGAGGGGGAGAGTTGGGAGGGCCGGGGAGAGTTGGGAGGGCTGGGGAGAGTTGGGAGGGGAGGGCCAGAGTTGGGATGGGAGGGAGAGAGTAAGGACAGTTGGGTGTCGAACCTGATGTTAAGGTTGCGCACAGGTTCGGAGAGTTTCAGGGGGAGACTGGGAAGGTGGAGGAGGTGAGAGTCGTGCGAATGGAGACATTGACGAGAGCCAAAGAGTATGGCCTCTGTCTAGTCTACATTCAGCTGCAAGAAGTTCGTGCTCATCCAGCTCCTGATGTCTGACAGGCAGGTGGAAGTGTGCCCCATGTCTGTGGATGACATCGCCAAGAGGGAGCATGTAGATGAGGAAGAGGAGGGGGCAAAGATGGATCCCTGGGGTCCCCCACAGGTAAGCAGGTGAGAGGGACGAAAAGCCGTTTGTGGAGATGTACAGCTGGCGGTTAGTGAGGTAGGACTCGAACCAGGCGAGTGCGGTCCCACTGAGGTGGATGGCAGAGGACAAGTGGTGGAGGAGGATGGTGTGGTCGATGGTGTCGAGGTCCAGGAGGATACGGAGGCAGAGGGAGCCTTGGTCACTAGAGAGGACGTTGTTTGTGACTTTCACAAGCGCAGTCTCTGTACTGTGGGCAGGGCGAAAGCCGGACTGGAGGGGTTCGAAGAGGGAGTGGGAGGAGAGGTGGGCACGGAGTTGGTTTGCAACAACGCATTCCGGTGCTTTTGAGAGGAAGGACAGTTTGAGATCGGGCGGTAGTGGCTGGGGTTTGAGGGATCCAGGGAGGGTTTGTTAAGGAGTGAGGTGATGGCAGCAGGTTTGAGGGGCAGGGACTGATCCCGTGGAGAGGGTCTGGTTGATGACATCAGCCAGCAGTGGGCAGAGGAGGGGGAGCTGGGTGAGCAGTAGGTTGGTGGGGAGGGGGGTCGAGGCAGCAGGTGGTTGGCTTCATGGAGTGTGTGAGAGGGAGGAAGGAGAGAAGGGTTGAGGTAGGAGCTGAAGATGGGGGGTGTGAGGGGGATGGGATGGGGGTGGTAGTCGTACTTCTATATAAGGCAAGCTGCTGTTGTTATTGCCACTCCACAGTAATCATAGAATAGTATCTTGGCTGGACTCCTCGCAGGTCTCCCATTTGCCAACGTTCACAAACTCCAGCTCATACAGAACTTTGCCACCCGCATTCTCACCCGAAGCAACCTTCGCTCCCCGATTACCCCAGTCCTCAACAGACTTCACTGTCTCCCTGTCACCCAGCGGATCGACTTCAAAATCCTCACTCACTCTTGTGTTCAAATCCCTCCACTCCTCTGTACCACCCCTTCCTACATCTCTAACCTCCTCTCTCCTCCCAGCAGTACCCACTGCCTCCGCTCTACTGTGTCTGGCCTCCTCCTTGTCCATCTGAATCCTCCGTCCTACCATCACTGGCCTTGCCTTCAGCCATTACACCCCGAAACTCTGGAACTCCCTCCCTCAATCCCTCTGCCTCTTCTCCTCCTTTTCCATTTTCAGGTCACACCTGAAGACTTTTCTGTTTGACTGACCGCGCCCACGGTCATCTGCCCCTGGCTCGGTCCCAGGCTCCCCTATTGTGAAATGCTCTGAGACTGTCTGGTGTGGAGGGCGCTATCTCAACACAAGTTGTTTTTGTTGTTGTGACTTTTAACACAACATCTTGACGCGTGATCAAGAAATCGACGTCCACTGTGGTGACTGTGTTTCCTAGGTAGGGGAGGGCAGCAAGGCTGATCCCAGTGTTAGAGACAGAGGGGAGCAGTGAGGCAATGAGAATCATAAGAATAATCCTAGCATTTAATTGCAGTTGCCAACAGAGGGAGGTAAACCCAGGGATGTCTCAAATCAATTCACAGGGTACCCTATAATAATAACAACAAGAAAGATAATCCTTGCATTTGATATCGCGCTTTTCCCATCGTCTAGACGTCTCAAAGCGCTTCACAGAATACACAGAATTCAAAATGAATTGACTATAGTTGTGAGCGAAAAGCGCAGCCAATTGCGCACAGCAATGTCCCACAAAGAGCCGTGGATTGGAATGACCAATTTTATAATGTACGAGACACTATAATAAACTACAATAATTCCCACCCTATCTCTGCGACCTCCTAACCCCCTCCCAAACAGACCGTTCCCTCTGCTCAGTGGGCTCCAGCCTACTCCATGCCCCCCGCCCCACCATTAGGCTAGCTAACAGGGGGTGTAGGCTAGCTAACAGGGGGGGGGGGTAGTTAACAGGGGGAGTAGGCTAGCTAACGGGGGGTAGGCTAGCTAACAGGGTGGGTAGGCTAACAGGGGTGCAGGCTAGCTAACAGGGAGTGTAAGATAACAGTGGGGGGAGTAGCTAACAGTGGGGTTAGGTGACATTTTAAACATCAGTGTTCAGGCCTCTCTTTCCCACCTTGTCCTCCGTGACCTCCCCGCCGCCTTCGGCACTGTCCACCATTGCATCCTCCTGCACCACCTCTCCTCCCAGCTCAGTCTCCGCGGCCCTGCCCTCACCTGGTTTGACTCCTACCTTTCTCATTGTCTCCATTTTGTTGCCACCGACGGCGTCTCTTTCAGCCCTGCACTGTCACCTGTGGCGTCCCCCAGGCCTCTATCCTTGGCCCCCTACTTTTTAATCTCTACATGTTCCCCCTTGGTGACATCATCCGCAGACTTGGCGTTAAGTTCCACATATGTCACCC
The DNA here is from genome assembly GCA_035084275.1 of Hydrolagus colliei. Lineage (NCBI taxonomy): Eukaryota > Metazoa > Chordata > Chondrichthyes > Chimaeriformes > Chimaeridae > Hydrolagus > Hydrolagus colliei. Next base: position 546,824 of record CM068778.1, read on the forward strand.
AAGTTGGATGTCACCCAACTCTATCATTCCGCAACTACTCTTGATCCAGAACTCTCAGTGTACTGACAGACTATCTGTCAGATATCAAACCCGGGATGAGAGCTACCTTTCTACCTGGAGGGCCTCAACAAATGTCAACAAAACCGAGGCCCTCCTGATAGGTTTGCTCCAGCGCCTTCACACATCAGGCCTTGGCAGCATCAACCTGCATGGTTGCACACACCAACAACAACAACAACAACAAATTACATTTATAGAGCGCCTTTCACGTCGGGAGGACGTCCCAAGGCGCTGCACAGGAGGCGTGTGACCCGAGCTGAAAGGGGAGTGTTTGGGAAGAGGTAAAACACGAAGGGGAGGTAAAAAAATTTGGGGTGGAACAAAAGGCACGATCGAAGAGGAAAGTCTTCAAACCGACCTTGAAAGAGGAAAGGGAAGAAACGAGACGGAGAGATTGAGGGATGGCATTCCATAGGGTGGGAGCGGAGAAACTGAAGGCCCGGCCTCCGGTGGTGGGGCGGTTCGGGCGGGGGGCTTGGAGCAGGCCAAGTCCTGTTGAACGGAGGGTCCGGGTGGGCTTGTAGGGGGAAAGTAGATCGGTTAAATAGGGCGGAGCAAGACCGTGTAAGGCCTTGTAGGTGAGGACGAGGATCTTAAACTCGATCCTCTGGAGAATGGGGAGCCAGTGGAGACGAGCGAGGGTGGGGGTTATGTGGTCGCGGGTGCGGGATATTACACGGGCTGCAGAGTTTTGGATGGCCTGCAGCCTGTGAATGGAGGAACTGGGGAGGCCGACGAGGAGAGTGTTTCCGTAGTCCAGCCGTGAGGTGTTGTATGCGTGCACGAGTGTTTCGGCAGCGCTGGGGGTAAGCCAGTGCTGTTGGCTTTGTGAGGTGGAGAGTGCAGCCTTGGATGTTGAGGCTGGCAGCGCCCGATGTGCGGAGGCGCTGGCTTGAGCCAATCAGGAGGGCCTCGGTCTTACTCACGTTCAATTGCAAAAAGTTGACCCTCGTCCAGGACTCGATGTCGGACAGACATGCTGTCAGAACATCGATGGTCTGGGGGTCGAGGGATGAGGCAGAAAGGTACAACTGGGTGTCTTCCGCATACATGTGGAAATTTACCCCATGTTTGCGGATTACGTCGCCCAGAGGGAGCGTGTAAAGGGTGAAAAGGAGGGGGCCTAAAACAGAGCCCTGAGGGACGCCGTGAGAAACTGTGCGGGGGTTTGAAGAAAAACCGTTGGAAGAAACAAAATGTAAACGGTGGGTCAAATAAGAATGGAACCAGTCAAGGACTGTGCCTTGAAGGTTGAGGTGGGAGGAAAGACGTTGAAGGAGTGTGATCGACTGTGTCGAACGCAACAGACAGGTCAAGGAGGACGAGGAGGCAGAGGGAGCCCTGGTCACAGGCGGTTAAGATGTCATTTGTGACCTTGACCAGGGCAGTTTCTGTGCTATGGATTGGGCGGAAACCTGATTGGAGGGGTTCAAAAAGTGAATGATTTGAAAGGAAAGAGCGGAGCTGGGAGGCAACCACTCTTTCAAGGACCTTGGATAAAAACGGGTGGTTGGAGATGGGTCGATAACTTGATGGTTGCGACGCATCAAGGGAGGGTTTCTTCAGGATAGGGGTGATGGTGGCTGTTTTCAGGGAGGTAGGGATGGTGCCTGAGGAGAGGGAAAGGTTAATGGTGTCAGAAATGAGCGGGGCTAACAAATGGAGCTGGTTGCCAGTCAAATGTCTTTTTCAATTCTCACCTGTCACTCCTTTCCCACATCCAAGCCATGACCAGCTCTGCCTTCCCTCACCTCAGAAATATTGCCTCCCCCTCCACCCTCAATGCCTCCCCCACCACCCTCAATGTCTCTCTTGCCACCCCCCTCTATCCGTTACTCTAACTCTGTCCTTCACTCCCACCACCCGCCTACTCTCCCTCCTGCCCCCCATCCCCTCCACCCCCCACCTACTCTCCCTCCTCTCTCCCCAGACCCACCTCTCCTAAAGACCGTCAGATCCTCTCCTCACCACTCTCTCCTCCCTCTCCCCGCTCCAGCAAACCCATCCACATTGCCCTCCAGAATGTCCGCTCCCTTTCCAACAAAGCCCTCACTATCTATGGCCTCATCCTGGATGAGAACATTGATATTCTTGGGCTTACGGAAACCTGGCTCTCCCCCAATGACCCCGTGCCTCTAGTCGAGGCCTCTCCTCCAGGCTACACCTTCCACCACTGCACCAACCAACACAACAACAACAACAACAAATTACATTTATAGAGCGCCTTTCACGTCGGGAGGACGTCCCAAGGCGCTGCACAGGAGGCGTGTGACCCGAGCTGGGAGGGGAGTGTTTGGGAAGGGGTGAGACACGAAGTGGAGGTCGAAAAGTTCGGGGGGGAACAAAAGGCACGATCGAAGTGGAAAGTCTTCAAACCGGCAGTGAAAGAGGAAAGGGAATAAACGAGACGGAGGGATTGGGGGATGGCATTCCACAGGGTGGGAGCGGAGAAACTGAAGGCCCGGCCTCCGATGGTGGGGCGGTTCGGGCGGGGGGCTTGGAGCAGGTCAAGTCCTGTTGAACGGAGGGTCCGGGTGGGCGTGTAGGGGGAGAGTAGATCGGTTAAATAGGGCGGAGCAAGACCGTGTAAGGCCTTGTAGGTGAGGACGAGGATCTTGAACTCGATCCTCTGGAGAATGGGGAGCCAATGGAGACGGGCGAGGGTGGGGGTTATATGGTTGCGCAGGCCGGTGCGGGATAATACACGGGCTGCAGAGTTTTGGATGACCTGCAGCCTGTGAATGGAGGAACTGGGGAGGCCGACGAGGAGAGAGTTTCCGTAGTCCAGCCTCGAGGTGATGTATGCGTGCACGAGTGTTTTGGTAGCGCTGGGGGTAAGATAGTTGCGGAGCCTGGCAATGTTGCGCAGATGGAAATAAGCGGTGCCGGTCAAGGCGCGGATGTGGGGGAGGAAGGAAAGTTTTTGATCGAACATGATGCTGAGGTTCCTGATTGGATTTGTGAGGTGGAGAGTGCAGCCTTGGATGTTGAGGCTGGCAGCGCCCGATGTGCGGAGGCGCTGGCTTGAGCCAATCAGGAGGGCCTCGGTCTTACTCACGTTCAATTGCAAAAAGTTGTCCCTCGTCCAGGACTCGATGTCGGACAGACATGCTGACAGAACATCGATGGTCTGGGGGTTGAGGAATGAAGCAGAAAGGTACAACTGGGTGTCAACCGCATACATGTGGAAATTTACCCCATGTTTGCGGATGACGTCGCCCAGAGGGAGCGTGTAAAGGGTGAAAAGGAGGGGGCCTAAAACAGAGCCATGAGGGACGCCGTGAGAAACTGTGCGGGGGTTTGAAGAAAAACCGTTGGAAGAAACAAAATGTAAACGGTGGGTCAAATAAGAATGGAACCAGTCAAGGACTGTGCCTTGAAGGTTGAGGTGGGAGGAAAGACGTTGAAGGAGGATGGTGTGATCGACTGTGTCGAACGCAACAGACAGGTCAAGGAGGACGAGGAGGCAGAGGGAGCCCTGGTCACAGGCGGTTAAGATGTCATTTGTAACCTTGACCAGGGCAGTTTCTGTGCTATGGATTGGGCGGAAACCTGATTGGAGGGGTTCAAAAAGTGAATGATTTGAAAGGAAAGAGCGGAGCTGGGAGGCAACCACTCTTTCAAGGACCTTGGATAAAAGCGGGTGGTTGGAGATGGGTCGATAACTTGATGGTTGCGATGCATCAAGGGAGGGTTTCTTCAGGATAGGGGTGATTGTGGCTGTTTTAAGGGACGTAGGGACGGTGCCTGAGGAGAGGGAAAGGTTAATGGTGTCAGAAATGAGCGGGGCTAACAAATGGAGCTGAGTGCCAGTCAAATGTCTTTTTCAATTCTCACCTGTCACTCCTTTCTCACATCCAAGCCTTCCCTCACCTCAGAAATATTGACTGACTTCTCAACTACCTTACCCCTCAGGCCCCTGAAACCCTCCTTCATGCCTTCACCACATCCCGGCTTAACTACGCCAATGCCCTGCTTGTCGGCCTTCCCAAGTCCGCGCTCCATAGGCTGCAGAAATCTACTGCTGTGAGCTTCGTGACCCCATATCCCACATCCTCACCCAAATCCACCACCCAGAGGATTCAATACAAGATCCTGTTTCAAGATCCTCATGTTCACTGGTTGTGGGAAGCTGCTGTGCGTAATTGGCTGCCACGTTTTGCCCACCAATGTGATCAATTTACTTTACAGTATTTTCTGTGAAGTGCTTTGAGACACCTAGAAGACATGAAAAGGCGCTATATCGAAATGCAAGGATTATTATATTGTATGTTTATTGTCTGCAAAATGGTATTTAGGTTGGTAGAAGGTTAGGAGATCACAGAGGCAGGGTGGGGAGAGGCTGTGGAAGTGCTTGAATTTGAGGACCAGGATCTTAAATTGAATCCTCTGGCTGATGGGGAGCCAATGGAGTCATAGGAGGATGGAGAGGAAGCTTGGAGAAGTAGAGGACATGGCCGTAGAGATCTGGATTATCTGCAGCCTGTGGAGGGAGAAACTGGGAAGGCCAACTAAACATCATGCCTTCGGTCACCCTTCTTCCCATCCTGACCTCAACTCTCCCAAATCCCGACCACCAGCTCGGGTCCGAATTAAGAATGAGGTTAGTGTGTATACAGACAGAGTGTGTTGATACAGATCTGAACAGAAATGTTCATTCTCAAAACAGGACCATTTTTCAATGCAAATTGTTTATTACTTTCTGCTGACAACTCTATTCAGTCACAACATGCAATGTGACCAATCTACAGAATAAAGGAAAAAGCAGACAGAGCCACAAGATTCTATTACATATATTCTTAGGCTTTGGTCTGAAAGGTAAGTCCCATTCCAAATTAAAACAGTTTTTTCCAGCAATTTTAGAAATTTGTATATTTTGAGATGAATTAATCTAACTCTGGACTCATCGCTGCAAATCACGGTAGCAAGTGTCTTCCTGAAAGCTTCAGGCCCCATCATTGGAGAGTCTGGACCAGTTTGTAGGAACAAACGGAAGGATATTGGTTATCACAAGGTGCATCATTCCACTGATCCTTTGAAGCTGAAAACCAAATAAGAATCATAAAGAAATCAAAAACCTGCATTGATATCAGGCCCTTAATGACTGGGACTGATGTGACACCCAGGAAGTGGCAGAGGTAGTTGTAACATTGGAAGACGTAACCCCTGAGGCACAACACAAAGGCAGAAAGAGAGAGAGCAAGGGAGACAAGAGGGAATTCAAGAGTTTAGATTCAGCCATCATAGGTGATGCACAGATGGTGGAGAACACAGTGAGACTGAACAGTGAGACGAGAACCAGCAGAGAAATAGGATTAAAAAAAAATTGGAAAGAAAAGGAGACACCGGAAAGTGGAATGGTTTGTCAGGGTGTGAACCTTGAAATCAATCTGAAGGGAGATAGAGAATGGGGTGATGGGTGGATTGGTGCTCATGAGGATATCTTGGGTGAGGTTTGGGTGAGTTATAATTGTTGAGTGTAGGAGCTACGGAGACCAATTACTGCAATTGGTATAACATGTAAAACATTCAATTGTTTTAAAATATGTCACGGAATTGTTGAGCATTTCTGAAACTTTCTGAAACATTGTCTACCTTGATGATTGTTGATTGTGCTGAAGTGAGCACAGTCCTCTCCATATTCATGATTATTTGGTTCACCTTGTGCCCAGCGTGTGAATTCTGATTGGGACCCATCAGACCACAGAAAGGAACCATCCTGTGTGAGGAACAATATGGTTTAACATGAACATTTTTTTGACGAGTAGCCAGGTTGGCAGCACACATTTGCTTCTCAGACCGAGCCCCACATACCAACTGTGACCAATCAGTCAAGTTTAATTTGCTGTGCAGTGTGCGGTATTGTTTCAGGTGAACTACACTGTTTGAGGTGTGTACTCTGTTTGGGGTTCCCGGAGTGTTGTCTTTCAGTTGAGATGTTAAACTATCTGTTATGTGGATGTAAAATGTCCATGATTCTATGCTGTAAAGAAAAATAAGTTTCTCTCAGTGACCAGGCCAACAATTTCTGAAATAAAGTTGGTCACTTGTGGATATTGATGGCAAATTGTAATGAGCTTTACAGTGTTTCTAGTGAATTTTTTTTAGAAGTCAGGAGAATGTGGAGTCACAAACTTCATCCCCTCTTTGTGTTCATCTTATATTTATAAATAAAACACAAACAATTTCCAATAATCAAGCTAAAATAGTGAGTAGCTGTATATATTCAGTGGTAGCATAATGTAACTCAGTTTACCTACCTTGTGGATATCGGAGAATCCAATCCAAGTGTGGGGAATGCTACTGTCCTTGGCTGCTATCACCTTTTTAATGAAATTATTGTGTTCCTCCCAGTGGATTGAGGCAAGATGACCACCTTCCGTTAATGATTGACAGAATAGCTGTAATGAAATAAAATGAAAGTTTAGAGGTGTGTCCTCCCTTTCCCACGTGTCAGGTTCAGTACTGCTGCTGTGTACAGCGGATATACCAACCACTCTGTCACCCTCTGCCAGACATGAAACACAAGATGTAAAGTAGAACATATGACTACTGGAACACAGCAAATTTAGCTTTCCATCAGTTATAATTATAATAATCCTTGCATATGATTTTACACCTTATCATCTCTTCTAGATGTATAAATGTTTGCTAGTATCATAGCTAACCATTAGAGAGTTAATTTTAATATGATATCATCTTATTTAGGATCATTTGACAGACAACATGATTGTTTACCAACTATCAGTTAATTTAAATCACTATTATTTTATTTGAGGACAGTGTCAAGCAGTAAGGAAGATACATGGGACATCCAAACAATGTACGTCAATAGGCCAGACAAAGTCCAGTTGGTTTTCTACTTCTCTATATATACAACCGAGCAGAGGCAAGAAGGCAATTATTACCAATATGTACACCAATTCCCATTGCAATATAAATTAGCCTCATACTAGCAGTACTGTACCTCAGCTTCGATCCAGGTCATTTTGTGAGGGACGAATTGGGAACAGGTACGCAAGTAATAATGAAAAAACCAACCCGTTGGACATGGTCCTTTCGGGGATACCACTTGTTGCGTTCCCCAGTTACTGTAGGACCTCTCAGACAAGTCCACATTCCCCCTTGAACCTCTCGGGGGACGTTTCCCTGCCAACAAAACAGTGCAATGTGAACAATAGAGGTTCTGGGAAAGTAAATAACAGAGAAAAGCTAAACACAACCAGTAAGGTTCCATTCTTCACCGACCATTCCAGATATATGTCAATGCAATTAGAGGCCATTTTAAAATTTGACATAGTGACTTATAGGGAACGGCGATTAATCGTTTTTTCGATTAAACCCGATATGATTTTCAGATCGGTATGCCGATATGGTGATTCTAAAAAAACTGTTATATCGAGAGATTCGATTTTAAAAATATACATCGTTATATTTTTAATATCGTTCCTGGCAATATATCAATATTGTTGGTATTTTCAGTGTAATGCGATCTTTTCCAGCTTACCTTGTCGCCGGCATTGCAACCTCCTAGACCTAGAGCATGGAATGCGCGTAAATTCGGTGCGCGCACACAATTAACGGGCGCGCACATCCGATGCGCGCGCACACTTTACTGCGTATACTCGACGTGAGTCGTGGCGTCTTAACAAAGTCGCATCGCTGAAAATTGTAGTTTGAAAATTTACCTTTCTCATCATGGGGAAAAGTAGCCCCGTATGGGACTACTTTGAAAACAATGTTGTCCCATACGGAGCTACTGTATGGGACTACATACAGTAATGGTGTGTATAGATGTACAGTTTGCAAGGTCTTGGTTAAGACATCTGATTCGAGCACGAGCAACCTGCGACATCACATTAAGCAGCACCACCCCGCCCAGCACGCTGCCCTCAGAGCAAAATCATTGTCGACAACAGAACAAAGTCGAACCAGCGCTTCGGAGAAAGCGACAGGTAGTGGGGCCAGTGCAGCTCAAACAATTCCTGCTTTATTTAAGAGGAGAACATTGTACCAGAGAGGGGACAAAAAGTGGCAAAGTATCACGAACGCTGTCACTTTTTGCATAGCAAAGGAGAGCTTGCCAATGGCGAAGGACATTAATTCAGACTTCAGACTACGTAAAAATAAGTGGCATTTTGTGGCTGTGGGTGTTATTTTTGTGTGTGAGAGAGTTAGAAGCAAGATTATCACTGCTGTGTGTGTCTGACTAGACACACACAGCAGTGATAATCTGGCTTCTAACTCTAACAGTCAGACTGTCTGTCTCTCTCTTTTCTATTGTAATAGATCTCATTTACACGTGGACATTACATGCTACTTTCAAGCAAGAAATGGAGGAGAATAAATCTCCAGATTTTGTTTTTGGTGTGTGTGTGTTCTATTTTGCGTTTAGAGATGGAGGGAGAGAAGGAGAGGGGGAAAGTTGGGAGAGAAGGAGAGAGGAAGAGAGGAGAGGGAGGGAGAGAATGAGAGGGGCAAAGGAGGGAGAGAAGGAGCGAAGGGAAAGGAGGGAGAGAAGGAGAGAGGCGAGGGAGGGAGGGAGAGAAGGAGAGGGGGAAAGTTGGGAGAGAAGGAGAGAGGAAGAGAGAAGAGGGAGGGACAGAAGGAGAGGGTGAAAGGAGGGAGAGAAGGAGCAAGGGGAAAGGAGGGAGAGAAGAAGAGAGGGGAGGGAGGGAGAAGGGGAAAGTTGGGAGAGAAGGAGAGAGGAAGAGAGGAGAGGGAGGGAGAGAAGGAGAGGGGGAAAGGAGGGAGAGAAGGAGCGAGGGGAAAGGAGGGAGAGAAGGAGAGAGGGGAGGGAGGGAGGGAGGGAGGGAGGGACAGAAGGAGAGAGGGGAGGGAGAGAAGCAGAGGGGGAAAGGAGGGAGAGGAGACAGGGAGGAGGGAGAGGAGAGAGGGAGAGTGGAGGGGGAGGGAGAGAAGGAGAGGGGAAAGGAGGGAGAGAAGGAGAGAGGAGAGGAGGGAGAGAAGGAGAGAGGGGAGGGAGGGAGAGAAGGAGAGGGGGAAAGGAGGGAGAGGAGACAGGGAGGAGAGGAGGGAGAGAAGGAGAGGGGGAGGTAGGGAGCAAACAACATCGTATAATTCAACAGACCTTGACACCAACATTACAAACTTTCTGGACCTAGAGCGCGCATTTCGAAATGTGCGTGCACCGCGACTGCGCGCGCATCGTCAGTGCGGACGCACCGTCAATGCGCGTGCACCGCGACTGAGCGCGCACCATCAATGCGCGTGCGCCATCCATGCACGCGCACTTCGAATGCACGCGCGTGCGCAGTATAAAAAACTCGATAGATCGGTTTAAGCAGGTATGAGCAAACGGATATATCCATATCCGGAAAAATCCCATATCGCCGTTCCCTAGTGTCTTACTACATCATTGAAATGTACTCAAATTGCTTTCCCCCTTTCTCCCCTGGCCCCATTTCCGCAACTGTTTGTGAGACACCCCTGTGTGCAATTTGGCTGCCACATCTTGCCCACAAATATACAGTTGGCTTTCCTACCCAGACCGCACCCCTTGCCATCTTTCCCCCCTTTCTCCCCTAATCCCACTTCCATGACTGTTTGTGAGACACTGCTGTGCGCAATTTGGCTGCTGCGTTTCGCCCATAAATATACAGTAAATTTTCCTACTCTTCTTCATCCTCCCCTGACCCCTCCCCCCCCACCCACCAGCACCCCTCCACCCCCCACCATCCAGCCGACCCCACAGCCCCCTCCACTTCAGAGAGTTTCAGGGGGAGACCGGGAAGGGGAGCAGGCCAGAGCCGTGTGAATGGAGATGTTGATGAGAGCCAAAGAGTGTGGCCTCCATCTTGTCGACATTCAGCTGCAAGAACTTTGCACTCATCCAGCCCCTGATGTCTGACAGGCAGGTGACAGAACATCAGGGGACTGGGGGTCGCAAAGTGAAGTGGAGAGATAGAGTTGGGTGTCATCTGCGTACATGTGGAAGTGTGCCCCATGTCTGTTGATGACATCCCCAAGAGGGAGCATGTAGATGAGAAAGAGGAGGGGGCCAAGGATGGATCCCTGGGGTCCCCCACAGGTAACCGGGTGAGACTGGGAGGAAAAACCATTTGTGGAGATGTGCTGCTGGCGGTTTGTGAGGTAGGACTCGAACCAGGCGAGTGCGGTCCCACTGAGTTGTATGATGGAGGACAGGTGGTGGAGGTGGATGGTGTTGTCGACTGTGTCGAATGCAGTGGACAGGTCCAGGAGGATAAGGAGCCGTGGTCACAGATAAAGAGGACATCCATCTTACACATTTATTCCGGAGTCCTGTAGCTCAGTGCTTAGAGCACTCGCTTTACAAGTGTGAGACCTGTGTTCGAATCCAGACTTGGGCCAAACCTTACTCCACACGCCTAATAATAATCCCTCCAAAAACAACACAATAATAAAATTGGTCATTTCAATCCACGACTGTTTGTGGGAGACTGCTGTGCGCAATTGTCTGCCGCGATTCGCCCACAAGTATACAGTTAATTTACAATATATTCTGTGAAGCGCTTTGAGAAGTTTAGCAGACATGAAACCAGTATAACAAAAAAATGGAGGGATTTATTATTCTGATTATGGCTTGATCCCCTCATTTTCGAAGTGTCTATGTCGGTTCCCTTTTTATACCTCAATTAAAGCCTTACAATTGAAATATCTGTGTATCTCCGAGTTAAAGATTCCAATTCAATATTGAATAATTCTTTGTACATATACAACCACAACGAGCATCTATATCCCTCTTGTAAGATTTCCTGGTGAACGTACCTGAAACATCAGACAGGACCAACGCACTGAGCAGCAGAATGGTCCTCAGCATGGTATCTGCAGTGAAGATCCTCTCCTGTACCTAAAAATAACACTAACTTTTACTTCAAATAATGTAACTACCTTTAAGGTTTAACAACTTATTTTGACTAGAAATTCACACTCTGATTCCTACCGCTCCTATAACTCCTGTAAGTTGTGTGGCTCTATTTATAAGCCAATTGCCAAACCCTTCTTCTGTTGTGGTCATTTGGTATGTGTGATGAACCAAGATAATTCTGCTTATCATAGAATCATAGAATTTCACGGCAAAATTACAGAATTGTATCTCTAAAAAGGAATCAATAATATGCAAATACCATTTACACAGAAATGCAATCTGATGCCAACAATTTATTTAGTTTCAAAAAGAAGCTGAGGAGAAATGTTTTCACCCAGCGAGTTGTTGGGATCTGGAATGCATTGCCTGAAAAGGTGGTGGAGGCCGATTCGATAACAGCTTTTAAAAGAGAGAGACAAAAGACATTTATTTGTGGAGGACAGGTTTGGGAGGTTATGGGTTGAGAGCTGGGGAGTGGGATTAAATTGCTCTTTTCAAAGAGCCGGCACAGACTCGATGGGCCAAATGGCTTCCTTTTATGCTGTAAGATTCTATGAGTCTATGATTCTTTCTTACCATTCCCTCTATGAAACCTTACAATCAGGTTTCCGTGCTGCCCAGAACTGGCACAGACTCGATGGGCCGAATGGCCTCCATTTGTATCATAAGATTCTATGATTATATGATTCTACAACAACAACAATTTCAATTTATACACTGCTCTCCACGCCGCACGGTGTCTCAGAGCGCTTTACAATAGCGGATCCCGGGACCGAGCCAGGGGCAGGGGCAGAAAGGTGACCAAAGGCGCGGTCGAAGAGAAAGGTCTTCAGCTGTGACCTGAAGCTGGTAAGAGAGGGGGCGAGGCAAATGGGGTGAGGAACGGAGTTCCAGAGCCTCGGGGCGTAGTGGCTGAAGGCACGGCCACCAAGAGTGGAGCGAAGGATTCGCGGGACATGGAGGAGGCCAGACCTAGAGGAATGAAGGCAGTGGGTGCTGGGTTGGGGGGAGAGGAGTTCAGAGAGATAGGGGGTGCAGAGGAGTGGAGGGATTTGAAAACAAGGGTGAGGATCTTGAAGTCGATCCTCTCTGGGATAGGAGCCAGTGAAGTCTGGCAAGGACTGGGGTAATGGGGGAGCAAAACTTGGGGCGGGTGAGTATGCGGGCGGCAGAGTTTTGGATTAGCTGGATTTTGTGGTTTGTGTTGGAGGGGAGATCGGAGAGGAGGGCGTTGCAATAGTCCAGGCCGAGAGGTGACAAAGGCCTGGACCAAGGATTCTCTGTATGCAGATGACACCCAACTCTATCTTTCTGCCTCTACACTCAATTCCAGGACCACTGATGTCCTGACAGACTGCCTGTCAGACATCAAGTTCTGGATGAGAGCTAACTTTCTACAGTTGAATAAAAACATAAGAACATAAGAATTAGGAGCAGGAATAGGCCATTCGGCCCTTCGAGCCTGCTCCGCCATTCAATTCTAACTGGTTGCTCAGCGGATGACTGAGCCAGAGACAAACTGGCCGGTTGAAAGAAGGAAGTTATTTCCAAGCTTGACTTCCCAAGTGTGCATGGCTGGGGCCTGCATCCTCACATGTGCGCATGCGCGCGGGTATACGCCACAGACACGCAAGTATTATGCGCGTTACGCAAAAATGTGAGGCGTTTTTTCTTTGCGTATAGTTGAATTTGCAATCAAGAAAGTTGCGTTCGGCGAGGGTAAACTTTACACAAAAAATACACATATAAATGCACACATCGACAGACACTGCACAAGAAGACACATACAGGTAAACCTCTATTTAGCACGGGTTTGCATTACGGAAAAACTGTTATCTAAATCAAAACGTCCCAAATAGAAACGCTATTTCCCGTGTGGTCCCATTATATAACCAGAGATGCGTTCTTTTCACAAAATTTTCAGACCTTAAACCCAGTAAATAACACACAAAACCACTCAACATAACACACAAATTAACACACACAGGCAAGAAGGGTTACTTGGGGGTAACTCTACAGTATTGTACTTTAATACTGGCAATGTTTAATACAGTAACTACTGGCAAACCTTAACACTGGCCGTGTGACAGTGGGAATGTCACTTATAGCTTCCCCGCTCATCTTGATGTTGTGGAGCCCATCGCGTCTTTGAAATCTTTGAAACCACCCTCTGCTAGCACTGAAAGATTGTAGCCTTCGCCTTCCTGATCATTTAACTCCCTAAACAATGATTTTGCTTTCTCTTGGATAACCAGGTATAGTAGTATATAACAACAACAACTTCGATTTATATAGCGCCCTCCACCCCAGACAGCGTCTCAGAGCGCTTCACAGTAGCGGATCCCGGGACCGAGCCAGGAGCAGGGGCAGGAAGGTGAGTGGTATATTAAGCTGGTTCTTAATTTAAGCGCTCTGAGGCACCTTCCGGCGTGGAGGGCACTGTATAAATCAAAGTTGTTGTTGTTCCGATCCTCAATCCAGACACTCAGCATTCTTTCCATGTTTTCCATCACATCACTCCTATGTTTTGCTAATCTGCTTGCACTTGCAGCTGTAACACACCTTGATCTTGCCGGTATATTGTCCTTATTCTGCTTTATAGTAACCACCGTTGATCTAGCCCTAAAGCCCTCCCAACGTCCCTACCTATTTCACCAGAATCGATGCACTTTATCACCCCCTATCTGGTATTTAAAGTGCTGACTTTGCGGGGTTTCTGGCCGCTGGTGGTATTACTGCTGTTTATTTCACTTACAGTACTGCTCTCTTCCCGACACGGTATAAACGGTACAGGCTGTAAATCGCTCGAAGTTGCTCGGGAATGTTTGGAAATGACTGTAGTACTGATGTGGCTTGGTGTTGCTTCAAAATCAGCTGGCGTTTAAACAGCGACGTGCCGACATGCTATTGGCCAGTTCAAACGCTTGGATATCAGGTGCGAGCGCGATTTACCTGCGTATACAGTATGGACTGGGTGTATGGACAAAAAAGGATGCGCGAAATGTGACCGTGATATTCAAAGTATGAACTGCGCATGCGCCAAAAATAATTTGGTCCTTAAAATGAATCCAAGTGTCCTATATTGATCAAAAGGTGTTAAGCAATTGAAACACCCTAAATAGAAGTGTCCTAAATAGAGGCTTACCTGTACACACAAATACACGCAAACAAATGCACACACAGAGAACAGGGAAATGTAGAGAGAGAGATTGCTGGCAGAGATATGAGGATTTACATATTTACTTATCAAAATTACAAAATATTAGGGCTCACGCAAACAAGTGTAACATATTCGCATGGATTGGAGAGTGGAAAACAGAGTAGGGATAAAGGGTCCTTCTCAGATTGGCAGGTTGTGACTAGTGTGGACACGGATCAGTGCTTGGGCCTCAACTGTTTACAGTCCACATCAATGGCTTAGATGAGGAAATCAAGCTTAACAAATATAAATTTGCACACGACACGAAGATAGGTGGAAAAGTGCACTGTGAGGATGACACAGGGAGAATGAAAAGAGATATTAGACAAGTTAAATGAGTTGGCAAGAAGGCAGCATATGGAGTATAAAGTGGGGAAGTGATCACCGGTGGTCTCAAGACCTTCCTTTTCGAATGGGCTTCACTCTCTCACCCTCTCCTCATCTCAAGCCCCAGCCTTTGTCCAAGTCCCTGACTCTCCAGTACCTTGGCATCCTCCCAGTGTAAAAGGTGCCCTGTTGTTGTTGTTGTTGTTAATCCTGGCCGCAGTTAAGATGCACAGATATGAACTCATATTCAGGTTAATGTTAAAATTAATCTTACATCTGATAGAGAACCTTTCACCTCGGGAGATACAGACACACAAACAGACACAAAAACACACATATAGATATTATTAGATACTGTACACAGATGCACTCAGCGAATGACACAAACCAACAGCACCTGCATAGACAAAAAACAAAGCAACAGCAAAATTACATTTATAAAGCGACATTCACGTTGGGATACACAGATCAAATATGCACAAACACACAAACAAAAACATGCACACAAACACACGTACACAGACATGCACACACCCAAACGCAGACACCGACAGACATGTACACATACACAAATGCACCACCCAGACCCAAACAGACTACACACAGAGACACACAAATACATACACATAACCACAAATACACACAGAAACACACCGACAGAAACAGACACCCACCCACTGATAGACGCAAACACCCACATACCAACACACCTATACAGACACATATATCCTGTAGCTCAGTGGTTATATCACTCGCCTTACAAGCGAGAGACCTGGGTTCGATTCCTGGAAGAGCAAAACCTTAGGCTCGTTTCCTTATGCCTGATAATAATCCCTCAAAAATAAACAATAATAAAATGGTCATTTCAATCCACTAGTTTATAAGACACTGCTGTGCGCAATTGGCTGCCGCGTTTCGCCCACAAATATAGTCAATCCACTTTATAGTATATTCAATCAACTGCTTTGAAACACCTAGAATCATAGAATTTTGCAGCACAAAAGGAGGCCATTCGGCCCATCAAGTGACCTTTTGGATACACACTCCCATCTACATATACTGCAAATTCTCACCCATTTCACTTGTAACTGAATTATTTTGCTGTAATTCCTTTAGTGATTATTTTTCTCAAAATATACTGTCAACAAACTTGTTGAACTGTATTCCCACCTTTCTGCCAACTCAGCTAAACCCTCTGTAACTTTATGCAATTCCTCAGGTTATTCCTGACTGTGTACCTTTCCCCTGTTATGTGAGTGAGTTTGTATGTGGGCCTGGGTGAATGTGTATGAGTGTGTGTGTGTGAGCTAGTTGATTATGAGTGTGTGTGGGTGTGCATGGCCTTGGGTGATTGTGAGTCTGTGCGAATGTGTGTGTGTGATCCTAGCTGGACATGGGTCCACAGGAGTGTGTATGAACATGAATAAGTCTCGATGGATAGGAGGGTGTGTGGGCCAGTGTGTGTGTGTGAATGTGTATAGGCCTGGGTGGATATGAGTGTGTGTTTCTCTGTGTGAATAGATATGAGTTAAGGAATAGAAAAGGAGCAGTTACACTGTAAGGGTACACTATAGACCATCAAATAGTGGGAAGGAGACAGAAGAGCAGATCTGAAAGTGGATGTCAGAAAGATGCAAAACCAATAGAGTAGTGATAATGGGAGACTTCAATTATCTCAACATAGACTGGCAGAATAGTAGTGTGAAGGGCAAGGAGGGAGAAGAATTCCTGAAATGTGTACAGGACAACTTTCTTGATCAGTATGTTTCCAGTTCAATAAGGAAGGATGCAGTGCTGGATCTAGTTTTGGGGAATGAGATGGGAGAAGTACACCAAGTTTGTGTAGGTGAGCACCTAGGAAATAGCGATCACAATATCATTAGATTTAGAGTAAGAAATGAGGGGAGGCAGTGTAGGCTAGATAGTATAATTTTAAGGGGTGTGAGGGAACAGAGAGACCTGGGGATTTGTGTTAGTGACTCTTTGGAAGTGGCAGGACAGATAGACAAAGCCATTAAGAAGGCATATGGGATACCAGGCTTTATAAATAGGGGTATAGAAAACAAAAGTCAGGAAGTGTTGACTAAGCTGTATAAAACTTTAGTTAGGCCTCAGCTGGAGTACTGTGTCTAATTCTGCTCACCACACTGTAGAAAGAATGTTAAGACATTGGAAAGGGTACAAAGAAGGTTTACTACAATGGTACCAGGATTGAGGGACTTCAGTTATGGGGAAAGGCTAGGTAGGCTAGGTTTATTCTCTTTGGAACAGAGAAGGTTGAGAGGAGACCTAATAGAGGTTTGTAAAATCATGAGGGGATTTGACAGGGTGAATAAGGAAAAGCTGTTTCCACTGGTGGGCGAATCAGTGACTCGTGATCACAGATTTAAAATAGTTTCAAAACGAAGTAGAGGGGAGCTGAGGAGAAATGTTTACTCAGCGGGTTGTTCGAATCTGGAATGCATTTCCTGAAAAGGTGGTGGAGGCAGATTTGATAACATCTTTTAAAAGAGATTTAGATCTTTATTTAGGGAGAACAGGTCTGTTAGGTTATGGGGAGAGAGCTGGGCAGTGGGATTGAGTTGCTCTTTTCAAAGAGCCGGCACAGACTAGATTGGCCGAATGGCCTCCTTTTGTGCCGTTAAAATTCTATGATTCTATGGTAACGAGCCAGTGAAATCTGGCAAGGACTGCGACATTCGGGGTGCTACCCGCACATCTTAACAGGGAAACACGGAGAACAGGGAAGTGTGGAAAGAGATTGCTGGCAGAGATACAGCGATTTATAAGTTTACTTATGTTGTCTAATCCAGTTTTTTGAGCCAGTCAGCAGAGATAGGGGAGATAGGGGAGGAGGCCTGTCACCAAAATTGAAAATAAACCAGAAGAACCAGACCAGCAGGAAAAAATTATACAGTGATGTGAGAGTGATATCACAATCAGCCCACCCCACCCCCTGGCCACACACACCTTAGGCCTGGACACACAGCCTGGGGGCTGATGCCGTCCCACTGATCGTTCACTCCTAGTCTCTGCGCGTTTTGGCTGCCGCCCCGACCTGAGCCTCCCCCACCACCCTCAATGTCTCTCTTGCCACCCCCCTCTATCCGCTACTCTAACTCTGTCCTTCACTCCCACCACCCGCCTACTCTCCATCCTGCCCCCCCTCCCCTCCCTCCCCCACCTACTCTCCCTCCTCTCTCCCCAGACCCACCTCTCCTACAGACCCTCAGATCCTCTCCTCACCACTCTCTCCTCCCTCTCCCCCCTCCAGCAAACCCATCCGCATTTCCCTCCAGAATGTCCGCTCCCTTTCCAACAAAGCCCTCACTATCTATGGCCTCATCCTGGATGAGAGCATTCATATTCTTGGGCTTACGGAAACCTGGCTCTCCCCCAATGACCCCGTGCCTCTAGTCGAGGCCTCCCCTCCAGGCTACACCTTCCACCACTGCACCAACCAACACAACAACAACAACAACAAATTACATTTATAGAGCGCCTTTCACGTCGGGAGGACGTCCCAAGGCGCTGCACAGGAGGCGTGTGACCCGAGCTGAGAGGGGAGTGTTTGGGTAGGGGTGAGACACGCAGGGGAGGTCGAAAAGTTTGGGGTGGAACAAAAGGCACGGTCGAAGAGGAAAGTCTTCAAACCGGCATTGAAATAGGAAAGGGAATAAACGAGACTGAGGGATTGAGGGATGGCATTCCATAGGATGGGAGCGGAGAAACTGAAGGCAAGGCCTCCGATGGTGGGGCGGTTCGGGCGGGGGGCTTGGAGCAGGCCAAGTCCTGTTGAACGGAGGGTCCGAGTGGGCTTGCAGGGGGAAAGTAGAGTGGTTAAATAGGGCGTTGTAGGTGAGGACGAGGATCTTGAACTCGATCCTCTGGAGAATGGGGAGCCAATGGAGACGGGCGAGGGTGGGGGTTATATGGTTGCGCAGGCCGGTGCGGGATAATACACGGGCTGCAGAGTTTTGGATGACCTGCAGCCTGTGAATGGAGGAACTGGGGAGGCCGACGAGGAGAGAGTTTCCGTAGTCCAGCCTCGAGGTGATGTATGCGTGCACGATTGTTTCGGCAGCGCTTGGGGTAAGATAGTTGCAGAGCTTGGCAATGTTGCGCAGGTGGAGATAAGCGGTGCCGGTCAAGGCACGGATGTGGGGGAGGAAGGAAAGGTTTTGATCGAACATGATGCCGAGATTCCTGATTGGCTTTGTGAGGTGGAGAGTACAGCCTTGGATGTTGAGGCTGGCAGCGCCCGATGTGCGGAGGCTCTGGCTTGAGCCAGATAGGAATGGAACCAGTCAAGGACTGTGCCTTGAAGGTTGAGGTGGGAGGAAAGACTGTCATTTGTAACCTTAACCAGGGCAGTTTCTGTTGTGAATTGGGCGGAAAACTGATTGGAGGAGTTCAAAAAGTGAATGAGTTGAAAGGAAAGAGCGGAGCTGGGAGGCAACCACTGTTTCAAGGACCTTGGATAAAAACGGGAGGGTGGAGATGGGTCGATAGCTTGATGGTTGCGACGCATCAAGGGAGGGTTTCTTCAGGATAGGGGTGATGGTGGCTGTTTTAAGGGAGGTAGGGACGGTGCCTGAGGAGAGGGAAAGGTTAATGGTGTCAGAAATGAGTGGGGCTAACAAATGGAGCTGAGTGCGGAGGAGGGGGGTGGGATGGGGTCCAATGAGTACGTGGTGGGTTTCATGGAGGTAATTGTTTTTGTGACTGAAAGCGCGGTGGTGGGGTTGAAAGTGTGAAATGGGGTTGAGGTAACTGATAAGGACGCGGAGGTGGAGGAGTGGTGGGGGGAGGAAACCACAGAGCGGATTCTCTCTATTTTGGACTCGAGGAAGTCCAGCATCTCCTCACAACGATCGTTAGAGGAGAGGATCTGCGAGGTGAGGCGGGGGGGGGGGGCGGGGGGTGGAGGAGCTAGTTGGTGGTGGCGAAGAGGAGGCGGTGGTTGTCCTTCGCTTCCAGTATTATCCTGGAGTAGAAGGCTTATTTGGCGGTGGCTAGGGCGGAGCGGTAAATTTTGATGCGGTCCAGCCAAATTTGCCGGTGGACCGTGCGGCCAGATTTGAGCCAGGTGTGTTCAACTGCTCGCACTTGGCTTTTGAGGGAGCGGAGGTGAGTTGTGTACCACGGTGATGTTCGGGAATGGGAGACGGTTTTGGAGGTGAGGGGGGCCAGAGTGTCGAGGGTAGTGGAGAGGGTGTTGTGGAGGGCGGTGGAGGCGGAGGATGGGTCGGTGCAAAATAAGTGCCATTGTGGGAGGAGGTCGGAGGTTTCTAGGGCAGATGTGAAAGTTTGAGGGGGAATCTTCTTCCAGGGCCGGTAGAAGATGGTGGTGGGTTTGGAGGTGGAGGGGGGAGGGATAGAGGTTTTCCAGGAAATGAAAAAATGGTCGGAAATGGCCTTGTCGGTGATGGTGACGCCAGAGACGTTGAGGCCTCGGGTGATCACCAGATGGAGCGGATGGCCGTGGGTGTGGGTGGCTGTGTTAATATGATGGGCGAAGTTGAAAGACGAAAGTAAAGAGGAGAATTCAGAGGAAATGGGGCAAGAGGGGGTGAAATGGAGGTTGAAATCGCCAAGAATAATAAGGCGATCAGAGGAGGCACAAAGGGAGGTTAAAAGTGAAGAAAAATCTGAAATGAAAGTGGGGGAGGATTTGGGGGGGCGATAAACTAATAGGATTTTGAAAGAATTGTGGGAAGAGTGAGAAAGGGTGAGCTGTTCAAAAGAGGGGAAGGAGGCGGAGGAGTAGGGGGATAGGGCGAGGGATGACTTTGAAATGAGGGCCACGCCACCGCCACGACGGTTGGGTCGAGGGGCATGGTGGAATGTGTAGTTGGGTGGTGTGGCTTCAACAAGGGGGAAAGTGTCGCCTGGGGTGATCCAAGTCTCCGTCAGGGCCATGATGTCAATGTTCT
The DNA here is from genome assembly GCA_035084275.1 of Hydrolagus colliei. Classification (NCBI taxonomy): domain Eukaryota; kingdom Metazoa; phylum Chordata; class Chondrichthyes; order Chimaeriformes; family Chimaeridae; genus Hydrolagus; species Hydrolagus colliei. The sequence continues at coordinate 567,216 of CM068778.1, forward strand.
CATCAAGGATGAGATCGTTGATTGCCAGTGCCTTGTTGCAGACAGAGCGGACATTTTGGAGGCCGATGCGGAAAGAGCAGTTGGCCGAGGGGTGTGAGGGGGGGCTGGGATGGTCAACGGGGAGGGTGGGGATCTGAATAAGGGAGGAGAGGTTGACCCCCCCGGGTTTGTGTCCGGTGGGGCTGGCAGGGATGGTGGGGGACAGGGCACTTGATGTGGCTGCTATTGGACAGCCAGCGCCGAGTGCCACGGTGAGCCCGACGGAGGATTCCAAAACTGGAACAAAGGGAAGCGGTGGGAGGGTCGAGCAGGGACAGTAGGCGAGGGGGGCGAAGAGAAAGAAGGGTAGAGAAGGAATAACGAAGAGTGGGGGTTGGGGAGAAAAACTTGAGGAGGGGGAGGGAAGCTCGGGTCATGGCGGCAGCCATATTGCGCATGCGGGGGACCAGGAGCGAGGGTCAATGAGGCGGCATCATTCCATCAACACGGTGGCCATGTAGCCATCATCTCCAACACCTCCCTTGGTCTCTCCCCCTATTCCTCCGGCTGTTTTCCCTCCTTCAAGCAACTCAAGCTCTACCATCCTTCCCTTTCCTTAAAAATCCTTCCACTCTATCATCCTCCTAAATCCCTGGCTCTTTCCTCTCTGATATCTCCACTCTCCTCTCCTCCCTGTCCCTTTGCTCATCATGGGAGACTTCAACCTTCACCTAAACTCTCCCTGCACCACCACTTCCAATTTCACTGCCCTCCTCTCCTCCCTAAACCTCACCCTCCACATTGACCCACCGACCCACAGCCGTAGCTACGCTCTCTACCTCATCATCACCCATGGCCTTGACACTTCCGACCTCAGCATCTCGGATAAGGCCATCTCAGACCACTATGTTCTCTCCTTCTCCTCTTTCATCCCTCTCTCCTCCACCAATCCGCAACTGTACTTTTCTGCCCATAAAAAAGTCTCCCCCCTGAGATACTCACAGAGGCCCTCACATCCTCTGACCTCATACCCCTTTGGTCTTCCACCCACAGCGATCCTGAAGCACCTGTCCACCTGCTCCACGATCCTCTCTCTTCCACCTTCAACTCTCTCGTCCCCCTGAAATCCAGGTCCATCTCCAAACCCACCCACTCCCTCTGGTACAACACACATCTCCGTACCCTAAAAACCCAAACCCGGCTGCTCGAGGCAGGTGGCAGAAAACCAGTCTCACGGTTCACCACCAACTGTGGCTCCAGCATCTCCACGGCTACCGCCGTTCCTTGTGTTGTGCAAAAACGGCCACTACTCCATCATTATCCTGGAGGCAAATAACAATCCCAAAGTCCTCTTTTCCACCACCCACCACCTCCTCCGTGCACCCCCTCAGGCCTCCTCAATCTTCACTTCAAATGCGAACTGTCATGGATTTCTTTTCCTCAAAAATCCACACTATCCACCAGGCAGTGTCATCCCCCTGCCTCTCATCGCCCTCTACCACCCCCATCCCATCCCCCTCACCCTCCCCGTCATCAGCTCCCACCTCGACCCCCTCCCTACACTCCTTCTCCCCAGTCTCTCTTTCCTCCCTCTCACGCACTCTCACCTCTATGAGGCCACAACCTGCTGCCTCGACACACTCCCCACCAACCTACTGCTCACCCAGCTCCCCCTCCTCTGCCCACTGCTGGCTGATATCATCGACAGGACCCTCTCCACAGGATCAGTTCCTGCCTCTCATCCACAGTCCACAGTCACAATCAATGTCCTCTCTATCTGTGACCAGGGCTCCTCTGCCTCTGCCTCCTGGACACAGTCGACCACGCCATCCTCCTCCACCGCCTGTCCTCCGCCATCCACCTCAGTGGGACCGCACTCGCCTGGTTCGAGTCCTACCTCACAAACCGACAGCAGTACATCTGCACAAACCGTTTTTCCCCCCGCACTCACCCAGTTACCTGTGGGAGACCCCAGGGATCCATCCTTGCCCCCCTCCTCTTCGTCATCTACACGCTCCCTCTTGAGGATGTCATCCACAGACATGGGGCACACTTCCACACCCAACTCTATCTCTCCACTTCACTTTGTGACCCCCAGTCCCCTGATGTTCTGTCAGCTGCCTGTCAGACATCAGGGGCTGGATGAGCGCAAATTTCTTGCAGCTGAATGTTGACAAGACAGAGGCCATACTCTTTGGCTCTCGTCAACGTCTCCATTCACACGGCTCTCATTTCCTCCACCTTCCCGGCCAGGCCCCTAAAACTCTCCAAACCTGTGAGCAACCTTGGCGTCAGATTCAACCCCCAACTGTCCTTCCTCCCCCACATCCGGTCCCTCACCAGCACCGCCTTCTTCCACCTCTGACAGATTGCCCGTCTCCAGCAATACCTCACCCCAAAAGCCGCTGAAACCCTGGTCCAGGCCTTTGTCACCTCACGGCTGGACTATTCAAATACCCTCCTCGCCGGTCTCCCCTCCACCACAATCCAGAAAATCCAACTCATCCAGAACTCTGCCGCCCGCATCACCAGCACCAAACTTCGCTCCCCCATTACCCCAGTCCTTGCCAGACTTCACTGGCTCCCTGTCCCCGAGAGGATCGACTTCAAGATCCTCACCCTTGTTATCAAATCCCTCCACTCCTCTGCCCCCCCCTATCTCTCAGATCTCCTCTCTCCCCAAACCAGCTCCTGTTGCCTTCGCTCCACTGGGTCTGGCCTCCTCCATGTCCCCGAATAGTCCGCTCCACCCTCGGCAGCCAGGCCTTCAGCCACTACGCCCCGAGGCTCTGGAACTCCCTTCCTCGCCCCCTCTTTTCTCAGTTTCAGGTCCCAGCTGAAGACCTTTCTCTTTGACCGCGCCTTTGGTCACCTTTCTCCCCCTCCCCCTGGCTCGGCCCAGGTTCCGTTTGTTGTGAAGCGCTCTGAGACGCCGTCTGGCGTGGAGGGCACTACGTAAATCAAAGTTGTTGTTTCTACAGCCTGTGATACACTCACACAGATAGAGAGGAGCTCTCTCTACAGCCCGAGATACGCACAGAGAGAGAGAGAAGGTAAAAGAGCGAGACTTGTCTACAGCCTATGATACACTCACACACAGAGAGAGACACCCACAGTCACTCAGAGACCTCACACACAGAGAGAGAGGTGGGGGGGGGGAGCACAGCTACTGTCTCTCTGGTAGCCAGTGACTGACAGGAGAGAGACCCGCCCACTGTCTGAACCCCGCGTTAATAATAATCCTGGCATTTGCCACAGCGGCTTTTCACATGTTATTGACGTCTCAAAGCGCTTCACAGAATATACTGTAAAGTGAATTGACTGTCTATATTTGTGGGTGAAACGCGGCAGCCAATAGCGCACAGCAGTGTCCCCCACAAACAGTCGTGGGTTGAAAATGACCGATTTTGTTATAGTGGTTTTTTTTTGAGGGATTATTATTAGGCGTTTGTGGTGTGGTGGAGGGGGGGGGATGCGGTAAGGAAACTTGTCTAAGGTTTCGTCCCGATCTCCCTGTCTTTTTTAAAATTATGGTTGGGTATTTTTTGGAGGGATTATTATCAGGTGTCTTTGTGTGTGTGTGTGTCTGTATATATTGTGTGAGGCGTAAGGAAACGTGCCCAAGGTTTCACCCTGACCTGTCTGCCTGGTGGGAATCGAACCCAGGTCTCTTTCTGGCTCACAAAGTCAATGCTCTAACAAACCATTAAGCTACAGGGACTCCATGTAGGAGTGGAGAGCAGGAGAGGGAAGAGTGTGGATATAGTGAGTGATTCTAAGAACTGGCCATCAGAAGAGGGGCGGGCGAGGGGAAGAAGGTTTTGATCAATGAAACACTCAGGGACTACACTTTATACTACATCATGTGAAGCACTGTTAGATGTCTCAAAGATGTGATGAGGGGCTGTATCAAATGCGTGGCTTATTACAATAATAATCCTTGTATTTGATACAGCGCTTTTCACGTCTTCTAGATGTCACAAAGCGCTTCACAGAATACACTGTAAAGTGAATTCAAAATTCCGCTGCCCCACTCTCACCCGAACCAAACTTCGCTCCCCCATTACCCCAGTCCTTGCCAGACATCAGAGACTCCCTGTCTCGGAGAGGATCGACTTCAAATCCCTCCACTACCTCACTGACCTCTCTCCTCAACCAAGTGTGAGACCCGTGAGTTCTTGAGGCGATAATTGAAGGAGACCAGAGAGTTGGGAGGGGGGGGGGGGGGGGGGGGCGAGTGAGGCGGAGGACTGTTGGTTGGAGTTCCAGAGGTTGGGAGCAGAGTGGCTGAAAGCTCGCGCCCTTTCGCCAATGGTGAGGCGGGTGGGTCGGGGGACATGGAGCAGACCAGAGCCTGCTGAGCGGAGGGATGAAGGGGTCGGGCAGGTTGGTAAGGGGATAGGAGGTCACGGGTATAGGGTGGGGCGAGATTGTGGAGGGCTTTAAATGTGAGGATCACGTAGTCATCAGATAGAAACAAATAATTCAGATTGTCTCAAACTTCCCAAAAATACGGCTTTCAAGGGATAATTTACACAGGGGCACATTATACAAGCAGACCAAATGTTAACTGCAAATAATGCATTTTATTCAAATGCGGCATCCCAACAGGACCTTAATAATAATTAATTAGGAAGGAAAGTAGGAAATTGACTGTATATTTGTGGAAGTGGAGCCAAGGGAGACAGGGGAGAAAGCGGGTAAGAGGAGGGGTCGGGATAGGGGAAGGAGAGCAGGGAAACCGACTGTGTATTTGTGGGAGAAACGCGGCAGCCAAATTGCGCACCGCAGTGTCCCCCACAAACAGTCATGGAAGTGGGGCCAGGGGAGCAAAGGGGAAAGGAGGGTAAGGGAGGAGAGGGAGGGAAAGATGGGGTAAAATCAGGGAGGAAAAGGGGGGAGAAAGGGGTTAAGGAGCGAGAGGTGGCATTAACAAGCGTGAGTTGAATGACCGGTTTATATTGGAGATTTTTGGTCTGGACATGTCTTTTGAAACTTTTGAAGAAGAGGCAATGCTTTATATCAAACGCAAGGATTATTATCTGTTTGTTATTCTTCGATTCTAAATGACGAGTTCATCTCTCAATTTTATCTCTGTCTGTGCGTATTTCTCTGTCTCTCTTTTACATCTTATTGACGTCTCAACACGCTTCACAGAGTACACTGGAAAGTGAATTGACTGTATATTTGTGGGACAGCGAAACGCGGCAGCCAATTACACAAATAAACAGGCGTGGGATTAATCCCTCCCTCCCTCCTCCCTCCCTCCCTCCCTCCCTCCCTCCCTCCCTCCCTCCCTCCCTCCCTCCCTCCCTCCCTCCCTCCCTCCCTCCCTCCCTCCCTCCCTCCCTCCCTCCCTCCCTCCCTCCTCCTCCCTCCCTCCCTCCCTCCCTCCCTCCCTCCCTCCCTCCCTCCCTCCCTCCCCCTTCCCTCCCTCCCCCTTCCCTCCCTCCCTCCCTCCGTCGGCACTCTCAGTCCCCCTCCCTCCCCCTCTCCTGCTCACTCTCACCCCACTCTTCCTCTCTCTCCCTCCCTCTATCGCCCTCTGTCACCCTCAGTCACTCTCTTCCTCTCCTCCTCTCTCACCCTCTCTCTCCCTCCCCTTCTCCCTCTCTTTCTGCCTCCCTCTCACACTTCGTGGGTGAAACAACAACAACTTTGATTTATTTAGCCCCCTCCTCAAGGATTATTATTATTATTTTTGTTTGTATTTCAGTGGGTTGCTGATACTGGGGTCATCGATTCTTACCTGAATCTCTGACCTATGTGGTCAATGTGAGAGCTGGATCATGTGTGAGATACAGTCTGTGTGTGTATCTGAGTGGGATTGCTTACGTGAATATAGACTGTGGGTGGGGAGAAATAGTGTGTTATTGTGAGTGATGCTATGTGTGTTACAGAATCAATTGGATAGAGATTTAGGAGATCATGATGTTGATTGCGGAGGTGACCCTTCATCCCAGGTACCAACCTAGTGAATCTTATGATTTCAAGATCCTCATGCTTGTATTCAAATCCCTCCACTCCCCCTCCCAACTCTCTGATCTCCTCTCCTCTCACAACACCACACGTTGCCTTCGCTCCACCAGGTCTGGCCTCCTCCTTATCCCCCGAATCCTCCAGTCCACCATCAGCGGCCCTGCTTTCAGCCACTACGCCCCGAGGCTGTCGAACTCCCTTTTCCTCACTCCCTTCGCCTCTCCCCAACCCTCTCTTCCTAGTTTCAGGTCTGGGCTAAATACCTGTCTTTTCGACGGTGCCTTTGGTCACCTTTCCCCCCCTGCCCCTGGCTCGGCCCCGGGATCCCGGTTACTGTGAAGCGCTCTGAGACGCCATCCGGTGTGGAGGGCGCTGTATACATCCAAGTTGTTGTTGTTGTTGTTGAATGTGCTCCCAATTCAAAGGCACTTTACAAATGTGACTTTGTATTGTATTTTGTATTGTACTGTCCTTAGATGTGTGTGTATGTCTTTCTCCCTCTCTCTCTGTCTCTCTGTCCCTCTCTCTCAGTCTCTCTCACTCAGTCCCTCTCTCTCTCTTTCAGTCTCTCTCAGTCTCTCTCGGCCATGGATTTCAGGATGTCCCACTCTGTGTATCTCAGTCGCAACAGTCTGGGATCTAGCCTCTTTACATCACACTCACTGACTCTGTTTGTTGCTCAGTGGGTAGAGCACTCGCCTTACAAGTGTGAGACCTGTGTTCGACTCCAGGCAGATCAGGTCAGGGCGAAACCTTGGGCAAGTTTCTTTACACACACACACATACACGCCTAATAATAATCCCTTCAAAAAAACCACAATAATACAAATAGGTCACTTCAACCCACGACTGTTTGTGGGGACGCTGCTGTGTGCAATTGGCTGCCGCGATTCTCCACAAATATACAGTCAATTCACTTTGCAGTATTTTCTGTGAAGCGCTTTGAGAGTTAGGAGGGGAGAGACAGAGTTGGGATTAGTGGGATAGAGTTGGAAGGGGAGGGATAAAGAGAGGGTTGGGAGGAGGAAAGTTGGGAGGGGTGGGAGAGAGTTGGGAGAGGATGTAGAGAGATTGGAGGGTAGGAAGAGAGTTAGGAGGTGAGCGAGAGTTAGGAGGGGTGGAGAGAGTTGGGAGGGGAGGGAGAGAGCTGGGAGGGATGGGAAAGAGTTGGAATGGGAGGTTTGGGAAGGGAGGGAGATTGTTGGGAGGGGAGTGAGATTGTTCGGAGGGGAGCGGGAAATTTGCGGTGGGTGGGGAGAGAGGGAGTAGGGAGGGGTGTGGGAGAATTGGGAGGAGAGGGGGAGAGGTGGGATGGGAGGGAGAGAGTTGAGAGTGGTATTAGGAGGGGAGAGAGAGATTTTGGAGGGGAACGAGAATTGGGAGGAGAGGGAGTGAGTGAGTTCAGGGTGGGGAGGGAGAGAGTTGTGAGGGGATGGATAGAGTTGGGAGGGGAGGGGCAGAGTTGGGAAGGGAGAGAGAGAGTTGGGAGGGGAGGGGTGGGAGAGACGTGGGAAAGGAGGGAGAGAGTTGGGAGTGTCGTGAAAGAGTTAGGAGGGGAGAGAGACAGCTTGGAGGGGAGGGGGAGAGTTGGGAGGGCCGGGGAGAGTTGGGAGGGCTGGGGAGAGTTGGGAGGGGAGGGCCAGAGTTGGGATGGGAGGGAGAGAGTTAGGACAGTTGGGGGTCGAACCTGATGCTAAGGTTGCGCACAGGTTCGGAGAGTTTCAGGGGGAGACTGGGAAGGTGGAGGAGGTGAGAGTCGTGTGAATGGAGACGTTGACGAGAGCCAAAGAGTATGGCCTCTGTCTAGTCTACATTCAGCTGCAAGAAGTTCGTGCTCATCCAGCTCCTGATGTCTGACTCCTGATGTCTGACAGGCAGCTGACAGAACATCAGGGGACTGGGGGTCGCAAAGTGAAGTGGAGAGATAGAGTTGGGTGTCATCCGCGTACATGTGGAAGTGTGCCCCACATCTGTGGATGACATCGCCAAGAGGGAGCATGTAGATGAGGAAGAGGAGGGGCCAAGGATGGATCCCTGGGGTCCCCCACAGGTAAGCAGGTGAGAGGGAGGAAAAGCCGTTTGTGGAGATGTACAGTTGGCGGTTTGTGAGGTAGGACTCGAACCAGGCGAGTGCGGTCCCACTGAGGTGGATGGCAGAGGACAAGTGGTGGAGGAGGATGGTGTGGTCGATGGTGTCGAGGTCCAGGAGGATAAGGAGGAAGAGGGAGCCCTGGTCACTAGAGAGGACGTTGTTTGTGACTTTCACAAGCGCAGTCTCTGTACTGTGGGCAGGGCGAAAGCCGGACTGGAGGAGTTCGAAGAGGGAGTGGGAGGAGAGGTGGGCACGGAGTTGGTTTGCAACAACGCGTTCCGGTGCTTTTGAGAGGAAGGACAGTTTGAGATCGGGCGGTAGTGGCTGGGGTTTGAGGGATCCAGGGAGGGTTTGTTAAGGAGTGAGGTGATGGCAGCAGGTTTGAGGGGCAGGGACTGATCCCGTGGAGAGGGACTGATTGATGACATCAGCCAGCAGTGGGCAGAGGAGGGGGAGCTGGGTGAGCAGTAGGTTGGTGGGGAGGGGGTCAAGGCAGCAGGTGGTTGGCTTCATGGAGGTGAGAGTGTGTGAGAGGGAGGAAGGAGAGACTGGGGAGAAGGAGTGTAGGGAGCGGGTTGAGGTAGGAGCTGAAGATGGGGGGGGTGAGGGGGATGGGATGGGGGTGGTAGTCGTACTTCTATATAAGGCAAGCTGCTGTTGTTATTGCCACTCCACAGTAATCATAGAATAGTGTCTTGGCTGGACTCCTCGCAGGTCTCCCATCTGCCAACGTTCACAAACTCCAGCTCATACAGAACTTTGCCACCCGCATTCTCACCCGAAGCAACCTTCGCTCCCCGATTACCCCAGTCCTCAACAGACTTCACTGTCTCCCTGTCACCCAGCGGATCGACTTCAAAATCCTCACTCACTCTTGTGTTCAAATCCCTCCACTTCCTACATCTCTAACCTCCTCTCTCCTCCCAGCAGTACCCACTGCATCCGCTCTCCTGTGTCTGGCCTCCTCCTTGTCCATCTGAATCCTCCGTCCTACCATCACTGGCCTTGCCTTCAGCCATTACACCCCGAAACTCTGGAACTCCCTCCCTCAATCCCTCTGCCTCTTCTCCTCCTTTTCCATTTTCAGGTCACACCTGAAGACTTTTCTGTTTGACTGACCGCGCCCACGGTCATCTGCCCCTGGCTCGGTCCCAGGCTCCCCTATTGTGAAATGCTCTGAGACTGTCTGGTGTGGAGGGCGCTATCTCAACACAAGTTGTTTTTGTTGTTGTGACTTTTAACACAACATCTTGACCCGTGATCAAGAAATCGACGTCCACTGTGGTGACTGTGTGTTTCCTAGGTAGGGGAGGGCAGCAAGGCTGATCCCAGTGTTGCTGATCCCAGAGGGGAGCAGTGAGGCAATGAGAATCATAAGAATAATCCTTGCATTTAATTGCAGTTGCCAATAGAGGGAGGTAAACCCAGGGATGTCTCAAATCAATTCACAGGGTACACTATAATAATAATAACAAAAAAGATAATCCTTGCATTTGACATCGCGCTTTTCCCATCGTCTAGACGTCTCAAAGCGCTTCACAGAATACACAGAATTCAAAATGAATTGACTATAGTTGTGAGCGAAATGCGCAGCCAATTACGCACAGCAATGTCCCACAAAGAGCCGTGGATTGGAATGACCAATTTTATAATGTACGAGACACTATAATAAACTACAATAATTCCCACCCTATCTCTGCGACCTCCTAACCCCCTCCCAAACAGACCGTTCCCTCTGCTCAGTGGGCTCCAGCCTACTCCATGCCCCCCGCCCCACCATTAGGCTAGCTAACAGGGGGTGTAGGCTAGCTAACAGGGGGGGGGTAGGCTAGCTAACAGGGGGGGGGGGTAGGCTAGCTGACAGGGGTGAGGGCTAGCTAACAGGGGGTTAGGCTAAGTAACAGGGGTGTAGGCTAGCTAACAGGGGTGTAGGCTAGCTAACGGGGGGTAGGCTAGCTAACAGGGTGGGCAGGCTAACAGTGGTGCAGGCTAGCTAACAGGGAGTGTAAGACAACAGTGGGTGGAGTAGCTAACAGTGGGGTTAGGTGACATTTTAAACATCAGTGTTCAGGCCTCTCTTTCCCTCGTTGTCCTCCGTGACCTCCCCGCCGCCTTCGGCACTGTCCACCATTGCATCCTCCTGCACCACCTCTCCTCCCAGCTCAGTCTCCGCGGCCCTGCCCTCACCTGGTTTGACTCCTACCTTTCTCATTGTCTCCATTTTGTTGCCACCGACGGCGTCTCTTTCAGCCCTGCACTGTCACCTGTGGCGTCCCCCAGGCCTCTATCCTTTGCCCCCTACTTTTTAATCTCTACATGTTCCCCCTTGGTGACATCATCCGCAGACTTGGCGTTAAGTTCCACATATGTCACCCAAGTTGGATGTCACCCAACTCTATCTTTCCGCAACTACTCTTGATCCAGAACTCTCAGTGTCCTGACAGACTATCTGTCAGATATCAAACCCGGGATGAGAGCTACCTTTCTACCTGGAGGGCCTCAACAAATGTCAACAAAACCGAGGCCCTCCTTATAGATTTGCTCCAGCGCATCAGGCATTGGCAGCATCAACCTGCATGGTTGCACACTCCAACAACAACAACAACAACAAATTACATTTATAGAGCGCCTTTCACGTCGGGAGGACGTCCCAAGGCGCTGCACAGGAGGCGTGTGACCCGAGCTGAAAGGGGAGTGTTTTGGAAGAGGTAAAACACGAAGGGGAGGTAAACAAATTCGGGATGGAACAAAAGGCACGATCGAAGAGGAAAGTCTTCAAACCGGCGTTGAAAGAGGAAAGTGAAGAAACGAGACGGAGGGATTGAGGGATGGCATTCCATAGGGTGGGAGCGGAGAAACTGAAGGCCCGGCCTTGGAGCAGTCCAAGTCCTGTTGAACGGAGGGTCCGGGTGGGCTTGTAGGGGGAAAGTTGATCGGTTAAATAGGGCGGGGCAAGGCCGTGTAAGGCCTTGTAGGTGAGGACGAAGATCTTGAACTCGATCCTCTGGAGGTGTCGTCCGCATACATGTGGAAATTTACCCCATGTTTGCGGATGATGTCGCCCAGAGGGAGCGTGTAAAGGGTGAAAAGGAGGGGGCCGAGGACAGAGCCCTGAGGGACGCCGTGAGAAACTGTGCGGGGATTTGAAGAAAAACCGTTGGAAGAAACAAAATGTAAACGGTGGGTCAAATAAGAATGGAACCAGTCAAGGACTGTGCCTTGAAGGTTGAGGTGGGAGGAAAGACGTTGAAGGAGGACCTGTCTGCTGCGTTCGACACAGTCGATCACACCATTGTGATCGACTGTGTCGAACGCAGCAGACAGGTCAAGGAGGACGAGGAGGCAGAGGGAGCCCTTGTCACAGGCGGTTAGGATGTCATTTGTAACCTTGACCAGGGCAGTTTCTGTGCTGTGAATTGGGCGGAAACCTGATTGGAGGGGTTCAAAGAGTGAGTGAGTTGAAAGGAAAGAGCGGAGCTGGGAGGCAACCACTCTTTCAAGGACCTTGGATAAAAACGGGAGGTTGGAGATGGGTCGATAACTTGATGGTTGCGACGCATCAAGGGAGGGTTTCTTCAGGATAGGGGTGATGGTGGCTGTTTTAAGGGAGGTAGGGACGGTGCCTGAGGAGAGGGAAAGGTTAATGGTGTCAGAAATGAGCGGGGCTAACAAATGGAGCTGAGTGCCAGTCAAATGTCTTTTTCAATTCTCACCTGTCACTCCTTTCCCACATCCAAGCCATGACCAGCTCTGCCTTCCCTCACCTCAGAAATATTGTCTGACTTCTCAACCACCTTACCCCTCAGGCCCCTGAAACCCTCCTTCATGCCTTCACCACATCCCGGCTTAACTACGCCAATGCCCTGCTTGTCGGCCTTCCCAAGTCCGCGCTCCATAGGCTGCAGAAATCTACTGCTGTGAGCTTCGTGACCCCATATCCCACATCCTCACCCAAATCCACCACCCAGAGGATTCAATTCAAGATCCTGTGTCACGATCCTCATGTTAACTGGTTGTGGGAAGCTGCTGTGCGTAATTGGCTGCCACGTTTTTCCCACTAATGTGATCAATTCACTTTACAGTATTTTCTGTGAAGGGCTTTGAGACACCTAGAAGACATGAAAAGGCGCTATATCGAAATGCAAGGATTATTATACTGTATGTTTATTGTCTGCAAGATGGTATTTAGGTTGGTAGAAGGTTAGGAGATCACAGAGGCAGGGTGGGGAGAGGCTGTGGAAGTGTTTGAATGTGAGGACCAGGATCTTAAATTGGATCCTCTGGCTGATGGGGAGCCAATGGAGTCATAGGAGGATGGAGAGGAAGCTTGGAGAAGTAGAGGACATGGCCGTAGAGATCTGGATTATCTGCAGCCTGTGGAGGGAGAAACTGGGAAGGCCAACAAACATTATGCCTTCGGTCACCCTTCTTCCCATCCTGACCTCAACTCTCCCAAATCCCGACCACCAGCTCGGGTCGAAATTAAGAATGAGGTTAGTGTGTATACAGACAGAGTGTGTTGATGCAGATCTGAACAGAAATGTTCATTCTCAAAACAGGACAATTTTTCAATGCAAATTTTTTATTACTTTCTGCTGACAACTCTATTCAGTCACAACATGCAATGTGACCAATCTACAGAATAAAGGAGAAAGCCGACAGAGCCACAAGATTCTATTACATATATTCTTAGGCTTTGGTCTGAAAGGTAAGTCCCATTCCAAATTAAAACAGTTTTTTCCAACAATTTTAGAAATTTGTATATTTTGAGATGAAATAATCTAACTCTGGACTCCTCACTGCAAATCACGGTAGCAAGTGTCTTCCTGAAAGCTTCAGGCCCCATCATTGGAGAGTCTGGACCAGTTTGTAGGAACAAACGGAAGGATATTGGTTATTACAAGGTGCATCATTCCACTGATCCTTTGAAGCTGAAAACCAAAATAAGAATCATAAAGAAATCAAAAACCTGCATTGATATCAGGCCCTTAATGACTGGGACTGATGTGACACCCAGGAAGTGGCAGAGGTGGTTGGAACATTGGAAAACGTAACTCCTGAAGCACAACACAAAGGCAGAAAGAGAGTGAGCAAGGGAGACAAGAGGGAATTCAAGAGTTTAGGTTCAGCCATCAAAGGTGATGCACAGACAGTGGAGAACACAGTGAGACTGAACAGTGAGACGAGAACCAGCAGAGAAATAGGATAAAAAAAGTTTGGAAAAGGAGACACCAGGAAGTGGAATGGTTCGTCAGGGTGTGAACCTTGAAATCAATCTGAAGGGAGATAGAGAATGGGGTGATTGGTGCTCATGAGGATATCTTGGGTGAGGTTTGGGTGAGTTATAATTGTTGAGTGTAGGAGCTATGGAGACCAATTACTGCAATTGGTATAACATGTAAAACATTCAATTGTCTTAAAATATGTCACGGAATTGTTGAGCATTTCTGAAACTTTCTGAAACATTGTCTACCTTGATGATTGTTGATTGTGCTGAAGTGAGCACAGTCCTCTCCATATTCATGATTATTTGGGTCTCCTTGTGCCCAGCGTGTGAAATCTGATTGGGACCCATCAGACCACAGAAAGGAACCATCCTGTGTGAGGAACAATATGGTTTAATATGAACAATTTTTTGACTAGTAACCAGGTTGGCAGCACACATTTGCTTCTCAGACCGAGCCCCACATACCAACTGTGACCAATCAGTCAAGTTTAATTTGCTGTGCAGTGTGCGGTATTGTTTCAGGTAAACTACACTGTTTGAGGTGTGTACTCTGTTTGGGGGTTCCCGGAGTGTTGTATTTCAGTTGAGATGTTAAACTATCTGTTATGTGGATGTAAAATGTCCATGATTCTATGCTGTAAAGAAAAATAAGTTTCTCTCAGTGACCAGGCCAACAATTTCTGAAATAAAGTTGGTCACTTGTGGATATTGATGGCAAATTGTAATGAGCTTTACAGTGTTTCTAGTGAATTTTTTTTAGAAGTCAGGAGTATGTGGAGCCACAAACTTCATCACCTCTTTGTGTTCATCTTATATTTATAAATAAAACACAAACAATTTCCAATAATCAAGCTAAAATAGTGAGTAGCTGTATATATTCAGTGGTAGCACAATGTAACTCAGTTTACCTACCTTGTGGATATCGGAGAATCCAATCCAAGTGTGGGGAATGCTACTGTCCTTGGCTGCTATCACCTTTTTAATGAAATTATTGTGTTCCTCCCAGTGGATTGAGGCAAGATGACCACCTTCCGTTAATGATTGACAGAATAGCTGTAATGAAATAAAATGAAAGTTTAGAGGTGTGTGCTCCCTTTCCCACATGTCAGGTTCAGTACTGCTGCTGTGTACAGCGGATATACCAACCACTCTGTCACCCTCTGCCAGACATGAAACACAAGATGTAAAGTAGAACATATGACTACTGGAACACAGCAAATTTAGCTTTCCATCAGTTATAATTATAATAATGCTTGCATATGATTTTACACCTGATCATCTCTTCGAGATGTATAAATGTTTGCTAGTATCATGGTTAACCATTAGAGAGTTAATTTTAATATGATATCATCTTATTTAGGGTCAGTTGACAGACAACATGATTGTTTACCAACTGTCAGTTAATTTAATTCACTATTATTTTATTTAAGGACAGTGTCAAGCAGTAAGGAAGATACATGGGACATCCAAACAATGTACGTCAGTAGGCCAGATAAAATCCAATTGGTTTTCTCAAGAAGGCAATTATTACCAATAAGTACACCAATTCCCATTGCAATATAAATTAGCCTCATACCAGCAGTACTGTACCTCAGCTTCGATCCAGGTCATTTTCTGAGGGACGAATTGGGAACAGGTACGCAAGTAATAATGAAAAAACCAACCAGTTGGACATGGTCCTTTCGGGGGTACCACATGCTGCGTTCCCCAGTTACTGTAGGACCTCTCAGACAAGTCCACATTCCCCCTTGGACCTCTCCGGGGAACTTTCCGGCGAGGTTTCCCTGCCAACAAAACAGTGCAATGTGAACAATAGAGGTTCTGGGAAAGTAAATAACAGAGAAAAGCTAAACACAACCAGTAAGGTTCCATTCTTCACCGACCATTCCAGATATATGTCAATGCAATTAGAGGCCATTTTTAATTTGACGTAGTGTCTTACTGCATCATTGAAATGTACTCAAAGTGCTTTCCCCCTTTCTCCCCTGGCCCCATTTCCGCAACTGTTTGTGAGACACCCCTGTGCGCAATTTGGCTGCCACATCTTGCCCACAAATATACAGTTGGCTTTCCTACCCCGACCCCACCCCTTGCCATCTTTCCCCCCTTTCTCCCCTAATCCCACTTCCATGACTGTTTGTGAGACACTGCTGTGCGCAACGTGGCTGCTGTGTATCGTCCAAAAATATACAGTAAATTTTCCTGCTCTTCTTCATCCTCCCCTGACCCCTCCCCCCACCCCCAGCATCATCCCCACACCCCACCCCCCCACCATCCAGCCCACCCCACCGCCCCCTCCGCTTCAGAGAGTTTCAGGGGGAGACCGGGAAGGGGAGGAGGCGAGAGCCGTGTGAATGGAGATGTTGATGAGAGCCAAAGAGTGTGGCCTCCATCTTGTCGACATTCAGCTGCAAGAACTTTGCACTCATCCAGCTCCTGATGTCTGACAGGCAGGTGACAGAACATCAGGGGACTGGGGGTCGCAAAGTGAAGTGGAGAGATAGAGTTGGGTGTCATCTGCGTACATGTGGAAGCGTGCCCCATGTCTGTTGATGACATCCCCAAGAGGGAGCATGTAGATGAGGAAGAGGAGGGGGCCAAGGATGGATCCCTGGGGTCCCCCACAGGTAACCGGGTGAGAGCGGGAGGAAAAACCATTTGTGGAGATGTGTTGCTGGCGGTTTGTGAGGTAGGACTCGAACCAGGCGAGTGCGGTCCCACTGAGTTGTATGATGGAGGACAGGTGGTGGAGGTGGATGGTGTTGTCGACTGTGTCGAATGCAGTGGACAGGTCCAGGAGGATAAGGAGCCGTGGTCACAGATAAAGAGGACATCCATCTTACACATTTATTCCGGAGTCCTGTAGCTCAGTGCTTAGAGCACTCGCTTTACAAGTGTGAGACCTGTGTTCGAATCCAGACTTGGGCCAAACCTTACTCCACACGCCTAATAATAATCCCTCCAAAAAAAACACAATAATAAAATTGGTCATTTCAATCCACGACTGTTTGTGGGAGACTGCTGTGCACAATTGTCTGCCGCAATTCACCCACAAATATACAGTTAATTCACTTTACAATATATTCTGTGAAGCGCTTTGAGAGGTTTAGCAGACATGAAACCACTATAACAAAAAAATGGAGGGATTTATTATTCTGATTATGGCTTGATCCCCTCATTTTCGAAGTGTCTATGTCGGTTCCCTTTTTATACCTCAATTAAAGCCTTACATTTGAAATATCTGTGTATCTCCGAGTTAAAGATTCCAATTCAATATTGAATAGTTATTTGCACATATACAACCACAACGAGCATCTATATCCCTCTTGTAAGATTTCCTGGTGAACGTACCTGAAACATCAGACAGGACCAACGCACTGAGCAGCAGAATGGTCCTCAGCATGGTATCTGCAGTGAAGATCCTCTCCTGTACCTAAGAATAACACTAACTTTTACGTTGAATAATGTAACTAACTACCTTTAAGGTTTAACAACTTATTTTGACTAGAAATTCACACTCTGATTCCTACCGCTCCTATAACTCCTGTAAGTTGTGTGGCTCTATTTATAAGCCAATTGCCAAACCCTTCTTCTGTTGTGGTCATTTGGTATGTGTGATGAACCAAGATAATTCTGCTTATCATAGAATCATAGAATTTTACGGCAAAATTACAGAATTTTATCTCTAAAAAGGAATCAATAATATGCAAATACCATTTACACAGAAATGCAATCTGATGCCAACAATTTATTTAGTTTCAAAAAGAAGCTGAGGAGAAATGTTTTCACCCAGCGAGTTGTTGGGATCTGGAATGCATTGCCTGAAAAGGTGGTGGAGGCCGATTCGATAACAGCTTTTAAAAGAGAGAGACAAAAGACATTTATTTGTGGAGGACAGGTTTGGGAGGTTATGGGGTGAGAGCTAGGGAGTGGGATTAAATTGCTCTTTTCAAAGAGCCGGCACAGACTCGATGGGCCAAATGGCCTCCTTTTGTGCTGTAAAATTCTATGAGTCTATGATTCTTTCTTACCATTCCCTCTATGAAACCCTGCAATCAGGTTTCCGTGCTGCCCAGAACTGGCACAGACTGGATGGGCCGAATGGCCTCCATTTGGATCATAAGATTCTATGATTATATGATTCAACAACAATACCAACAACTTCAATTTATACAGCGCCCTCCACGCCGGACGGTGTCTCAGAGCGCTTTACAATATCGGATCCCGGGACCGAACCAGGGGCAGGGGCAGAAAGGTGACCAAAGGCGCGGTCGAAGAGAAAGCTGTGACCTGAAGCTGGTAAGAGAGGGGGCGAGGCAAATGGGGTGAGGAACGGAGTTCCAGAGCCTCGGGGCGTAGTGGCTGAAGGCACGGCCACCAAGAGTGGAGCGAAGGATTCGGGGGACAAGGAGGAGGACAGACCTAGAGGAATGAAGGAAGTGGGTGCTGGGTTGGGGGGAGAGGAGTTCAGAGAGATAGGGGGGGGCAGAGGAGTGGAGGGATTTGAAAACAAGGGTGAGGATCTTGAAGTCGATCCTCTCTGGGATAGGAGCCAGTGAAGTCTGGCAAGGACTGGGGTATCATAGAATCATAGAATCATAGAATTTTACGGCACAAAAGGAGGCCATTCGGCCCATCTAGTCTGTGCCGGCTCTTTGAAAAGAGCGATTCAATCCCATTGCCCTGCCCGCTCCCCATAGCCTAATAGACCCGTTCTTCCTAAATAAAGATCTAATTCCCTTTTAAAAGTTGTTATCGAATCAGCCTCCACCACCTTTTCAGGCAATGCATTCCAGATTCGAACAACTCGCTGAGTGAAAAAATTTCTCCTCAGCTCCCCTCTTCTGCGCCTTGAAACTATTTTAAATCTGTGACCACGAGTCACAGATTCACCCACGAGTGGAAATAGTTTTTCTCTATTTGCCCTGTCGAAACCCCTCATGATCTTATAAACCTCTATTAGGTCTCCCCTCAATCTTCTCTGCTCCAGAGAGAATAACCCTAGCCTATCTAGCCTCTCCTCATAGCTGAAGTCCCTCAATCCTGGCACCATCCTAGTAAATCTTCGTTGTACCCTTTCCAATGCCTTCACATCCTTTCTGTAGTGTGGTGACCAGAATTGAACACAGTATTCCAGCTGAGGCCTCACCAAAGTCCTATAGAGGTTAGTCAGCACTTCCTGACTTTTGTACTCTATACCCCTATTTATAAAGCCTAGTATCCCATATGCCTTCTTAACAGCCTTGTCTACCTGTCCTGCCACCTTCAACGAGTCACTAACACAAATCCCCAGGTCTCTCTGTTCCTTCACACCATTTAAAATTGTACTATCTAGCCTATATTGCCTCCCTTCATTTCTTCTCCCAAAATGCATCACCTCACACTTCTCTGCATTAAACTTCATCTGCCATGTGTCTGCCCACTTTACCAATTTGTCTATATCCTCTTGCAGATGGCTACTATCCTCCTCACTGTTTACTATTCTCCCTAACTTAGTGTCATCTGCAAACTTGGAAACTGTACTCCGTACACCCAAGTCCAGATCATTGATGTAGATTACAAACAGCAATGGTCCCAAAACCGATCCCTGTGGCACACCACTGCTCACTTCCCTCCAATCTGAAAAACAGCCGCTCACTACAACTCTCTGCTTTCTGTCTCGCAGCCAGTTGTGGATCCACGCTGCCACTGTCCCTTTTACGCCATGGGCCTTTAATTTCTTAATAAGTCTCTCATGTGGCACTTTGTCAAATGCCTTTTGAAAGTCCATGTAAACTACATCAACTGCGCTACCATTATCCACCCATTCCGTTACCTCATCAAAAAATTCTATCAGATTTGTAAGGCAAGATTTGCCTTTAACAAATCCATGTTGACTGTCCTTTATTAGCCTATATCTTTCTAAGTGAAGATCTACCTTGTCCCTGATTATGGACTCTAGAATTTTGCCCACTACCGACGTTAGACTGACTGGTCTGTAGTTACCAGGCTTGTCCTTCTGCCCCTTTTTATACAAGGGAGTAACATTAGCTATCCTCCAGTCCTCTGGCACGACCCCTGTGTCCAAGGAAGATTGAAAGATCGTGGCCAGAGTCCCTGCTATTTGCTCCCGTGCCTCACTTAGTAACCTAGGGTGCATCCCATCCGGACCAGGTGACTTATCCACCTTGAGCGACGGGGTAATGGGGCAGCAAAGCTTGGGGCGGGTGAGTATGCGGGCGGCAGAGTTCTGGATTAGCTGGATTTTGTGGTTTGTGTTGGAGGGGAGATCGGAGAGGAGGGCGTTGCAATAGTCCAGGCCGAGAGGTGACAAAGGCCTGGACCAAGGATTCTCTGTATGCAGATGACACCCAACTCTATCTTTCTGCCTCTACACTCAATTCCAGGACCACTGATGTCCTGACAGACTGCCTGTCAGACATCAAGTTCTGGATGACAGCTAACTTTCTACAGTTGAATAAAAACATAAGAACATAAGAATTAGGAGCAGGAATAGGCCATTCGGCCCTTCGAGCCTGCTCCGCCATTCAATTCTAACTGGTTGCTCAGCGGATGACTGAGCCAGAGACAAACTTGCCGGATGAAAGAAGGAAGTTATTTCCAAGCTTGACTTCCCAAGTGTGCATCGCTAGGGCCTGCATCCTCACAAGTGCGCATGCGCGCGGGTATACGCCACAGACACGCAAGTTTTATGCGCGTTACGCAAAAATGTGAGGCTTGTTTTCTTTGCGTATAGTTGAATGTGCAATCATGAAAGTCACGTTCGGCGAGGGTTAACTTTACACATAAAATACACATATAAATGCACACATCGACAGACACTGCACAAGAAGACACATACAGGTAAACCTCTATTTAGCACGGGGTTGCATTACGGAAAAACTGTTATCTAAATCAAAACGTCCCAAATAGAAACGCTATTTCCCGTGTGGTCCCATTATATAACCAGAGATGCGTTCTTTTCACAAAATTTTCAGACCTTAAACCCAGTAAATAACACACAAAACCACACAACATAACACGCAAATTAACACACACAGGCAAGAAGGGTTACTTGGGGGTAACTCTACAGTATTGTACTTTAATACTGGCAATGTTTAATACAGTAACTACTGGCAAACCTTAACACTGGCCGTGTGACAGTGGGAATGGCACTTATAGCTTCCCCGCTCATCTTGATGTTGTGGAGCCCATCGCGTCTTTGAAATCTTTGAAACCACCCTCTGCTAGCACTGAAAGATTGTAGCCTTCGCCTTCCTGATCATTTAACTCCCTAAACAATGATTTTGCTTTCTCTTGGATAACCAGGTATAGTAGTATATAACAACAACAACTTCGATTTATATAGCGCCCTCCACCCCAGACAGCGTCTCAGAGCGCTTCACAGTAGCGGATCCCGGGACCGAGCCAGGAGCAGGGGCAGGAAGGTGAGTGGTATATTAAGCTGGTTCTTAATTTAAGCGCTCTGAGGCACCTTCCGGCGTGGAGGGCACTGTATAAATCAAAGTTGTTGTTGTTCCGATCCTCAATCCAGACACTCAGCATTCTTTCCATGTTTTCCATCACATCACTCCTATGTTTTGCTAATCTGCTTGCACTTGCAGCTGTAACACACCTTGATCTTGCCGGTATATTGTCCTTATTCTGCTTTAAAGTAGCCACCGTTGATCTAGCCCTAAAGCCCTCCCAACGTCCCTACCTATTTCACCAGAATCGATGCACTTTATCACCTCCTATCTGGTATTTAAAGTGCTGACTTTGCGGGGTTTCTGGCCGCTGGTGGTATTACTGCTGTTTATTTCACTTACAGAACTGCTCTCTTCCCGACACGGTATAAACGGTACAGGCTGTAAATCGCTCGAAGTTGCTCGGGAATGTTTGGAAATGTCTGTAGTACTGATGTGGCTTGGTGTTGCTTCAAAATCAGCTGGCGTTTAAACAGTGACGTGCCGACATGCTATTGGCCAGTTCAAACGCTTGGATATCAGGTGCGAGCGCGATTTACCTGCGTATACAGTATGGACTGGGTGTATGGACAAAAAAGGATGCGCGAAATGTGACCGTGATATTCAAAGTATGAACTGCGCATGCCCCAAAAATAATTTGGTCCTTAAAATGAATCCAAGTGTCCAATATTGATCAAAAGGTGTTAAGTAATTGAAACATCCTAAATAGAAGTGTCCTAAATAGAGGCTTACCTGTACACACAAATACACACAAACAAATGCACACACAGAGAACAGGGAAATGTAGAGAGAGA
Source organism: Hydrolagus colliei (assembly GCA_035084275.1). NCBI lineage: Eukaryota > Metazoa > Chordata > Chondrichthyes > Chimaeriformes > Chimaeridae > Hydrolagus > Hydrolagus colliei. Next base: position 588,753 of record CM068778.1, read on the forward strand.
GATTGCTGGCAGAGATATGAGGATTTACATATTTACTTATCAAAATTACAAAATATTAGGGCTCACGCAAACAATTGTAACATATTCGCATGGATTGGAGAGTGGAAAACAGAGTAGGGATAAAGGGTCCTTCTCAGATTGGCAGCTTGTGACTAGTGGGGACACGGATCAGTGCTTGGGCCTCAACTGTTTACAGTCCACATCAATGGCTTAGATGAGGAAATCAAGCTTAACAAATATAAATTTGCACACGACACGAAGATAGGTGGAAAAGTGCACTGTGAGGATGACACAGGGAGAATGAAAAGAGATATTAGACAAGTTAAGTGAGTTGGCAAGAAGGCAGCATATGGAGTATAAAGTGGGGAAGTGATCACCGGTGGTCTCAAGACCTTCCTTTTCGAATGGGCTTCACTCTCTCACCCTCTCCTCATCTCAAGCCCCAGCCTTTGTCCAAGTCCCTGACTCTCCAGTACCTTGGCATCCTCCCAGTGTAAAAGGTGCCCTGTTGTTGTTGTTGTTGTTGTTAATCCTGGCCCAGTTAAGAGGCACAGACATGAACTCATATTCAGGTTAATATTAAAATTAATCTTACATCTGATAGAGAACCTTTCACCTCGGGAGATACAGACACACAAACAGACACAAAAACACACATATAGATATTATTAGATACTGTACACAGATGCACTCAGCGAATGACTCAAACCAACAGCACCTGCATAGACAAAAAACAAAGCAACAGCAAAATTACATTTATAAAGCGACATTCACGTTGGGATACACAGATCAAATATGCACAAACACACAAACAAAAACATGCACACAAACACACGTACACAGACATGCACACACCCAAACGCAGACACCGACAGACATGTACACATACACAAATGCACCACCCAGACCCAAACACACTACACACAGAGACACCCAAATACATACGCATAACCACAAATACACACAGAAACACACCGACAGAAACAGACACCCACCCACTGATAGACGCAAACACCCACATACCAACACACCTATACAGACACATATATCCTGTAGCTCAGTGGTTATAGAACTCGCCTTACAAGCGAGAGACCTGGTTTCGATTCCAGGAAGAGCAAAACCTTAGGCTCGTTTCCTTATGCCTGATAATAATCCCTCAAAAATAAACAATAATAAAATGGTCATTTCAATCCACTAGTTTATGAGACACTGGCCCAATTGGCTGCCGCGTTTCGCCCACAAATATAGTCAATCCACTTTATAGTATATTCAATCAACTGCTTTGAAACATCCAGAATCATAGAATTTTGCAGCACAAAAGGAGGCCATTCGGCCCATCAAGTGACCTTTTGGATACACACTCCCATCTACATATACTGCAAATTCTCACCCATTTCACTTGTAACTGAATTATTTTGCTGTAATTCCTTTCGTGATTATTTTTCTCAAAATATACTGTCAACAAACTTATGTCTCAATATTGAACTGTATTCCCACCTTTCTGCCAACTCAGCTAAACCCTTATGCAATTCCTCAGGTTATTCCTGACTGTGTACCTTTCCCCTATTATGTCATCAGCAATATTTTTATAAATGTCTATTTCAAAATAGATAATCTTGTTATAAAGCAATAGAGGAACCAACACAAACATCTGGGGAAATAAACAATAGGGATTGAGGATTAAATCTAACAGGGTTCATCTCTGAGCGCTATTGATCAGCATCTTTGCTGCCCGTGGCCGTGTGAGGCTGATTGGGGAAGGGATCAGATACTGACCCTCACTGTCAAGGTGATGTTTCGTATCTTAGAGAACAATAACATGGACCATATTGTCAAAATACTGTAGCTTCATTTCAAATAAAATGGTGACATTGAGCTGCGTTTGTAACAGCAATGTATAAATGGGGAGAAGAGAGTTTCCTGACTACATCAGTTTCCTGCTTGGCCGGCCGAGGGCTGCAGCAATATGTTCAGATTTAAGTGAGTTTGTGTGTAAGAATGTGTGAGCTTGGGTGTTTGTGAGTGTTAGTGTATATGTGCCTGGGCATTTTTGAGTGTGTGTGGCTCTGGTCGAATGTGAGTGTGTGTGAGGTTGTTTGTGGGCCTGGGTGAATGTGTATGAGTGTGTGTGTGTGAGCTAGTTGATTATGAGTGTGTGTGGGTGTGCATGGCCTTGGGTGATTGTGAGTCTGTGCGAATGTGTGTGTGTGATCCTAGCTGGACATGGGTCCACAGGAGTGTGTATGAACATGAATAAGCCTCGATGTATAGGAGGGTGTGTGGGCCTGGGTGGATTAGAGTGTGTGTTTCTCTGTGTGAAGAGATATGAGTTAAGGAATAAAAAAGGAGCAGTTACACTGTAAGGGTACACTATAGACCATCAAATAGTGGGAAGGAGACAGAAGAGCAGATCTGAAAGTGGATTTCAGAAAGATGCAAAACCAATAGAGTAGTGATAATGGGAGACTTCAATTATCTCAACATAGACTGGCAGAATAGTAGTGTGAAGGGCAAGGAGGGAGAAGAATTCCTGAAATGTGTACAGGACAACTTTCTTGATCAGTATGTTTCCAGTTCAATAAGGAAGGATGCAGTGCTGGATCTAGTTTTGGGGAATGAGATGGGAGAAGTACACCAAGTTTGTGTAGGTGAGCACCTAGGAAATAGCGATCACAATATCATTAGATTTAGAGTAAGAAATGAGGGGAGGCAGTATAGGCTAGATAGTATAATTTTAAGGGGTGTGAGGGAACAGAGAGACCTGGGGATTTGTGTTAGTGACTCTTTGAAAGTGGCAGGACAGATAGACAAAGCCATTAAGAAGGCATATGGGATACCAGGCTTTATAAATAGGGGTATAGAATACAAAAGTCAGGAAGTGTTGACTAAGCTGTATAAAACTTTAGTTAGTCCTCAGCTGGAGGACTGTGTCTAATTCTGGTCACCACACTATAGAAAGAATGTTAAGGCATTGGAAAGGGTACAAAGAAGGTTTACTACAATGGTACCAGGATTGAGGGACTTCAGTTATGGGGAAGGGCTAGATAGGCTACGTTTATACTCTTTGGAACAGAGAAGGTTGAGAGGAGACCTAATAGAGGTTTATAAAATCATGAGGGGATTTGACAGGGTGAATAAGGAAGGACTGTTTCCACTGGTGGGCGAATCAGTGACTCGTGATCACAGGTTTAAAATAGTTTCAAAACGAAGTAGAGGGGAGCTGAGGAGAAATGTTTACTCAGCGGGTTGTTCGAATCTGGAATGCATTTCCTGAAAAGGTGGTGGAGGCAGATTCGATAACAACTTTTAAAAGAGATTTAGATCTTTATTTAGGGAGAACAGGTCTGTTAGGTTATGGGGAGAGAGCTGGGCAGTGGGATTGAGTTGCTCTTTTCAAAGAGCCGGCACAGACTAGATTGGCCGAATGGCCTCCTTTTGTGCCGTTAAAATTCTATGATTCTATGGTAACGAGCCAGTGAAATCTGGCAAGGACTGCGACATTCGGGGTGCTACCCGCACATCTTAACAGGGAAACACGGAGAACAGGGAAGTGTGGAAAGAGATTGCTGGCAGAGATACAGCGATTTATAAGTTTACTTATGTTGTCTAATCCAGTTTTTTGAGCCAGTCAGCAGAGATAGGGGAGATAGGGGAGGAGGCCTGTCACCAAAACTCAAAATAAACCAGAAGAACCAGACCAGCAGGAAAAAATTATACAGTGATGTGAGAGTGATATCACAATCAGCCCACCCCACCCCCTGGCCACACACACCTTAGGCCTGGACACACAGCCTGGGGGCTGATGCCGTCCCACTGATCGTTCACTCCTAGTCTCTGCGCGTTTTGGCTGCCGCCCCGACCTGAGCCTCCCCCACCACCCTCAATGTCTCTCTTGCCACCCCCCTCTATCCGCTACTCTAACTCTGTCCTTCACTCCCACCACCCGCCTACTCTCCCTCCTGCCCCCCCTCCCTCCCCCACCTACTCTCCCTCCTCTCTCCCCAGACCCACCTCTCCTACAGACCCTCAGATCCTCTCCTCACCACTCTCTCCTCCCTCTCCCCCCTGCAGCAAACCCATCCACATTGCCCTCCAGAATGTCCGCTTCCTTTCCAACAAAGCCCTCACTATCTATGGCCTCATCCTGGATGAGAACATTGATATTCTTGGGCTGACGGAAACCTGGCTCTCCCCCAATGACCCTGTGCCTCTAGTCGAGGCCTCCCCTCCAGGCTACACCTTCCACCACTGCACCAACCAACACAACAACAACAACAACAAATTACATTTATAGAGCGCCTTTCACGTCGGGAGGACGTCCCAAGGCGCTGCACAGGAGGCGTGTGACCCGAGCTGAGAGGGGAGTGTTTGGGAAGGGGTGAGACACGCAGGGGAGGTTGAAAAGTTCGGGGTGGAACAAAAGGCACGGTCGAAGAGGAAAGTCTTCAAACCGGCATTGAAATAGGAAAGGGAATAAACGAGACGGAGGGATTGCGGGATGGCATTCCATAGGATGGGAGCGGAGAAACTGAAGGCCTGGCCTCCGATGGTGGGGCGGTTCGGGCGGGGGGCTTGGAGCAGGCCAAGTCCTGCTGAACGGAGGGTCCAGGTGGCCTTGTAGGGGGAAAGTAGAGTGGTTAAATAGGGCGTTGTAGGTGAGGACGAGGATCTTGAACTCGATCCTCTGGAGAATGGGGAGCCAATGGAGACGGGCGAGGGTGGGGGTTATATGGTTGCGCAGGCCGGTGCGGGATAATACACGGGCTGCAGAGTTTTGGATGACCTGCAGCCTGTGAATGGAGGAACTGGGGAGGCCGACGAGGAGAGACTTTCCGTAGTCCAGCCGTGAGGTGATGTATGCGTGCACGAGTGTTTCAGCAGCGCGGGGGGTAAGATAGTTGCAGAGCCTGGCAATGTTGCGCAGGTGGAGATAAGCGGTGCCGGTCAAGGCACGGATGTGGGGGAGGAAGGAAAGTTTTTGATTGAACATGATGCCGAGGTTCCTGATTGGCTTTGTGAGGTGGAGAGTGCAGCCTTGGATGTTGAGGCTGGCAGTGCCCGATGTGCAGAGGCTCTGGCTTGAGCCGTTTGTGTAAACGGTGGGTCAGATAGGAATGGAAGCAGTCAAGGACTGTGCCTTGAAGGTTGAGGTGGGAGGAAAGACGTTGGAGGAGGATGGTGTGATCGACTGTGTTGAACGCAGCAGACAGGTCAAGGAGGACAAGGAGGCAGAGGGAGCCCTGGTCACAGGCGGCTAGGATGTCATTTGTAACCTTAACCAGGGCAGTTTCTGTTGTGAATTGGGCGGAAACCTGATTGGAGGAGTTCAAAAAGTGAATGAGTTGAAAGGAAAGAGCGGAGCTGGGAGGCAACCACTCTTTCAAGGACCTTGGATAAAAACGGGAGGTTGAAGATGGGTCGATAGCTTGATGGTTGCGACGCATCAAGGGAGGGTTTCTTCAGGATAGGGGTGATGGTGGCTGTTTTAAGGGAGGTAGGGACGGTCCCTGAGGAGAGGGAAAGGTTAATGGTGTCAGAAATGAGCGGGGCTAACAAATGGAGCTGGGTGCGGAGGAGGGGTGTGGGATGGGGTCCAATGAGCACGTAGTGGGTTTCATGGAGGTGATTGTTTTTGTGACTGAAAACGGGGTGGTGGGGTTGAAAGTGTGAAATGGGGGGTGAGTAGGGGTTGAGGTAACTGATGAGGGCGCGGAGGTGGAGGAGTGGTGGGGGGAGGAAACCGCAGAGCGGATTCTCTCTATTTTGGACTCGAGGAAGTCCAGCATCACCTCACAACGAGCGTTTGAGGAGAGGATGTGTGAAGTGAGGCGGGGGGGGGGCGGAGGAGCTAGTTGGTGGTGGCGAAGAGGAGGCGGTGGTTGTCCTTCGCTTCCAGGATTATCCTGGAGTAGAAGGCTGATTTGGCGGTGGCTAGGGCGGAGCGGTAAAATTTGATGCGGTCCAGCCAAATTTGCCGGTGGACTGTGAGGCTAGATTTGAGCCAGGTGCGTTCAACTGCTCTCACTTGGCTTTTGAGGGAGCGGAGGTGAGTTGTGTACCACGGTGATGATCTGGAGTGGGAGACGGTTTTGGAGGTGAGGGGGGCCAGAGTGTCGAGGGTAGTGGAGAGGGTGTTGTGGAGGGCGATGGAGGCGGAGGATGGGTCGGTGCAAAATAAGTGCCATTGTGGGAGGAGGTCGGAGGTTTCTAGGGCAGTGGTGAAAGTTTGAGGGGGAATCTTCTTCCAGGGCCGGTAGAAGATGGTGGTGGGTTTGGAGGTGGAGGGGGGAGGGATAGAGGTTTTCCAGGAAATGAAAAAATGGTCGGAAATGGCCTTGTCTGTGATGGTGACGCCAGAGACGTTGAGGCCTCGGGTGATCACCAGATGGAGCCGATGGCCGTGGGTGTGGGTGGCAGTGTTAATATGAAGGGAGAAGTTGAAAGACGAAAGTAAAGAGGAGAATTCAGAGGAAATGGGGCAAGAGGGGGTGAAATGGAGCTTGAAATCGCCAAGAATAATAAGGCGATCAGAGGAGGCACAAAGGGAGGTTAGAAGTGAAGAAAAATCTGAAATGAAAGTGGGGGAGGATTTGGGGGGGCGATAAACTAATAGGATTTTGAAAGAATTGTGGGAAGAGTGAGAAAGGGTGAGCTGTTCAAAAGAGGGGAAGGAGGCGGAGGAGTAGGGGGATAGGGCGAGGGATGACTTTGAAATGAGGGCCACGCCACCGCCACGACGGTTGGGTCGAGGAGCATGGTGGAATGTGTAGTTGGGTGGTGTGGTTTCAACAAGGGGGAAAGTGTCGCATTGGGTGATCCAAGTCTCCGTCAGGGCCATGATGTCAATGTTCTCATCAAGGATGAGATCGTTGATTGCCAGGGTCTTGTTGCAGACAGAGCGGACATTTTGGAGGCCGATGCGGAAAGAGCAGTTGGCCGAGGGGTGTGAGGGGGGGCTGGGATGGTCAACAGGGAGGGTGGGGATCTGAATAAGGGAGGAGAGGTTGACCCCCCGGGTTTGTGTCCGGTGGGGCTGGCAGGGATGTTGGTTGGACAGGGCACTTGGTGTGGCTGCTATTGGACAGCCAGCGCCGAGTGCCACGGTGAGCCCGACGGAGGATTCCAAAACTGGAACAAAGGGAAGCGGTGGGAGGGTCGAGCAGGGACAATAAACGAGGAGGGCGAAGAGAAAGAAGGGTAGAGAAGGAATAACGAAGAGGTGGGGTTGGGGAGAAAAACTTGAGGAGGGGGAGGGAAGCTCGGGTCATGGCGGCAGCCATATTGCGCATGCGGGGGACCACGAGCGAGGGTCAATGAGGCGGCATCATCCCATCAACACAGTGGCCATGTGGCCATCATCTCCAACACCTCCCTTGGTCTCTCCCACTATTCCTCCGGCTGTTTTCCCTCCTTCGAGCACCACATGCTCTACCATCCTTCCCTTTCCTTAAAAATGCTTCTACTCTATCATCCTCCTAAATCCCTGGCTCTTTCCTCTCTGATATCTCCACTCTCCTCTCCTCCCTGTCCCTTTGCTCATCATGGGAGACTTCAACCTTCACCTAAACTCTCCCTGCACCACCACTTCCAATTTCATTGCCCTCCTCTCCTCCCTAAACCTCACCCTCCACATTGACCCACCGACCCACAGCCGTAGCTACGCTCTCTACCTCATCATCACCCATGGCCTTGACATTTCCGACCTCAGCATCTCGGATAAGGCCATCTCAGACCACTATGTTCTCTCCTTCTCCTCTTTCATCCCTCTCTCCTCCACCAATCCCGCAACTGTACTTTTCTGCCCATGAAAAAGTCTCCCCCCTGAGATACTCACAGAGGCCCTCACATCCTCTGACCTCATACCCCTTTCGTCTTCCACCCACAGCGATCCTGAAGCACCTGTCCACCTGCTCCACGATCGACTCTCTTCCACCTTCAACTCTCTCGTCACCCTGAAATCCAGGTCCATCTCCAAACCCACCCACTCCCTCTGGTACAACACACATCTCCGTACCCTAAAAACCCAAACCCGGCTGCTCGAGGCAGGTGGCAGAAAACCAGTCTCACGGTTCACCACCAACTGTGGCTCCAGCATCTCCACGGCTACCGCGTTCCTTGTGTCGTGCAAAAACGGCCACTACTCCATCATTATCCTGGAGGCAAATAACAATCCCAAAGTCCTCTTTTCCACCACCCACCACCTCCTCCGTGCACCCCCTCAGGCCTCCTCAATCTTCACTTCAAATGCAAACTGCGAGATGGTCATGGATTTCTTTTCCTCAAAAATCCACACTATCCACCAGGCAGTGTCATCCCCCTGTCTCTCATCGCCCTCTACCACCCCCATCCCATCCCCCTCACCCTCCCCGTCATCAGCTCCCACCTCGACCCCCTCCCTACACTCCTTCTCCCCAGTCTCTCTTTCCTCCCTCTCACGCACTCTCACCTCTATGAGGCCACAACCTGCTGCCTCGACACTCTCCCCATCAACCTACTGCTCACCCAGCTCCCCCTCCTCTGCCCACTGCTGGCTGATATCATCGACAGGACCCTCTCCACATGGTCAGTTCCCGCCTCTCATCCACAGTCCACAGTCACAATCGATGTCCTCTCTATCTGTGACCAGGGCTCCCTCTGCCTCTTTATCCTCCTGGACACAGTCGACCACGCCATCCTCCTCCACCGCCTGTCCTCCGCCATCCACCTCAGTGGGACCGCACTCGCCTGGTTCGAGTCCTACCTCACAAACCACCAGCAGTACATCTGCACAAACCGTTTTTCCCCCCGCACTCACCCAGTTACCTGTGGGAGACCCCAGGGATCCATCCTTGCCCCCCTCCTCTTCGTCATCTACATGCTCCCTCTTGTGGATGTCATCCACAGACATGGGGCACACTTCCACACCCAACTCTATCTCTCCACTTCACTTTGTGACCCCCAGTCCCCTGATGTTCTGTCAGCTGCCTGTCAGACATCAGGGGCTGGATGAGCGCAAATTTCTTGCAGCTGAATGTTGACAAGACAGAGGCCATACTCTTTGGCTCTCGTCAACGTCTCCATTCACACGGCTCTCACTTCCTCCACCTTCCCGGCCTGGCCCCTAAAACTCTCCAAACCTGTGAGCAACCTTGGCGTCAGATTCAACCCCCAACTGTCCTTCCTCCCCCACATCCGGTCCCTCACCAGCACCGCCTTCTTCCACCTCTGACAGATTGCCCGTCTCCAGCAATACCTCACCCCAAAAGCCGCTGAAACCCTGGTCCAGGCCTTTGTCACCTCACGGCTGGACTATTCAAATACCCTCCTCGCCGGTCTCCCCTCCACCACAATCCAGAAAATCCAACTCATCCAGAACTCTGCCGCCCGCATCACCCGCAACAAACTTCGCTCCCCCATTACCCCAGTCCTTGCCAGACTTCACTGGCTCCCTGTCCCCGAGAGGATCGACTTCAAGATCCTCACCCTTGTTATCAAATCCCTCCACTCCTCTGCCCCCCCCTATCTCTCAGATCTCCTCTCTCCCCAAACCAGCTCCTGTTGCCTTCGCTCCACTGGGTCTGGCCTCCTCCATGTCCCCAAATCCTCCGCTCCACCCTCGGCAGCCAGGCCTTCAGCCACTACGCCCAGAGGCTCTGGAACTCCCTTCCTCACTCCCTTCACCTCGCCCCTTTTCTCAGCTTCAGGTCCCAGCTGAAGACCTTTCTGTTTGACCGTGCCTTTGGTCACTTTCTCCCCCTCCCCCTGGCTCGGTCCCGGGATCCGCTATTGTGAAGCGCTCTGAGACGCCGTCCAGCGTGGAGGGCGCTGTATAAATCAAAGTTGTTATTGCTGTTGGGAGAAAAGAGGTGAGAGAGAGAGAGAGAGAGAGAGACCTCTACAGCTTGAGATACAACAACAACAAAACAAAATTGCATGTATAGAGTAGGGAACGGCGATATGGGAATTTTCCGGATATGGATATATCGGTTGGCTCATATCGAGATATACCGAAATATCGATAGTTTTCCGTTTATCGTACCGCGCATTCGGGGCCTATCTTCTCAGGAGGTAAATATCTTTCTCTCTCTGTGTCTCTCACGCTCTCCATCTCTGTGTTTTTCTGTCTGTGTCTCTCTATGTCTCTCACCCTCTCTCCTCTCTCACATCCCCCCCCATCTCTATCTATCTGTATATTATCACATCCACCCCGTCTCCCCCCGCCCGACGCCGTCCCTCTCTCGCACCCCCCCCCCCCCCCCCCCAGCCGTCTCTCTCCCCCTCTCCTCCCCCCCCACCAGGTCTCGGGTAAAGACCTTTCTGTTCAAGGCACCTTCGGTCACCTTTCTCCCCCTCCCCCTGGCTCGGCCCAGGTTCCGTTTGTTGTGAAGCGCTCTGAGACGCCGTCTGGCGTGGAGGGCACTACGTAAATCAAAGTTGTTGTTTCTACAGCCTGTGATACACTCACACAGATAGAGAGGGAGCTCTCTCTACAGCCCGAGATACGCACAGAGAGAGAGAGAAGGTAAAAGAGAGAGACTTGTCTACAGCCTATGATACACTCACACACAGAGAGAGACACCCACAGTCACTCAGAGACCTCACACACAGAGAGAGAGGTGGGGGGGGGGGGAGCACAGCTACTGTCTCTCTGGTAGCCAGTGACTGACAGGAGAGAGACCCGCCCACTGTCTGAACCCCGCGTTAATAATAATCCTGGCATTTGCCACAGCGGCTTTTCACATGTTATTGACGTCTCAAAGCGCTTCACAGAATATACTGTAAAGTGAATTGACTGTCTATATTTGTGGGTGAAACGCGGCAGCCAATAGCGCACAGCAGTGTCCCCCACAAACAGTCGTGGGTTGAAAATGACCGATTTTGTTATTGTGTTTTTTTTTGGAGTGATTATTATTAGGCGTGTGTGGTGGGGGGGGGTAAGGAAACTTGTCCGAGGTTTCGTCCCGATCTCCCTGTCTTTTTTTAAATTATGGCAAGGCCGTACGCAGGGGGGGTGCGACGGGTGCGTACGCACCCCCCCAAATTATAAAAGGTCCACATTTTCCGGGGTAGAGAATTGTATTTTTTATCAAATTTAAATACCAAGTAAATTTATTGAACATTTGTGTAACAATCAGTTCTTCAAAACTATGTATAAATTATAAACTCACATCCTTGAATGATTTAGTATTAATATAAAATGTTCGAGTCGCACACCAGAATCGGCGTCTCCCCAAAACATACGCGTCGATAGACCAGTCCATGACGCGGCGAGTCTGTGACTCGTGATTGGATAAACATAGGCGCCAAGACTCAAATCTATCCTCGTTTGGAAATCATCCCGTAAACAGCTACAAGGGGCAGCACCAATTCTGGAAGTTAAATCATCTTTTAATCTGATCACCGTAAGTAAAAATTACTCAAGTTTTGAGAGGTGTGACTGTAATGCTAGCAAACAATGACAACATATTTACAAGCTTCTGAGAAATTAAAGCTTTTGAGAACCCAACAAAAAAGTTATTTGTGTCTGGACGGGAATGCCTATCTTTAAAAGAAATACTCATGGATGTAGACCTAGGCTTTAGCGCCTATTCCACGTGGTGTGTCAATCGGAAATCATCCCGTATACAGTCACTACATAAAAAGGTAGCAACACTTTGTGGAAGCTGAAATCGTATTTTAATCTGATAAATGTAAGTAAAAATGACTTAAGTTTTGATAGGCGTGTTTCTGAAATATCACGTTTCTTGTCTTGTCTTGATTATCACATTTGATTTATATTATTAAAGATGTATTCCTGTAATTAAAAATTGCTTTTAGAGACGTCCACTGGCATGCAAAAAACATATGACCGCAAAGATAAACAGTGCGACTTTATTTCACGTTCAGTTTTGTACCCAGAGTGAAAAAACATCAATGTCGCACGAATTTGGCATAAAAATAGTTTCACCGTCATCTGATCGAGCGAACTCGGGCATTGACAACCACACTTCTCCACTGATCCCTTCTCTGCATGCAGCCTGACAACTCCCGCCTGCCAATACCCGAATCGCGCTCCAGAGTATCGATGTAGGTTAGGGTCGGTCTACCTCGTGTTCTGTGACCGTGCAATGGTTCCCATAGGATAGTAGCACTATGGACAGTTTCCTCCCGGCTTCTCCAGCTATGTCCGCTAAACCTAAGACGCCTCTGCGGTAATGTTTGTGATACCAGTGTGGTAGTGAACCATATAGCTCACTATTTGTCAGATGCTGTCGCCAGTAAACGTTCAGGGCGTCTCTTAGAAGCCTCGTATATACCTCATGAGTCATCTAATCTCCTGATCTTCTGAACCGATTAAATAAGACCTCCAACTGTGTAAAACGTCGGAGCCTGGAGGGGGCTTCGGGGGCAGCCCCCAAGCCCCCGGACATTGTTGGTCCCATCACTAGCAATTCGCACCCCCCCAAAAAAAATCCTGCGTACGGCCCTGTATGGTTGGGTATTTTTTGGAGGGATTATTATCAGGTGTCTTTGTGTGTGTGTGTGTCTGTATATATTGTGTGAGGCGTAAGGAAACGTGCCCAAGGTTTCACCCTGACCTGTCTGCCTGGTGGGAATCGAACCCAGGTCTCTCTTTCTGGCTCACAAAGTCAATGCTCTAACAAACCATTAAGCTACAGGGACTCCATGTAGGAGTGGAGAGCAGGAGAGGGAAGAGTGTGGATATAGTGAGTGATTCTAAAAACTGGCCATCAGAAGAGGGGTGGGCGAGGGGAAGAAGGTTTTGATCAATGAAACACTCAGGGACTACACTTTATACTACATCATGTGAAGCACTGTTAGATGTCTCAAAGATGTGATGAGGGGCTGTATCAAATGCGTGGCTTATTACAATAATAATCCTTGTATTTGATACAGCGCTTTTCACGTCTTCTAGATGTCACAAAGCGCTTCACAGAATACACTGTAAAGTGAATTCAAAATTCCGCTGCCCCCACTCTCACCTGAACCAAACTTCGCTCCCCCATTACCCCAGTCCTTGCCAGACATCAGAGACTCCCTGTCTCGGAGAGGATCGACTTCAAATCCCTCCACTACCTCACTGACCTCTCTCCTCAACCAAGCGTGAGACCTGTGTTTTTGAGGTGAGACTTGAAGTAGACCCGGGAGTTGGGAGGGGGCGGGGGGGAGGGGGCGAGTGGGGCGGAGGGACTGTTGGTTGGAGTTCCAGAGGTTGGGAGCAGAGTGGCTGAAAGCTCGCGCCCTTTCGCCAATGGTGAGGCGGGTGGGTTGGGGGACATGGAGCAGACCAGAGCCTGCTGAGCGGAGGGATGAAGGGGTCGGGCAGGTTGGTAAGGGGATAGGAGATCACGGGTATAGGGTGGGGCGAGATTGTGGAGGGCTTTAAATGTGAGGATCAGGTTACTCATCAGATAGAAACAAATAATTCAGATTGTCTCAAACTTCCCCAAAATACGGCTTTCAAGGGACAATTTACACAGGGGCACATTATACAAGCAGACCAAATGTTAACTGCAAATAATGCATTTTATTCAAATGCGGCATCCCAACAGGACCTTAATAATAATTAATTAGGAAGGAAAGTAGGATAATTGACTGTATGTTTGTGGAAGTGGAGCCAAGGGAGACAGGGGGGAAAGCGGGTAAGAGGAGGGGTCGGGGTAGGGGAAGGAGAGCAGGAAAACCGACTGTGTATTTGTGGGAGAAACGCGGCAGCCAAATTGCGCACCGCAGTGTCCCCCACAAACAGTCATGGAAGTGGGGCCAGGGGAGCAAAGGGGAAAGGAGGGTAAGGGAGGAGAGGGAGGGAAAGATGGGGTAAAATCAGGGAGGAAAAGGGGGGAGAAAGGGGGTTAAGGAGCGAGAGGTGGCATTAACAGGCGGAAGGTGAATGACCTGTTTTATATTGGAGATTTTTGGTCTGGACATGTCTTTTGAGACATTTGAAGAAGAGGCAATGCTTTATATCAAACGCAAGGATTATTATCTGTTTGTTATTCTTCGATTCTAAATGACCAGTTCGTCTCTCAATATTATCTCTGTCTGTGCGTATTTCTCTGTCTCTCTTTTTACATCTTATTGACGTCTCAACACGCTTCACACGGTACACTGTAAAGTGAATTGACTGTATATTTGTGGGACAGCGAAACGCGGCAGCCAATTACACAAATAAACAGGCGTGGGATTAATCCCTCCCTCCCTCCCTCCCTCCCTCCCTCCCTCCCTCCCTCCCTCCCTCCCTCCCTCCCTCCCTCCCTCCCTCCCTCCCTCCCTCCCTCCCTCCCTCCCTCCCTCCCTCCCTCCCTCCCTCCCTCCCTCCGTCAGTCACTCTCAGTCCCCCTCCCTCCCCCTCTCCTGCTCACTCTCACCCCACTCTTCCTCTCTCTCCCTCCCTCTGTCACCCTCAGTCACTCTCTTCCCCTCCACCTCTCCTCTCTCACCCTCTCTCTCCCTCCCCTTCTCCCTCTCTTTCTGCCTCCCTCTCACACTTCGTGGGCGAAACAACAACAACTTCGATTTATTTAGCCCCCTCCTCAAGGATTATTATTATTGTTTGTATTTCAGTGGGTTCCTGATTACTGGGGTAATCGATTCTTACCTGAATCTCTGACCTATGTGGTCAATGTGAGAGCTACATCATGTGTGAGATACAGTCTGTGTGTGTGTATCTGAGTGGGATTGCTTACGTGAATATAGACTGTGGGTGGGGAGAAATAGTGTGTTATTGTGAGTGATGCGATGTGTGTTACAGAATCGATTGGATAGAGATTTAGGGGATGATGAGGTTGATTGAGGTGGGATAGAGAGATGGATTGCATTTATAGAGCGCATTTCACGTGGGAAGGACGTCCCAAGGCGTTAATGAGTCAGGACGGGACTCGAGCAAGGGAGAGAGGCAGTGTCGGGTGGGAGGTGTGGGAGGGTTAGCAGGGGAGGGAGAGAGTTGGGAGGGCAGCAGAACAACAACTTTGATTTATACAGCGCCCTCCACGCCGGACGGCGTCTCAGAGCGCTTCACAATAGTGGATCCCGGGACCGAGTCAGGGGCAGGGGGAGAAAGGTGACCAAAGGCGCGGTCGAAGAGAAAGGTCTTCAGCTGGGACCTGATGCTGAGAAAAGAGGGGGCGAGGAGAAGGGAGTGAGGAAGGGAGTTCCAGAGCCTCGGGGCCTAGTGGCTGAAGGCACGGCCGCCGATGGTGGGGCGGGTCGGACGGGGGGGGTCATGGAGCAGGCCAGAGCCAGCTGAATGGAGTGGACAGGGAGGTTTGTAGGGTTAGGGGGAATAGCCTTGAAGGTGAGGACGAGGATCTTGTATTGGATCCTCTGGGGATGGGGAGCCCATGGAGCCGGGCAAGGGTGGAAGTGAAGTGGTCGCGGAGCCTGGTACGAGTGAGGACACGAGCTGCAGAGTTCTGGATGATCTGTAGGTTGTGAACGGAAGAGCCAGAAAGGCCGACAAGGAGTGAATTTCTGTAGATGAACCGCAGAGCTGCCAACCAGTATGTTTTTGCCGTATTTAGTTTGGTAAATTGCAGTAAATACGGCAATACCAATTTTCTTGGTAAAATACGTTTTTTGGAAAATCCGAATTTTGGAAATTCCATGCTCTATCTATCTGTCTCTCCTTCTCTCTGTCTCTCTCTTTCTCAGTCTCTCTCTCTGTCTCAGTCTCCCCCTGTGTGTGTCTCTCTCCCTCTCTGTGTCTCTTAGCCTCTCTCTGTCTCTCTCTCTCTCTCTCTCTCTTTCCGTGTCTCTTTCCCGCTCTCTGTCTGACTTGGTCACGCTCTCTCTCTTTCTCTCTGTCTGTTTCTCTTTTTATGTCTCTTTCTCTCTCTATTTGAGTCCCTGGATGTCACAATCTCACTCACAGTCTCTCTCTCTCTCTGTCTCAGTCTCTTTCTCTTTAACTCTCTCTCCCTGCCTTCAATAGCAGTGCTACCTACCCTATGCCGTCGCTGATACACTGTAAATGTTAGCGCTGGGCGCTAGGCTAGCCACAAGGCATTACTGGGAACGATTTTTTTCATATAAGGAAACACAGTAGGGACCTCCCACTTAACGCAATTTTTGCTTAACGAGGGGTTTTGAAGTCCCATTTTACTTGGTGTCTTTTCGCGCTGTCATTGTTTCGTTAAGTACCGGTAGGTTCTGGGGAAAATACTTTTTTTTTACTACAAAATACTGTTTTCAGCTTTCAGGAGTAGTTTTTTTTGTTCCAAAAAGGTTGGCAGCTCTGGAACCGTGATGTGACGAATGCATGAATGAGGGTTTCGGCAGCCGGAGGCAGTGGCAGAGTCTGTCGATGTTGCGGAGGTGGTGGAAGGCAATACTAGTCATGGCGCGGATGTGTGGGAGGAAGGACAGTTGACGCCCAGGCTCTTGACCGGCTTCGAGAGGTGGAGAGTGCGGCCTTGGATGCTGTTGATGTCAGCGCCTGAGGTGCTGGACAGTCAGTTTCCTACCTGAGCTGGGGTCGGGGATGGATGGGGTGGAGGAAAAGAGGAGGAAATTCCCTCCTCAAGACTCCCCTCTTCGATGGATCCATCGGCACATCCTAATCCGGCCCCTTTCCCCCACCCCCTGTCCTAAGCTCGGGTCTGAAGCAGTCACGTGAAAGGCGCCATACAGGTGTCATTTTGTTGTTGATGTTGTTGTTGGATTTGGGGTGATCGATGGGACTGCAAAAGCGGAGGGTCTTGAAGGAGGCCAGGGAGGGGGCGAGCGAGGTGGAGGGACTGCGCGATGGGGGTTCCAGAGGTTGGGGCAGAGTGGCTGAAGGCTCGCCCGCCAATGGTAGGGTGGGTGGGTCAGGGGACGCGGAGCGGAGGAAGCGGGGGGGGCGAAGGTTAATAAGGGGGACAGGCAAATGTACAGTGTGTGAGCAAGTGAGTGTGTGACTGTGTGAGTGTGAGTGGTTTTCTCATTGTGCGATGTGTGTTGCAGTGAAATAATCAGACGGGGAAACGCATGGAGTACCAGTCAAGCTTGAGGGAAAGTTTATTATTTGAGCATACAGTTGTTATAATAAAAATAATAATCATAATAAGCATTGCATTTGATGTAGCGCTTTTCACGTCTTATCGGCGTCTCAGAGTACATTGTGAAGTGGAATTGACTGTTTGTTTGTGGGCGAAACGCGGCAGCTAATTCCGCACAGCAGTGTCCCCACAAACAGTCGTGGGTTGAAATTGACCAATTTTTATTACTGTGTTTTTTTTGGACGGATTATTATTATTAGACGTGTGTGTGTGTGTGTGTGTGGAATAAGGAAATTTACCCAATATTTTGCTCTGATCTGCCTGGATTCGAACACAGGTCTCACACTTGTAAGGTGAGTGCTCTAACCACTGAGCTCCACAATAAATTGATTAGTACACATATTAATTAGTTTATCTTGCTATTAGTTTCTAAGCTACAAAAAAATCTCCCACCCTACAATTAGTAGACAATTAATGCTTCCCTCTTTACAAAATGTTTCACATAATCGCGCAAAGCTGTCCTCCCCAAATAAATGTCTACTTCTCTACCTTTTAACAGTTGTTATCGAATCGGCCTCCACCACCTTTTCAGGCGATGCATCCAGGTTCAAACACCCGCTGAGAGTGAAAACTTTTTTTTTCCTCGCCCTCCCCCTCTGCTTCGTTTAGAAACTATTTTAAGTCTGTGACCATGAGTTACTGACACTCACCCTATCGTATCCCCACATCCCCCAACACCTTCTCAACACCCCACCACCCTCCCGCCCCCCCCACAAAACCGCAAATGGTTCAGCCTTTTCTTTGATGCCAATGCTTCTTTATCTTACTGAACCATCTCTTCCCAAAGGGTTTACGTTGTTGTTCTTCTTCTTGTTCGTGATCTTGTTCTTGTTGATGGTGTTGTTGATAACCGCCTCTGCCTTTGCCTCTATGTCTCCTTCTCCCTCTCCCTCTCCCTCTCCCTCTCCCTCGCCGTCTCCCTCTCCCTCTCCCTCTCCCTCTCCCTTTCCCTCGCCGTCTCCTTCTCATTCTCCTTCTCCTTCTGCCAAATAGTCCCCTCTTCCATCTCCCTTTCCCGCTGTGTTTCCTCATTCTGCTCCACACGCTATTGAGTTTACCTTTCCCCCAGAGCCGAAGTTTCCCCCTGCGTTTTTGACTGGGCCATTTGACTGGGCCACGAATCTTCTGCAGAAGTCCAAGGCGTTGAAACTGATCCTGACCTTGACTGTTTCCCGCCCTCGCGATCTGGAGGCAGGAATGGGATTTCTGGCAAGCGGGAACCTGGGAACTGCACAAATAGAGAGAGAGAGAAAGAGAGAGAGAGAGATAGAATCATAGATTCATAGAATTTTACGGCACAAAAGGAGGCCATTCGGCCCATCTAGTCTGTGCCGGCTCTTTGAAAAGAGCGATTCAATCCCACTGCCCTGCCCGCTCCCCATAGCCTAATAGACCCGTTCTCCCTAAATAAAGATCTAATTCCCTTTTAAAAGTTGTTATCGAATCAGCCTCCACCACCTTTTCAGGCAATGCATTCCAGATTCGAACAACTCGCTGAGTGAAAAAATTTCTCCTCAGCTCCCCTCTACTGCGCCTTGAAACTATTTTAAATCTGTGACCACGAGTCACAGATTCACCCACGAGTGGAAATAGTTTTTCCTCTATTTGCCCTGTCGAAACCCCTCATGATCTTATAAACCTCTATTAGGTCTCCCCTCAATCTTCTCTGCTCCAGAGAGAATAACCCTAGCCTATCTAGCCTCTCCTCATAGCTGAAGTCCCTCAATCCTGGCACCATCCTAGTAAATCTTCTTTGTACCCTTTCTAATGTCTTCACATCCTTTCTGTAGTGTGGTGACCAGAATTGAACACAGTATTCCAGCTGAGGCCTCACCAAAGTCCTATAGAGGTTAGTCAGCACTTCCTGACTTTTGTACTCTATACCCCTATTTATAAAGCCTAGTATCCCATATGCCTTCTTAACAGCCTTGTCTACCTGTCCTGCCACCTTCAACGAGTCACTAACACAAATCCCCAGGTCTCTCTGTTCCTTTACACCATTTAAAATTGTACTATCTAGCCTATATTGCCTCCCTTCATTTCTTCTCCCAAAATGCATCACCTCACACTTCTCTGCATTAAACTTCATCTGCCATGTGTCTGCCCACTTTACCAATTTGTCTATATCCTCTTGCAGATGGCTACTATCCTCCTCACTGTTTACTATTCTCCCTAACTTAGTGTCATCTGCAAACTTGGAAACTGTACTCCGTACACCCAAGTCCAGATCATTGATGTAGATTACAAACAGCAATGGTCCCAAAACCGATCCCTGTGGCACACCACTGCTCACTTCCCTCCAATCTGAAAAACAGCAGCTCACTACAGCTCTCTGCTTTCTGTCTCGCAGCCAGTTGTGGATCCACGCTGCCACTGTCCCTTTTACGCCATGGGCCTTTAATTTCATAATAAGTCTCTCATGTGGCACTTTGTCAAATGCCTTTTGAAAGTCCATGTAAACTACATCAACTGCGCTACCATTATCCACCCATTCCGTTACCTCATCAAAAAATTCTATCAGATTTGTAAGGCAAGATTTGCCTTTAACAAATCCATGTTGACTGTCCTTTATTAGCCTATATCTTTCTAAGTGAAGATCTACCTTGTCCCTGATTATGGACTCTAGAAGTTTGCCCACTACCGACGTTAGACTGACTGGTCTGTAGTTACCAGGCTTGTCCTTCTGCCCCTTTTTATACAAGGGAGTAACATTAGCTATCCTCCAGTCCTCTGGCACGACCCCTGTGTCCAAGGAAGATTGAAAGATCGTGACCAGAGTCCCTGCTATTTGCTCCCGTGCCTCACTTAGTAACCTAGGGTGCATCCCATCCGGACCAGGTGACTTATCCACCTTGAGCGACGTCAACCTTTTTAGCACTTCCTCTCTGGTTATAATTATTCTATCCATTTCTCCTACCCTCTCCTCTAATACCATGGCATTGGCTGTATCATTTTCTTTTGTGAAGACAGAGGCGAAGTACTCATTCAGTACATCAGCCATGCCCTCTGCCTCCACAATGAGATTTCCTCCTAGGTCCCTAATTGGCCCCACCCTCTCCTTGACCAACCTTTTACTCTTAACATGTTGGTAAAAAACCTTAGGGTTCCCCTTAATCTTACTCGCTAATTGTTTTTCATGCAGTCTCTTTGCCCCTCTAACTTCCTTTTTTAGTTCTATCCTACACTTCCTATATTCTGCTTGGTTCCCTTCTGAATTTTGAGCCTGACACTTATCATAAGCCTCTTTTTTTTGTTTGATTTTGGCCCCGATTTCCTTAGTCATCCAGGGAGGTTTGGATGCCTTACATTTCACCTTTGTGGGGATGCTTTTGACCTGTGCCTGAACTATCTCCTCTTTGAACGCTGCCCACTGCTCGTTAGTTGTCTTACCTGCCAATTTTTCTTTCCAATCCACCTTGGCTAGGTCCCACCTCAACTCATTGAAATTAGCCCTTTTCCAGTTGAGTGTCCTCACCTGTGATCGTTCCTTATCCCTTTCCATAATTATTCTGAATCTAACGATATTGTGGTCACTATTCCCTAGATGCTCACCTACAGAAACCTGTTGAACTTGCCCTACCTCATTTCCCAAAACTAGATCCAGCAATGCTTATTTCCTCGTTGGACTGGAAACATACTGATCACTGGAAACATACTGATGTGCGTCATTGTGGTGATGCGAGGGGGGGGGGGTGGGGGGGGGGCAGACACACAGACAACAACAACAACCAAATTACATTGATAGAGCACATTTCAAGGGAGGACATCCCAAGGTGCTGAACAGTCAGGTCGAGACCCGAGCAGGAGGAAGAGGGGTAGAGCAGGGGGGAGGGGAAGGAGAGAGTGGGGAGGGGAGGTGAGGGGAGGGAGAGGTTTGGGAGGGGAAGGAAGATTATTATAATAATAATAATCCTTGCATTTGATATAGCGGCTTTTCACATCTTATCGACCTCTCAAAGTGCTTCACAGAATATATTGTAAGGTGAATTGACTATATTTGTTGGAGAGCGAAACGCGGCAGCCAATTGCGCACAGCAGTATCCCCCCACAAACAGTCGTGGATTGAAATGACCAATCTTATGACTGTATTGTGTTTTTTTGGGCGGGAGGGATTATTACTAGGCGTGTGGAGTAAGGAAATTCCTGAGAAAGAGATACAGACAGAAAGATAAAAAACAAACAAAATTACATTGCCTTTTGTGGGTGAAACACGGCAGCCAATTGCGCACAGCACTGTCCAACAAACAGTCGTGAATTGACAATGACCAATATTATTATAGATAAATGAGAGAAACCCTGACTTACTGTTGTACAACCTGCCCCTTGACACTTTGTTTGGCGTCCGCGGTGGTAACGAGGACCAGAGTGATCAGCAGGCAATACGTAGCCTTCATCTCGTCTCCGCTTCTGTGTGAGAGAGACAGACACAGTGAGAGCTGAGCGTAAATGTGTGTGGTGTAAATCGATGTCCAGAACTCAGGGGAGAGAAGGGGTGGATTAGGAGGAGTTGTCGATGGTCCATCGAAGAGGAGAGTCTTGAGGCGGGACTTGAAGGAGCCTGGGAGGTGGGGTCGAGCGAGGCGGAGGGATTACGGGATGGAGTTCCAGAGGTTGGGGACAGAGTGGCTGATGTTGGGGTGGACGGTTCGGGAGCTGTGGAGCATAGGGGACAGGGAGGTGGGTAAGGGGATAGGAGGTCACAGATGTAGGGTGGGGCGGTGTTGTGGAGGGCTTTGAATATGAGGACCAGGATCTTGAATTGGATCCTCTGAATGATAGGGAGCCAATGGAGGATGGGGAAGATGGGGTCACGGAGTTTGGAACGGTAGAGGACACGGGCTGCAGAGTTCTGGATTATCTGCTGCCTGTGGAGGGAGGAATTAGGAAGGCCGATAAGCAGGGCGTTTATGTAGTCAAGCCGGGATGTAATGAAGGCATGGATGAGGGTTTCAGCGGCTCTGGGGGTGAGGTAGGGAAATGTCGCGGAGGTGGGGAAAGGCAGAGCGAGTCATTGCTTGGATGTGGCGGAGGAAAGACAGTTGAGGGTCGAGCAAGACATCTAGAGACACCTAGAACCATATTCAACTGTAGAAAGTTAGCTCTCATCCAGGACTTGATGTCTGAGAGACAGTCTGTCAGGACAGTGGTCATCCTGGAGTCGAGGATAGAGGCAGAGAGATAGAGTTATGTGTCATCCAGTTACATGTGGAAGTTAACCCCATGTTTGCAGATGAACTCACCAAATATGTTATACTCACAGTCACTTCGGGAACGGTGGTGAGTGGAGGCGTTGACTCTGTATGGCAGCAACTCTGTCTGTCTCTCCCTCCTCTCTCTCTCTCCGTATCTCTCTGTGTCTGTGTCTCTCTCTCACACACCCCTGGAATTTATACCCTTTCTCTGGTGTGTGTTGAAATCCTCGCTGATGATGTGTCATTTTGAATCGCTTGCCCGTTTAACACCTTCACAACATCTCAGTTTAGGACATAGCCACTGGCCCAACTGCCCCCCAACGTAATGATGAAACTCTTCCCAGCATCTCCTCCAGAACTCAGCGCTTCACGGAACTTAGTCTAAAGCGAAATTGGCTGCACATTTTGTGGACGAAACGTGGCAGAGAATTGCACAAATCAATGACCCCTCCACTGACCCACCCCTACCCCCCCTATCCCCCTACCCCTCCCATCTTTCCTCCCTTTTTCCCCTAATCCCACTTCTACGACTGTTTGTGGGACACTGCTGTGCGCAATTTGGCTGCCGCATTTCGCCCACAAATATACAGTCAATTCTCCTACTCTTCTTCATCGTGAATGGCGCTATATACATGTAAGGATTGATTGATTGATTGATTGATTGAAACAGTCGTGAAGAGAGCAGGCATGTTATTATTATTATTACACCCTTCTTCACTGCCCTCTCCCCCTCTCTTCCCAGTTTCAGGTCTCGACTAACGACCTTTCTTCGGTCACCTTTCCACCCCTAATTTCAAAATCCTCACTCTTGTTTTTAAGTCTCTCCACTACTCTGCCCCCCCCTCCCCCCCCACCTCTCTGACCTCCTCTCTCCTCAAACCAGCTCCTGTTTTGTGAAGCGCTCTGAGACGCTGTCCGGCGTGGAGGGCGCTATATAAATCAAAGTTATTGTTGTATTATTATTTTGAAGAGATTATTACTCCTGTAAAATCGACCTGGTATTCGGGTTCAGATTTGCTGCTTCCCGGCTCCTCCCTCCACAAGCTGCAGTTCATCCAGAACTCTGCACCAAGCTCCGCGACCACATGACTCCCACCCTCGCCCGGCTCCCCATCACCCAACGGATCCAATTCAAGATCCTGGTCCTCACCTTCAAGGCCATTCGCGGCCCTGTCCACCCCCCACTACATCCACGACCTGCTGTCCACCTATCAACCTCTCCACCCACTCCATTCAGTGGACTCTGGCCTCCTCCGTGTCCCCAACTCGACCTGCCCTACCATCGGCAGACGGGCTTTCAGCCTCTCTGACCCCCACACTCTGGAACTCCATCCTACTGTCCCTTTGCCTCGCTCCCTCACTCGCCTCCTTCAAGGCCCGTCTCAAGACCTCCTCTTCGACCATGTCTTCTGCTGCCATCCCAACTCTCACCCTCCCCTCCCAACTCTCTCACTCCCCTCCTAACTCTCTGCCTCCCTTCCTAAATCTCTCCTTCACCTCCCAATTCGATCCCTCCCTTCCCAAACTCTCTCCCTCCACTCCCAACTCTCTCACTCCCCTCCTAACTCTCTCTCTCCATTCCTAACTCGCTCCCTACCCTCCTAAATCTCTCCCTTCTCTCCCAACTTTCTCCCTCCCCTCCTAAATCTCTCCCTCCTCTCCCAACTTTCTCCCTCCCCTCCTAAATCTCTCCCTCCTCTCCCAACTTTCTCCCTCCCCTCCCAACTCTCCTCCTCTGCTCCCAACACTCTCCCTCCCCTTCCAACTCTCTCTCTCCCCACCCTTAATTCGCTCCCTCCCAACTCTCTCTCTCTCCCTCCCAACTCTCTCCTTCCCATCCCAACTTTTTCCCTCCCCTCCAAATAATCTTCCTCCTCTCCCAACTTTGTCACTCCCCTCCCAACTCCCTCCCTCCCCTCCTAACTTTCTTCCTTGCCTTCCAACTCTCTCCCTCCTAACTCTCTCCCTCCTAACTCTCTCCTTCCCCTCCCAACTCTCTCCCTCCACTCCTAACTCTCTTCCTCTCCTCCTAACTCTCCTCCGCTCCCAATTCTCACCCTCCCTTCCCAAATTCCCTCCCCTCCCAAATCTCTCCCCCCTTCCTAACTCTCTTCCCCCCACTCCTAACTCACTCCCTCCGCTCCCAACTCTCTCCCTCCCCTCCTAAATCTCTCCTTCACCTCCCAACTCTCTCCCTCTCCTCCCAACTCTCTCCCTCTCCTCCCAACTCACGTCCTGCCCTCCCAACTCGCTCCCTCCATTCCCAACTATCCCGCTTATCTCCCCTCTTAAATCTCTCTGACCCCTTCCCCCTCCTGTTCCAGCTCTCTCCATCCCATCCTAATTCTCTCCCTCCCATCCTAATTCTCTCCCACCCCTCCCACCTCTCTCCCTCCCATCCTACCTCTCTCCCTCCCTTCTTAACTCTCTCCCTCCCCTCCTAACTCTCCTCCCCCAGTACTAATTCTCTCCCTCCCCTCCCAACTCTCCCCTTCCCCTCCCAAATCTCTCCCACCCCTCCTAACTCTCTCGCTACCCACCCATCTATCTCCCTCCTCTCCAAACTCTCTCCCTCCACTCCTATCTCTCTCTATCCACTCCCAAATCTCCCCCTACCCTCCCAACTCTCTCCCACCCTTCCCAACTTTCCCCCTTATCTCCAAAATCTCTCCCTCCACTCCCAACTCTCTCCCACTCCTCCCAACTCATTCCTTCCCCTCCAAACTCTCTCCCTCCTCTCCCAACTGCTCCAAACTCTCTCCCTCCCCTCCTAAATCCCTCCCTTCCCTCCCAACTCTCCACTTGCCCTCCCAACTCTTGCCCTCATAGAATGATAGAATTATACGGCACAAAAGGAGGCCATTTGGCCCATCTAGTCTGTGCCGGTGTCGTGGAATAACTCACAAAGAGATCAGGTTATTCGTGTAAAGCACAAACAGTCTTTAATATACTATCAGCCAAAAGGAGAAATACCCTCACAGGACAGATACCCGAGGTGGTACTTCTAAGGAACTAATAGAAATACAACAGTTTATATCTTATTCTTTTGCACACCGCGTGACAGCAGTACAAGTTCCTTTAAACAATTACAGCAATCCACCTAATCAATAAAAGTGAATGTGGGAAGAGAGTTGAACTCTATTTACACTAGCCATGGGGTGCAAAAAGGACATTCAACAACAACAGCAGCAACAACTTGGATGTATACAGCGCCCTCCACACCGGACGGCGTCTCAGAGCGCTTCACAGTAACCGGGATCCCGGGGCCGAGCCAGGGGCAGGGGGGGAAAGGTGACCAAAGGCACCGTCGAAAAGACAGGTATTTAGCCCAGACCTGAAACTGGGAAGAGAGGGTTGGGGAGAGGCGAAGGGAGTGAGGAAAAGGGAGTTCGACAGCCTCGGGGCAAAGTGGCTGAAAGCAGGGCCGCTGATGGTGGAGTGGAGGATTCGGGGGATAAGGAGGAGGCCAGACCTGGTGGAGCGAAGGCAACGCGTGGTGCTGTGAGAGGAGAGGAGATCAGAGAGTTGGGAGGGGGGATGGGGAGTGGAGGGATTTGAATACAAGCATGAGGATCTTGAAATCATAAGATTCACTAGGTTGGTACGTGGGATGAAGGGGTGAGCTATGAGGACAGGTTGAGCAATCTAGGCCTATATTCTCTGGAATACAGAAGAATTAGAGGTGATTTTATAGAAACCTGTAAGATTATTAAAGAGCACGACAGAGTAGATAGTGGGAGACTGTGTCCCCTGGTTGGAGAAACTGTAACCAGGTGTCACAGTCTTAAAATTAGGGGTCAGACATTTTGCACTGAGTTGAGAATAAATTATTTACTCAGAGGGTAGTGAATTTATGGAATTCTCTACCCCAAAAGCTGTAGATGTTTAGATGAACATATTCAAGACTGAGACTGATAGATTTCTTGTGGATTAAGGGATTAAGGGGATTAGGCGGGTAGGTGGAGTTAGATGAGAAGATCAATCTTGATGTTATTGAATGGCAGGACAGGCTTGAGGGGCTGAATGGCTACTCCTGCTCCGAATTCTAATCGATCCTCTCCAGGACAGGGAGCCAGTGAAGTCTGGCAAGGACTGGGGTAATGGGGGAGCAGTGTTCAACTGAGCCGAACAGCATGAGGTGGGGGGGCGGGGGATATACACACACACACACACACACACACACACACACAGCCTCAGATCAGGGGGAGGATGGTGAGGGTTGTTGCCAAGACAACCATTGGGATAGAAAACCAAGATATTGTGAAACTGAGAAACGGCGTCTTAACAGGACACATCAGCAAAGAGGATTTCTGTAAAGACAGAGAAAGGCGGAGAGACGGACACATACACATATACACGGGCACACGCACACGGACAGAGACAGGGTGATAGAGATCCAGACAGCTAAGAAAGAGAAAATGGACAGACAGCAAGCAATATCAGAGCGCCTGTAGCTCAGTGGTTAGAGCACTCGCCTTAAAAGTGTGAGACCTGTGTTCAAATCCAGGCAGGTCAGGGTGAAACAAGTTTCCTTATTCCACACATACACACACGCACACACACACCCAATAATAATCCGTCCAAAAAAACACCACAATAATAAAACTTGGTCATTTTCACCCCACAGCTGTTTGTGGGGGACGCTGCTCTGCGCAATTGGCTGCCGCGTTTCTCTCTCCCACAAATATACAGTCAATTCACTTTACAGTATACTCTGTGAAGCGCTTTGAGACGTCTAGAAGCCGTGAAAAGCGATATATCAAATGCAAGGATTATTATTGTTATTATCAGCAGAGAGAATTTCTGTAGAGACAGAGAAAGGCTGTAAGATGGACACACATGAACATACATATACACACACACATCGACAGAGACAGGGTGATGGAGATCCAGAGAGCTAAGACACAGAAACTAGATGTGAAAAAGATAAAACAAGCGATATCAGAGAAACGGAAAAAGAGAGAATGAGAGAGAGAGAGAGAGAGTGACATACAGATAGAGATAGAGACTAAGTGTGACAGAATGAGACAGCGGCATATAGTGACTGAGACAGCCACAGAGAGAGAGAGAGAGTTGGAAACAGAGATTTTCTCCCAGAAATGACGAGAACTGAGGTAAAATTTTAGATCAGGTCATGAAAGGCCAAGCAGGTTAATAATAATAATAATCCTTGCACTTATTATATTCTAATGGGGGTGGGAGTGGGGGGTGGGGACATGGAGACATTAGAATGTCCCACTCTGTGTATCTCAGTTGCAACAGTCTGGGATCTAGCCTCTTTACATCACACTCACTGACTCTGTTTGTTGCTCAGTGGGTAGAGCACTCGCCTTACAAGTGTGAGACCTGTGTTCGACTCCAGGCAGATCAGATCAGGGCGAAACCTTGGGCAAGTTTCTTTACACACACACACATACACGCCTAATAATAATCCCTTCAAAAAAACCACAATAATACAAATTGGTCATTTCAACCCACGACTGTTTGTGGGGACGCTGCTGTGTGCAATTGGCTGCCGCGATTCTCCCACAAATATACAGTCAATTCACTTTGCAGTATTTTCTGTGAAGCGCTTTGAGAGTTGGGAGGGGAGGCAGAGAGTTTGGAGGGGAGGGAGAGATTTAGGATGGGAGGAGGAGAGTTGGGAGGGGAGGGAGAGAGTTAGGATGGGAGGGGGAGAGTTCGGAGGGGAGGGAGAAAGTTATGAGAGGAGGGAGAGAGTTGGGACTGGAGGAGGAGAGTTAGGAGGGGGGAGACAGAGTTGAGATTACTGGGACAGAGTTGGGAGGGGAGGAGGAAAGTTGGGAGGGGTGGGAGAAAGTTGGGAGAGGATGGAGAGAGATTGGAGCGTAGGGAGAGAGTTAGGAGGGGGGGAGAGAGTTGGGAGGGTGATGGTTTGGAGCGGAGGATGAGAGGTAGGAGGGGAGGGAGAGAGTTGGGAGGGGAGGGAGAGAGCTGGGAGCGATGGGAACGAGTTGAAATGGGAGGTTTGGGAAGGGAGGGAGATTGTTCGGAGGGGAGGGAGAAATTTGGGGTGGGAGGGGAGAGAGGGAGTTGGGAGGGGTGTGGGAGAATTGGGAGGATAGGGGGAGAGGTGGGATGGGAGGGAGAGATTTGAGAGTGGTGTTAGGAGGGGAGAGAGAGAGTTTGGAGGGGAAGGGGAGAATTGGGAGGAGAGGGAGTGAGTGAGTTCAGGGTGGGGAGGGATAGAGTTGGGAGGGGAGGGGCAGAGTTGGGAGGGGAGCGAGAGAGTTGGGAGGGGAGGGGGAGAGGTGGGAAAGAAGGGAGAAAGTTGGGAGGGGAGGGGCAGAGTTGGGATGGGAGGGAGAGAGGAAGGACAGTTGGGGGTCGAACCTGATGCCAAGGTTGCGCACAGGTTCGGAGAGTTTCAGGGGGAGACTGGGAAGGTGGAGGAGGTGAGAGTCTTGCGAATGGAGACGTTGACGAGAGCCAAAGAGTATGGCCTCTGTCTAGTCTACATTCAGCTGCAAGAAGTTCGTGCTCATCCAGCTCCTGATGTCTGACAGGCAGGTGACAGAACATCAGGGGACTGGGGGTCGCAAAGTGAAGTGGAGAGATAGAGTTGGGTGTCATCCGAGTACATGTGGAAGTGTGCCCCATGTCTGTGGATGACACCCCCAAGAGGGAGCATGTAGATGAGGAAGAGGAGGGGGCAAAGATGGAACCCAGGGATTCCCCGCAGGTAACTGGGTCAGAGGGAGGAAAAGCCGTTTGTGGAGATGTACAGTTGGCGGTTTGTGAGGTAGGACTTGAACCAGGGGAGTGCGGTCCCACTGAGGTGGATGGCAGAGGACAAGTGGTGGAGGAGGATGGTGTGGTCGACGGTGTCGAGGTCCAGGAGGATAAGGAGGCAGAGGGAGCCCTGGTCACTAGAGAGGACGTTGTTTGTGACTTTCACAAGCGCAGTCTCTGTACTGTGGGCAGGGCGAAAGCCGGACTGGAGGGTTTCGAAGAGGGAGTGGGAGGAGAGGTGGGCACGGAGTTGGTTTGCAACAACACATTCCGGTGCTTTTGAGAGGAAGGACAGTTTGAGATCGGGCGGTAGTGGCTGGGGTTTGAGGGATCCAGGGAGGGTTTTTTAAGGAGTGAGGTGATGGCAGCAGGTTTGAGGGGCAGGGACTGATCCCGTGGAGAGGGACTGATTGATGACATCAGCCAGCAGTGGGCAGAGGAGGGGGAGCTGGGTGAGCAGTAGGTTGGTGGGGAGGGGGGTCAAGGCAGCAGGTGGTTGGCTTCATGGAGGTGAGAGTGTGTGAGAGGGAGGAAGGAGAGACTGGGGAGAAGGAGTGTAGGGAGCGGGTTGAGGTAGGAGCTGAAGATGGGGGGGGTGAGGGGGATGGGATGGGGGTGGTAGTCGTACTTCTATATAAGGCAAGCTGCTGCTGTTATTGCCACTCCACAGTAATCATAGAATAGTGTCTTGGCTGGACTCCTCGCAGGTCTCCCATCTGCCAACGTTCACAAACTCCAGCTCATACAGAACTTTGCCACCCGCATTCTCACCCGAAGCAACCTTCGCTCCCCGATTACCCCAGTCCTCAACAGACTTCACTGTCTCCCTGTCACCCAGCGGATCGACTTCAAAATCCTCACTCACTCTTGTGTTCAAATCCCTCCACTTCCTACATCTCTAACCTCCTCTCTCCTCCCAGCAGTACCCACTGCCTCCGCTCTACTGTGTCTGGCCTCCTCCTTGTCCATCTGAATCCTCCGTCCTACCATCACTGGCCTTGCCTTCAGCCATTACACCCCGAAACTCTGGAACTCCCTCCCTCAATCCCTCTGCCTCTTCTCCTCCTTTTCCATTTTCAGGTCACACCTGAAGACTTTTCTGTTTGACTGACCGCGCCCACGGTCATCTGCCCCTGGCTCGGTCCCAGGCTCCCCTATTGTGAAATGCTCTGAGACTGTCTGGTGTGGAGGGCGCTATCTCAACACAAGTTGTTTTTGTTGTTGTGACTTTTAACACAACATCTTGACGCGTGATCAAGAAATCGACGTCCACTGTGGTGACTGTGTTTCCTAGGTAGGGGAGGGCAGCAAGGCTGATCCCAGTGTTAGAGACAGAGGGGAGCAGTGAGGCAATGAGAATCATAAGAATAATCCTTGCATTTAATTGCAGTTGCCAACAGAGGGAGGTAAACCCAGGGATGTCTCAAATCAATTCACAGGGTACACTATAATAATAACAAGAAAGATAATCCTTGCATTTGATATCGCGCTTTTCCCATCGTCTAGACGTCTCAAAGCGCTTCACAGAATACACAGAATTCAAAATGAATTGACTATAGTTGTGAGCGAAATGCGCAGCCAATTACGCACAGCAATGTCCCACAAAGAGCCGTGGATTGGAATGACCAATTTTATAATGTACGAGACAATATAATAAACTACAATAATTCCCACCCTATCTCTGCGACCTCCTAACCCCCTCCCAAACAGACCGTTCCCTCTGCTCAGTGGGCTCCAGCCTACTCCATGCCCCCCGCCCCACCATTAGGCTAGCTAACAGGGGGGGGGTAGGCTAGCTAACAGGGGGGGGGGTAGGCTAGCTGACCGGGGTGAGGGCTAGCTAACAGGGGGTTAGGCTAAGTAACAGGGGTGTAGGCTAGCTAACAGGGGTGTAGGCTAGTTAACAGGGGGAGTAGGCTAGCTAACGGGGGGTAGGCTAGCTAACAGGGTGGGTAGGCTAACAGGGGTGCAGGCTAGCTAACAGGGAGTGTAAGATAACAGTGGGTGGAGTAGCTAACATTGGGGTTAGGTGACATTTTAAACATCAGTGTTCAGGCCTCTCTTTCCCACCTTGTCCTCCGTGACCTCCCCGCCGCCTTCGGCACTGTCCACCATTCCATCCTCCTGCACCACCTCTCCTCCCAGCTCAGTCTCCGCGGCCCTGCCCTCACCTGGTTTGACTCCTACCTTTCTCATTATCTCCATTT
The DNA here is from genome assembly GCA_035084275.1 of Hydrolagus colliei. Lineage (NCBI taxonomy): Eukaryota > Metazoa > Chordata > Chondrichthyes > Chimaeriformes > Chimaeridae > Hydrolagus > Hydrolagus colliei. The sequence goes on from CM068778.1 coordinate 619,923, forward strand.
TGTTGCCACCGACGGCGTCTCTTTCATCCCTGCACTGTCACCTGTGGCGTCCCCCAGGCCTCTATCCTTGGCCCCCTACTTTTTAATCTCTACATGTTCCCCCTTGGTGACATCATCCGCAGACTTGGCGTTAAGTTCCACATATGTCACCCAAGTTGGATGTCACCCAACTCTATCATTCCGCAACTACTCTTGATCCAGAACTCTCAGTGTACTGACAGACTATCTGTCAGATATCAAACCCGGGATGAGAGCTACCATTCTACCTGGAGGGCCTCAACAAATGTCAACAAAACCGAGGCCCTCCTTATAGGTTTGCTCCAGCGCCTTCACACATCAGGCATTGGCAGCATCAACCTGCATGGTTGCACACACCAACAACAACAACAACAAATTACATTTATAGAGCGCCTTTCACGTCGGGAGGACGTCCCAAGGCGCTGCACAGGAGGCGTGTGACCCGAGCTGAAAGGGGAGTGTTTTGGAAGAGGTAAAACACGAAGGGGAGGTAAAAAAATTCGGGATGGAACAAAAGGCACGATCGAAGAGGAAAGTCTTCAAACCGGCGTTGAAAGAGGAAAGTGAAGAAACGAGACGGAGGGATTGAGGGATGGCATTCCATAGGGTGGGAGCGGAGAAACTGAAGGCCCGGCCTTGGAGCAGTCCAAGTCCTGTTGAACGGAGGGTCCGGGTGGGCTTCTAGGGGGAAAGTTGATCGGTTAAATAGGGCGGGGCAAGGCCGTGTAAGGCCTTGTAGGTGAGGACGAGGATCTTGAACTCGATCCTCTGGAGGTGTCGTCCGCATACATGTGGAAATTTACCCCATGTTTGCGGATGATGTCGCCCAGAGGGAGCGTGTAAAGGGTGAAAAGGAGGGGGCCGAGGACAGAGCCCTGAGGGACGCCGTGAGAAACTGTGCGGGGGTTTGAAGAAAAACCGTTGGAAGAAACAAAATGTAAACGGTGGGTCAAATAAGAATGGAACCAGTCAAGGACTGTGCCTTGAAGGTTGAGGTGGGAGGAAAGACGTTGAAGGAGGACCTGTCTGCTGCGTTCGACACAGTCGATCACACCATTGTGATCGACTGTGTCGAACGCAGCAGACAGGTCAAGGAGGACGAGGAGGCAGAGGGAGCCCTGGTCACAGGCGGTTAGGATGTCATTTGTAACCTTGACCAGGGCAGTTTCTGTGCTATGGATTGGGCGGAAACCTGATTGGAGGGGTTCAAAGAGTGAGTGAGTTGAAAGGAAAGAGCGGAGCTGGGAGGCAACCACTCTTTCAAGGACCTTGGATAAAAACGGGAGGTTGGAGATGGGTCGATAACTTGATGGTTGCGACGCATCAAGGGAGGGTTTCTTCAGGATAGGGGTGATGGTGGCTGTTTTAAGGGACGTAGGGACGGTGCCTGAGGAGAGGGAAAGGTTAATGGTGTCAGAAATGAGCGGGGCTAACAAATGGAGCTGAGTGCCAGTCAAATGTCTTTTTCAATTCTCACCTGTCACTCCTTTCCCACATCCAAGCCATGACCAGCTCTGCCTTCCCTCACCTCAGAAATATTGTCTGACTTCTCAACCACCTTACCCCTCAGGCCCCTGAAACCCTCCTTCATGCCTTCACCACATCCCGGCTTAACTACGCCAATGCCCTGCTTGTCGGCCTTCCCAAGTCCGCCCTCCATAGGCTGCAGAAATCTACTGCTGTGAGCTTCGTGACCCCATATCCCACATCCTCACCCAAATCCACCACCCAGAGGATTCAATTCAAGATCCTGTGTCACGATCCTCATGTTAACTGGTTGTGGGAAGCTGCTGTGCGTAATTGGCTGCCACGTTTTGCCCACTAATGTGATCAATTCACTTTACAGTATTTTCTGTGAAGGGCTTTGAGACACCTAGAAGACATGAAAAGGCGCTATATCGAAATGCAAGGATTATTATATTGTATGTTTATTGTCTGCAAGATGGTATTTAGGTTGGTAGAAGGTTAGGAGATCACAGAGGCAGGGTGGGGAGAGGCTGTGGAAGTGTTTGAATGTGATGACCAGGATCTTAAATTGGATCCTCTGGCTGATGGGGAGCCAATGGAGTCATAGGAGGATGGAGAGGAAGCTTGGAGAAGTAGAGGACATGGCCGTAGAGATCTGGATTATCTGCAGCCTGTGGAGGGAGAAACTGGGAAGGCCAACAAACATCATGCCTTCGGTCACCCTTCTTCCCATCCTGACCTCAACTCTCCCAAATCCCGACCACCAGCTCGGGTCCAAATTAAGAATGAGGTTAGTGTGTATACAGACAGAGTGTGTTGATGCAGATCTGAACAGAAATGTTCATTCTCAAAACAGGACAATTTTTCAATGCAAATTTTTTATTACTTTCTGCTGACAACTCTATTCAGTCACAACATGCAATGTGACCAATCTACAGAATAAAGGAGAAAGCAGACAGAGCCACAAGATTCTATTACATATATTCTTAGGCTTTGGTCTGAAAGGTAAGTCCCATTCCAAATTAAAACAGTTTTTTCCAACAATTTTAGAAATTTGTATATTTTGAGATGAAATAATCTAACTCTGGACTCCTCACTGCAAATCACGGTAGCAAGTGTCTTCCTGAAAGCTTCAGGCCCCATCATTGGAGAGTCTGGACCAGTTTGTAGGAACAAACGGAAGGATATTGGTTATTACAAGGTGTATCATTCCACTGATCCTTTGAAGCTGAAAACCAAAATAAGAATCATAAAGAAATCAAAAACCTGCATTGATATCAGGCCCTTAATGACTGGGACTGATGTGACACCCAGGAAGTGGCAGAGGTGGTTGGAACATTGGAAAACGTAACTCCTGAAGCACAACACAAAGGCAGAAAGAGAGAGAGCAAGGGAGACAAGAGGGAATTCAAGAGTTTAGGTTCAGCCATCAAAGGTGATGCACAGACAGTGGAGAACACAGTGAGACTGAACAGTGAGACGAGAACCAGCAGAGAAATAGGATAAAAAAAGTTTGGAAAGAAAAGGAGACACCAGGAAGTGGAATGGTTCGTCAGGGTGTGAACCTTGAAATCAATCTGAAGGGAGATAGAGAATGGGGTGATTGGTGCTCATGAGGATATCTTGGGTGAGGTTTGGGTGAGTTATAATTGTTGAGTGTAGGAGCTACGGAGACCAATTACTGCAATTGGTATAACATGTAAAACATTCAATTGTCTTAAAATATGTCACGGAATTGTTGAGCATTTCTGAAACTTTCTGAAACATTGTCTACCTTGATGATTGTTGATTGTGCTGAAGTGAGCACAGTCCTCTCCATATTCATGATTATTTGGGTCTCCTTGTGCCCAGCGTGTGAAATCTGATTGGGACCCATCAGACCACAGAAAGGAACCCTCCTGTGTGAGGAACAATATGGTTTAACATGAACAATTTTTTGACTAGTAACCAGGTTGGCAGCACACATTTGCTTGTCAGACCGAGCCCCACATACCAACTGTGACCAATCAGTCAAGTTTAATTTGCTGTGCAGTGTGCGGTATTGTTTCAGGTGAACTACACTGTTTGAGGTGTGTACTCTGTTTGGCGGTTCCCGGAGTGTTGTCTTTCAGTTGAGATGTTAAACTATCTGTTATGTGGATGTAAAATGTCCATGATTCTATGCTGTAAAGAAAAATAAGTTTCTCTCAGTGACCAGGCCAACAATTTCTCAAATAAAGTTGGTCACTTGTGGATATTGATGGCAAATTGTAATGAGCTTTACAGTGTTTCTAGTGAATTTTTTTTAGAAGTCAGGAGTATGTGGAGCCACAAACTTCATCACCTCTTTGTGTTCATCTTATATTTATAAATAAAACACAAACAATTTCCAATAATCAAGCTAAAATAGTGAGTAGCTGTATATATTCAGTGGTAGCACAATGTAACTCAGTTTACCTACCCTGTGGATATCGGAGAATCCAATCCAAGTGTGGGGAATGCTACTGTCCTTGGCTGCTATCACCTTTTTAATGAAATTATTGTGTTCCTCCCAGTGGATTGAGGCAAGATGACCACCTTCCGTTAATGATTGACAGAATAGCTGTAATGAAATAAAATGAAAGTTTAGAGGTGTGTGCTCCCTTTCGCACATGTCAGGTTCAGTAATGCTGCTGTGTACAGCGGATATACCAACCACTCTGTCACCCTCTGCCAGACATGAAACACAAGATGTAAAGTAGAACATATGACTACTGGAACACAGCAAATTTAGCTTTCCATCAGTTATAATTATAATAATGCTTGCATATGATTTTACACCTGATCATCTCTTCGAGATGTATAAATGTTTGCTAGTATCATGGTTAACCATTAGAGAGTTAATTTTAATATGATATCATCTTATTTAGGATCAGTTGACAGACAACATGATTGTTTACCAACTGTCAGTTAATTTAATTCACTATTATTTTATTTAAGGACAGTGTCAAGCAGTAAGGAAGATACATGGGACATCCAAACAATGTACGTCAGTAGGCCAGATAAAATCCAATTGGTTTTCTCAAGAAGGCAATTATTACCAATAAGTACACCAATTCCCATTGCAATATAAATTAGCCTCATACTAGCAGTACTGTACCTCTGCTTCGATCCAGGTCATTTTCTGAGGGACGAATTGGGAACAGGTACGCAAGTAATAATGAAAAAACCAACCAGTTGGACATGGTCCTTTCGGGGGTACCACTTGTTGCGTTCCCCAGTTACTGTAGGACCTCTCAGACAAGTCCACATTCCCCCTTGGACCTCTCCGGGGAACTTTCCGGCGAGGTTTCCCTGCCAACAAAACAGTGCAATGTGAACAATAGAGGTTCTGGGAAAGAAAATAACAGAGAAAAGCTAAACACAACCAGTAAGGTTCCATTCTTCACCGACCATTCCAGATATATGTCAATGCAATTAGAGGCCATTTTTAATTTGACGTAGTGTCTTACTGCATCATTGAAATGTACTCAAAGTGCTTTCCCCCTTTCTCCCCTGGCCCCATTTCCGCAACTGTTTGTGAGACACCCCTGTGCGCAATTTGGCTGCCACATCTTGCCCACAAATATACAGTTGGCTTTCCTACCCCGACCCCACCCCTTGCCATCTTTCCCCCCTTTCTCCCCTAATCCCACTTCCATGACTGTTTGTGAGACACTGCTGTGCGCAACGTGGCTGCTGTGTATCGTCCAAAAATATACAGTAAATTTTCCTGCTCTTCTTCATCCTCCCCTGACCCCTCCCCCCACACCCAGCATCATCCCCACACCCCACCCCCCCACCATCCAGCACACCCCACAGCCCCCTCCACTTCAGAGAGTTTCAGGGGGAGACCGGGAAGGGGAGGAGGCTAGAGCCGTGTGAATGGAGATGTTGACGAGAGCCAAAGAGTGTGGCCTCCATCTTGTCGACATTCAGCTGCAAGAACTTTGCACTCATCCAGCCCCTGATGTCTGACAGGCAGGTGACAGAACATCAGGGGACTGGGGGTCGCAAAGTGAAGTGGAGAGATAGAGTTGGGTGTCATCTGCGTATATGTGGAAGTGTGCCCCATGTCTGTTGATGACATCCCCAAGAGGGAGCATGTAGATGAGGAAGAGGAGGGGGCCAAGGATGGATCCCTGGGGTCCCCCACAGGTAACCGGGTGAGACTGGGAGGAAAAACCATTTGTGGAGATGCGCTGCTGGCGGTTTGTGAGGTAGGACTCGAACCAGGCGAGTGCGGTCCCACTGAGTTGGATGATGGAGGACAGGTGGTGGAGGTGGATGGTGTTGTCGACTGTGTCGAATGCAGTGGACAGTTCCAGGAGGATAAGGAGCCGTGGTCACAGATAAAGAGGACATCCATCTTACACATTTATTCCGGAGTCCTGTAGCTCAGTGCTTAGAGCACTCGCTTTACAAGTGTGAGACCTGTGTTCGAATCCAGACTTGGGCCAAACCTTACTCCACACGCCTAATAATCCCTCCAAAAAAAACACAATAATAAAATTGGTCATTTCAATCCACGACTGTTTGTGGGAGACTGCTGTGCGCAATTGTCTGCCGCGATTCGCCCACAAATATACAGTTAATTTACAATATATTCTGTGAAGCACTTTGAGAGGTTTAGCAGACATGAAACCACTATAACAAAAAAATGGAGGGATTTATTATTCTGATTATGGCTTGATCCCCTCATTTTCGAAGTGTCTATGTCGGTTCCCTTTTTATACCTCAATTAAAGCCTTAAATTTGAAATATCTGTGTATCTCCGAGTTAAAGATTCCAATTCAATATTGAATAGTTATTTGCACATATACAACCACAACGAGCATCTATATCCCTCTTGTAAGATTTCCTGGTGAACGTACCTGAAACATCAGACAGGACCAACGCACTGAGCAGCAGAATGGTCCTCAGCATGGTATCTGCAGTGAAGATCCTCTCCTGTACCTAAGAATAACACTAACTTTTACTTTGAATAATGTAACTAACTACCTGTAAGGTTTAACAACTTATTTTGACTAGAAATTCACACTCTGATTCCTACCGCTCCTATAACTCCTGTAAGTTGTGTGGCTCTATTTATAAGCCAATTGCCAAACCCTTCTTCTGTTGTGGTCATTTGGTATGTGTGATGAACCAAGATAATTCTGCTTATCATAGAATCATAGAATTTTACGGCAAAATTACAGAATTTTATTTCTAAAAAGGAATCAATAATATGCAAATACCATTTACACAGAAATGCAATCTGATGCCAACAATTTATTTAGTTTCAAAAAGAAGCTGAGGAGAAATGTTTTCACCGAGCAAGTTGTTGGGATCTGGAATGCATTGCCTGAAAAGGTGGTGGAGGCCGATTCGATAACAGCTTTTAAAAGAAAGAGACAAAATACATTTATTTGTGGACAGGTTTGGGAGGTTATGGGGTGAGAGCTGGGGAGTGGGATTATATTGCTCTTTTCAAAGAGTCGGCACAGACTCGATGGGCCAAATGGCCTCCTTTTGTGCTGTAAAATTCTATGAGTCTATGATTCTTTCTTACCATTCCCTCTATGAAACCTTACAATCAGGTTTCCGTGCTGCCCAGAACTGGCACAGACTCGATGGGCCGAATGGCCTCCATTTGTATCATAAGATTCTATGATTATATGATTCAACAACAACAACAACTTCAATTTATACAGCGCCCTCCACGCCGGACGGTGTCTCAGAGCGCTTTACAATAGCGGATCCCGGGACCCAGCCAGGGGCAGGGGCAGAAAGGTGACCAAAGGCGCGGTCGAAGAGAAAGGTCTTCAGCTGTGACCTGAAGCTGGTAAGAGAGGGGGCGAGGCAAATGGGGTGAGGAACGGAGTTCCAGAGCCTCGGGGCGTAGTGGCTCAAGGCACGGCCACCAAGAATGGAGCGAAGGATTCGCGGGACATGGAGGAGGACAGACCTAGAGGAATGAAGGCAGCGGGTGCTGGGTTGGGGGGAGAGGAGTTCAGAGAGATAGGGGGGTGCAGAGGAGTGGAGGGATTTCAAAACAAGGGTGAGGATCTTGAAGTCGATCCTCTCTGGGATAGGAGCCAGTGAAGTCTGGCAAGGACTGGGGTAATGGGGGAGCAAAGCTTGGGGCGGGTGAGTATGCGGGCGGCAGAGTTCTGGATTAGCTGGATTTTGTGGTTTGTGTTGGAGGGGAGATCGGAGAGGAGGGCGTTGCAATAGTCCAGGCCGAGAGGTGACAAAGGCCTGGACCAAGGATTCTCTGTATGCAGATGACACCCAACTCTATCTTTCTGCCTCTACACTCAATTCCAGGACCACTGATGTCCTGACAGACTGCCTGTCAGACATCAAGTTCTGGATGAGAGCTAACTTTCTACAGTTGAATAAAAACATAAGAACATAAGAATTAGGAGCAGGAATAGGCCATTCGGCCCTTCGAGCCTGCTCCGCCATTCAATTCTAACTGGTTGCTCAGTGGATGACTGAGCCAGAGACAAACTGGCCGGATGAAAGAAGGAAGTTATTTCCAAGCTTGACTTCCCAAGTGTGCATCGCTAGGGCCTGCATCCTCACAAGTGCGCATGCGCGCGGGTATACGCCACAGACACGCAAGTTTTATGCGCGTTACGCAAAAATGTGAGGCTTGTTTTCTTTGCGCATAGTTGAATTTGCAATCATGAAAGTCACGTTCGGCGAGGGTTAACTTTACACAAAAAATACACATATAAATGCACACATCGACAGACAGTGCACAAGAAGACACATACAGGTAAACCTCTATTTAGCACGGGGTTGCATTACGGAAAAACTGTTATCTAAATCAAAACGTCCCAAATAGAAACGCTATTTCCCGTGTGGTCCCATTATATAACCAGAGATGCGTTCTTTTCACAAAATTTTCGGACCTTAAACCCAGTAAATAACGCACAAAACCACACAACATAACACACAAATTAACACACATAGGCATGAAGGGATACTTGGAGGTAACTCTACAGTATTGTTCTTTTATACTGTCTTTGAATAGCGTCTTTGAAATCTTTGAAACCACCCTCTGCTAGCACTGAAAGATTGTAGCCTTCGCCTTCCTGATCATTTAACTCCCTAAACAATGATTTTGCTTTCTCTTGGATAACCAGGTATAGTAGTATATAACAACAACAACTTCGATTTATATAGCGCCCTCCACCCCAGACAGCGTCTCAGAGCGCTTCACAGTAGCGGATCCCGGGACCGAGCCAGGAGCAGGGGCAGGAAGGTGAGTGGTATATTAAGCTGGTTCTTAATTTAAGCGCTCTGAGGCACCTTCCGGCGTGGAGGGCACTGTATAAATCAAAGTTGTTGTTGTTCCGATCCTCAATCCAGACACTCAGCATTCTTTCCATGTTTTCCATCACATCACTCCTATGTTTTGCTAATCTGCTTGCACTTGCAGCTGTAACACACCTTGATCTTGCCGGTATATTGTCCTTATTCTGCTTTATAGTAACCACCGTTGATCTAGCCCTAAAGCCCTCCCAACGTCCCTACCTATTTCACCAGAATCGATGCACTTTATCACCTCCTATCTGGTATTTAAAGTGCTGACTTTGCGGGGTTTCTGGCCGCTGGTGGTATTACTGCTGTTTATTTCACTTACAGTACTGCTCTCTTCCCGACACGGTATAAACGGTACAGGCTGTAAATCGCTCGAAGTTGCTCGGGAATGTTTGGAAATGACTGTAGTACTGATGTGGCTTGGTGTTGCTTCAAAATCAGCTGGCGTTTAAACAGCGACGTGCCGACATGCTATTGGCCAGTTCAAACGCTTGGATATCAGGTGCGAGCGCGATTTACCTGCGTATACAGTATGGACTGGGTGTATGGACAAAAAGGATGCGCGAAACGTGACCGTGATATTCAAAGTATGAACTGCGCATGCGCCAAAAATAATTTGGTCCTTAAAATGAATCCAAGTGTCCTATATTGATCAAAAGGTGTTAAGCAATTGAAACATCCTAAATAGAAGTGTCCTAAATAGAGGCTTACCTGTACACACAAATACACGCAAACAAATGCACACACAGAGAACAGGGAAATGTAGAGAGAGAGATTGCTGGCAGAGATATGAGGATTTACATATTTACTTATCAAAATTACAAAATATTAGGGCTCACGCAAACAAGTGTAACATATTCGCATGGATTGGAGAGTGGAAAACAGAGTAGGGATAAAGGGTCCTTCTCAGATTGGCCGGTTGCGACTAGTGGGGACACGGATCAGTGCTTGGGCCTCAACTGTTTACAGTCCACATCAATGGCTTAGATGAGGAAATCAAGCTTAACAAATATAAATTTGCACACGACACGAAGATAGGTGGGAAAGTGCACTGTGAGGATGACACAGGGAGAATGAAAAGAGATATTAGACAAGTTAAGTGAGTTGGCAAGAAGGCAGCATATGGAGTATAAAGTGGGGAAGTGATCACCGGTGGTCTCAAGACCTTCCTTTTCGAATGGGCTTCACTCTCTCACCCTCTCCTCATCTCAAGCCCCAGCCTTTGTCCAAGTCCCTGACTCTCCAGTACCTTGGCATCCTCCCAGTGTAAAAGGTGCCCTGTTGTTGTTGTTGTTGTTAATCCTGGCCGCAGTTAAGAGGCACAGACATGAACTCATATTCAGGTTAATATTAAAATTAATCTTACATCTCATAGAGAACCTTTCACCTCGGGAGATACAGACACACAAACAGACACAAAAACACACATATAGATATTATTAGATACTGTACACAGATGCACTCAGCGAATGATACAAACCAACAGCACCTGCATAGACAAAAAACAAAGCAACAACAAAATTACATTTATAAAGCGACTTTCACGTTGGGATACACAGATCAAATATGCACAAACACACAAACAAAAACATGCACACAAACACACGTACACAGACATGCACACACCCAAACGCATACACTGACAGACATGTACACATACACAAATGCACCACCCAGACCCAAACACACTACACACAGAGACACACAAATACATACACGTAACCACAAATACACACAGAAACACACCGACAGAAACGGACACCCACCCACTGATAGACGCAAACACCCACATACCAACACACCTATACAGACACATATATCCTGTAGCTCAGTGGTTATATCACTCGCCTTACAAGCGAGAGACCTGGGTTCGATTCCAGGAAGAGCAAAACCTTAGGCTCGTTTCCTTATGCCTGATAATAATCCCTCAAAAATAAAAAATAATAAAATGGTCATTTCAATCCACTAGTTTATGAGACACTGCTGTGCGCAATTGGCTGCCGCGTTTCGCCCACAAATATAGTCAATCCACTTTATAGTATATTCAATCAACTGCTTTGAAACATCTAGAATCATAGAATTTTGCAGCACAAAAGGAGGCCATTCGGCCCATCAAGTGACCTTTTGGATACACACTCCCATCTACCTATACTGCAAATTCTCACCCATTTCACTTGTAACTGAATTATTTTGCTGTAATTCCTTTAGTGATTATTTTTCTCAAAATATACTGTCAACAAACTTATGTCTCAATATTGAACTGTATTCCCACCTTTCTGCCAACTCAGCTAAACCCTCTGTAACTTTATGCAATTCCTCAGGTTATTCCTGACTGTGTACCTTTCCCCTATTATGTCATCAGCAATATTTTTATAAATGTCTATTTCAAAATAGATAATCTTGTTATAAAGCAATAGAGGAACCAACACAAACATCTGGGGAAATAAACAATAGGGATTGAGGATTAAATCTAACAGGGTTCATCTCTGAGCGCTATTGATCAGCATCTTTGCTGCCCGTGGCCTTGTGAGGCTGATTGGGGAAGGGATCAGATACTGACCCTCACTGTCAAGGTGATGTTTCGTATCTTAGAGAACAATAACATGGACCATATTGTCAAAATACTGTAGCTTCATTTCAAATAAAATGGTGACATTGATCTGCGTTTGTAACAGCAATGTATAAATGGGGAGAAGAGAGTTTCCTGACTACATCAGTTTCCTGCTTGGCCGGCCGAGGGCTGCAGCAATATGTTCAGATTTAAGTGAGTTTGTGTGTAAGAATGTGTGAGCTTGGGTGTTTGTGAGTGTTAGTGTATATGTGCCTGGGCATTTTTGAGTGTGTGTGGCTCTGGTCGAATGTGAGTGTGTGTGAGGTTGTTTGTGGGCCTGGGTGAATGTGTATGAGTGTGTGTGTGTGAGCTAGTTGATTATGAGTGTGTGTGGGTGTGCATGGCCTTGGGTGATTGTGAGTCTGTGCGAATGTGTGTGTGTGATCCTAGCTGGACATGGGTCCACAGGAGTGTGTATGAACATGAATAAGTCTCGATGTATAGGAGGGTGTGTGGGCCTGGGTGGATTAGAGTGTGTGTGAATGTATGTCGGCCTAGGTGGATATGAGTGTGTGTTTCTCTGTGTGAAGAGATATGAGTTAAGGAATAAAAAAGGAGCAGTTACACTGTAAGGGTACACTATAGACCATCAAATAGTGGGAAGGAGACAGAAGAGCAGATCTGAAAGTGGATGTCAGAAAGATGCAAACCCAATAGAGTAGTGATAATGGGAGACTTCAATTATCTCAACATAGACTGGCAGAATAGTAGTGTGAAGGACAAGGAGGGAGAAGAATTCCTGAAATGTGTACAGGACAACTTTCTTGATCAGTATGTTTCCAGTTCAATAAGGAAGGATGCAGTGCTGGATCTAGTTTTGGGGAATGAGATGGGAGAAGTACACCAAGTTTGTGTAGGTGAGCACCTAGGAAATAGCGATCACAATATCATTAGATTTAGAGTAAGAAATGAGGGGAGGCAGTGTAGGCTAGATAGTATAATTTTAAGGGGTGTGAGGGAACAGAGAGACCTGGGGATTTGTGTTAGTGACTCTTTGAAAGTGGCAGGACAGATAGACAAAGCCATTAAGAAGGCATATGGGATACCAGGCTTTATAAATAGGGGTATAGAAAACAAAAGTCAGGAAGTGTTGACTAAGCTGTATAAAACTTTGGTTAGTCCTCAGCTGGAGTACTGTGTCTAATTCTGGTCACCACACTATAGAAAGAATGTTAAGACATTGGAAAGGGTACAAAGAAGGTTTACTACAATGGTACCAGGATTGAGGGACTTCAGTTATGGGGAAAGGCTAGGTAGGCTAGGTTTATTCTCTTTGGAACAGAGAAGGTTGAGAGGAGACCTAATAGAGGTTTATAAAATCATGAGGGGATTTGACAGGGTGAATAAGGAAGGACTGTTTCCACTGGTGGGCGAATCAGTGACTCGTGATCACAGGTTTAAAATAGTTTCAAAACGAAGTAGAGGGGAGCTGAGGAGAAATGTTTACTCAGCGGGTTGTTCGAATCTGGAATGCATTTCCTGAAAAGGTGGTGGAGGCAGATTCAATAACAACTTTTAAAAGAGATTTAGATCTTTATTTAGGGAGAACAGGTCTGTTAGGTTATGGGGAGAGAGCTGGGCAGTGGGATTGAGTTGCTCTTTTAAAAGAGCCGGCACAGACTAGATTGGCCGAATGGCCTCCTTTTGTGCCGTTAAAATTCTATGATTCTATGGTAACGAGCCAGTGAAATCTGGCAAGGACTGCGATATTCAGGGTGCTACCCACACATCTTAACAGGGAAACACGGACAACAGGGAAGTGTGGAAAGAGATTCCTGGCAGAGATACAGCAATTTATAAGTTTACTTATGTTGTCTAATCCAGTTTATTGCGCCAGTCAGCAGAGATAGGGGAGATAGGGGAGATAGGGGAGGAGGCCTGTCACCAAAACTGAAAATAAACCAGAAGAACCAGACCAGCAGGAAAAAATTAAACAGTGATGTGAGAGTGATATCACAATCAGCCCACCCCACCCCCTGGCCACACACACCTTAGGCCTGGACACACAGCCTGGGGGCTGATGCCGTCCCACTGATCGCTCACTCCTAGTCTCTGCGCGTTTTGGCTGCCGCCCCGACCTGAGCCTCCCCCACCACCCTCAATGTCTCTTTTGCCACCCCCCTCTATCCGCTACTCTAACTCTGTCCTTCACTCCCACCACCCGCCTACTCTCCATCCTGCCCCCCCTCCCCTCCCTCCCCCACCTACTCTCCCTCCTCTCTCCCCAGACCCACCTCTCCTACAGACCCTCAGATCCTCTCCTCACCACTCTCTCCTCCCTCTCCCCCCTGCAGCAAACCCATCCACATTGCCCTCCAGAATGTCCGCTCCCTTTCCAACAAAGCCCTCACTATCTATGGCCTCATCCTGGATGAGAACATTGATATTCTTGGGCTTACGGAAACCTGGCTCTCCCCCAATGACCCCGTGCCTCTAGTCGAGGCCTCCCCTCCAGGCTACACCTTCCACCACTGCACCAACCAACACAACAACAACAACAACAAATTACATTTATAGAGCGCCTTTCACGTCGGGAGGACGTCCCAAGGCGCTGCACAGGAGGCGTGTGACCCGAGCTGAGAGGGGAGTGTTTGGGAAGGGGTGAGACACGAAGTGGAGGTCGAAAAGTTCGGGGTGGAACAAAAGGCACGATCGAAGAGGAAAGTCTTCAAACCGGCAGTGAAAGAGGAAAGGGAATAAACGAGACGGAGGGATTGCGGGATGGCATTCCATAGGATGGGAGCGGAGAAACTGAAGGCCTGGCCTCCGATGGTGGGGCGGTTCGGGCGGGGAGCTTGGAGCAGGCCAAGTCCTGCTGAACGGAGGGTCCGGGTGGCCTTGTAGGGGGAAAGTAGAGTGGTTAAATAGGGCGTTGTAGGTGAGGACGAGGATCTTGAACTCGATCCTCTGGAGAATGGGGAGCCAATGGAGACGGGCGAGGGTGGGGGTTATATGGTTGCGCAGGCCGGTGCGGGATAATACACAGGCTGCAGAGTTTTGGATGACCTGCAGCCTGTGAATGGAGGAACTGGGGAGGCCGACGAGGAGAGACTTTCCGTAGTCCAGCCGTGAGGTGATGTACGCGTGCACGAGTGTTTCGGCAGCGCGGGGGGTAAGATAGTTGCAGAGCCTGGCAATGTTGCGCAGGTGGAGATAAGCGGTGCCGGTCAAGGCGCGGATGTGGGGGAGGAAGGAAAGTTTTTGATTGAACATGATGCCGAGATTCCTGATTGGCTTTGTGAGGTGGAGAGTGCAGCCTTGGATGTTGAGGCTGGCAGCGCCCGATGTGCGGAGGCGCTGGCTTGAGCCGTTTGTGTAAACGGTGGGTCAGATAGGAATGGAAGCAGTCAAGGACTGTGCCTTGAAGGTTGAGGTGGGAGGAAAGACGTTGGAGGAGGATGGTGTGATCGACTGTGTCGAACGCAGCAGACAGGTCAAGGAGGACAAGGAGGCAGAGGGAGCCCTGGTCACAGGCGGCTAGGATGTCATTTGTAACCTTAACCAGGGCAGTTTCTGTTGTGAATTGGGCGGAAACCTGATTGGAGGAGTTCAAAAAGTGAATGAGTTGAAAGGAAAGAGCGGAGCTGGGAGGCAACCACTCTTTCAAGGACCTTGGATAAAAACGGGAGGTTGAAGATGGGTCGATAGCTTGATGGTTGCGACGCATCAAGGGAGGGTTTCTTCAGGATAGGGGTGATGGTGGCTGTTTTAAGGGAGGTAGGGACGGTCCCTGAGGAGAGGGAAAGGTTAATGGTGTCAGAAATGAGCGGGGCTAACAAATGGAGCTGGGTGCGGAGGAGGGTTGTGGGATGGGGTCCAATGAGCACGTAGTGGGTTTCATGGAGGTGATTGTTTTTGTGACTGAAAACGGGGTGGTGGGGTTGAAAGTGTGAAATGGGGGGTGAGTAGGGGTTGAGGTAACTGATGAGGGCGCGGAGGTGGAGGAGTGGTGGGGGGAGGAAACCGCAGAGCGGATTCTCTCTATTTTGGACTCGAGGAAGTCCAGCATCACCTCACAACGAGCGTTTGAGGAGAGGATGTGTGAAGTGAGGCGGGGGGGGCGGAGGAGCTAGTTGGTGGTGGCGAAGAGGAGGCGGTGGTTGTCCTTCGCTTCCAGGATTATCCTGGAGTAGAAGGCTTATTTGGCGGTGGCTAGGGCGGAGCGGTAAAATTTGATGCGGTCCAGCCAAATTTGCCGGTGGACTGTGAGGCCAGATTTGAGCCAGGTGCGTTCAACTGCTCTCACTTGGCTTTTGAGGGAGCGGAGGTGAGTTGTGTACCACGGTGATGATCTGGAGTGGGAGACGGTTTTGGAGGTGAGGGGGGCCAGGGTGTCGAGGGTAGTGGAGAGGGTGTTGTGGAGGGCGATGGAGGCGGAGGATGGGTCGGTGCAAAATAAGTGCCATTGTGGGAGGAGGTCGGAGGTTTCTAGGGCAGTGGTGAAAGTTTGAGGGGGAATCTTCTTCCAGGGCCGGTAGAAGATGGTGGTGGGTTTGGAGGTGGAGGGGGGAGGGATAGAGGTTTTCCAGGAAATGAAAAAATGGTCGGAAATGGCCTTGTCTGTGATGGTGACGCCAGAGACGTTGAGGCCTCGGGTGATCACCAGATGGAGCGGATGGCCGTGGGTGTGGGTGGCAGTGTTAATATGAAGGGAGAAGTTGAAAGACGAAAGTAAAGAGGAGAATTCAGAGGAAATGGGGCAAGAGGGGGTGAAATGGAGCTTGAAATCGCCAAGAATAATAAGGCGATCAGAGGAGGCACAAAGGGAGGTTAGAAGTGAAGAAAAATCTGAAATGAAAGTGGGGGAGGATTTGGGGGGGCGATAAACTAATAGGATTTTGAAAGAATTGTGGGAAGAGTGAGAAAGGGTGAGCTGTTCAAAAGAGGGGAAGGAGGCGGAGGAGTAGGGGGATAGGGCAAGGGATGACTTTGAAATGAGGGCCACGCCACCGCCACGAAGGTTGGGTCGAGGAGCATGGTGGAATGTGTAGTTGGGTGGTGTGGCTTCAACAAGGGGGAAAGTGTCGCATTGGGTGATCCAAGTCTCCGTCAGGGCCATGATGTCAATGTTCTCATCAAGGATGAGATCGTTGATTGCCAGGGTCTTGTTGCAGACAGAGCGGACATTTTGGAGGCCGATGCGGAAAGAGCAGTTGGCCGAGGGGTGTGAGGGGGGGCTGGGATGGTCAACAGGGAGGGTGGGGATCTGAATAAGGGAGGAGAGGTTGACCCCCCGGGTTTGTGTCCGGTGGGGCTGGCAGGGATGGTGGTTGGACAGGGCACTTGGTGTGGCTGCTATTGGACAGCCAGCGCCGAGTGCCACGGTGAGCCCGACGGAGGATTCCAAAACTGGAACAAAGGGAAGCGGTGGGAGGGTCGAGCAGGGACAATAAACGAGGAGGGCGAAGAGAAAGAAGGGTAGAGAAGGAATAACGAAGAGGTGGGGTTGGGGAGAAAAACTTGAGGAGGGGGAGGGAAGCTCGGGTCATGGCGGCAGCCATATTGCGCATGCGGGGGACCACGAGCGAGGGTCAATGAGGCGGCATCATCCCATCAACACAGTGGCCATGTGGCCATCATCTCCAACACCTCCCTTGGTCTCTCCCACTATTCCTCCGGCTGTTTTCCCTCCTTCGAGCACCACATGCTCTACCATCCTTCCCTTTCCTTAAAAATGCTTCTACTCTATCATCCTCCTAAATCCCTGGCTCTTTCCTCTCTGATATCTCCACTCTCCTCTCCTCCCTGTCCCTTTGCTCATCATGGGAGACTTCAACCTTCACCTAAACTCTCCCTGCACCACCACTTCCAATTTCACTGCCCTCCTCTCCTCCCTAAACCTCATCCTCCACATTGACCCACCGACCCACAGCCGTAGCTACGCTCTCTACCTCATCATCACCCATGGCCTTGACACTTCCGACCTCAGCATCTCGGATAAGGCCATCTCAGACCACTATGTTCTCTCCTTCTCCTCTTTCATCCCTCTCTCCTCCACCAATCCCGCAACTGTACTTTTCTGCCCATGAAAAAGTCTCCCCCCTGAGATACTCACAGAGGCCCTCACATCCTCTGACCTCATACCCCTTTCGTCTTCCACCCACAGCGATCCTGAAGCACCTGTCCACCTGCTCCACGATCGACTCTCTTCCACCTTCAACTCTCTCGTCACCCTGAAATCCAGGTCCATCTCCAAACCCACCCACTCCCTCTGGTACAACACACATCTCTGTACCCTAAAAACCCAAACCCGGCTGCTCGAGGCAGGTGGCAGAAAACCAGTCTCACGGTTCACCACCAACTGTGGCTCCAGCATCTCCACGGCTACCGCCGTTCCTTGTGTCGTGCAAAAACGGCCACTACTCCATCATTATCCTGGAGGCAAATAACAATCCCAAAGTCCTCTTTTCCACCACCCACCACCTCCTCCGTGCACCCCCTCAGGCCTCCTCAATCTTCACTTCAAATGCAAACTGCGAGATGGACATGGATTTCTTTTCCTCAAAAATCCACACTATCCACCAGGCAGTGTCATCCCCCTGCCTCTCATCGCCCTCTACCACCCCCATCCCATTCCCCTCACCCTCCCCGTCATCAGCTCCCACCTCGACCCCCTCCCTACACTCCTTCTCCCCAGTCTCTCTTTCCTCCCTCTCACGCACTCTCACCTCTATGAGGCCACAACCTGCTGCCTCGACACACTCCCCACCAACCTACTGCTCACCCAGCTCCCCCTCCTCTGCCCACTGCTGGCTGATATCATCGACAGGACCCTCTCCACATGGTCAGTTCCCGCCTCTCATCCACAGTCCACAGTCACAATCGATGTCCTCTCTATCTGTGACCAGGGCTCCCTCTGCCTCTTTATCGTCCTGGACACAGTCGACCACGCCATCCTCCTCCACCACCTGTCCTCCGCCATCCACCTCAGTGGGACCGCACTCGCCTGGTTCGAGTCCTACCTCACAAACCACCAGCAGTACATCTGCACAAACCGTTTTTCCCCCCGCACTCACCCAGTTACCTGCGGGGTACCCCAGGGATCCATCCTTGCCCCCCTCCTCTTCGTCATCTACGCTCCCTCTTGTGGATGTCATCCACAGACATGGGGCACACTTCCACACCCAACTCTATCTCTCCACTTCACTTTGTGACCCCCAGTCCCCTGATGTTCTGTCAGCTGCCTGTCAGACATCAGGGGCTGGATGAGCGCAAATTTCTTGCAGCTGAATGTTGACAAGACAGAGGCCATACTCTTTGGCTCTCGTCAATGTCTCCATTCACACGGCTCTCACTTCCTCCACCTTCCCGGCCTGGCCCCTAAAACTCTCCAAACCTGTGAGCAACCTTGGCGTCAGATTCAACCCCCAACTGTCCTTCCTCCCCCACATCCGGTCCCTCACCAGCACCGCCTTCTTCCACCTCTGACAGATTGCCCGTCTCCAGCAATACATCACCCCAAAAGCCGCTGAAACCCTGGTCCAGGCCTTTGTCACCTCACGGCTGGACTATTCAAATACCCTCCTCGCCGGTCTCCCCTCCACCACAATTCAGAAATTCTAACTCATCCAGAACTCTGCCGCCCGCATCACCCGCAACAAACTTCGCTCCCCCATTACCCCAGTCCTTGCCAGACTTCACTGGCTCCCTGTCCCCGAGAGGATCGACTTCAAGATCCTCACCCTTGTTATCAAATCCCTCCACTCCTCTGCCCCCCCCTATCTCTCAGATCTCCTCTCTCCACCAAACGAGCTCCTTTTGCCTTCGCTCCACTGGGTCTGGCCTCCTCCATGTGGTCAATGTGAGAGCTAGATCATGTGTGAGATACAGTCTGTGTGTGTGTATCTGAGTGGGATTGCTTACGTGAATATAGACTGTGGGTGGGGAGAAATAGTTTGTTATTGTGAGTGATGCTATGTGTGTTACGGAATCGATTGGATAGAGATTTAGGGGATGATGAGGTTGATTGAGGTGGGATAGAGAGATGGATTGCATTTATAGAGCGCATTTCATGTCGGAAGGACGTCCCAAGGCGTTAATCAGCAGGGCCGTACGCAGGATTTTTTTTGGGGGGTGCGAATTGCTAGTGATGGGACCAACAATGGCCGGGGGCTTGCGGGCTGCCCCCGAAGCCCCCTCGAGGCTCCGACGTTTTACACAGTTTGAAGTCTTATTTAATCGATTCAGAAGATCCAATATGAACGGTAAATGTTTCATGCCCTTGGTGTTTAAGAGCATCATTATTTATTCAGTGTTTATATTTTCCCCGGTAGTCCGTGTCTAATTGCGAAGGTCGAATGTGTTCGCCGATAAAAGCAAACACGATTGTTGACTCGATGATGTAAGGAATGCGAACGATAAAGTAAATTACAATCCAATTAACACAGTACAATGACGAATGCTTGATAAATGTAGGCGTATAGAGAAAATGATCATAAACTACAGATTGACGGTAATTAATAAGTTGTTCTGCATTGTTATCCTAAGACTAAATTTCTTTCGGACTGTAATGAACAATAATGTAAGAGTAAAGTATGAATAATGTGCTCAGATATTCCAGCAAAGCAAATTTTATAAAAGACAAGAAAATATACAGAAACTGAAAATCAGTGTCAAACAGTTAATTCACAAGTGTTACAAGCCTGTTATCAGCATTATCCTGAAAATATCGTTGAACTGTGAGCAATAGTGTAGTTAGTTTTTATTTATTTATTTAGAATCAAAATGAAAGGCATCGAGCAATACTGATCTGACGAAAAAATACTTGAAAAAATAAGGGAGGGGAAATTAATTATTTAATAGCGTTCCGTATTCGAGACGCCTCGGTCGCTTTGAAGCCAATACGTCAACCGCTCTACCAATATCGATTTCCATATTATAATGAATGTGCATTAACGCGAGGGCTGAAAGTCGATCCTATATGGAGCAGAATGCTGGACACTTAGGCAAACCCAGGAGATTAGGTGACTCGTGAGGTATATACCAGGCTTCTAAGAGACGCCCTGAACGTTTACTGGCGACAGCATCTGACAAATAGTGAGCTATATGGTACACCACCACACTGGTATCACAGACATTACCGCAGAGGCGTCTTAGGTTTAGCGGACATAGCTGGAGAAGCCGGGAGGAAACTGTCCATAGTGCTACTATCCTATGGGAACCATTGCACGGTCACAGAACACGAGGTAGACCGACCCTAACCTACCTCGCTACATGAAATGCACGGATTATATTATTATTCAAAGAGAGAAAGAGTGACTTTCAGAGGAGTCACGTTGAAGAGATTTGTGTAGGAAGAGCTGTTGCTTTGCAGACTCGACTGCACCTGTCCTTTATATCCCGCTGGTGTGAGGCAGCAGTTCTGGGGACCTCAACTCTAACAGGTGCAGGTTAACAATCCTTTAAGTTATAGCCAATTACGTGACACTGCCCACAAACCCTGAAAATAAATCTCAGTTGTCAATCAGTCAGATATGCAACCTCGACCTTGGGAATGTCTTCAGATTCAGAGGCACTGAGTAGGAGGGAAAGAAAGTTTCCCACAGGTGATAGAAGACAGCAGCATCACCTGGCGAGTCGCCTGGCACAGTGAATAGCACTCTGGCCTCTGAGTCAGACAGTTGTGGGTTCAAACCCCACGTCGGCACTCGGTATCACACAGAGGAAGCTGACACTTCAATGTGGTGCTGTGGGGGGGGGGGGGGGGGGGGGGGGGGGGTTAGAGGCTGTTCTTTTGGTTGAGATGCTGAACCGAGGTCTGATCCGTCTGTTTAGATGGATGTGAAAAGATCCTCTGACACTACTCGAAAAGCGGAGGGAAGTCTCTCTGCTGTTGTCCTGGCCAACAAACGCCCCCAAATAAAATCGGTGACTCACTCCATCGGTGTTTGTGGGACAATCCTGGGCAAAAACTGGCCACTTTACAGTACGTTCTGTGAAGCGCTCTGAGCTGTCTCGACAGTGTACTAAGGCACTATTATCAATTGCTAACATTATCAGATTAAAATACGATTTCAGCTTCCACAAAGTGGTGCTACCTTTTTATGTAGTGACTGTATACGGGATGATTTCCGATTGACACACCACGTAGAATAGGCGCTAAAGCCTAGGTCTATGTCCATGCGTATTTTTTTTAAAGATAGGCATTCCCGTCCAGCATATAACTTTTTTGTTGGGTTCTCAAAAGCTTTAATTTCTCAGAATCTTGTACATATGTTGTCATTGTTTGCTAGCATTACAGTCACACCTCTCAAAACTTGAGTCATTTTTACTTACGGTGATCAGATGAAAAGATGATTTTAACTCCAGAATTGGTGCTGCCCCTTGTAGCTGTTTACGGGATGATTTCCAAACGAGGATTTGAGTCTTGGCGCCTATGTTTATCCAATCACGAGTCACAGACTCGCCGCGACATGAACTGGTCTATCGACGCGGTATGTTTTGGGGTAGACGCCGATTCTGGTGTGCGACTCGATAATTTTATATTAATACTAAATCATTCAAAGATGTGAGTTTATAATTTATATATAGTTTTGAAGAACTGATTGTTACTCAAATGTTCAATAAATTTACTTGGTATTTAAATTTGATAAAAAAATGCAATTCTCTACCCCGGAAAATGTGGACCTTTTATAATTTGGGGGGGTGCGTACGCACCCGTCGCACCCCCCCTGCGTACGGCCTTGCTTGGTCACGCTCTCTCTCTTTCTCTCTCTCTGTCTCTGTTTCTATGTCTCTTTCTCTCTCTATTTGAGTCCGTGGATGTCACAATCTCACTCACAGTCTCTCTCTCTCTCTGTCTCAGTCTCTTTAACTCTCTCTCCCTGCCTTCAATAGCAGTGCTACCTACCCTATGCCGTCGCTGATACACTGTAAATGTTAGCGCTGGGCGCTAGGCTAGCCACAAGGCATTACTGGGAACGATTTTTTTCATATAAGGAAACACAGTAGGGACCTCCCACTTAACGCAATTTTTGCTTAACGAGGGGTTTTGAAGTCCCATTTTACTTGGTGTCTTTTCGCGCTGTCATTGTTTCGTTAAGTACCGGTAGGTTCTGGGGAAAATACTTTTTTGTACTACAAAATACTGTTTTCAGCCTTCAGGAGTAGTTTTTTTTGTTCCAAAAAGGTTGGCAGCTCTGGAACCGTGATGTGACGAATGCATGAATGAGGGTTTCGGCAGCCGGAGGCAGTGGCAGAATCTGTCGATGTTGCGGAGGTGGTGGAAGGCAATACTAGTCATGGCGCGGATGTGTGGGAGGAAGGACAGTTGACGCCCAGGCTCCTGACCGGCTTCGAGAGGTGGAGAGTGCGGCCTTGGATGCTGTTGATGTCAGCGCCTGAGGTGCTGGACAGTCAGTTTCCTACCTGAGCTGGGGTCGGGGATGGATGGGGTGGAGGAAAAGAGGAGGAAATTCCCTCCTCAAGACTCCCCTCTTCGATGGATCCATCGGCACATCCTAATCCGGCCCCTTTCCCCCACCCCCTGTCCTAAGCTCGGGTCTGAAGCAGTCACGTGAAAGGCGCCATACAGGTGTCATTTTGTTGTTGATGTTGTTGTTGGATTTGGGGTGATCGATGGGACTGCAAAAGCGGAGGGTCTTGAAGGAGGCCAGGGAGGGGGCGAGCGAGGTGGAGGGACTGCGCGATGGGGGTTCCAGAGGTTGGGGCAGAGTGGCTGAAGGCTCGCCCGCCAATGGTAGGGTGGGTGGGTCAGGGGACGCGGAGCGGAGGAAGCGGGGGGGGCGAAGGTTAATAAGGGGGACAGGCAAATGTACAGTGTGTGAGCAAGTGAGTGTGTGACTGTGTGAGTGTGAGTGGTTTTCTCATTGTGCGATGTGTGTTGCAGTGAAATAATCAGACGGGGAAACGCATGGAGTACCAGTCAAGCTTGAGGGAAAGTTTATTATTTGAGCATACAGTTGTTATAATAAAAATAATAATCATAATAAGCATTGCATTTGATGTAGCGCTTTTCACGTCTTATCGGCGTCTCAGAGTACATTGTGAAGTGGAATTGACTGTTTGTTTGTGGGCGAAACGCGGCAGCTAATTCCGCACAGCAGTGTCCCCACAAACAGTCGTGGGTTGAAATTGACCAATTTTTATTACTGTGTTTTTTTTGGACGGATTATTATTATTAGACGTGTGTGTGTGTGTGTGTGGAATAAGGAAATTTACCCAATATTTTGCTCTGATCTGCCTGGATTCGAACACAGGTCTCACACTTGTAAGGCGAGTGCTCTAACCACTGAGCTCCACAATAAATTGATTAGTACACATATTAATTAGTTTATCTTGCTATTAGTTTCTAAGCTACAAACAAATCTCCCACCCTACAATTAGTAGACAATTAATGCTTCCCTCTTTACAAAATGTTTCACATAATCGCGCAAAGCTGTCCTCCCCAAATAAATGTCTACTTCTCTACCTTTTAACAGTTGTTATCGAATCGGCCTCCACCACCTTTTCAGGCGATGCATCCAGGTTCAAACACCCGCTGAGAGTGAAAACTTTGTTTTTTCCTCGCCCTCCCCCTCTGCTTCATTTAGAAACTATTTTAAGTCTGTGACCATGAGTTACTGACACTCACCCTATCGTATCCCCACATCCCCCAACACCTTCTCAACACCCCACCACCCTCCCGCCCCCCCCACAAAACCGCAAATGGTTCAGCCTTTTCTTTGATGCCAATGCTTCTTTATCTTACTGAACCATCTCTTCCAAAAGGGTTTACGTTGTTGTTCTTCTTCTTGTTCGTGATCTTGTTCTTGTTGATGGTGTTGTTGATAACCGCCTCTGCCTTTGCCTCTATGTCTCCTTCTCCCTCTCCCTCTCCCTCTCCCTCGTCGTCTCCTTCTCCTTCTCCTTCTGCCAAATAGTCCCCTCTTCCATCTCCCTTTCCCGCTGTGTTTCCTCATTCTGCTCCACACGCTATTGAGTTTACCTTTCCCCCAGAGCCGAAGTTTCCCCCTGCGTTTTTGACTGGGCCATTTGACTGGGCCACGAATCTTCTGCAGAAGTCCAAGGCGTTGAAACTGATCCTGACCTTGACTGTTTCCCGCCCTCGCGATCTGGAGGCAGGAATGGGATTTCTGGCAAGCGGGAACCTGGGAACTGCACAAATAGAGAGAGAGAGAGAGAGAGAGAGAGATAGAATCATAGAATCATAGAATTTTACGGCACAAAAGGAGGCCATTCGGCCCATCTAGTCTGTGCCGGCTCTTTGAAAAGAGCGATTCAATCCCACTGCCCTGCCCGCTCCCCATAGCCTAATAGATCCGTTCTCCCTAAATAAAGATCTAATTCCCTTTTAAAAGTTGTTATCGAATCAGCCTCCACCACCTTTTCAGGCAATGCATTCCAGATTCGAACAACTCGCTGAGTGAAAAAATTTCTCCTCAGCTCCCCTCTACTGCGCCTTGAAACTATTTTAAATCTGTGACCACGAGTCACAGATTCACCCACGAGTGGAAATAGTTTTTCCTCTATTTGCCCTGTCGAAAACCCTCATGATCTTATAAACCTCTATTAGGTCTCCCCTCAATCTTCTCTGCTCCAGAGAGAATAACCCTAGCCTATCTAGCCTCTCCTCATAGCTGAAGTCCCTCAATCCTGGCACCATCCTAGTAAATCTTCTTTGTACCCTTTCTAATGTCTTCACATCCTTTCTGTAGTGTGGTGACCAGAATTGAACACAGTATTCCAGCTGAGGCCTCACCAAAGTCCTATAGAGGTTAGTCAGCACTTCCTGACTTTTGTACTCTATACCCCTATTTATAAAGCCTAGTATCCCATATGCCTTCTTAACAGCCTTGTCTACCTGTCCTGCCACCTTCAACGAGTCACTAACACAAATCCCCAGGTCTCTCTGTTCCTTTACACCATTTAAAATTGTACTATCTAGCCTATATTGCCTCCCTTCATTTCTTCTCCCAAAATGCATCACCTCACACTTCTCTGCATTAAACTTCATCTGCCATGTGTCTGCCCACTTTACCAATTTGTCTATATCCTCTTGCAGATGGCTACTATCCTCCTCACTGTTTACTATTCTCCCTAACGTAGTGTCATCTGCAAACTTGGAAACTGTACTCCGTACACCCAAGTCCAGATCATTGATGTAGATTACAAACAGCAATGGTCCCAAAACCGATCCCTGTGGCACACCACTGCTCACTTCCCTCCAGTCTGAAAAACAGCAGCTCACTACAACTCTCTGCTTTCTGTCTCGCAGCCAGTTGTGGATCCACGCTGCCACTGTCCCTTTTACGCCATGGGCCTTCAATTTCATAATAAGTCTCTCATGTGGCACTTTGTCAAATGCCTTTTGAAAGTCCATGTAAACTACATCAACCGCGCTACCATTATCCACCCATTCCGTTGCCTCATCAAAAAATTCTATCAGATTTGTAAGGCAAGATTTGCCTTTAACAAATCCATGTTGACTGTCCTTTATTAGCCTATATCTTTCTAAGTGAAGATCTACCTTGTCCCTGATTATGGACTCCAGAAGTTTGCCCACTACCGACGTTAGACTGACTGGTCTGTAGTTACCAGGCTTGTCCTTCTGCCCCTTTTTATACACGGGAGTAACATTAGCTATCCTCCAGTCCTCTGGCACGACCCCTGTGTCCAAGGAAGATTGAAAGATCGTGGCCAGAGTCCCTGCTATTTGCTCCCGTGCCTCACTTAGTAACCTAGGGTGCATCCCATCCGGACCAGGTGACTTATCCACCTTGAGCGACGTCAACCTTTTTAGCACTTCCTCTCTGGTTATAATTATTCTATCCATTTCTCCTACCCTCTCCTCTAATACCATAGCATTGGCTGTATCATTTTCTTTTGTGAAGACAGAGGCGAAGTACTCATTCAGTACATCAGCCATGCCCTCTGCCTCCACAATGAGATTTCCTCCTAGGTCCCTAATTGGCCCCACCCTCTCCTTGACCAACCTTTTACTCTTAATATGTTGGTAAAAAACCTTAGGGTTCCCCTTAATCTTACTCGCTAATTGTTTTTCATGCAGTCTCTTTGCCCCTCTAACTTCCTTTTTTAGTTCTATCCTACACTTCCTATATTCTGCTTTGTTCCCTTCTGAATTTTGAGCCTGACACTTATCATAAGCCTCTTTTTTTTGTTTTATTTTGGCCCCGATTTCCTTAGTCATCCAGGGAGGTTTGGATGCCTTACATTTCACTTTTGTGGGGATGCTTTTGACCTGTGCCTGAACTATCTCCTCTTTGAACGCTGCCCACTGCTCGTTAGTTGTCTTACCTGCCAATTTTTCTTTCCAATCCACCTTGGCTAGGTCCCACCTCAACTCATTGAAATTAGCCCTTTTCCAGTTGAGTGTCCTCACCTGTGATCGTTCCTTATCCCTTTCCATAATTATTCTGAATCTAACGATATTGTGGTCACTATTCCCTAGATGCTCACCTACAGAAACCTGTTGAACTTGCCCTGCCTCATTTCCCAAAACTAGATCCAGCAATGCTTCTTTCCTCGTTGGACTGGAAACATACTGATCACTGGAAACATACTGATGTGCGTCATTGTGGTGATGCGAGGGAGGGGGGTGGGGGGGGGCAGACACACAGACAACAACAACAGCCAAATTACATTGATAGAGCACATTTCACGTCGGGAGGACATCCCAAGGTGCTGAACAGTCAGGTCGAGACCCGAGCAGGAGGAAGAGGGGTAGGGCAGGGGGGAGGTGAAGGAGAGAGTTGGGAGGGGAGGGGAGGGGAGGGGAGGGAGAGGTTTGGGCGGGGAGGGAGAGAGTTGGGAGCGGAAGGAAGATTATTATAATAATAATAATCCTTGCATTTGATATAGCGGCTTTTCACATCTTATCGACCTCTCAAAGTGCTTCACAGAATATATTGTAAGGTGAATTGACTATTTGTTGGAGAGCGAAACGCGGCAGCCAATTGCGCACAGCAGCATCCCCCCACAAACAGTCGTGGATTGAAATGACCAATCTTATGACTGTATTGTGTTTTTTTGGGGGGGAGGGATTATTACTAGGCGTGTGGAGTAAGGAAATTCCTGAGAAAGAGATACAGACAGAAAGATAAAAAACAAACAAAATTACATTGCCTTTTGTGGGTGAAACACGGCAGCCAATTGCGCACAGCACTGTCCAACAAACAGTCGTGAATTGACAATGACCAATATTATTATAGATAAATGAGAGAAACCCTGACTTACTGTTGTACAACCTGCCCCTTGACACTTTGTTTGGCGTCCGCGGTGGTAACGAGGACCAGAGTGATCAGCAGGCAATACGTAGCCTTCATCTCGTCTCCGCTTCTGTGTGAGAGAGACAGACACAGTGAGAGCTGAGCGTAAATGTGTGTGGTGTAAATCGATGTCCAGAACTCAGGGGAGAGAAGGGGTGGATTAGGAGGAGTTGTCGATGGTCCATCGAAGAGGAGAGTCTTGAGGCGGGACTTGAAGGAGCCTGGGAGGTGGGGTCGAGCGAGGCGGAGGGATTACGGGATGGAGTTCCAGAGGTTGGGGACAGAGTGGCTGATGTTGGGGTGGACGGTTCGGGAGCTGTGGAGCATAGGGGACAGGGAGGTGGGTAAGGGGATAGGAGGTCACAGATGTAGGGTGGGGCGGTGTTGTGGAGGGCTTTGAATATGAGGACCAGGATCTTGAATTGGATCCTCTGAATGATAGGGAGCCAATGGAGGATGGGGAAGATGGGGTCACGGAGTTTGGAACGGTAGAGGACACGGGCTGCAGAGTTCTGGATTATCTGCTGCCTGTGGAGGGAGGAATTAGGAAGGCCGACAAGCAGGGCGTTTATGTAGTCAAGCCGGGATGTAATGAAGGCATGGATGAGGGTTTCAGCGGCTCTGGGGGTGAGGTAGGGAAATGTCGCGGAGGTGGGGAAAGGCAGAGCGAGTCATTGCTTGGATGTGGCGGAGGAAAGACAGTTGAGGGTCGAACAAGACATCTAGAGACACCTAGAACCATATTCAACTGTAGAAAGTTAGCTCTCATCCAGGACTTGATGTCTGAGAGACAGTCTGTCAGGACAGTGGTCATCCTGGAGTCGAGGATAGAGGCAGAGAGATAGAGTTATGTGTCATCCAGTTACATGTGGAAGTTAACCCCATGTTTGCAGATGAACTCACCAAATATGTTATACTCACAGTCACTTCGGGAACGGTGGTGAGTGGAGGCGTTGACTCTGTATGGCAGCAACTGTCTGTCTCTCCCTCCTCTCTCTCTCTCCGTATATCTCTGTGTCTGTGTCTCTCTCTCACACACCCCTGGAATTTATACCCTTTCTCTGGTGTGTGATGAAATCCTCGCTGATGATGTGTCATTTTGAATCGCTTGCCCGTTTAACACCTTCACAACATCTCAGTTTAGGACATAGCCACTGGCCCAACTGCCCCCCAACGTAATGATGAAACTCTTCCCAGCATCTCCTCCAGAACTCAGCGCTTCACGGAACCTAGTCTAAAGCGAAATTGGCTGCACATTTTGTGGACGAAACGTGGCATAGAATTGCGCAAATCAATGACCCCTCCACTGACCCACCCCTACCCCCCCTATCCCCCTACCTCTCCCATCTTTCCTCCCTTTTTCCCCTAATCCCACTTCTACGACTGTTTGTGGGACACTGCTTTGCGCAATTTGGCTGCCGCATTTCGCCCACAAATATACAGTCAATTCTCCTACTCTTCTTCATCGTGAATGGCGCTATATACATGTAAGGATTGATTGATTGATTGATTGAAACAGTTGTGAAGAGTGCAGGCATGTTATTATTATTATTACTCCCTTCTTCTTCACTGCCCTCTCCCCCTCTCTTCCCAGTTTCAGGTCTCGACTAATGACCTTTCTTCGGTCACCTTTCCACCCCTAATTTCAAAATCCTCACTCTTGTTTTTAAGTCTCTCCACTATTCTGCCCGCCCCCCCCCCCTCCCCACCTCCCTGACCTCCTCTCTCCTCAAACCAGCTCCTGTTTTGTGAAGCGCTCTGAGACGCTGTCCGGCGTGGAGGGCGCTATATAAATCAAAGTTATTGTTGTATTATTATTCTGAAGAGATTATTACTCCCGTAAAATCGACCTGGTATTCGGGTTCCGATTTGCTGCTTCCCGGCTCCTCCCTCCACAAGCTGCAGTTCATCCAGAACTCTGCACCAAGCTCCGCGACCACATGACTCCCACCCTCGCCCGGCTCCCCATCACCCAACGGATCCAATTCAAGATCCTGGTCCTCACCTTCAAGGCCATTCGCGGCCCTGTCCACCCCCCACTACATCCACGACCTGCTGTCCACCTATCAACCTCTCCACCCACTCCATTCAGTGGACTCTGGCCTCCTCCGTGTCCCCAACTCGACCTGCCCTACCATCGGCAGACGGGCTTTCAGCCTCTCTGACCCCCACACTCTGGAACTCCATCCCACTGTCCCTTTGCCTCGCTCCCTCACTCGCCTCCTTCAAGGCCCGTCTCAAGACCTCCTCTTCGACCATGTCTTCTGCTGCCATCCCAACTCTCACCCTCCCCTCCCAACTCTCTCACTCCCCTCCTAACTCTCTGCCTCCCTTCCTAAATCTCTCCTTCACCTCCCAATTCGATCCCTCCCTTCCCAAACTCTCTCCCTCCACTCCCAACTCTCTCACTCCCCTCCTAACTCTCTCTCTCCATTCCTAACTCGCTCCCTACCCTCCTAAATCTCTCCCTTCTCTCCCAACTTTCTCCCTCCCCTCCTAAATCTCTCCCTCCTCTCCCAACTTTCTCCCTCCCCTCCTAAATCTCTCCCTCCTCTCCCAACTTTCTCCCTCCCCTCCCAACTCTCCTCCTCCGCTCCCAACACTCTCCCTCCCCTTCCAACTCTCTCTCTCCCCACCCTTAATTCGCTCCCTCCCAACTCTCTCTCTCTCCCTCCCAACTCTCTCCTTCCCATCCCAACTTTTTCCCTCCCCTCCAAATAATCTTCCTCCTCTCCCAACTTTGTCACTCCCCTCCCAACTCCCTCCCTCCCCTCCTAACTTTCTTCCTTGCCTTCCAACTCTCTCCCTCCTAACTCTCTCCCTCCTAACTCTCTCCTTCCCCTCCCAACTCTCTCCCTCCACTCCTAACTCTCTTCCTCTCCTCCTAACTCTCCTCCGCTCCCAATTCTCACCCTCCCTTCCCAAATTCCCTCCCCTCCCAAATCTCTCCCCCCTTCCTAACTCTCTTCCCCCCACTCCTAACTCACTCCCTCCGCTCCCAACTCTCTCCCTCCCCTCCTAAATCTCTCCTTCACCTCCCAACTCTCTCCCTCTCCTCCCAACTCTCTCCCTCTCCTCCCAACTCACGTCCTGCCCTCCCAACTCGCTCCCTCCATTCCCAACTATCCCGCTTATCTCCCCTCTTAAATCTCTCTGACCCCTTACCCCTCCTGTTCCAGCTCTCTCCATCCCATCCTAATTCTCTCCCTCCCATCCTAATTCTCTCCCACCCCTCCCACCTCTCTCCCTCCCATCCTACCTCTCTCCCTCCCTTCTTAACTCTCTCCCTCCCCTCCTAACTCTCCTCCTCCAGTACTAATTCTCTCCCTCCCCTCCCAACTCTCCCCTTCCCCTCCCAAATCTCTCCCACCCCTCCTAACTCTCTCGCTACCCACCCATCTATCTCCCTCCTCTCCAAACTCTCTCCCTCCACTCCTATCTCTCTCTATCCACTCCCAAATCTCCCCCTACCCTCCCAACTCTCTCCCACCCTTCCCAACTTTCCCCCTTATCTCCAAAATCTCTCCCTCCACTCCCAACTCTCTCCCACTCCTCCCAACTCATTCATTCCCCTCCAAACTCTCTCCCTCCTCTCCCAACTGCTCCAAACTCTCTCCCTCCCCTCCTAAATCCCTCCCTTCCCTCCCAACTCTCCACTTGCCCTCCCAACTCTTGCCCTCATAGAATGATAGAATTATACGGCACAAAAGGAGGCCATTTGGCCCATCTAGTCTGTGCCGGTGTCGTGGAATAACTCACAAAGAGATCAGGTTATTCGTGTAAAGCACAAACAGTCTTTAATATACTATCAGCCAAAAGGAGAAATACCCTCACAGGACAGATACCCGAGGTGGTACTTCTAAGGAACTAATAGAAATACAACAGTTTATATCTTATTCTTTTGCACACCGCGTGACAGCAGTACAAGTTCCTTTAAACAATTACAGCAATCCACCTAATCAATAAAAGTGAATGTGGGAAGAGAGTTGAACTCTATTTACACTAGCCATGGGGTGCAAGAAGGACATTCAACAACAACAGCAGCAACAACTTGGATGTATACAGCGCCCTCCACACCGGACGGCGTCTCAGAGCGCTTCACAGTAACCGGGATCCCGGGGCCGAGCCAGGGGCAGGGGGGGAAAGGTGACCAAAGGCACCGTCGAAAAGACAGGTATTTAGCCCAGACCTGAAACTGGGAAGAGAGGGTTGGGGAGAGGCGAAGGGAGTGAGGAAAAGGGAGTTCGACAGCCTCGGGGCGTAGTGGCTGAAAGCAGGGCCGCTGATGGTGGAGTGGAGGATTCGGGGGATAAGGAGGAGGCCAGACCTGGTGGAGCGAAGGCAACGCGTGGTGTTGTGAGAGGAGAGGAGATCAGAGAGTTGGGAGGGGGGGTGGGGAGTGGAGGGATTTGAATACAAGCATGAGGATCTTGAAATCATAAGATTCACTAGGTTGGTACGTGGGATGAAGGGGTGAGCTATGAGGACAGGTTGAGCAATCTAGGCCTATATTCTCTGGAATACAGAAGAATTAGAGGTGATTTTATAGAAACCTGTAAGATTATTAAAGAGCACGACAGAGTAGATAGTGGGAGACTGTGTCCCCTGGTTGGAGAAACTGTAACCAGGTGTCACAGTCTTAAAATTAGGGGTCAGACATTTTGCACTGAGTTGAGAATAAATTATTTACTCAGAGGGTAGTGAATTTATGGAATTCTCTACCCCAAAAGCTGTAGATGTTTAGATGAACATATTCAAGACTGAGACTGATAGATTTCTTGTGGATTAAGGGATTAAGGGGATCAGGCGGGTAGGTGGAGTAAGATGAGAAGATCAATCTTGATGTTATTGAATGCCAGGACAGGCTTGAGGGGCTGAATGGCTACTCCTGCTCCTAATTCTAATCGATCCTCTCCAGGACAGGGAGCCAGTGAAGTCTGGCAAGGACTGGGGTAATGGGGGAGCAGTGTTCAACTGAGCCGAACAGCATGAGGTGGGTGGGGCGGGGGATATACACACACACACACACACACACACACACACACAGCCTCAGATCAGGGGGAGGATGGTGAGGGTTGTTGCCAAGACAACCATTGGGATAGAAAACCAAGATATTGTGAAACTGAGAAACGGCGTCTTAACAGGACACATCAGCAAAGAGGATTTCTGTAAAGACAGAGAAAGGCGGAGAGACGGACACACACACATATACACGGGCACACGCACACGGACAGAGACAGGGTGATAGAGATCCAGACAGCTAAGAAAGAGAAAATGGACAGACAGCAAGCAATATCAGAGCGCCTGTAGCTCAGTGGTTAGAGCACTCGCCTTAAAAGTGTGAGACCTGTGTTCACATCCAGGCAGGTCAGGGTGAAACAAGTTTCCTTATTCCACACATACACACACGCACACACACACCCAATAATAATCCGTCCAAAAAAACACCACAATAATAAAACTTGGTCATTTTCACCCCACAGCTGTTTGTGGGGGACGCTGCTCTGCGCAATTGGCTGCCGCGTTTCTCTCTCCCACAAATATACAGTCAATTCACTTTACAGTATACTCTGTGAAGCGCTTTGAGACGTCTAGAAGCCGTGAAAAGCGATATATCAAATGCAAGGATTATTATTGTTATTATCAGCAGAGAGAATTTCTGTAGAGACAGAGAAAGGCTGTAAGATGGACACACATGAACATACATATACACACACACATCGACAGAGACAGGGTGATGGAGATCCAGAGAGCTAAGACACAGAAACTAGATGTGAAAAAGATAAAACAAGCGATATCAGAGAAACGGAAAAAGAGAGAATGAGAGAGAGAGAGAGAGAGTGACATACAGATAGAGATAGAGACTAAGTGTGACAGAATGAGACAGCGGCATATAGTGACTGAGACAGCCACAGAGAGAGAGAGAGAGTTGGAAACAGAGATTTTCTCCCAGAAATGACGAGAACTGAGGTAAAATTTTAGATCAGGTCATGAAAGGCCAAGCAGGTTAATAATAATAATAATCCTTGCACTTATTATATTCTAATGGGGGTGGGAGTGGGGGGTGGGGACATGGAGACATTAGAATGTCCCACTCTGTGTATCTCAGTTGCAACAGTCTGGGATCTAGCCTCTTCACATCACACTCACTGACTCTGTTTGTTGCTCAGTGGGTAGAGCACTCGCCTTACAAGTGTGAGACCTGTGTTCGACTCCAGGCAGATCAGGTCAGGGCGAAACCTTGGGCAAGTTTCTTTACACACACACACATACACGCCTAATAATAATCCCTTCAAAAAAACCACAATAATACAAATTGGTCATTTCAACCCACGACTGTTTGTGGGGACGCTGCTGTGTGCAATTGGCTGCCGCGATTCTCCCACAAATATACAGTCAATTCACTTTGCAGTATTTTCTGTGAAGCGCTTTGAGAGTTGGGAGGGGAGGGAGAGACTTTGGAGGGGAGGGAGAGATTTAGGATGGGAGGAGGAGAGTTGGGAGGGGAGAGAGAGAGTTGGGAGGGGAGGGAGAAAGTTAGGAGAGGAGGGAGAGAGTTGGGACTGGAGGAGGACAGTTAGGAGGGGGGAGACAGAGTTGAGATTAGTGGGACAGAGTTGGAAGGGGAGGGAGAAAGAGAGGGTTGGGAGGGGAGGAGGAAAGTTGGGAGGGGTGGGAGAGGGTTGGGAGAGGATGGAGAGAGATTGGAGCGTAGGGAGAGAGTTAGGAGGTGAGGGGTAGAGTTAGGAGGGGGGGGAGAGAGTTGGGAAGGGAGGGAAAGAGCTGGGAGCGATGGGAACGAGTTGAAATGGGAGGTTTGGGAAGGGAGGGATATTGTTCGGAGGGGAGGGAGAAATTTGGGGTGGGAGGGGAGAGAGGGAGTTGGGAGGGGTGTGGGAGAATTGGGAGGAGAGGGGGAGAGGTGGGATGGGAGGGAGAGATTTGAGAGTGGTGTTAGGAGGGGAGAGAGAGAGTTTGGAGGGGAAGGGGAGAATTGGGAGGAGAGGGAGTGAGTGAGTTCAGGGTGGGGAGGGATAGAGTTGGGAGGGGAGGGGCAGAGTTGGGAGGGGAGGGAGAGAGGAAGGACAGTTGGGTGTCAAATCTGATGCCAAGGTTGCGCACAGGTTCGGAGAGTTTCAGGGGGAGACTGGGAAGGTGGAGTAGGTGAGAATCGTGCGAATGGAGATGTTGACGAGAGCCAAAGAGTATGGCCTCTGTCTAGTCTACATTCAGCTGCAAGAAGTTCGTGCTCATCCAGCCCCTGATGTCTGACAGGCAGGTGACAGAACATCAGGGGACTGGGGGTCGCAAAGTGAAGTGGAGAGATAGAGTTGGGTGTGGAAGTGTGCCCCATGTCTGTGGATGACATCCCCAAGAGGGAGCGTGTAGATGAGGAAGAGGAGGGGGGCAAAGATGGATCCCTGGGGTTCCCCGCAGGTAACTGGGTCAGAGGGAGGAAAAGTTGTTTGTGGAGATGTACAGCTGGCGGTTTGTGAGGTAGGACTTGAACCAGGCGAGTGCGGTCCCACTGAGGTGGATGGCAGAGGACAAGTGGTGGAGGAGGATGGTGTGGTCGATGGTGTCGAGGTCCAGGAGGATAAGGAGGAAGAGGGAGCCCTGGTCACTAGAGAGGACGTTGTTTGTGACTTTCACGAGCGCAGTCTCTGTATTGTGGGCAGGGCGAAAGCCGGACTGGAGGGGTTCGAAGAGGGAGTGGGAGGAGAGGTGGGCACGGAGTTGGTTTGCAACAACGCATTCCGGTGCTTTTGAGAGGAAGGACAGTTTGAGATAGGGCGGTAGTGGCTGGGGTTTGAGGGATCCAGGGAGGGTTTGTTAAGGAGTGAGGTGATGGCAGCAGGTTTGAGGGGCAGGGACTGATCCCGTGGAGAGGGTCTGGTTGATGACATCAGCCAGCAGTGGGCAGAGGAGGGGGAGCTGGGTGAGCAGTAGGTTGGTGGGGAGGGGGGTCGAGGCAGCTGGTGGTTGGCTTCATGGAGGTGAGAGTGTGTGAGAGGGAGGAAGGAGAGACTGGGGAGAAGGAGTGTAGGGAGCGGGTTGAGGTAGGAGCTGAAGATGGGGGGTGTGAGGGGGATGGGATGGGGGTGGTAGTCGTACTTCTATGTAAGGCAAGCTGCTGTTGTTATTGCCACTCCACAGTAATCATAGAATAGTGTCTTGGCTGGACTCCTCGCAGGTCTCCCATCTGCCAACGTTCACAAACTCCAGCTCATACAGAACTTTGCCACCCGCATTCTCACCCGAAGCAACCTTCGCTCCCCGATTACCCCAGTCCTCAACAGACTTCACTGTCTCCTTGTCACAGAGCGGATCGACTTCAAAATCCTCACTCACTCTTGTGTTCAAATCCCTCCACTTCCTACATCTCTAACCTCCTCTCTCCTCCCAGCAGTACCCACTGCCTCCGCTCTCCTGTGTCTGGCCTCCTCCTTGTCCATCTGAATCCTCCGTCCTACCATCACTGGCCTTGCCTTCAGCCATTACACCCCGAAACTCTGGAACTCCCTCCCTCAATCCCTCTGCCTCTTCTCCTCCTTTTCCATTTTCAGGTCACACCTGAAGACTTTTCTGTTTGACTGACCGCGCCCACGGTCATCTGCCCCTGGCTCGGTCCCAGGCTCCCCTATTGTGAAATGCTCTGAGACTGTCTGGTGTGGAGGGCGCTATCTCAACACAAGTTGTTTTTGTTGTTGTGACTTTTAACACAACATCTTGACCCGTGATCAAGAAATCGACGTCCACTGTGGTGACTGTGTTTCCTAGGTAGGGGAGGGCAGCAAGGCTGATCCCAGTGTTAGAGACAGAGGGGAGCAGTGAGGCAATGAGAATCATAAGAATAATCCTTGCATTTAATTGCAGTTGCCAACAGAGGGAGGTAAACCCAGGGATGTCTCAAATCAATTCACAGGGTACCCTATAATAATAACAACAAGAAAGATAATCCTTGCATTTGATATCGCGCTTTTCCCATCGTCTAGACGTCTCAAAGCGCTTCACAGAATACACAGAATTCAAAATGAATTGACTATAGTTGTGAGCGAAAAGCGCAGCCAATTGCGCACAGCAATGTCCCACAAAGAGCCGTGGATTGGAATGACCAATTTTATAATGTACGAGACACTATAATAAACTACAATAATTCCCACCCTATCTCTGCGACCTCCTAACCCCCTCCCAAACAGACCGTTCCCTCTGCTCGTGGGCTCCAGCCTACTCCATGCCCCCCGCCCCACCATTAGGCTAGCTAACAGGGGGTGTAGGCTAGCTAACAGGGGGGGGGGGGTAGGCTAGCTGACAGGGGTGAGGGCTAGCTAACAGGGGGTTAGGCTAAGTAACAGGGGTGTAGGCTAGTTAACAGGGGGAGTAGGCTAGCTAACGGGGGGTAGGCTAGCTAACAGGGTGGGTAGGCTAACAGTGGTGCAGGCTAGCTAACAGGGAGTGTAAGATAACAGTGGGTGGAGTAGCTAACAGTGGGGTTAGGTGACATTTTAAACATCAGTGTTCAGGCCTCTCTTTCCCTCGTTGTCCTCCGTGACCTCCCCGCCGCCTTCGGCACTGTCCACCATTGCATCCTCCTGCACCACCTCTCCTCCCAGCTCAGTCTCCGCGGCCCTGCCCTCACCTGGTTTGACTCCTACCTTTCTCATTGTCTCCATTTTGTTGCCACCAATGGCGTCTCTTTCAGCCCTGCACTGTCACCTGTGGCGCCCCCAGGCCTCTATCCTTGGCCCCCTACTTTTTAATCTCTACATGTTCCCCCTTGGTGACATCATCCGCAGACTTGGCGTTAAGTTCCACATATGTCACCCAAGTTGGATGTCACCCAACTCTATCTTTCCGCAACTACTCTTGATCCAGAACTCTCAGTGTACTGACAGACTATCTGTCAGATATCAAACCCGGGATGAGAGCTACCTTTCTACCTGGAGGGCCTCAACAAATGTCAACAAAACCGAGGCCCTCCTTATAGGTTTGCTCCAGCGCATCAGGCATTGGCAGCATCAACCTGCATGGTTGCACACTCCAACAACAACAACAACAACGAGTGACATTTATAGAGCGCCTTTCACGTCGGGAGGACGTCCCAAGGCGCTGCACAGGAGGCGTGTGACCTGAGCTGAAAGGGGAGTGTTTTGGAAGAGGTGAAACACGAAGGGGAGGTAAAAAAATTCGGGATGGAACAAAAGGCACGATCGAAGAGGAAAGTCTTCAAACCGGCGTTGAAAGAGGAAAGTGAAGAAACGAGACGGAGGGATTGAGGGATGGCATTCCATAGGGTGGGAGCGGAGAAACTGAAGGCCCGGCCTTGGAGCAGTCCAAGTCCTGTTGAACGGAGGGTCCGGGTGGGCTTGTAGGGGGAAAGTTGATCGGTTAAATAGGGCGGGGCAAGGCCGTGTAAGGCCGAATAGGTGAGGACGAGGATCTTGAACTCGATCCTCTGGAGGTGTCGTCCGCATACATGTGGAAATTTACCCCATGTTTGCGGATGACGTCACCCAGAGGGAGCGTGTAAAGGGTGAAAAGGAGGGGGCCGAGGACAGAGCCCTGAGGGACGCCGTGAGAAACTGTGCGGGGGTTTGAAGAAAAACCGTTGGAAGAAACAAAATGTAAACGGTGGGTCAAATAAGAATGGAACCAGTCAAGGACTGTGCCTTGAAGGTTGAGGTGGGAGGAAAGACGTTGAAGGAGGACCTGTCTGCTGCGTTCGACACAGTCGATCACACCATTGTGATCGACTGTGTCGAACGCAGCAGACAGGTCAAGGAGGACGAGGAGGCAGAGGGAGCCCTGGTCACAGGCGGTTAGGATGTCATTTGTAACCTTGACCAGGGCAGTTTCTGTGCTATGGATTGGGCGGAAACCTGATTGGAGGGGTTCAAAGAGTGAGTGAGTTGAAAGGAAAGAGCGGAGCTGGGAGGCAACCACTCTTTCAAGGACCTTGGATAAAAATGGGAGGTTGGAGATGGGTCGATAACTTGATGGTTGCGACGCATCAAGGGAGGGTTTCTTCAGGATAGGGGTGATGGTGGCTGTTTTAAGGGAGGTAGGGATGGTGCCTGAGGAGAGGGAAAGGTTAATGGTGTCAGAAATGAGCGGGGCTAACAAATGGAGCTGAGTGCCAGTCAAATGTCTTTTTCAATTCTCACCTGTCACTCCTTTCCCACATCCAAGCCATGACCAGCTCTGCCTTCCCTCACCTCAGAAATATTGTCTGACTTCTCAACCACCTTACCCCTCAGGCCCCTGAAACCCTCCTTCATGCCTTCACCACATCCCGGCTTAACTACGCCAATGCCCTGCTTGTTGGCCTTCCCAAGTCCGCCCTCCATAGGCTGCAGAAATCTACTGCTGTGAGCTTCGTGACCCCATATCCCACATCCTCACCCAAATCCACCACCCAGAGGATTCAATACAAGATCCTGTGTCAAGATCCTCATGTTAACTGGTTGTGGGAAGCTGCTGTGCGTAATTGGCTGCCACGTTTTGCCCACTAATGTGATCAATTCACTTTACAGTATTTTCTGTGAAGGGCTTTGAGACACCTAGAAGACATGAAAAGGCGCTATATCGAAATGCAAGGATTATTATATTGTATGTTTATTGTCTGCAAGATGGTATTTAGGTTGGTAGAAGGTTAGGAGATCACAGAGGCAGGGTGGGGAGAGGCTGTGGAAGTGTTTGAATGTGAGGACCAGGATCTTAAATTGGATCCTCTGGCTGATGGGGAGCCAATGGAGTCATAGGAGGATGGAGAGGAAGCTTGGAGAAGTAGAGGACATGGCCGTAGAGATCTGGATTATCTGCAGCCTGTGGAGGGAGAAACTAGGAAGGCCAACAAACATCATGCCTTCGGTCACCCTTCTTCCCATCCTGACCTCAACTCTCCCAAATCCCGACCACCAGCTCGGGTCCAAATTAAGAATGAGGTTAGTGTGTATACAGACAGAGTGTGTTGATGCAGATCTGAACAGAAATGTTCATTCTCAAAACAGGACAATTTTTCAATGCAAATTTTTTATTACTTTCTGCTGACAACTCTATTCAGTCACAACATGCAATGTGACCAATCTACAGAATAAAGGAGAAAGCCGACAGAGCCACAAGATTCTATTACATATATTCCTAGGCTTTGGTCTGAAAGGTAAGTCCCATTCCAAATTAAAACAGTTTTTTCCAACAATTTTAGAAATTTGTATATTTTGAGATGAAATAATCTAACTCTGGACTCCTCACTGCAAATCACGGTAGCAAGTGTCTTCCTGAAAGCTTCAGGCCCCATCATTGGAGAGTCTGGACAAGTTTGTAGGAACAAACGGAAGGATATTGGTTATTACAAGGTGCATCATTCCACTGATCCTTTGAAGCTGAAAAACAAAATAAGAATCATAAAGAAATCAAAAACCTGCATTGATATCAGGCCCTTAATGACTGGAACTGATGTGACACCCAGGAAGTGGCAGAGGTGGTTGTAACATTGGAAGACGTAACCCCTGAGGCACAACACAAAGGCAGAAAGAGAGAGAGCAAGGGAGACAAGAGGGAATTCAAGAGTTTAGGTTCAGCCATCAAAGGTGATGCACAGACAGTGGAGAACACAGTGAGACTGAACAGTGAGACGAGAACCAGCAGAGAAATAGGATAAAAAAAGTTTGGAAAGAAAAGGAGACACCAGGAAGTGGAATGGTTCGTCAGGGTGTGAACCTTGAAATCAATCTGAAGGGAGATAGAGAATGGGGTGATTGGTGCTCATGAGGATATCTTGGGTGAGGTTTGGGTGAGTTATAATTGTTGAGTGTAGGAGCTACGGAGACCAATTACTGCAATTGGTATAACATGTAAAACATTCAATTGTCTTAAAATATGTCACGGAATTGTTGAGCATTTCTGAAACTTTCTGAAACATTGTCTACCTTGATGATTGTTGATTGTGCTGAAGTGAGCACAGTCCTCTCCATATTCATGATTATTTGGTTCACCTTGTGCCCAGCGTGTGAAATCTGATTGGGACCCATCAGACCACAGAAAGGAACCCTCCTGTGTGAGGAACAATATGGTTTAATATGAACAATTTTTTGACTAGTAACCAGGTTGGCAGCACACATTTGCTTGTCAGACCGAGCCCCACATACCAACTGATTGGTCACAACCAATTAGTCAAGTTTAATTTGCTGTGCAGTGTGCGGTATTGTTTCAGGTAAACTACACTGTTTGAGGTGTGTACTCTGTTTGGGGGTTCCCGGAGTGTTGTATTTCAGTTGAGATGTTAAACTATCTGTTATGTGGATGTAAAATGTCCATGATTCTATGCTGTAAAGAAAAATAAGTTTCTCTCAGTGACCAGGCCAACAATTTCTCAAATAAAGTTGGTCACTTGTGGATATTGATGGCAAATTGTAATGAGCTGTACAGTGTTTCTAGTGAATTTTTTTTAGAAGTCAGGAGTATGTGGAGCCACAAACTTCATCACCTCTTTGTGTTCATCTTATATTTATAAATAAAACACAAACAATTTCCAATAATCAAGCTAAAATAGTGAGTAGCTGTATATATTCAGTGGTAGCACAATGTAACTCAGTTTACCTACCTTGTGGATATCGGAGAATCCAATCCAAGTGTGGGGAATGCTACTGTCCTTGGCTGCTATCACCTTTTTAATGAAATTATTGTGTTCCTCCCAGTGGATTGAGGCAAGATGACCACCTTCCGTTAATGATTGACAGAATAGCTGTAATGAAATAAAATGAAAGTTTAGAGGTGTGTCCTCCCTTTCCCACATGTCACGTTCAGTACTGCTGCTGTGTACAGCGGATATACCAACCACTCTGTCACCCTCTGCCAGACATGAAACACAAGATGTAAAGTAGAACATATGACTACTGGAACACAGCAAATTTAGCTTTCCATCAGTTACAATTATAATAATGCTTGCATATGATTTTACACCTTATCATCTCTTCGAGATGTATAAATGTTTGCTAGTATCATGGTTAACCATTAGAGAGTTAATTTTAATATGATATCATCTTATTTAGGATCAGTTGACAGACAACATGATTGTTTACCAACTGTCAGTTAATTTAATTCACTATTATTTTATTTAAGGACAGTGTCAAGCAGTAAGGAAGATACATGGGACATCCAAACAATGTACGTCAGTAGGCCAGATAAAATCCAATTGGTTTTCTCAAGAAGGCAATTATTACCAATAAGTACACCAATTCCCATTGCAATATAAATTAGCCTCATACCAGCAGTACTGTACCTCAGCTTCGATCCAGGTCATTTTCTGAGGGACGAATTGGGAACAGGTACGCAAGTAATAATGAAAAAACCAACCAGTTGGACATGGTCCTTTCGGGGATACCACTTGTTGCGTTCCCCAGTTACTGTAGGACCTCTCAGACAAGTCCACATTCCCCCTTGGACCTCTCCGGGGAACTTTCCGGGGACGTTGCCCTGCCAACAAAACAGTGCAATGTGAACAATAGAGGTTCTGGGAAAGTAAATAACAGAGAAAAGCTAAACACAACCAGTAAGGTTCCATTCTTCACCGACCATTCCAGATATATGTCAATGCAATTAGAGGCCATTTTTAATTTGACGTAGTGTCTTACTGCATCATTGAAATGTACTCAAAGTGCTTTCCCCCTTTCTCCCCTGGCCCCATTTCCGCAACTGTTTGTGAGACACCCCTGTGCGCAATTTGGCTGCCACATCTTGCCCACAAATATACAGTTGGCTTTCCTACCCCGACCCCACCCCTTGCCATCTTTCCCCCCTTTCTCCCCTAATCCCACTTCCATGACTGTTTGTGAGACACTGCTGTGCGCAACGTGGCTGCGGCGTTTCGCCCAAAAATATACAGTAAATTTTCCTGCTCTTCTTCATCCTCCCCTGACCCCTCCCCCCACACCCAGCATCATCCCCACACCCCACCCCCCCACCATCCAGCCCACCCCACCGCCCCCTCCGCTTCAGAGAGTTTCAGGGGGAGACCGGGAAGGGGAGGAGGCTTGAGCCGTGTGAATGGAGATGTTGATGAGAGCCAAAGAGTGTGGCCTCCATCTTGCCGACATTCAGCTGCAAGAACTTTGCACTCATCCAGCTCCTGATGTC
Organism: Hydrolagus colliei; assembly: GCA_035084275.1. Taxonomy (NCBI): domain Eukaryota; kingdom Metazoa; phylum Chordata; class Chondrichthyes; order Chimaeriformes; family Chimaeridae; genus Hydrolagus; species Hydrolagus colliei. The sequence continues at coordinate 662,712 of CM068778.1, forward strand.
TGACAGGCAGGTGACAGAACATCAGGGAACTGGGGGTCGCAAAGTGAACTGGAGAGATAGAGTTGGGTGTCATCTGCGTACATGTGGAAGTGTGCCCCATGTCTGTTGATGACATCCCCAAGAGGGAGCATGTAGATGAGGAAGAGGAGGGGGCCAAGGATGGATCCCTGGGGTCCCCCACAGGTAACCGGGTGAGAGCGGGAGGAAAAACCATTTGTGGAGATGCGCTGCTGGCGGTTTGTGAGGTAGGACTCGAACCAGGCGAGTGCGGTCCCACTGAGTTGTATGATGGAGGACAGGTGGTGGAGGTGGATGGTGTTGTCGACTGTGTCGAAGGCAGTGGACAGGTCCAGGAGGATAAGGAGCCGTGGTCACAGATAAAGAGGACATCCATCTTACACATTTATTCCGGAGTCCTGTAGCTCAGTGCTTAGAGCACTCGCTTTACAAGTGTGAGACCTGTGTTCGAATCCAGACTTGGGCCAAACCTTACTCCACACGCCTAATAATAATCCCTCCAAAAAAAACACAATAATAAAATTGGTCATTTCAATCCACGACTGTTTGTGGGAGACTGCTGTGCGCAATTGTCTGCCTCAATTCACCCACAAATATACAGTTAATTCACTTTACAATATATTCTGTGAAGCGCTTTGAGAGGTTTAGCAGACATGAAACCACTATAACAAAAAAATGGAGGGATTTATTATTCTGATTATGGCTTGATCCCCTCATTTTCGAAGTGTCTATGTCGGTTCCCTTTTTATACCTCAATTAAAGCCTTAAATTTGAAATATCTGTGTATCTCCGAGTTAAAGATTCCAATTCAATATTGAATAGTTATTTGCACATATACAACCACAACGAGCATCTATATCCCTCTTGTAAGATTTCCTGGTGAACGTACCTGAAACATCAGACAGGACCAACGCACTGAGCAGCAGAATGGTCCTCAGCATGGTATCTGCAGTGAAGATCCTCTCCTGTACCTAAAAATAACACGAACTTTTACTTTGAATAATGTAACTACCTTTAAGGTTTAACAACTTATTTTGACTAGAAATTCACACTCTGATTCCTACCGCTCCTATAACTCCTGTAAGTTGTGTGGCTCTATTTATAAGCCAATTGCCAAACCCTTCTTCTGTTGTGGTCATTTGGTATGTGTGATGAACCAAGATAATTCTGCTTATCATAGAATCATAGAATTTTACGGCAAAATTACAGAATTTTATCTCTAAAAAGGAATCAATAATATGCAAATACCATTTACACAGAAATGCAATCTGATGCCAACAATTTATTTAGTTTCAAAAAGAAGCTGAGGAGAAATGTTTTCACCCAGCGAGTTGTTGGGATCTGGAATGCATTGCCTGAAAAGGTGGTGGAGGCCGATTCGATAACAGCTTTTAAAAGAGAGAGACAAAAGACATTTATTTGTGGAGGACAGGTATGGGAGGTTATGGGGTGAGAGCTGGGGAGTGGGATTAAATTGCTCTTTTCAAAGAGCTGGCACAGACTCGATGGGCCAAATGGCCTCCTTTTGTGCTGTAAGATTCTATGAGTCTATGATTCTTTCTTACCATTCCCTCTATGAAACCTTACAATCAGGTTTCCGTGCTGCCCAGAACTGGCACAGACTCGATGGGCCGAATGGCCTCCATTTGTATCATAAGATTCTATGATTATATGATTCTACAACAACAACAATTTCAATTTATACAGCGCCCTCCACGCCGGACGGTGTCTCAGAGCGCTTTACAATAGCGGATCCCGGGACCGAGCCAGGGGCAGGGGCAGAAAGGTGACCAAAGGCGCGGTCGAAGAGAAAGGTCTTCAGCTGTGACCTGAAGCTGGTAAGAGAGGGGGCGAGGCAAATCGGGTGAGGAACGGAGTTCCAGAGCCTCGGGGCGTAGTGGCTGAAGGCACGGCCACCAAGAGTGGAGCGAAGGATTCGGGGGACATGGAGGAGGACAGACCTAGAGGAATGAAGGCAGTGGGTGCTGGGTTGGGGGGAGAGGAGTTCAGAGAGATAGGGGGTGCAGAGGAGTGGAGGGATTTGAAAACAAGGGTGAGGATCTTGAAGTCGAACCTCTCTGGGATAGGAGCCAGTGAAGTCTGGCAAGGACTGGGGTAATGGGGCAGCAAAGCTTGGGGCGGGTGAGTATGCGGGCGGCAGAGTTCTGGATTAGCTGGATTTTGTGGTTTGTGTTGGAGGGGAGATCGGAGAGGAGGGCGTTGCAATAGTCCAGGCCGAGAGGTGACAAAGGCCTGGACCAAGGATTCTCTGTATGCAGATGACACCCAACTCTATCTTTCTGCCTCTACACTCAATTCCAGGACCACTGATGTCCTGACAGACTGCCTGTCAGACATCAAGTTCTGGATGAGAGCTAACTTTCTACAGTTGAATAAAAACATAAGAACATAAGAATTAGGAGCAGGAATAGGCCATTCGGCCCTTCGAGCCTGCTCCGCCATTCAATTCTAACTGGTTGCTCAGCGGATGACTGAGCCAGAGACAAACTGGCCGGTTGAAAGAAGGAAGTTATTTCCAAGCTTGACTTCCCAAGTGTGCATGGCTGGGGCCTGCATCCTCACATGTGCGCATGCGCGCGGGTATACGCCATAGACACGCAAGTATTATGCGCGTTACGCAAAAATGTGAGGCTTTTTTTCTTTGCGCATAGTTGAATTTGCAATCAAGAAAGTCGCGTTCGGCGAGGGTTAACTTTACACAAAAAATACACATATAAATGCACACATCGACAGACACTGCACAAGAAGACACATACAGGTAAACCTCTATTTAGCACGGGGTTGCATTACGGAAAAACTGTTATCCAAATCAAAACGTCCCAAATAGAAACGCTATTTCCCGTGTGGTCCCATTATATAACCAGAGATGCGTTCTTTTCACAAAATTTTCAGACCTTAAACCCAGTAAATAACACACAAAGCCACTCAACATAACACACAAATTAACACACACAGGCAAGAAGGGTTACTTGGGGGTAACTCTACAGTATTGTACTTTAATACCGGCAAAGTTTAATACAGTAACTACTGGCAAACCTTAACACTGGCCGTGTGACAGTGGGAATGGCACTTATAGCTTCCCCGCTCATCTTGATGTTGTGGAGCCCATCGCGTCTTTGAAATCTTTGAAACCACCCTCTGCTAGCACTGAAAGATTGTAGCCTTCGCCTTCCTGATCATTTAACTCCCTAAACAATGATTTTGCTTTCTCTTGGATAACCAGGTATAGTAGTATATAACAACAACAACTTCGATTTATATAGCGCCCTCCACCCCAGACAGCGTCTCAGAGCGCTTCACAGTAGCGGATCCCGGGACCGAGCCAGGAGCAGGGGCAGGAAGGTGAGTGGTATATTAAGCTGGTTCTTAATTTAAGCGCTCTGAGGCACCTTCCGGCGTGGAGGGCACTGTATAAATCAAAGTTGTTGTTGTTCCGATCCTCAATCCAGACACTCAGCATTCTTTCCATGTTTTCCATCACATCACTCCTATGTTTTGCTAATCTGCTTGCACTTGCAGCTGTAACACACCTTGATCTTGCCGGTATATTGTCCTTATTCTGCTTTATAGTAGCCGCTGTTGATCTAGCCCAAAAGCCCTCCCAACGTCCCTACCTATTTCACCAGAATCGATGCGCTTTATCACCTCCTATCTGGTATTTAAAGTACTGACTTTGCGGGGTTTCTGGCCGCTGGTGGTATTACTGCTGTTTATGTCACTTACAGTACTGCTCTCTTCCCGACACGGTATAAACGGTACAGGCTGTAAATCGCTCGAAGTTGCTCGGGAATGTTTGGAAATGACTGTAGTACTGATGTGGCTTGGTGTTGCTTCAAAATCAGCTGGCGTTTAAACAGCGACGTGCCGACATGCTATTGGCCAGTTCAAACGCTTGGATATCAGGTGCGAGCGCGATTTACCTGCGAATACAGTATGGACTGGGTATATGGACAAAAAAGGACACGCGAAATGTGACCGTGATAGTCAAAGTATGAACTGCGCATGTGCCAAAAATAATTTGGTCCTTAAAATGAATCCAAGTGTCCAATATTGATCAAAAGGTGTTAAGCAATTGAAACATCCTAAATAGAAGTGTCCTAAATAGAGGCTTACCTGTACACACAAATACACGCAAACAAATGCACACACAGAGAACAGGGAAATGTAGAGAGAGAGATTGCTGGCAGAGATATGAGGATTTACATATTTACTTATCAAAATTACAAAATATTAGGGCTCACGCAAACAATTGTAACATATTCGCATGGATTGGAGAGTGGAAAACAGAGTAGGGATAAAGGGTCCTTCTCAGATTGGCAGCTTGTGACTAGTGTGGACACGGATCAGTGCTTGGGCCTCAACTGTTTACAGTCCACATCAATGGCTTAGATGAGGAAATCAAGCTTAACAAATATAAATTTGCACACGACACGAAGATAGGTGGAAAAGTGCACTGTGAGGATGACACAGGGAGAATGAAAAGAGATATTAGACAAGTTAAGTGAGTTGGCAAGAAGGCAGCATATGGAGTATAAAGTGGGGAAGTGATCACCGGTGGTCTCAAGACCTTCCTTTTCGAATGGGCTTCACTCTCTCACCCTCTCCTCATCTCAAGCCCCAGCCTTTGTCCAAGTCCCTGACTCTCCAGTACCTTGGCATCCTCCCAGTGTAAAAGGTGCCTTGTTGTTGTTGTTGTTGTTGTTAATCCTGGCCGCAGTTAAGAGGCACAGACATGAACTCATATTCAGGTTAATATTAAAATTAATCTTACATCTGATAGAGAACCTTTCACCTCGGGAGATACAGACACACAAACAGACACAAAAACACACATATAGATATTATTATATACTGTACACAGATGCACTCAGCGAATGACACAAACCAACAGCACCTGCATAGACAAAAAACAAAGCAACAGCAAAATTACATTTTTTAAGCGACTTTCACGTTGGGATACACAGATCAAATATGCACAAACACACAAAAAAACATGCACACAAACACACGTACACAGACATGCACACACCCAAACGCAGACACCGACAGACATGTACACATACACAAATGCACCACCCAGACCCAAACAGACTACACACAGAGACACACAAATACATACACATAACCACAAATACACACAGAAACACACCGACAGAAACAGACACCCACCCACTGATAGACGCAAACACCCACATACCAACACACCTATACAGACACATATATCCTGTAGCTCAGTGGTTATATCACTCGCCTTACAAGCGAGAGACCTGGGTTCGATTCCAGGAAGAGCAAAACCTTAGGCTCGTTTCCTTATGCCTGATAATAATCCCTCAAAAATAAACAATAATAAAATGGTCATTTCAATCCACTAGTTTATAAGACACTGCTGTGCGCAATTGGCTGCCGCGTTTCGCCCACAAATATAGTCAATCCACTTTATAGTATATTCAATCAACTGCTTTGAAACACCTAGAATCATAGAATTTTGCAGCACAAAAGGAGGCCATTCGGCCCATCAAGTGACCTTTTGGATACACACTCCCATCTACATATACTGCAAATTCTCACCCATTTCACTTGTAACTGAATTATTTTGCTGTAATTCCTTTAGTGATTATTTTTCTCAAAATATACTGTCAACAAACTTGTTGAACTGTATTCCCACCTTTCTGCCAACTCAGCTAAACCCTCTGTAACTTTATGCAATTCCTCAGGTTATTCCTGACTGTGTACCTTTCCCCTGTTATGTGAGTGAGTTTGTATGTGGGCCTGGGTGAATGTGTATGAGTGTGTGTGTGTGAGCTAGTTGATTATGAGTGAGTGTGGGTTTGCATGGCCTTGGGTGATTGTGAGTCTGTGCGAATGTGTGTGTGTGATCCTAGCTGGACATGGGTCCACAGGAGTGTGTATGAACATGGATAAGTCTCGATGTATAGGAGGGTGTGTGGGCCTGGGTGGATATGAGTGTGTGTTTCTCTGTGTGAATAGATATGAGTTAAGGAATAGAAAAGGAGCAGTTACACTGTAAGGGTACACTATAGACCATCAAATAGTGGGAAGGAGACAGAAGAGCAGATCTGAAAGTGGATTTCAGAAAGATGCAAAACCAATAGAGTAGTGATAATGGGAGACTTCAATTATCTCAACATAGACTGGCAGAATAGTAGTGTGAAGGGCAAGGAGGGAGAAGAATTCCTGAAATGTGTACAGGACAACTTTCTTGATCAGTATGTTTCCAGTCCAATAAGGAAGGATGCAGTGCTGGATCTAGTTTTGGGGAATGAGATGGGAGAAGTACACCAAGTTTGTGTAGGTGAGCGATCACAATATCATTAGATTTAGAGTGAGAAATGAGGGGAGGCAGTATAGGCTAGATAGTATAATTTTAAGGGGTGTGAGGGAACAGAGAGACCTGGGGATTTGTGTCAGTGACTCTTTGAAAGTGGCAGGACAGATAGACAAAGCCATTAAGAAGGCATATGGGATACCAGGCTTTATAAATAGGGGTATAGAATACAAAAGTCAGGAAGTGCTGACTAACCTCTATAAAACTTTGGTTAGGCCTCAGCTGGAGTACTGTGTCTAATTCTGGTCACCACACTGTAGAAAGAATGTTAAGACATTGGAAAGGGTACAAAGAAGGTTTACTACAATGGTACCAGGATTGAGGGACTTCAGTTATGGGGAAGGGCTAGATAGGCTAGGTTTATTCTCTTTGGAACAGAGAAGGTTGAGAGGAGACCTAATAGAGGTTTGTAAAATCATGAGGGGATTTGACAGGGTGAATAAGGAAAGACTGTTTCCACTGGTGGGCGAATCAGTGACTCGTGATCACAGATTTAAAATAGTTTCAAAACGAAGTAGAGGGGAGCTGAGGAGAAATGTTTACTCAGCGGGTTGTTCGAATCTGGAATGCATTTCCTGAAAAGGTGGTGGAGGCAGATTCGTTAACAACTTTTAAAAGAGAATTAGATTTATTTAGGGAGAACAGGTCTGTTAGGTTATGGGGAGAGAGCTGGGCAGTGGGATTGAGTTGCTCTATTCAAAGAGCCGGCACAGGCTAGATTGGCCGAATGGCCTCCTTTTGTGCCGTTAAAATTCTATGATTCTATGGTAACCAGCCAGTGAAATCTGGCAAGGACTGCGACATTCGGGGTGCTACCCACACATCTTAACAGGGAAACACGGAGAACAGGGAAGTGTGGAAAGAGATTGCTGGCAGAGATACAGCGATTTATAAGTTTACTTATGTTGTCTAATCCAGTTTATTGAGCCAGTCAGCAGAGATAGGGGAGATAGGGGAGGAGGCCTGTCACCGAAACTGAAAATAAACCAGAAGAACCAGACCAGCAGGAAAAAATTAAACAGTGATGTGAGAGTGATATCACAATCAGCCCACCCCACCCCCTGGCCACACACACCTTAGGCCTGGACACACAGCCTGGGGACTGATGCCGTCCCACTGATCGTTCACTCCTAGTCTCTGCGCGTTTTGGCTGCTGCCCCGACCTGAGCCTCCCCAACCACCCTCAATGTCTCTCTTGCCACCCCCCTCTATCCGCTACTCTAACTCTGTCGTTCACTCCCACCACCCGCCTACTCTCCCTCCTGCCCCCCCCTCCCCTCCACCCCCCACCTACTCTCCCTCCTCTCTCCCCAGACCCACCTCTCCTACAGACCCTCAGATCCTCTCCTCACCACTCTCTCCTCCCTCTCCCCCCTCCAGCAAACACATCCGCATTTCCCTCCAGAATGTCCGCTCCCTTTCCAACAAAGCCCTCACGATCTACGGCCTCATCCTGGATGAGAACATTGATATTCTTGGGCTTACGGAAACCTGGCTCTCCCCCAATGACCCCGTGCCTCTAGTCGAGGCCTCCCCTCCAGGCTACACCTTCCACCACTGCACCAACCAACACAACAACAACAACAACAAATTACATTTATAGAGCGCCTTTCACGTCGGGAGGACGTCCCAAGGCGCTGCACAGGAGGCGTGTGACCCGAGCTGAGAGGGGAGTGTTTGGGAAGGGGTGAGACACGAAGGGGAGGTCGAAAAGTTCGGGGTGGAACAAAAGGCACGATCGAAGAGGAAAGTCTTCAAACCGGCAGTGAAAGAGGAAAGGGAATAAACGAGACGGAGGGATTGAGGGATGGCATTCCATAGGGTGGGAGCGGAGAAACTGAAGGCCTGGCCTCCGATGGTGGGGCGGTTCGGGCGGGGGGCTTGGAGCAGGCCAAGTCCTGTTGAACGGAGGGTCCGGGTGGGCTTGTAGGGGGAAAGTAGATCGGTTAAATAGGGCGGGGCAAGGCCGTGTAAGGCCTTGTACGTGAGGACGAGGAACTTGAAATCGATCCACTGGAGAATGGGGAGCCAGTGGAGATGGGCGAGGGTGGGGGTTATGTGGTCACGGAGGCGGGTGCGGGATAGTACACGGGCTGTAGAGTTTTGGATGACCTGCAGCCTGTGAATGGAGGAACTGGGGAGGCCGACGAGGAGAGAGTTTCCGTAGTCCAGCCGTGAGGTGATGTATGCGTGCACGAGTGTTTTGGCAGCGCGGGGGGTAAGATAGTTGCGGAGCCTGGCAATATTGGGCAGGTGGAAATAAGCGGTGCCAGTCAAGGCACGGATGTGGGGGAGGAAGGAAAGTTTTTGATCGAACATGATGCCGAGGTTCCTGACTGGCTTTGTGAGGTGGAGAGTACAGCCTTGGATGTTGAGGCTGGCAGCGCCCCATGTGCAGATGCTCTGGTTTGAGCCAATCAGGAGGGCCTCGGTCTTACTCACGTTCAATTGCAAGAAGTTGTCCCTCGTCCAGGACTCGATGTCGGACAGACATGCTGTCAGAACATCGATGGTCTGGGGTTTGAGGGATGAGGCAGAAAGGTACAGCTGGGTGTCGTCCGCATACATGTGGAATTGTTTGCGGATGACATCGCCCAGAGGGAGCGTGTAAATGGTGAAAAGGAGGGGGCCGAGGACAGAGCCCTGGGGGACGCCGTGAGAAACTGTGCGGGGGTTTGAGGAGAAACCGTTGGAAGATACAAAATGTAGGCGGTGGGTCAGGTAGGAATGGAACCAGTCAAGGAGTGTGCCTTGAAGGTTGAGGTGGGACAGTATAAAAGGATTCTAGAAAGAGTGACGTGCAGATTTAAAATGTGGTTCAGTTGCATAATTGGAATAAAAGTACTGAGTGAATCTACATTGTGTTTCCAAGTGAATACTATTAAAGTAAAGTAAATATGTAAATCCCTGTATCTCTGCCAGCAATCTCTCTCTGCACTTCCCTGTCCTCAGTGTTTACCTGTTCACAGAAATGTGCGGTGGCTTTCACCGCCTTTCATTCAATCATTCAATCAAATGCATTGTTATAATATTCAAATATTTCTGAGTATGTTTCTCTACATATTTGTGTGTTGTGTGTTTCTGTGAGTGTGCGTGCAGTGTGAGTGTATATCTGTGTTGGGATTTCCAATACACGAGGTTCCAATCAAATAACCAGACAATCCAATATTTTGCAACTCAATTTTATTAACAAGAACACAGACAATTATATACTTATTACACAATACTTTGCAGCGCTTAACATGAACTCCGAGTCACAGACAACAACCCTGTCCTCAGGATTTACGACATGTACCAGCCACCCCTCTCATGCCCTGTTTAGCCTATTCACTGAGAGTAAGACCAAGGCTTGCTCCTGTAATTGTCACTTTGCTGCCTATAACACAGAACAAATGAAATCGTACTACCCATTCCAGTAGTACAACAGTAGTTCCAACAGTGCCAGGCTGGAGATCTCGCTTCCACCTTGAGAATATTCCCCACTGTTGTGATGAGCCACTCTTCCCCTCCTATCTCTATATTTTTCCACCAGCCTTGTTTACTCTAAAACAACTCTTTTACATGTAATTATTCCCCCATTAGTCATCCTGGTGTCTCCTGATTCTTGGTGATACTTGCCTTGTTTCCTGAAAACACCTCCCCATCTACCCAGGCCTGTTTCGTTTGCCTCCTCCCTTACTCCGTGACTTCCCACCCTTGACAAGAGAAAGAGTAGTTATAATTGATGTCTTTAACTGAACATGTTTTCTACATCTTCTACCACTGGTGCCAATCTGGCTACATTCAGTTCTGTTTTACAGACAGGACTGGTTTCTGCAACTCTGCAGCCTTCTCAGTTTTATACCTAAATTTCTAATATTGTTCTACTTATTACACATTGATTTACTGATAAAACCTAAAATAGACCTAACGCTTTGACTAAATCTAACATTTCTATGTCTCTGTAGTTTTTTTTGTCTCTATATCCATGTACTGTATTTACTTTGTGTGTGTCTGCCATTGTGTCTGCATGTCTGTGTGCCTCTCTCTCTTACTCTCTCCCTCCCTCTTATATGTACAAACACACTTGTGTGTGCATGTGTCTGCTTGTGTGTGCGCTTGTGTTTGGTGTGTCTGTGTAAGTGCGTCTCTCTCAGTCTCTCACATACACACACAATTGGGGGTGGGGGGGGGGGTGTAAATGGAATTAGAATATGTTAGCCATGATTCTAATAAATGGTGGAGCAGACTTGAGGGTCTGAATGGTCTACTCCTGCTCCTACACGCAGTCTGTGAGTGCATCTCTGTGAGCATATGTGAGTGATTATATATGTACCGGTATGTGTATTTGCATCTGTCAGTGTGTGTGTTTGTGGGTGTATTTTTTGGGGGGCACACGATAGTCTGAAGGTTCATTAGTCCGAAGGTTCGATAGTCCCAACACACAAATTTCCCATACACGGGGCGGTTACCGTGGTTACCGCTCGATAGTCCGAACCGACAATGAAATAAGGTTTGTTAATCCGAACATTTCCATCCTTAAGGTTAGGGTTAGAGTTAGGGTTAGGGGAAGCTTCGGACTAATGAATCTTTTAGACTAACAAACCTTCGGACTATTGAGCTGTAACCGTATTTTTGTGTATATGTCTGTGTGTGTTAATGACTGTCAGTCAGTCTGTGTATGTGTGTGCGTGGGTGGGTGTGTATTGTGGGTGTGTGTTTGGGTCTATACATCCTGAGGTGAAAGGTTTTAGAACATAAGATAAGAACATAAGAATTAGGAGCAGGAGTAGGCCATTCGGCCTCTCGAGCCTGCCCCGCCATTCAATAAGATCATGGCTGATCTTCTGATCTAAATCTAATTACCGTATATCTCCGCGTATAAGGCGCACTTTTTTTCACGTCGGAAGATCTCGAAAGTTGGGGGTGCGCCCTATACGCAGATACAATACATTTTGAGCCTCGGAAATACAGTAAACAGGAGGGGCGGCCGGCGCGCTGTCAGCCGGGGTTTGGTCAGTGTCCGGGGGGGGTTGGGGGGGAGCGGGTGATGGGGCTTCGGCCTCGGCCGCCCGGGCAGCGGCAGCAGCAGCGGACTTCAGTGCTGTGCCTGCTGCCTGCCTTCTGCCTAACCCAGTCTGCCTGCCTCCCTCCCTGCCGCTCTCTCTCCCTGCCTGCCTGCCTCTCCCTCCCTCCCTCCCTCCCTGCCTGCGTGCCTGCCTCTCTCCCTCTCTCTCTCCTGGCTGCCGGCCTGCCTGCCTGCCTCTCTCCCTCTCTCTCTCCCTGCCTCCCTCCCTGCATCCCTCTCTCTCTCCCTGCCTGCCTCTCTCCCTCTCTCTCTCCCTGCCTCCCTCCCTGCATCCCTCTCTCCCTCCCTGGCTGCCTGCCTCTCTCTCTCCCTACCTACCTGTCTCTCATCCCTTCTGCCGGCAATATCATTGAAAATGCTTCCGGTTTTTTTTCACCAAGAAAAGCTCAAAAGTGGGGGGTGCTCCTTATACGTGGGTGCGCCTTATACTCGGAGATATACGGTACCTGCCCTATCCCTATATCCCACAATCCCTCTATTTTAAAAAAATCTATCAGTCTCAGCCTTGAAAATATTCAAGGATTGAGCATCTACAGCCTTCCGGGGTAGTGAAATCCATAAATTCCCAAAACCCTCTGAGTGAAGAAATGTTTCCTCAACTCTGTTCTAAAAGGCTGACCCATAATTTTAAGACTGTGACCCCTGGTTATAGATTCTCCTACCAGGGAAACAGTCCCCCAGTGTCTACTTTATCCAGCCCTTTAAGAATCTTGTATGTTTCTATAAGATCCCCCCTAATTCTTCTGTACTCTAGAGAATACAGCCCTAGTTCATTCAACCTATCCTCATAGGTCAGTCCCCTCATCCCAGCAACTAACCTAGTGAATCTATGCTGCACCCCCTCTAAGGCAAGTATGTCCTTTTGTAAATAAGGAGACCAAAACTGCACACAATACTCTAGGTGCGGTCTCACCAGAGCCCTATACAGTTGCAGCAAGACTTCCCTACTCTTATACTCTAAACCTTTTGAAATGAACGCTAGCATGCCGTTCGCCTTCTAAGTTGCTTGCTGCACCTGCAAACTAACTTTTTGGAATTGGTGTACAAGGACACCCAAATCCCTTTGAAAGTAACACTATCTAACCACTCCCCGTCTAGAAAATAATCAATGTTTTTATTTTTATTACCTAGGTAAATAATTTCACATTTCCCCACATTAAATTCCATCTGCCACCTACCTGCCCACTCCCCTAGTCTATCTATATCCCATGGCAATCTTGTTGGATCATTCTTAGAGCTCACTCTGCTACCTAGTTTAGTGTCATCTGCGAATTTAGACGCGTTACATTCAATATCCTCGTCTAGATACTTGATGTAAATTGTTAATAGCTGAGGCCCAAGCACTGATCCTTGTGGCACTCCACATGTTACATCCTGCCAATTCGAGAATGACCCGTTTACTGCTACTCTCTGTTTTTTTTTATCCGTTAGCCACTCATCTATCCATGTTAATATGTTCCCATTAATCTCGTGGGCCCAATTCACAGCACAGAAACTGCCCTGGCTAAGGTTACAAATGACATCCTAACCGCCTGTGACCAGGGCTCCCTCTGCCTCCACGTCCTCCTTGACCTGTCTGCTGCGATCGATATAGTCGATCACACCATCCTCCTCCAACGTCTTTCCTCCCACCTCAACCTTCAAGGCACAGTCCTTGACTGGTTCCATTCCTATCTGACCCACCGTTTACACTTTGTTTCTTCCAACGGTTTTTCTGCAAACCCCCGCACAGTTTCTCACGGCGTCCCTCAGGGCTCTGTTTTAGGCCCCCTCCTTTTCACCCTTTACACCCTCTGGGCGATGTCATCCGCAAACATAGGATAAATTTCCACATGTATGCGGACGACACCCAGTTGTACCTTTCTGCCTCATCCCTCAACCCCCAGACCATCGATGTTCTGACAGCATGTCTGTCCGACATCGAGTCCTGGACGAGGGACAACTTCTTACAATTGAACGTGAGTAAGACCGAGGCCCTCCTGATTGGCTCAAGCCAGCGCCTCCGCACATCGGGCGCTGCCAGCCTCAATATCCAAGGCTGCACTCTCCACCTCACAAAGCCAATCAGGAACCTCGGCATCATGTTCGATCAAAAACTTTCCTTCCTCCCCCACATCCGCGCCTTGACCGGCACCGCTTATTTCCACCTGCGCAACATTGCCAGGCTCCGCAACTATCTTACCCCCCGCGCTGCCGAAACACTCGTGCACGCATGCATCACCTCACGGCTGGACTACGAGAACTCTCTCCTCATCGGCCTCCCCAGTTCCTCCATTCACAGGCTGCAGGTCATCCAAAACTCTGCAGCCCGAGTATTATCCCACACCCGCCTCCGCGACCATATATAACCCTCACCCTCGCCCGTCTCCATTGGCTCCCCATCCTCCAGAGGATCGAGTTCAAGATCCTCGTCCTCACCTTCAAGGCCTTACGCGGCCTTGCCCCGCCCTATTTAACCGATTTACTTTCCCCCTACAAGCCCACCCGGACCCTCCGTTCAACAGGACTTGGCCTGCTCCAATCCCCCCGCCCGAACCGCCCCACCATCGGAGGCCGGGCCTTCAGTTTCTCCGCTCCCACCCTATGGAATGCCATCCCTCAATCCCTCCGTCTCGTCTCTTCCCTTTCCTCTTTCAAGGCCGGTTTGAAGACTTTCCTCTTCGATCGTGCCTTTTGTTCCACCCCGAACTTTTCGACCTCCCCTTCGTGTTTCACCCCTTCCCAAACACTCCCCTCTCAGCTCGGGTCACACGCCTCTGTGCAGCGCCTTGGGACGTCCTCCCGACGTGAAAGGCGCTCTATAAATGTAATTTGTTGTTTTTGTTGACTTTGTGCAATAGCCTTTTGTGTGGCACTTTATCAAATGGCTTCTTAAAATCAAAATTTACCACATCTACTGGTTTCCCCCTATCCAACCTGCTAGATACTTCCTCAAAAAACTCTAAAAGATTAGTTAAGCATGATTTCCCTTTTGTAAAAAGGTTCTCTATCAGATGTAAGATTCATTATAATCTTTACCAGAAATTTGCCTCTTAACTGCAGTTAGGATTAACAACAACAACAGAATGACATTTATAGTGCGCCTTTCACGTCGGGAGGATGTCCCAAGGCACTGAACAGTCATGTCGGGACCCGAGCAAGGAAGAGGGGCATGGTAGGGCAGAGGGGCGAGAGAAAGTTAGGAGGGGGAGGGAGAGAGGTCGGGGCAGCAGAAGGTACGGTTGAAGAGGAGGGTCTTGAGACTGACCTGGAAGGAGGCGAGGACGGGAGCGAGGTGAGGGGACTGTGGGATGGAGTTCCAGAGTGAGGGGGCAGAGAGGTTGAAAGCCCATCCACCGAATGTAGGGCGGGTTGGGCGGAGAATATTGAGCAAGCCAGAGCCCGCTGAACGGAGAGGGCGGGGAGATTCATAGGGGGACAGTAGATTAGAGAATTAAGGAGGGGGCAAGGCTATGAATGGCCTTGAAAGTGAGGATGAGGATCTTGAATTCGATCCACTGGGGGATGGGGAGGCAATGGAGGCAGGAGAGGGTAGAAGTGATGTGGTCACAGAGCCTGGTATGGATGAGGACATGAGCTGCAGAGTTCTAGATGATCTACAGCTTGTGTAGTGAAGAACGAGGAAGGCCGAGGATGAGGGAATTTCCATAGTCGAGCCGTGACATGATGAATGCGTGGACGAGGGTTTCGGCAGCCTGAGGGGTGAGGCAGTGGCGGAGTCTGGCGATGTTGCCAAGGTGGTGGAAGCCAGTACTGGTCATGGCGCGTATGTGGGGGAGGAAGGACATTTCAGGAAGGAAGACGCCCAGGTTCCTGACTGGCTTAGAGAGGTGGAGGGAGCAGCCTTGGATGCTAAAGATGTCAGCGCCTGAGGTACGGAGGCACTGACACAAGCCAATCAGGAGGGTCTCCATCTTTTGGACATTCAGCTGAGTCAATGTCAGACAGGCAGTCAGGATGCTGGTAGTCTTGGAGTTGAGGGTGGAAGCAGAAAGTTAGAGTTGGTGTCATACGCATACATGTGGAAATTTACCCCATATCTGCGGATGATGTCGCTGAGGGGTGGCATATAGGGGGTGAAGAAGTGGGGACCAAGCACAGAAATCCGAAATCTTGAGGAATTATACAATAGATGATGCGGGGGTTGGAGGCAAAGTCATTGGCGGACACAAAGTGGAGGCAGTGTGAAAGGTAGGAACGGAACCAGTTGAGGACAGAACCTTGAAGTTTGAGGTGGGAGGAGAGGAGGATTGTGTAGTCCATTAATAACCTTGACCAGAGCAGTTTCTGTTCTATGGGCAGTGCGGAAACTTAAATGGAGGGGCTCGTGAAGGGTGTGGGATGAGAGTAAGGAGGTCAAGTTGGGAGGCAACGACTCTTTGAAGCACATTTGACAGGAAGGGGAGGTTGGAGATGGGCCAGTAGCTTGAGAGCTGCAACACATCAAGGGAAGTGTTCTTGAGGATGGGGGTGATGGTGGACATTTTGAGGAGGGAGGGATTGATGCCAGATGAAAGTGTCAGGTTGAGTACGTCAGCAAGAATTGGAGCAAGGAGGTGTATCTGGGAGTAAGGAGAGGGGTGGGGATGGGGTCCAGGGAGCACTTGGTGGGTTTCAACAACAACACATTACATTTACATATTGGGCGCCTTTCACATTGGGAGAACATTGAGGCCCAGTCAAAAAGAAAAGCCATGAGACCAACGATGGTGGGATGGGCCAGGCAAGGGACAAGAAGCAGGCTGGAGCCCACTGAGTGGCGGCAGCAGACAAGTTGTGAATGGGTTAGAAGATCCCAGAATGAGAGAGGATCAAGGCCAAGGAGAGCTTTGAAAGTGAGAATGGGGATTTTGGACTCTAACATTTTCAGACAACAGCAGGAGACCTTGACAGACAGATGCTCTTGATCGTAAGCTATGTGGTTTACCTGGTTAGACTCCACTAGTTACTCCAAGGCACACTCTGGGGTCCGTGGTGTTGGCTCTTTCCAACCTGTGCGCATAATCTGCAGAATTAGGTTAAGCAGGTTTTGGCCCTCTAGGGAGAGGATACGTTCCATTCCATCAATTTATCTTTGGGATTTTCGTGTGTGTACAAACTGCAGCTTGATTTGGAGAATTTTAAGGTCACTGGTGGATTTCTGCAAGAGTCAGACACCCTGCAGGGCAAATATATCCATCTGTCTCATTTTCTTTACTTCTCTCTCTCTCTCTCTCTACAGTTTCTATCACAGTCTCTCTCCCGCTGTCTCCTTTTCCGTTGATCTCTTTCAATGTGTCTCTCAGTGTCTATCTCTCTCTCTCTCTCATATTTATATTATTTATATTATTATTATCTATATTATTATTATGATCTATATCATTATTATCTATTATTATCATCTATATTATTTATATACATTAATCTGGCAAGTGTTACTCCCCTGTAGCGAACGTTACTTCCCCTGTACCGAAGAGGAGAGAATGATAAATCCGGGAACTATAGGCCAGTCAACCTAATGTCAGTACTGGAGAAAGGGCATGTTGGTAGGGAGTCAGCAGGTCAGAGAGATAAGTTTTAAATTTGGTTGAACAAGAAGATACAGTTCTTGACTCTATTTCTCTTCCTTTCCGACTAGAGGTAAATCCCCTCAAATCAAATTTGTAATTCACGCACTCTCCTCCTGGCTGGCTCGCCAATTTGTAAGGTTCGCCACAAAGAGACTTTACCCAATACAGTATCATTCTAGTATCTTTTGTATGTATAATCATGTATCAGAATAAGTATACTCTAAATGTATAAACATATAGTAAACAGTGAGGAGGATAGTAGCCATCTGCAAGAGGATATAGACAAATTGGTAAAGTGGGCAGACACATGGCAGATGAAGTTTAATGCAGAGAAGTGTGAGGTGATGCATTTTGGGAGAAGAAATGAAGGGAGGCAATATAGTCTAGATAGTACAATTTTAAATGGTGTAAAGGAACAGAGAGACCTGGGGATTTGTGTTAGTGACTCGTTGAAGGTGGCAGGAAAGGTAGACAAGGCTGTTAAGAAGGCATATGGGATACTAGGCTTTATAAATAGGGGTATAGAGTACAAAAGTCAGGAAGTGCTGACTAACCTCTATAGGACTTTGGTGAGGCCTCAGCTGGAATACTGTGTTCAATTCTGGTCACCACACTACAGAAAGGATGTGAAGGCATTGGAAAGGGTACAACGAAGATTTACTAGGATGGTGCCAGGATTGAGGGACTTCAGCTATGAGGAGAGGCTAGATAGGCTAGGGTTATTCTCTCTGGAGCAGAGAAGATTGAGGGGAGACCTAATAGAGGTTTATAAGATCATGAGGGGTTTCGACAGGGCAAATAGAGAAAAACTATTTCCACTCGTGGGTGAATCTGTGACTCGTGGTCACAGATTTAAAATAGTTTCAAGGCGCAGTAGAGGGGAGCTGAGGAGAATTTTTTTCACTCAGCGAGTTGTTCGAATCTGGAATGCATTGCCTGAAAAGGTGGTGGAGGCTGATTCGATAACAACTTTTAAAAGGGAATTAGATCTTTATTTAGGGAGAACGGGTCTATTAGGCGGGAGCGGGCAGGGCAGTGGGATTGAATCGCTCTTTTCAAAGAGCCGGCACAGACTAGATGGGCCGAATGGCCTCCTTTTGTGCCGTAAAATTCTATGATTCTATGATTCTATGATATATAAACATGTATTTCTGGCTAGAATCAAACTGCATTCCAAAGGAATGACTGAGTAACAGACCTTGAACCGTACCCGGTACTGAGAGATAGGAATGGTATTCCATCATTTGACTAAGATTAGGGAGAAAGTTTCTGATTCCATCAATTATTTTTTAATGAGACGGGACAAAGAAACCTAAGGATTCCAGATAAATGGTAGTCTAATCTGAGTGACCAGAATTTGCTAGGAAAAGGGGACGTTAGAGATGGGGAAAAGCAGAGAGCGAGGAGAAGACAAGGAGTCAATCCAGGAAGTGGACCTCTTCACGACTTCTCAGCAGAGTGTAGTGTGAACCTGGTAGTATATTTTTATTTTCAGTGTGTTCCTCATTTGTACTGCTTATACTCTGTTTATCTTTGAAACTACTCTCTCATAAAGGAAATGTATTTACAACTTACGATTTATGTTTTATATATAACTATTAAAACCTTTCTTATACCTTATAAGGGTTGTTGGGTCGTCATTGGAACTCTCGGGATCGGTAAATCCCAACAAATTGACAACCATGAAGGGACCCAACAATAAATGGTCTTTTTGGGGGGGCCCTGTGTGGTTATAGTTTCCTTTAAAACAAAGCTTAAGATATATATACATGATGATGTGATTAAGAATAAAGCGAAGCCGGAGACTGAAAAACCTTACAAGAACATGAAAATAAGTTGAAGGAAGGTTACCAACAGTGGCTCCAGAAATAGGAGACAGAAATCTGTGAGAAGGTGGGACAGAGTTCTGCAGAATCCCTTGACAGAATTAAATTAGAGGAAGAAATTCTAAATGAAAATTGGATTGAGGACAGAATTGTCAAGGGACAGTTCCTTATAGGGGGGCAAAAGTGTAAAAACGTTTTGAAATATACAATCTGGACACGGGCTAAAATAAGAAACAAGTTACAAAAAGCTCTTTATAAATTACAGGGAGAGCTCCAAGAAGCGCAAAGTATAATCACAGATAGGAAATTAGAATTGTGCCAAGCAAGGGAAGAATGGGACAGCAGAGAAGAGGCATATGAAGTAAAAATATGGGATCTGGGATTTATATTTGACAGCCAAACGCGGTAGTAAATGTGGCTGCGGCTGAGAAAGCCACGTATAGGTATAGGAAGGCAGAACTGGAATGGGTCAAAAGCGACCTGGCCAAAATAAGATTAGATTTAGAAGATGCGCGAGGAGCGCTGAGGGAGCGTAATAACCAATTACCACAAAATGGGGAAACCAATCATGAGAAATGTAGGACTGAATACATTAGGACGTAAGTTACGTAATCAGCGCACACAGGTCTGTGCAATCACCCGAGGTAGCGTAACGACAGAGGAAGAAGATGACAGGGATTGGGGACTCTCAGGGGGGAAACCAGAAATTGCCATGATAGAACGTTTCAACAATACATGAAACGAGAGTGGTAGGCACTGTGAAGTAAAAAGAGAAAGAGTGATTAAATCAAGAAATTTGAAATCCGAAGAGGGTTTAAGATACGCCACTGAGCTAGGGCCAGTCACCAATACAAGTTGCCCGGTAGAATTAGCGAGATGCCTCACCTTGCTACAGGCCTGTAATGATGAATTAGAAGAGGATGATATCAAGAAAATAGTGTGTATATGTGTTATATGTATGTGTGTGCACATATCGATATATGTATTATATGCATTGTGTGTAGATATTTAAGATATGTATGTGTATATATATTTTGATTATATTTATTTTATGTATGTGTGTATGTATATATTTATTTTACGTGTGTTTCAACTCGTGTGTTTAAGCGATTTTTGCAGCATCACGCAAGAAATATATATATTCACATACACAAACACACATACATATAATAACTCTAATAACTATATACACACACATACACATAATAATTATAATATATATACACATTCATGTACATATCATAAATATATTAACTAAATATTTTTGTACACATGCATATGATAAATATATGTACACACACAGACATATAATACAAATATTAAATAGATCCATAGATGCACACACGTACAGATACATGAAACAAATATAATAAATATTTATATATACACATCTTCAATTGACTCCTTTTACACTATTTACCCACAGATACTTGAAAACAATAATCTGTATAGTAGTGGGTGAAAATGCAGAAATGTGGGACTGATCAGATTGTTACTCCTAGTTGTGCCCATTCACTTGTGTCAAATAAGTTGGTTTTGTGCTTTACATTTATAGGGTTCAAGGCACAATTTCGACCATACCTTATGGTCACCTACCCAGGGCTCAGCGTCAGACTTCACTTCTGTTTCCCTGAGTAAGGGGCATAAATGTATTTTTTGTTGCAATAGTCTTAAACCTGGGGATTGGTTTCCTTGTATATTTGACAAAAAGCTGAACAAACAAAATATGCTTCAGAAGTTGAAGATGGTTGTAAATCAAAAAGATTTGGATTTGTTTAGGGGATGATAATATGGATTGAATTAATGAGCAATAGGATCAACAAGAATTTGACAATTTATTTTGCTGTAGAACAAAATTTGTCCTGTTTGTCCCTGTCAGGCTATACCCGAAGTATATATCGTATGATTTGGTTGAACGGATTCTTTCCCCCTTCAGTGGTTTGAACTGGTATTTCAGGCTGGAGACTGGCTTCCATGTCAGTGCAAATACTGTACTGTATTTTAAAAGTGACAAAGCAGCCAGCTTACGCATCACGCACGTAACTCTAGGCTCATCAACAGGACAGACAGAACTGAAGAAACACAAGTAAATACTGTATAATAACTATTAGCGTGGATTGAAGAGTGGCTAACGGAAGGAAAACAGGGAATGGGAGAAACGGGTTCTTCACAAATCGACAGAAAGTGACTGATGGGAGTGCCACAGTGTTTGGGACTCAACTATTTACAATTTATACCAATGATCCAGAAGAGGACATCGAACTTAAAATATCTAAATTTGCGGATAATACTAAACTAGGAGGGAAAGTAAGCACCGAGAATGACACAAATTAAAATGCAACAGGACACGGCTTGGGTGAGGGAGCAAAAAGGTGGCAGGTGAAATTCACGTAGGTAGTAAAAACAGAAGAGTTTATTATTTTCCAGACAGAGGGAGATTACATGATGTTGGCGTTGATAGGCATTTGAGTGTCCCAGTACACCAGTCACAAAAAGTTAGTTTGCAGGAACAGCAAAAGCAACCAGGAAGGATCCAGGTATGTTGGCGTTCATTACAAAAATATTTAGAATATAAGAGAAGGGAAGTCTTGCTGCAACTGCACTATACACTACACTATTTTGTTGTTGTATAGGGCTTTGGTGAGATCGCCCCTAAAGTATTGTGTGCAGTTTTGGTCTCCTTATTTAAGAAAGGACATACTCACCTTAGAGCTAAGTTGATTCCTGGGATGAGAGTGTTTAGCTATGGGAATAGGTTTAGTAATCTAGGCCCATATTCTCCAGCAAGTAGAAAAATTAGAGGTGATTTTATAGAAACTTACAAGACTATTAAGGGCATGAGATAATATATAGTGGGAGATTGTTTCTCCTGGTTGGAGAAACTATAAGTAGGGGGTCATAGTCTTTTAAGATTAGGGGTCAGCTTTTTTGCACTGAGTTGAGGAAAAACTTCTTCACTGAGAGGGTAGTGAATTAATGGAGTTCTCTACCCCAAAATGCTTGGGATGCTCAGTCCTTCAACATATTAAAGACTGAAATTGACAGATTTCTTATGGAGAAGTGCTATGGGCTATGTAAATAAGGTAGGTAGGTAGAGTTACATTGGAAGATCAGCCATGATCTTATTGAATGGCGGGGCCAGGCTCGAAGGCCCGAAAACTCCTTATTCTTACGTAAGTGTACACAAGCATAACTCCGAGTTCCAACAATACCCTGATCCTAAAAAACTTCATTAAAAGGAGGCACCACCAGTGCAGGATATATTCACTCACTGCCCACAATTTGACAATGAGAATGCAAATGAAGCATTGCTGAGGCATTGCCAAGATGGCGGCGGCGGCGGAGGAGGGTTATGCGCCACCAAAATCAAAATGGAAACCACACGTACAGGAGGCAGAGCTACACACCGTGCACCGTGCGTCTGCGGGGAGCTGGGTCCGCACCCAATGCAGGCATTTTGTCGTCGGTGGCCATGAACGTGGTGAACTCGCTCGGTATTGACATCTCCCAGCTCGTTCCACCGCGAGGCCTTTGGCCTGGTCCGGTGCTGCACTGGTCGCGGGAGATCCCGACGGCAGTGGGACTGCTGCCGGGGGAGCTGGCCACACACGCCGTGTCACCGGGTACACCGGCTGAGGAGACGGGCCGTTTGGGGGCCTGTCACCGCACACTGTTTCACGCCATGTTGAAGATGGTCCAGGCGGGCGGCGAGGACAAGGAGTGGTTACTGGACGATCGTTATCGTTATTATTTTTGTTGTTTAACAAAAGCAATAATGCTTTTGTTGTTCATTGTTGTTGATTTTGTTATTTATTGTTGTTGTTTGATTCCCCCCCCCCCCCCGGCCCCCCCCCCCCCCACTTGCCCCCTTGCCTTTCCCCCCTTCCCTTTCCCCACTTTCTCTCCCCTTTTCCCACTTCCCTCCCTCTTCCCTCTTATCCCCTTTCTCCCTGATCTTGCCCCCCACCTACCTTTCCCTCCATCTTCCCTTACCCCCTTTCTCCCCCTTCTTCCTCCCTGACAGTACCCCATCCCACCTTTCCCTCCCTCACCCCCCTTTGCCCTCTTTCCCCCCTTTCTCCCCTGGCCCCATTTCCATGACTGTTTGTGGGTGACACTGCTGTGCGCAATTAGGCTGCCGCGTTTCACCCACAAATATACAGTCAGCTTTCCTGCTCACCTTCCCCCTACCCCGACCCCTCCCCTTGCGATCTTTCTCCCCTTATTCTCCTAGTCCCACTTCCATGACTGTTTGTGGGACTCTACTCCTCATCCTCTCTATTAGTCATTTAAAGCCTCTGGCTCCAATCACGCCGCAGTTGTGATGAAGGGAGGTGGACCCAAAATGGTGACTCACTTTCCTTTCTCCATAAATGCCGCCTCACCTGCTGAATGTTCAAAGCGATTACTGTTTTTGCTTCAGATTTCCAACGTCTGCGCTATTTTGCATTTTTGTTTTACTATTTCGACCGTGACTGGCGGAAAACACCAACCCACCAACACCTCCGACCCCCAGCCCAGCGTCAGGCTCCTTCACTCCTCCCAGACGCTCCCCTATTTCTGTTGTACTGTAGTCATAAACCATATGTTTGCTTTCGTTTTTATGACAGACCAAACAAAACATTCTTTAGAAGTTGAAACCGATAGTAAATCAAAGGAATTTGATTTAGTTCTTCATATGTTTAGGGGTTCATAATATGGAATGCTAAAATGAGAAATAGGCAATGAGAGAAATTTGATATGTTCCTTTACAAAACAACTGTAAAACACTCTTCTTCCCTGCCAGGATATATCAGAAAGTCTGATTAGCTTTCAAGGAGTTTTTTGCTCCTGCAGTGGTTTAAACAGGTATATCTGGCTAGTGACTGGTTTCATTCTGTGATCTATTTACAATAAAAATATAGAAATAAAAAATGTGACTAGGCCGCCAGCATTCGCATCAATGACGTTTCTCTTAGCTCATCAAACGGACAGAAAGCACTGACAAAACATTTAAAAAATGGTAAATAAACCCCAGCAACTCCAAAATCCAATAGCAACCAGAACTCTCACAGTCCAGCAGTTGCTATTAACATATTAACATGAGGTACCACAAATGCAAGATATGTTCGTTTGCTTCTCCCACCTTTAAAACCATATTGAAAATTACATGGCACTTTAACTGTGTTTGACTTTGACAAACAGTTCCAAAACCTGTCAACTGCAATTAATGCAGAGAAGACGAGTCTATGTTCACAGATCGCAGTCTACCCCGTGTCCCGCATAGAGATAAACAGCAGTGACTGGTAACTGTGACAGGAACAAGCCTGATTGCCAGTGATTTGTGAAGCCGGACAATGAGGTGGGTGAGAAGTCAGGCATGTAGATATTTTATGGGAACGGTTCTCATCAGTTATGGTTGGGGCCGTGCACCTGCCAGAGAAATCTCCTTCTGATGTTCTCTTCAGCTGGTATTACGGCAACTGAACTGCCCTCCTATGCATTCTGGATGACGATCTCCCATCTGGTAACTTTGCCCGAGCGCTACTGATGGCTGGGTTTGGTATTGCAGCACCTCTCACCTGATACTGCCGTCTCTCTCTCCCCCCCACCTCCCCCGCCGTCTCTCTCCCTCCCCTCCGCCGTCTCTCTTTCCCCCTCCCCCCTCCGCCGTCTCTCTCTCCCTCCCCACCCAGCCCCCCGCCGTCTCTCTCCCCTCACTCCTTGTATACCTGTATATTGTATTCGAGGACTATGAATACAATATGGCGGCTTTGCACCTCGGTCTGTGCATTGTGTATAGAGATGAGCAATCTGGGTCTTGTAGTTCAGTGCGCGCGCATTCCAATTTTTCCCTCGATATATCGATTTTTCGATATATCGATATTTTCAAGATATCTACATCGGCATATCGATATGAAAATTATATCGGGTATAACCGATATATCGATATATCGGCGGACCCTAATTAAAACTATATCTTATTCAAACTCCTCATTTTTATACGCCTGTTAAATTAATTCTAGAAAGTTATAATTTCCTCCTCCACATGAATCAGCAGCGTGTTCTACTGTCGTGGATTAGCTCACAAAGAGATCAGATTATTCGTGTAAAGCACAAACAGTCACTTACTATACTAACGGCCGAAAGGAGAAATACCCTCACAGGTCAGATACCCAAGGTGGTACTTCTAAGGAACTAATAGAAATACAACAGTTTATATCTTATGCTTTTGCACACCACGTAGTACAGTAGTACAAGTTCCTTTAAACAATTACAGCAATCCACCCAATCAATAAAAGTGAATGTGGGAAGAGAGTTGAACTCTATTTACACTAGCCATGGGGTGCAAAAAGGGCAGCATCTGTTAAAGCAGAACTAGACAACCACAAGTTGCTAACTGATAGATCACAATTTTCAAAGAAAGAAGTAAATCGTCTTTAATGATCAGGCATAAACTGAAGCAATTGATTACCAAATACAATAACAAGCAGGGAATGTCTAATCTAAACAAGCACAAGCCTTTCTCCCTTCTTCGGTCTGGACTATGTCATCCAACTGACGTTTGCTGATACTCCTACTGACCTATGGAATTTCTAAGGGAGACGAAGAAACAGCTAACAATGTCCAGGGGAAACTAAGAAACAGCTAACATGGTTTCCGATTTTTAACACGGTTTCCACACTACATCCAATTGCACTCAGAGCAGAAACATAACCCTCTCCCAAGTTGTCATTTTTATCTTCTCTTGGCTTCCACGAGACTAACTTTCATTTGTATAGTGTCCCTCAAGCAAGATAGTGACCCAAATCAACTCTGCGCCAGGCAGGTTAGTAATGGTGGGGTCGACTAGTAATAAAAGTCCCTGTATTTAGTATCGTGCCTTTCTCGTCTACTAGACGTCACAAAATGCTTCACAGAATATACAGTAAAAGTGAATTGCCCGGAAATCTGTGGGCGAAAGGCAGTGACCAATTGTGCAAAGCAGTGTCCCACAGACAGTTATGGGTTGAGATGACCGATTTATTGTTGTTCTTTTTGTGAGGGATTCTTATTAGAAGTGAGGAAACTTGCCCAAGCTTTCACCCTGCCTGGAATTGAACTCTGGTCTCTCGTTTGCAAGGCAGGTGTTCTAACCACTGAGCTACAGGATCCACTTCGGCAAAATTTGAAAGTGGGCAAGGTGCAGGGGGTAAAGGGAGAGTGCTCCAAATTATCAGGGTGTAGTGGCAGAAACAGTAACAACCAATGTTGGAACAGTGGACATGAGGGACATGTAGAGTCAGAGTCAGTTGAGTGGAGCCAAAGTATAGTGGGTTGAGGGGTGGGTAGTCTGGTTAGTGTCAGGTTGAGAAGGGATTTGTTATTTTATGACTGGTTTTTGAATCTCACCCTCAATAAAATAGCTTTTCTTATGAACACAAACAAATTCTCTCATGATTACATATTTCCATCAGATCTTTACTCCACTCGATTGAAACCAGCTTCCTCAATCTCCCTGTGTAAGTGAAGCTATCGGTGCAAATGGCCTCTGCATACGTGCAGCGCTGTAGCTCGGTGGTTAGAGCTACAGCGCAACCAGTGAGAGATCTGGATTCAATTCCCGGCAGGTCAGGGTGAAAAGGACAGATTAATAGGCGGATCGCATCTGACACATAACGTGAATTACCGCAGGTGCCGGATGTCTGAAATCAAAACAAAAATAGCTGGCGGCACTTGGCAGGTGAGGCAGCATCTATGGAGAAAGATACGTGAGTCAACACCACGAGTCCACGTTCTGACAAAGGGTGAAAAACGTTCTCCTTAGATTCTGCCTGAGCAATTCAAGATATTGGTCCCCACTGTGAAACCCACCTGTGGCATTGCCCCACCTAACTCCACGACCTCCTAACCCATACCAAGCTGTCTGCTCCTTCCGCTCTGTGGGCTCCATCCTGCTCCATCTCTCCTGACCCACAGGCACTCTTCAGCCACTCTGCCCCTAAACTCTGGAATTCAATTACACAATCTCTCCACCTTGCATCCTCCCTAGCCTCCTTCAAGTTCCGCCTCTAGAACCTCCTCTTTGATGGTGCTGCTTTCTGGAGCTCCAGTAGCTCAGTGGTTAGAGCACTTGCCTTAAACACATGAGACCTGTGTTCGAATCCAGGCAGATGAGGGTGAAAGCTTGGGCAAGGTTCCTTACTCCACATGCCTAACAATAATCCATCCAAAAAACCTACAACTGGCTGCGAGACAGAAAGCAGAGAGTTGTAGTGAGCGGCTGTTTTTCAGACTGGAGGGAAGTGAGCAGTGGTGTGCCACAGGGATCAGTTTTGGGACCATTGCTGTTTGTAATCTACATCAATGATCTGGACTTGGGTGTACGGAGTACAGTTTCCAAGTTTGCAGATGACACTAAGTTAGGGAGAATAGTAAATATTGAGGAGGATAGTAGCCATCTGCAAGAGGATATAGACAAATTGGTAAAGTGGGCAGACACATGGCAGATGAAGTTTAATGCAGAGAAGTGTGAGGTGATCCATTTTGGGAGAAGAAATGAAGGGAGGCAATATAGGCTAGATAGTACAATTTTAAATGGTGTGAAGGAACAGAGAGACCTGGGGATTTGTGTTAGTGACTCGTTGAAGGTGGCAGGACAGGTAGACAAGGCTGTTAAGAAGGCATATGGGATACTAGGCTTTATAAATAGGGGTATAGAGTACAAAAGTCAGGAAGTGCTGACTAACCTCTATAAGACTTTGGTGAGGCCTCAGCTGGAATACTGTGTTCAATTCTGGTCACCACACTACAGAAAGGATGTGAAGGCATTGGAAAGGGTACAACGGAGATTTACTAGGATGGTGCCAGGATTGAGGGACTTCAGCTATGAGGAGAGGCTAGATAGGCTAGGGTTATTCTCTCTGGAGCAGAGAAGATTGAGGGGAGACCTAATAGAGGTTTATAAGATCATGAGGGGTTTCGACAGGGCAAATAGAGAAAAACTATTTCCACTCGTGGGCGAATCTGTGACTCGTGGTCACAGATTTAAAATAGTTTCAAGGCGAAGTAGAGGGGAGCTGAGGAGAAATTTTTTCACTCAGCGAGTTGTTCGAATCTGGAATGCATTGCCTGAAAAGGTGGTGGAGGCTGATTCGATAACAACTTTTAAAAGGGAATTAGATCTTTATTTAGGGAGAACAGGTCTATTAGGCTATGGGGAGTGGGCAGGGCAGTGGGATTGAATCGCTCTTTTCAAAGAGCCGGCACAGACTAGATGGGCCAAATGGCCTCCTTTTGTGCCGTAAAATTCTATGAATCTATGAATAATAAAAATTGCTGATTTTCAATCCACGACTGTTTATGGGACACGCCTGTGCGCAATTGGCTGCTGCGTTTCTCCCCAAAATATACAGTCAATTCACTTCACAGTATACGTTGTGCAATGCTTTGAAACGTTGATAAATTGTGAAAAGTGCTGTATCAAAATGCGGATTATTATTACATTATTATCAGTCACACCCCCGATCCCTTCCCTCCACCCTCCTCGATCCTGACCCCAGCTCGGGTCTGAAACACTGACCTTCCAACCATCGTGAAAGGTGCTATACAAATTGGATTTGGTCTGTTCCCAGCGATTTCTGTTATTGGAACATACGTTATGAACAAGGGAAAGTATTCATGCAATTATCAGGGAATGAAGTGCCGACTCTACCTCATGCGAGTTTTTAATACATGTGGACACCCATCAACGGACTTAGCAGCAGCCGAGCAGTACAGAAAGTGGCTTACAGTGAGAGGGGTTGCGAATGGCAGTGAGTCTGGTTAAAGACTGAGAGCTTGAGTGAGAGGAGTAAGTATTGTAAAAAAGCGTGCTAGACGGAGTGTGTACAGCTAAAGGGAGAGAAAGAGTGTGAGTGTGTTACGCGGGGGTATAGCTAGTTCTAAATAAATCTTCCTAGGATCCCTTCTCTCCAGCTATCCTACCTCCCACCTCCCATTCTTCTTCAAGGCCCTGGACTGTGTTATCACATCCGAGCTTTGCTCTTTCCATTCCCATCATTCCCTCTTTGAAAAATTCACACCCAGGGCTGAATTAATGCAGGTGCTTTACGGGCTGAAGATACAACATTGCTACAACATTGACGGTGAGCCATCAGCCAGTCTATCCCTACCCTTTGGGTCCCAATACTATCCTGATTCTGTGCTACCCACTGTCTCACTGGAGACTCCTCTTCTCCACCAAAGTCTCTAGTGACATTCTGAACAATTGCGAGCAGGTCTCTCTCTGTCTCATTGTCTTCCTTGACCTGTCTGCCGCCTGTGACACTGTCAAGCACTTCATTCTCCTGCATCACCCCTCCACTCAACTCAATCATTATGGACCTGCCCTTGCCTGGGTCAAATCTGGACCTCTTCCCCGGTTTACACTTTGTCAGCACTAACGGCTTCTCCTCCAGCCCCTGCACCATCACATAACAACAATAGAACTGTTGAGCAATTTAAATTTCAAATTATTCACGAAAATAATTATTTGTGTTAAGACCTATGCTTCATTGCTGGCAATCCTGCTCAGGGACCAGATGTGGATGATGAAGGTCAGCTGTGGGTCCCATCAGACAACTAGATTATGCAACAGTTCAGTTGGTTTGAGTTTGGAATAGCAGGAGGGAAGACGTTCATGGGAGCCAAAGAGTATGGCTTCCATCGTGTCCATACTCAGCCATACTCAGCTTTCATGATACTGTGGTGGACAAGTCAGTCTACTTAATCACTCCTGGTTCAATGCATCGATGTTCTCATCATCTGCTTATTATACACGAAGGTCTCATTGAGCCAAATTGATGTACATCAACCTGAATACGATGGAAGCATTATTGTCCAAATCTTCAGCACATCTAGATCTATTCTTATTTCCGTGACAGGTATTACAATAACATCACTTTTTGTTTACCCCCGCGCTCATTAGCTTAGTTACTGTCTGTGAGCAGATAATATTGCCTGAGCTGGAGACTGATTCGAGGTGAATGGGCAGGTCAAGCAAAGTACGGTTAGAGAAGGTTCAGGTGCGTCATGAGGATGGCCAGATTAGGGGGAAATTAGAAGGACCACAAAATTAATTTAATCAGTGTCAGCTCCCAAATGGCTGAAAGCGCTAATGAAAGAGTGATTATGGTATTAGTGAAGTCATGTGCCGTTTGATGAAGGGCACAGAGGTGGGAAGTGAGCAGACTTGAGAATCAGTAAAATGCAGGCCAAGCATATTTAACATTGGTTATGTTTGAGGACAACTATTAATAATAATAATCCTTCCATTTGATATAGCGCTTTTCACGTCTTCTATACGTCTCAAAGTGCTTTGCGGAATATACTGTAACCTTACAGTATTGACTATATATTTACAATGACTGATTTGCACACAGCAAAAGAGAATAGAAGAGGATGGGCTTATTCACTGATATGATTTTGCAGAATTTTTTCTTAGGCAAGATTGAAAAGCGTTTTGTGTGAGTGCAGTGGCTGAAACATGCTGAAAACCATTCCCATGCTTAAGGGTTTCGTAACTAACCTGGACATTTGAGTGGCTGCTTTCTCCTTCCAAATCATACCAACACAACAGGATGCCTGTCCTGTCATCAACATTGAACAACAGTAGAGTGGACCGGGCTTACTCAGCAATAAGACAACCAGTTTGGCTGGTGTGTGACATTCTGCCAACAAGGAAAACCAGAGCCAGTTCAGCTGGAAGCAGACCCCACACCTCTCCTCTTCCAATGAGGAGAATCACTACCTCAACATTTGACAATCGATGTGTGTGTTTGAGTCCTGAACTTGTAAATGGCAGGTAATAGGAACTTCCTGTGAGATGAGAGGAACTCATGGAAAACACTTTCTCGAATAGATGCAACAAAATGTGGAGGAAATCCAAAATTTCATAGAAGAGATGTGTCAACATGAAACAAGCCAACATCAATTTGATACTCCTGCAATTTATTGAAAACTTGATACACTACAAAATTTAGTGTGTAGTAATATTGTGGAATAGGATTCCTATGAAAACAGTGGAAACACATAATGTAGTTTGTTGCAAGAAAAGCTGACATATGCTTCTGGTAAAAAAAATTACATCTCGAAATATTTGAAGTGTATAATTTGTAACACCACACATCTAGCGAGTACCAGGTTGGTGAATGCAAATTAGAGGGACCTCGACCTACCTTCTCCAAGCAAATGCTGATGGTGTGCTATAATGATAATAATGAACTCATAAAGTTCATCTATCCTTTCTGTATATGTCGCTGAACTATTACGTTTTCATTCAAAATGCTTGTGATTCTAATGTGTCTATTTCAATTCTCACCTAATCAGATGAACATTTTCCTTATTTTCTACATGTCTGGATGTCCTCCTGAAGCAACTTGACTCTAGAGATTTAATTTTGTTGTTTTTTACGCTCTGCTTTGCATCAACAACAACAACAATTTACATTTATATAGCGCCTTTCACGTCGGGAGGACATCCAAAGGCGCTGCACAGGAGGCGTGTGACCCGAGCTGGGAGGGGAGTGTTTGGGAAGGGGTGAGACACGAAGGGGAGGTAAAAGAGTTCAGGGTGGAACTAAAGGCACGATCGAAGAGGAAAGTCTTCAAACCAGCCTTGAAAGAGGAAAGGGAAGAGGCGAAACGGAGGGATTGAGGGATGGCATTCCATAAGGTGGGAGCGGAGCAACTGAAGGCCCGGCCTCCGATGGTGGGGCGGTTCGGGCGGGGGGCTTGGAGCAGGCCAAGTCCTGTTGAACGGAGGGTCCGGGTGGGCTTGTAGGGGGAGAGTAGATCGGTTAAATAGGGTGGGGCAAGGCCGTGTAAGGCCTTGTAGGTGAGGACGAGGATCTTAAACTCGATCCTCTGGAGGATGGGGAGCCAGTGGAGACAGGTCACGGAGGCGGGTGCGGGATAGTACACGGGCTGCAGAGTTTGGGATGGCCTGCAGTCTATGAATGGAGGAACTGGGGAGGCCGACGGGGAGAGAATTTCCGTAGTCCAGCCGTGAGGTGATGTATGCGTGCACGAGTGTTTCGGCAGCGCGGGGGGTACGATAGTTGCGGAGCCTGGCAATGTTGCGCAGATGGAAATAGGCGGTGCCGGTCAAGGCGCGGATGTGGGGGAGGAAGGAAAGTTTTTGATCGAACATGATGCCGAGGTTCCTGATTGGCTTTGTGAGGTGGCGAGTGCAGCCTTGGATGTTGAGGCTGGCAGTGCCCGATGTGCGGAGGCGCTGGCTTGAGCCAATCAGGAGGGCCTCGGTCTTACTCACGTTCAATTGCAAAAAGTTGTCCCTCGTCCACGATTCGATGTCGGACAGACATGCTGTCAGAACATCGATCGTCTGGGGGTTGAGGGATAAGGCATTTTGGGAGAAGAAATGAAGGGAGGCAATATAGGCTAGATAGTACAATTTTAAATGGTGTGAAGGAACAGAGAGACCTGGGGATTTGTGTTAGTGACTCGTTGAAGGTGGCAGGACAGGTAGACAAGGCTGTTAAGAAGGCATATGGGATACTAGGCTTTATAAATAGGGGTATAGAGTACAAAAGTCAGGAAGTGCTGACTAACCTCTATAGGACTTTGGTGAGGCCTCAGCTGGAATACTGTGTTCAATTCTGGTCACCACACTACAGAAAGGATGTGAAGGCATTGGAAAGGGTACAACGAAGATTTACTAGGATGGTGCCAGGATTGAGGGACTTCAGCTATGAGGAGAGGCTAGATAGGCTAGGGTTATTCTCTCTGGAGCAGAGAAGATTGAGGGGAGACCTAATAGAGGTTTATAAGATCATGAGGGGTTTCGACAGGGCAAATAGAGAAAAACTATTTCCACTCGTGGGTGAATCTGTGACTCGTGGTCACAGATTTAAAATAGTTTCAAGGCACAGTAGAGGGGAGCTGAGGAGAAATTTTTTCACTCAGCGAGTTGTTCGAATCTGGAATGCATTGCCTGAAAAGGTGGTGGAGGCTGATTCGATAACAACTTTTAAAAGGGAATTAGATCTTTATTTAGGAAGAACGGGTCTATTAGGCTATGGGGAGCGGGCAGGGCAATGGGATTGAATCGCTCTTTTCAAAGAGCCGGCACAGACTAGATGGGCCGAATGGCCTCCTTTTGTGCCGTAAAATTCTATGATTCTATGAAGGCAGAAAGGTACAACTGGGTGTCATCCGTATACATGTGGAAATTTACCCCATGTCTGCGGATGACGTCACCCAGAGGGAGCGTGTAAAGGGTGAAAAGGAGGGGACCCAGGACAGAGCCCTGAGGGACGCCGTGAGAAACTGTGCGGGGGTTTGAAGAAAAACCATTGGAAGAAACAAAATGTAAACGGTGGGTCAAATAAGAATGGAACCATTCAAGGACTGTGCCGTGAAGGTTGAGGTGGGAGGAAAGACGTTGAAGGAGGATGGTGTGATCGACTGTGTCGAACGCAGCAGACAGGTCAAGGAGGACGAGGAGGCAGAGGGAGCCCTGGTCACAGGTGGTTAGGATGTCATTTGTGACCTTGACCAGGGCAGTTTCTGTGCTGTGGATAGGGCGGAAACCTGATTGGAGGGGTTCAAGAAGTGAGTGATTTGAAAGGAAAGAGCGGAGCTGGGAGGCAACCACTCTTTCAAGGACTTTGGATAGAAACGGGAGGTTGGAGTTGGGTCGATAACTTGATGGTTGCGACGCATTAAGGGAGGGTTTCTTCAGGATAGGGGTGATGGTGGCTGTTTTAAGGGAGGTAGGGACGGTTCCTGAGGAGAGGGAAAGGTTAATGGTGTCAGAAATGAGCGGGGCTAACAAATGGAGCTGGGTGCTCCATCAGCGTCGTCATAATATGAGCAGGCGTCATTTGAATTTATTTCAATCAACAAAAGTAGTTATTTCAGTTACCCCCACAATGCAGTAAAAGTGTGATTATGTTTCAATCCAAACATTATCGTTAATTACGC
The DNA here is from genome assembly GCA_035084275.1 of Hydrolagus colliei. NCBI lineage: Eukaryota > Metazoa > Chordata > Chondrichthyes > Chimaeriformes > Chimaeridae > Hydrolagus > Hydrolagus colliei. Next base: position 696,485 of record CM068778.1, read on the forward strand.
TGTAACTACAACAACAACAACAACTTTGGGTTTATATAGCGCCCTCCACATTGGAATAGTGTCTCAGAGCGCTTCACAGTAAAGGATCCCGGGACCCAGCAAGGGACAGGGGTAGAAAGGCAACGAAAGGCACGGTCGAAGAGAAAGGGGGCAAGGCGGAGGGGGTGAGGAAAGGAGGTCCAGAGCCTAGGGGTGTAGTGGCTGATGGCACGGCCGCTGAGGGTGGAACGGAGGATTCAGGTACGTGGAGGAGGCCAGACCCGGGGGAGAGAAGGCAGTGGGTGCTGGTTTGAGGAGAGAGGAAATCAGAGAGATAGTGGGGGGCAGAGGAGTGGAGAGATTTGAAACAAGGGTGAGGATCTTGAAATCAATCCTCTCAGGGACAGGGAGCCAGTGAAGTCTGGCATGGACTGGGGTAATGGGGGAGCGAAGTCTGCTAGGGTGAGAATCCGGGTGGCAGGGTTTTGAATCAGCTGGATTTTGTGGATTGTGGTGGAGGGGAGACCGGCGAAGAGGGCGTTGCAATAGTCCAGCCGAGAGGTGACAAAGGCCTGGACCAGGGTTTCAGTGGCTTTTGGGGTGATGTATTGCTGGAGATGGGCGATCTGTTGGAGGTGGAAGAAGGCAGTGCTGGTGAGGGACCGGATGTGGGGGAGGAAGGACAGTTGGGGGTCGAACCTGACGCCAAGATTGCGCACAAGTTCGAAGAGGTTTTGGGGCCAGGCCGGGAAGGTGGAGGAGGTGAGAGCCGTGTGAATGGAGACATTGATAAGAGCCAAAGAGTATGACTTCCGTCTTGTCGACATTCAACTGCAGGAAGTTCGCGCTCATCCAGCCCCTGATGTCTGACAGGCAGCTGACAGAACATCAGGGGACTGGGGGTCACAAAGTGAAGTGGAGAGATAGAGTTGGGTGTCATCCGTGTACATGTGGAAGTGTGCCCCATGTCTGCGGATCACATCCCCAAGAGGGAGCATGTAGATGAGCAAGAGGAGGGGGCCAAGGATGGATCCCTGGGGTCCCCCACAGGTATCCGGGTGAGTGCGGGAGGAAAAAGCCGTTTGTGCAGATGTACAGCTGGCGGTTTGTGAGGTAGGACTCGAACCAGGCAAGTGCGGTCCCACTGAGGTGGATGGCGGAGGACAGGCGGTGGAGGAGGATGGTGTGAACGACTGTGTCAAAGACAGCCGACAAGTCCAGGAGGATAAGGAGGCAGAGGGAGCCCTGGTCACAGATACAGAGGACATCGTTTGTGACTTTCACAAGCGCAGTCTCTGTACTGTGGGCAGGGCGGAAACCGGACTGGAGGGGTTCGAAGAGGGAGTGGGAGGAGAGTTGATTTGCAACAACGCCTTCCATTGCTGGGGTTTGAGGGATCAAGGGAAGGTTTTTTAAGTAGTGGGGTGATGGCAGCAGTTTTGAAGGGGACAGAGACTGATGCTGTGGAGAAGGACTGGTTGACGATATCAGCCAGCAGTGGGCAGAGGAGGGGAGCTGGGTAAGCAGTAGGTTGGTGGGGAGGGGGTCGAGGTGGGAGCTGATGACGGGGAGGGTGAGGGGGTTGGGATGGGGGTGGTTGAGGGTGACAAGAGGCAGGAGGATGAGGCTGCCTGGCGGATATTGTGGATTTTGGAGGAAAAGAATTCCATGATCTCCTCGTACTTCGCATTTGCAGTGAAGATTGAGGAGGCCTGAGGGGGTGCACGAAGGAGGTGGTGGGTGGTGGAAAAGAGGACTTTGTGATTGTTATTTGCCTCCAGGATAATGATGGAGTAGTGGCCGTTTTTGCACGACACAAGGAACGGCGGTAGCCGTGGAGATGCTGGAGCCACAGTTGGTGGTGAACCGTGAGACTGGTTTTCTGCCACCTGCCTCGAGCAGCCGGGTTTGGGTTTGTAGGGTGCAGAGATGTGTGTTGTACCAGAGGGAGTGGGTGGGTTTGGAGATGGACCTGGATTTCAGGGGGACGAGAGAGTTGAAGGTGCAGGAGAGACGATCATGGAGCAGGTGGACAGGTGCTTCAGGATTGCTGTGGGTGGAAGACCAGAGAGGTAGGGGGTCAGAGAATGTGAGGGACTCAGGGGGAGACTTTTCCATTGGCAGAAAAGTACAGTTGCAGGATTGGTGGAGGAGAGAGGGATGGAAGAGGAGAAGGAGACAAGAAAGTGGTCCGAGATGGCCTTATCCGAGATGCTGAGGTCGGAAATGTCAAGGCCATGGGTGATGATGAGGTAGAGAGCGTAGCTACGGTTGTGGGTCGGTGGGTCAATGTGGAGGGTGAGATTTAGGGAGGAGGGGAGGGCAATGAAATTGGAAGTGGTGGTGCAGGGAGAGTTTAGGTGGAGGTTGAAGTCGCCCATGATGAGCAGATGTTCAGAGCAGTGGGACAGGGAGGAGAGGAGAGTGGAGATATCAGAGAGGAAAGAGCCAGGGGTTTAGGAGGATGATAGAGTAGAACGATTGTTAAGGAAAGGGAAGGATGGTAGAGCGTGAGGTGCTCGAAGGAGGGAAAACAGCCGGAGGAATAGGGGGAGAGACCAAGGGAGGTGTTGGAGATGATGGCCACATGGCCACCGTGTTGGTTGGTGCAGTGGTGGAAGGTGTAGCCTGGAGGGGAGGCCTCGACTAGAGGCACGGGGTCATTGGGGGAGAGCCAGGTTTCCGTAAGCCCAAGAATATCAATGTTCTCATCCAGGATGAGGCCATAGATAGTGAGGGCTTTGTTGGAAAGGGAGCGGACATTCTGGAGGGAAATGCGGATGGGTTTGCTGGAGGGGGGAGAGTGAGTGGTGAGGAGAGGATCTGAGGGTCTGTAGGAGAGGTGGGTCTGGGGAGAGAGGAGGGAGGGGAAGTGGGGAGGGTACCTATGACAGAGGGGGAAGTGGTGTTTGCCTTGAGGGAGGAGGCGGTTTGAGTGGAGACAGTGGACGATGGACAGTTAGGGCGGCAGCTCCGGGACACCCAGCGCCTGGTGCCATGATGGGCCCGGGGGAGGATCCCCAGACTGGAGCAGCGGGAAGCGGTGATGGGGGCCAGGAGGGAGAGTAGGCAGGGGGGGGGGGGGGGGGCAGGAGGGAGAGTAGGCAGGGGCGGCAGCCAAAACGCGCGGAGACTAGGAGTGAGCGATCAGTGGGACGGCATCAGCCCCCAGGCTGTGTGTCCAGGCCTAAGGTGTGTGTGGGGGGGGGGGGGGCTGATTGTGACATCACTCTCACATCACTTTATTTTTCCTGCTGGTCTGGTTCTTCTTTGTTTTCAGTTTAGTGACGGGGCTCCTCCTCCCTCTCTCTCTCTCTCTCTCTCTCTCTCTCTCCTGCCTCTGCTGACTGGCCGGTAAATTATAGTAAGGTACAGTGTTTATATGGCTCCTCGGGATCTGGCCAGTGCTGGTTCATGCGCGTGGAGGATATTCGGCAGAAAACACAACCCAAAAAGTTAGTTTTAAAAAATTAATTTTAAAGCATAGCATACTAATAATAGACTAAATAATCATTTATATAATATAAAGATAATAATAATAATCCTTTTACACACAGCGACCAGGCAGTTCAGAGAGATCTTTAAACTAGTGCAAAAGTTACACGTCTGAATGACCCTATTCTCATTGGGGGCAGAAGAGAGGAACGCAAACGTGTTACTGAGAAAGCAGAGAGTGAGTGGCGGTCGCTCAGTTCAGTTAACTTTCTTTTCAAAAAGCCTTGCGATGCAAACGAGCATTGCAGGGATGAGTCTATTTTTTAATTAAAATAAAGGCCAACAACAACAACAACAACAACAACAAATTACATTTATAGAGTGCCTTTCACGTCGGGAGGACGTCCCAAGGCGCTGCACAGGAGGCGTGTGACCCGAGCTGAGAGGGGAGTGTTTGGGAAGGGGTGAAACACGAAGTGGAGGTAGAAAAGTTTGGGGTGGAACAAAAGGCATGATCGAAGAGGAAAGTCTTCAAACCGGCCTTGAAAGAGGAAAGGGAAGAAACTAAACGGGGGGATTGAGGGATGGCATTCCATAGGGTGGGAGCGGAGAAACTGAAGGCCCGGCCTCCGATGGTGGGGCGGTTTGGGCGGGGGGCTTGGAGCAGGTCAAGTCCTGTTGAACGGAGGGTCCGGGTGGGCTTGTAGGGCGAAAATAAATTGGTTAAATAGGGCAGGGCAAGGCCGTGTAAGGCCTTGTAGGTGAGGACGAGGATCTTGAACTCGATCCTCTGGAGGATGGGGAGCCAATGGAGACGGGCGAGGGTGGGGGTTAAGTGGTCGCGAAGACGGGTGCGGGATAGTACACGGGCTGCAGAGTTTTGGATGACCTGCAGCCTGTGAATGGAGGAACTGGGGAGGCCGACGAGGAGAGAATTTCCATAGTCCAGCCGTGAGGTGATGTACGCGGGCACGAGTGTTTCGGCAGCGCGGGGGGGTGAGATAGTTGCGGAGCCTGGCAATATTGCGCAGGTGGAAATAAGAATTGATCTGCAAGCTTTGCTCAGGGTGGGTGTGTTTTGCTGTTTTGTGGCTAAATTAAATCTCAATTAATCAACTCACCCTCTGCCTCTCTCAAAGCGTACACTCCAGAGATTGCAGTCCTTTACAGTACCGGCAGCGTTCTGAGCTAGCGCCACCATCAGGCACCTAGTAGCAGCATTCCAAAATACTGACGCAACACAAAATACCAAAAAAATGCATTGTTCTGGATAAATTCCGGTTTATCGAATGCGGACCTTTTTTTTGCGGTGCTGGTTATTTGGAAGTTACAGTTGATCGGGTCATGGATAAACAGGCTTCTACTGTATTTCTATAATCACTTCTCAAAGAAGCATCTGATGTGGTTTGAAATGTATCTTCCTCCGGAAAGCTTTAAAGTAGTAATGGCATCTCCGAGTATTTGTGATTTTTCTGCTGACCAGCCTATGCAACAGTATTCCCACAATCCGCATATTTATACGGTATCTCGTGTGTGTATTTCCTGGTGTCTTTGGAGGGGATCTTTCCTTGTGAATCTCACTCCACATTCCACATTCATATGGTCTTTCTCATGTGTGTGATCGATGGTGTTTCTGGAGCACTCCTGATGTTTTGAAACTCTTACCACATTCAGCACATTTATACGGCCTCTCTCCTGTGTGTGATCGATAGTGTACTTTCTTTGCTCCTGATGTTTTGAAACTACTGCCACATTCAGCACATTTATATGGTCTCTCTCCTGTGTGTGACCGATGGTGTACTTTCATATCGCCTGATGTCTTAAAACTCTTTCCACATTCAGCACATTTGTATGGTCTCTGTCCTGTGTGTGATCGATAGTGAACCTGCAGATGGCCCGAGCCTGTAAAACTCTTGCCACATTCAGCACATTTATATGGTCTCTCTCCTGTGTGTGATCGACGATGTATTTTCCTATGCCCAGCTGTTTTGAAACTCTCTCCACATTCAGCACATTTATATGGTCTTTCTCCTGTGTGACATCGATTGTGTATTCTCATATCGCCTGATGTCTTGAAACTCTTTCCACATTTAGCACATTCATATGGTCTCTCTCCCGTGTGTGATCGATAGTGTACCTGGAGATGCCCCAACATTGTGTAACTCTTTCCACATTCAGCACATTTGTATGGTCTCTCTCCTGTGTGTGATCGATGATGTATTTTCAGATGCCCAGATGTTTTGAAAGTCTTTCCACATTCAGCACATTCATATGGTCTCGCTCCTGTGTGTGATCGATAGTGTACCTGGAGATTACACAAAGTCGTGAAACTCTTTCCACATTCAGCACATTTATATGGTCTCTCTCCAGTGTGTGATCGATCGTGTACTTTCATTTCGCCTGATGTTTTGAAACTCTTTCCACATTCAGCACATTTATATTGTCGCTCTCCTGTGTGTGATCGATGGTGTCTCTGCAGGTCTCCTGCAGATGTGAAACTCTTTCCACATTCAGCACATTTATATTGTTTCCCTCGTGTACACAGTCTGTGGAGGTCTACTGAATGTGTGAAGTTCTTCCCATATTGGGAACAATCATATAGACTCTCTCCTAAGCTCGATGGTGGGTGATCCTGCGGAGGTCCTGTCTGAGAGACCCCCTTTTCTTCAGCTGAACACGTGATGGATCCATGACACATTTGCGGTTGTGAAAAAAGATACACCTGACAGGCCGATACTGTGCCTGGTGTGTCTCGATGGAGCACGGGTTGGCTTCTGCTGTGCTTCTGATGAAACTCAGCTCGAGTAAACACAGTGTTACACTGAGGCCAAGGAGTAGCTGCAGAACCATCCACTTTGGCTGCTGATGGGAAACAAGAAAGATTTGTAGAAGTGACAAACACGCGAGTGCATTGTGTAGCAATTGATGTTTGATCAATAAATTCTTGCATTTACACGATACCTGACCAAGTCAATGCTTTACGCTAATCACTGTATAATGTAGGTTTTGTCAGTGTCAGTTTTTTTGCAGGCAGCAATTTCTCACAAACAGACATGAGGTGAGTGAATAATTAGTGAAGAGGATACCTGGCCAGGACACTGGAACAAATTTACATTAATGTGGGGAATGTGTGCCGCAATTCTGATGACATTTTCAACCCAGCTCTCCAGCCATTTATGATCAGGTAGACATTAAATTTATCATGGACTGATTCCAAAGTGGTGCGAGTTTCTCTCACTCGATCTCACCACAGTGTCCAGGCTGTCAATAACTAAGACAAGTCTGTCACTTCGTGGGGGTCATCACGGTGGAATCTGGAATGTCCTCCCAACATGAACATTGCTTTACAATTTTGGGTTTTTTTTCATTATACATACACTTCACAATAAAATTCTGCAAAGTGCTTCAGGATGTCTTGACGACATGATAAGGTGCTACCCATTAAAACAGTTGCATCCTTGTCATCTGTCTGAAGAGGCACAGAGGAGAGTCACCGTAAAAGCTTGTGGTCTATGCCTTGCCCTTGCCTCTCTCGCCTCCCACAAACACCACAGCGACTGGACTGCGGCTTGCCTTAATACTACAATCTATATGCTGGAGGCGATGATATAGAACTTTTAAAATGTCCACTTTGAGCAATCAAATGCACATGTAATAAAAGTGACAAACAGTTAACTGCAATGTAACCTCCCTGGATGGGGTGAAACTCACCATGTGACATTGCAATCTTATGAAAATTACAATAACAAACAGTTGTTTAATATAAAGCTAATCCTGTCAAGATTCTCAAACTCCTGTAGATATTGTTTCTGTTTGATTCACAGAAACCCGTGTCTCATAACTGTGCTTTGCATCAATCAAACCAGAGCAGCTGGTCAGTGCCAGCCTAGTGCAGAGTCGTGGCTGGGAATGGGTGGGACAGGGGAGGAGCTCCCTACAGCGGTGGCCATTTTGAAACTTCTCACCTGAACCAACCAATGGTCAAAATGCTCTCTTTCCAGGGCCATTTTCTAAACTCCCAACTAAATCTTTGTTCAGTATTATTGACGTGAATATCTCCTTAATGCCCTGTCTATCTCTAATCCCTACAGACCCTCTTAAATTGCGCCGTCATTGTCTTTGTAATGAAGAGCCACGTTCCCTTCCCGACTTTGACTCCCTGCTCTGCTCTCCTCAGCCCCCAGCCCAACACACCCACCCTCCCCAACCCCATAGCAGTGGGTGGGCTTACTATCCCTGCTGACTCTCTGATCACCCACTCCTTGTCTCAACGAGCACATTTGGTTGCTGTTGTTAAGCAGAGCCTGCCGACAATGTCAGCATTGTCCTGTAATAAGAACATAAGAATTAAGAGCAGGAGTAGGTCATTCGGCCCTTCAAGCCTCCCCGCCATTCAATACGATCATAGCTGATCTAATCACATTTTCCACAATGTGGGGGGGGGGGGGGGGCAAGGGATTGAATTTACAACGTCCTGACTTGGAGGTCAAAGTGCTATGATGACATCTGCCCAATCCTGCACTGGACCATTTTATGCTGAGAAACTAATTGATTTATCACTTACACAGGTAATCATTGTTACGAAGATCCTTTCCCTCAGTGTAATTTCTTCTCTCCCTCTTCCTCAAATTGTATCTGTTGTTGCTCCCGGCCTCTCCAGTCAATTGATTCTGTGTGGAGCTCAAACCCTTTGCAGTGCAGGGACCTAGGGAGTAAATCGATAACAAGAACAGAATTCAAAAGACGTGATGTACACAGAGAAGTGAAAACACTAACAGCTTTAGGCTGAGAGACTTTGTAGGAAGTAAATAATGTTGTTCCTCAGCAAACTGCTTATCGCCTTGAACGAGAGAACCTGGGCTTGATTGCCATGTGGGGGGAAAAGCTTAGAAAGGTTTCCTCACTCCACAGGCCTGGTTAGAGCCCTGGCCTCGCTCTCAGTGGAGAGGTCTGCAGATAGGCCTTTCTCTGTGTATTTAAGACTGTAGTTGTCTCTCTCTCGCTCACATTCTCTCTCTCTCTCTCTCTCTCTGTATCTTAGGCTGTATGAATACATCTCTCAATCACACATCTCTCTCTCTTTTGTGAGTGAATCTCAGGCTATAGAGAGGTCTCTCTCTCTCTCCCCCTCTCTCTCTCTCTCACGTTCCCCCTACCCTCTCTCTGTCTATCCCAGGTTGTAAAAATATCTCACTCTCCCTCACCTTCTCTCTCTGTGTGATGCATCTCAGGCTGTAAAGAGGACTCTCTATCTCTCATCTTCTCCCCCCCCCTCTCTCTCTCTCTCTGTGTGAATGTATATCAGGCTGGCGACAGATCTCTCTCTCTCTCGCTCTGCTGTAGAAATGTATCTCTCACAGGCCCTCTCTCTCTCTCTCTCTGTGTATCTCAGGATGTAGAGGTCTCTGTGTGTGTGAGTGCATCTCAGCTATAGAGAGGTCTCTCTCTCTCTCTGTGTGTATGTGTGTGTGTGAGTGCATCTCAGCTATAGAGAGGTCTCTCTCTCTCTGTGTATCTCAGGATGTAGAGGTCTCTGTGTGTGAGTGCATCTCAGCTACAGAGAGGTCTCTCTCTCTCTCTCTGTGTGTGTGTGTGTGAGTGCATCTCAGCTATAGAGAGGTCTCTCTCTCTCTCTCTCTCTCTCTCTGTGTGTGTATGTGTGTGTGTGAGTGCATCTCAGCTACAGAGAGGTCTCTCTCTCTCTCTGTGTGTGTGTGTGTGAGTGCATCTCAGCTACAGAGAGGTCTCTCTCTCTCTCTCTCTGTGCATCTCAGCCTGCAGGTCTCTCTCTCTCTCTCTCCCATTATCTCTCACTCTCTGTGTACCTTCGTTCCCACCTCTCTGTGTCTCTACCGCCGCCATTACAGACCACACGTGCGTGATCGTTTGACGCAGGTTGATGACGCATTTTGTCTCCCACCCACGTGACGTCGCCAGCTCCTTCCCACTCACTCATCCAATGTCAGCACGTCAACCCCTCCCCCGTCTCCCGCCCTCCTATGACGTCAGCGCGTCTCCTCGATGCCCCGCTGAGAGGGACAGACGCGTCTCCCTGGTAACCAGTGATTGACAGGAGTCCGAGAGAGTTGGAGGGAGACGCCCACTGGCGCAGCCCATGTTAATCTCTGACAGTGTCAGGTGTTAGTATTGTTACTATTGGGAATAATATGGTTTGTTTTATTACTGATATCATTAAGATATGTTATCATTATTTTATTGTCAATATATTATATGAGTGTATTATTCTATATTAGTACAAATTGTTACATTAATTAATCCGTTAGTGTTTTATTGTGCTTTGTTATGTTACCACTATATTAGTCTATGATTATTACCGTATGTTATTGTTATATTAGTATTCCTAGGATATTATTATTGTTATTGATCTGATCGGAGCTCCTGTGGTTTAGTGGTGAGAGCACTTGTCTTGCAAGCTGGGGAGACCAAGCTGTGGAGACTGTCGTGGATTAGCTCACAAAGAGATCAGGTTATTCGTGTAAAGCACAAACAGTCACTTAATATACTAACGGCCGAAAGGAGAAATACCCTCACAGGACAGATACCCGAGGTGGTACTTCTAAGGAACTAATAGAAATACAACAGTTTATATCTTATTCTTTTGCACACCGCGTGACAGTAGTACAAGTTCCTTTAAACAATTACGGCAATCCACCTAATCAATAAAAGTGAATGTGGGAAGAGAGTTGAACTCTATTTACATCTCTCTCTCTGTGTAGACCAGTCAGACAGCCTCACCGATTGCTGCAGATCCTGGCAGCCAATGCGCCCAAACGTATTCCCCCTATCCCCATGTATGTTATAACTCTATGTGTATTTTTTGTGTTTAGTTTTAATAAACCTGAACTTACTCCCACCTATCCCCATGTTTCCCATAGAGCCGGCCCTGTATTTTCCAACCGCGATTTTACCAACCGCGGAGGTTTACAGGAACGTATCCCCCACGGTTGGGGAGGGACACCTGTTTCCCACGGCTACCCTCTCATTCCCTCCCGAATTCTTTGGTTCACTCGACTGTCAGCACCACCAGCTACTCTCCTTCCCCTGGCACCTTCCCATGCCAGCGTAGGAGATGTTATACAGGTCTCCCTCTATTTCAACTCACGCTCTCCCTCCCTCTCTCCCTCCCTCTCTCTCACACCTTGTCTCCCTCTTGCACACTCTCTCCCTCCCTCTCCCCCTCTCGCTGTGTCTCCCTGTCTCGCTCATACACTCTCTGTCTCCCTCTCTCTTGCTCTCTGTCTCCCTCCATCTCTCTCACACTTTGTTCCCCCTCCACCCCCTGTTGTCTCTCTGTATCACACTCTCTGTCTCACTCTCTCTCACTCTCTGTTTCCCTCTCTCTGTCACTCTCACTCCCCACCCACCACCCTCTCTTCCACACTCTCTTCCACACTCTCTGCCTTCCTATATTTCTCTCTCGCACTCTCAGTCTCTCTCTCTCTCTCTCACACTTTGTCTCCCTCACATTCTCTATCTCCCTCTCTATCAGGGTTGTGTCTGTTGGGATTGCCAATCCTTCTGAAGGAATTATCGACATTCCCATCATTGAGAGAGAGATCCCTGGCTCTCAACATCTCTACAAGGTTAGAGCCCTGGCCTCCCTCGTTCACTCACAAGCCACAGTCCTGTAGCTCAGTGGTTACAACAACAACAACGACAAAATTGCACTTATAAAGCGCCTTTCATGTCGAGAGGACGTCCCAAAGCACTTAACAGTCTGGTTGGGACCCGAGTGGGGTGAGTGGTGTGGGGCGGAGGGTCGGGGTACAGGGAAGGGAGAGAGAGACGGCTGGGGGTGGGAGGGGGAGAGAGACGGCGGGGGGGTGGGGGGTGGGGGGGGGAGGAGAGACGGGGTGGATGTGATAATATACAGATAGATAGAGATGGGGGGGATGTGAGAGAGACACAGACAGAAAAACACAGAGATGGAGAGAGTGAGAGACACAGAGAGAGAAAGGTATTTACCTCCTGAGGAGATAGGCCCCGACTGCGCTGTGGGAGGACCGATTGGAGGGGTTCGAGGAGTGAGTGTTGTGTGAGAAAAGAGTGGAGCTGGGTGGCAACCACTCTTTCAAGGACCTTGGAAAGGAAGGGGAGGTTTGAGATGGGCCAGTAGCTAGATAGCTGCGATGCATCGAGGGGAGGCTTTTTTGGGGGTGATGGTGGTGGTTTTGAAGGCAGTGGGAACAGTCCTGAATGAGAGGGACATGTTGATAGTGTCAGTGATTAGAGGGGCTAGAAGGTGGAGTTGGGTGGTGTGGAGAGGGGTGGGGATGCGACCTAGGGAGCAGGTGATGAGCTTCATTGAGGAGATGGTCTCAAGGATGGAGGATGGGGAGACAGGGTCGAGGATGGGGGGACAGGGGTCAAAGCTGTGGAAGGAGGGGTGGGTAGGAGAAGGAGTGTGGGAGGGAGATGGGGAGGGGGTGGAAGCTGGGGGGACAATGACTGCAGAGCGGATTTCCTCAATTTTGTTCACAATCAAATCTGGCATCTCCTCGCAGCGGGAGTTGGAGGAGAGGATCTGCGAGGCGAGGTGGGGTGGACGGAGGAGGTGATTGGTGGTGGAGAAGAGGAGCCGGGGTTGTCCTTCGCCTCCAGGATTATCTTGGAGTGGAAGGACAATTTGGCGGAGGACAGGGCGGAGCGGTAGGAGGTTGTGAGGTCCAGCCATATACTCCAGTGGACCATGAGGCCGGATTTGAGCCAGGTACTTTCAGCGGCCCACACCTGGCCCTTGAGGGAACGGAGCTGGGTGGTGAACCAGGATGAGGTTCGGGAGTAGGAGGCAGTTCGGGAGGTGAGGGGGGGCACGAGTGTCAATAGTGTTGAATGTGGTGGAGAGGGTGTTGTTGAGCTGGGCGGGTGCGGAGGATGGGTTAATGCTGGAGGTGGGCCAGAGGGAGAGGAGTTCGGAGAGAGTTCCAGGGCAGCGGAGAGAGTTTGTGGGGGAACTTCTTCCATGGGCGGTAGAAGATAGTGGTAGGTTTGGGGGTAGAGGGGAAAGGGTTAGAGGAGAGATGAAGTTTTGATTGGAGATGGTCTTGTCAGAGATGGTGACATCCAAGACACTGAGGCCTCGGGTGATCACCAGGTCAAGCGGGTGGCCGTGAACGTAGGTGGCGGATTGGATTTGGAGGTTGGAGCCCTGGCCTTGCTCACTCTCAAGCCACAACCCTGTAGCTCTCCCACAAAACACACACAGTCACTACACTTTACAGTGTGTCCCTGTGAAGTGCTTTGAGAAGTCTCGACGATGGGTAAGGTAAAGGTGGAGTAAAGTCAGGGAGGAAAAGGGGGAGAGGGAGGGAAGGGTGGTGGGGGGTTAAAATCAACAACAACAATAACTTTGATTTATAAAGCGCCCTCCACGCCAGACGGCATCTCAGAGCGCTTCGAAATCAGGGAGAGAATGGGGGGAAGCGGGAAGGGGAGGGAGGGAAAGAGAGAGAGAGAGAAAGAGAGAGTGAAGATGATAGAGAAACCTCTCTACAGCCTGAAATACACTCACACGCAGAGATAGATAGTGAGAGAGGGACAGATCTCTCTATCGCCTGAGGTACACACAAACACACAGGGAGAAGGTGAGAGAGACCTTTCTGAAGCCCAAGACACACTCACAGAGAGAGAGGTGAGAGACAGAGATCTCTCTTCAGCCTGAGATAGAGAGAGAGAGAGACACCTCTATACAGCCTATTATACACTTACAGAGAGAGAGAGACAGCGAGAAGGTGTGTGAGTGAGAGATATATGCCCAAAGCCTGACATATAGTGAGACAGAGTGTGAGAGAGAAGGGGTGTGTGAGAGATAGGATGAGAGAGAGAGAGACCTCTGCAGCCTGAGATACAACAAAAAAAACAAAATTGCATGTATAGAGTTAGTTCCTTTCAAGTCAGGAGGATGTCCCAATGTGCTGACACAGAGAGAGACAGAGAGAGACTGTCCCTTTCACGCCGTGGGCGTGAAAGGGACAGTGGCAGAGTGGATCCACAACTGGCTGCAAGACAGAAAGCAGAGAGTTGTAGTGAGCGGCTGTTTTTCAGACTGGAGGGAAGTGAGCAGTGGTGTGCCACAGGGATCGGTTTTGGGACCACTGCTCTTTGTAATCTACATAAATGATCTGGACTTGGGTGTAGCGAGTACAGTTTCCAAGTTTGTAGATGACACTAAGTTAGGGAGAATAGTAAATAGTGAGGAGGATAGTAACCATCTGCAAGAAGATATAGACAAATTGGTAAAGTGGGCAGACACATGGCAGATGAAGTTTAATGCAGAGAAGTGTGAGGTGATGCATTTTGGGAGAAGAAATGAAGGGAGGCAATATAGGCTAGATAGTACAATTTTAAATGGTGTGAAGGAACAGAGAGACTTGGGGATTTGTGTTAGTGACTCGTTGAAGGTGGCAGGACAGGTAGACAAGGCTGTTAAGAAGGCATATGGGATACAAGGCTTTATAAATAGGGGTATAGAATACAAAAGTCAGGAAGTGCTGACTAACCTCTATAAAACTTTGGTGAGGCCTCAGCTGGAATACTGTGTTCAATTCTGGTCACCACACTATAGAAAGGATGTGAAGACATTGGAAAGGGTACAAAGAAGATTTACTAGGATGGTGCCAGGATTGAGGGACTTCAGCTATGAGGAGAGGCTAGATAGGCTAGAGTTATTCTCTCTGGAACAGAGAAGATTGAGGGGAGACCTAATAAGATCATGAGGGGTTTCGACAGAGCAAATAGAGAAAAACTATTTCCACTCGTGGGTGAATCTGTGACTCGTGGTCACAGATTTAAAATAGTTTCAAAGCGAAGTAGAGGGGAGCTGAGGAGAAATATTTTCACTCAGCGAGTTGTTCGAATCTGGAATGCATTGCCTGAAAAGATGGTGGAGGCTGATTCGATAACAACTTTTAAAAGGGAATTAGATCTTTATTTAGGGAGAACAGGTCTATTAGGCTATGGGGAGCGGGCAGGGCAGTGGGATTGAATCGCTCTTTTCAAAGAGCCGGCACAGACTGGATGGGCCAAATGGCCTCCATTTGTGCCGTAAAATTCTATGAATATATGAGATGTCTCAAACACTTGATAATCCAGTGTCAAATGCAGGAAATATTATTAACAGACACAAGGGGGAACGGTCTGTGTGTGTGCGTGAGTGTGTCCCAGTGACTATCTGTGTCTGTGATTTCTGATGAAGCGCTCCGAGCCTCTCTGCTCCCACGCTATGGAACTGCATCCCACAATCCTTTCGCCTCGCCTCCTCCATTTCCTCCCTCAAGGCCAGTCTCAAGACCTTCCTCTTCGACTGTGCTTTCTGCTCCCCTCCTAACTCTTCCCCCCTCTCCTACTCTCCTTCCCCCTCCCCGCTACCCTTCCCCCACTGCTCGGGTCCCAACCTTGAGACGTCCCCCTCCACGTAAAAGGCGCTATATAAATGTAATTTTGTTGTTGTTTTTGTCCGGCGTGGAGGGTGCTATATAAATCAAAGTTGTTGTTGTTCACCAGGGACTGAGGCCTGTGTGTGAGAGACAAATATCAAATGCAAGGATTATCATTATTATATTTAAAAAGAAATTAGATCTTCATTTAGGGAGAACAGGACTGTTAGGTTATGGGTGGTGGGATTGAGTTGTTCTTTTCAAGGAGCCAGCACAGACTAGATGGGCCAAATGGCCTCCTTTTGTGCCGTAAAAGTCTATGATTCTATGATTCTATATATTATTAAAGAGAGACAGACACAGAGGCCTGTGAGTGTGTGTGTTTCACTCTCTGTCTGTGAGTGTATCTCAGGCTGTAAAGAGGATGATAGTGTCACTCTCTCCGTAGATAAGTGACCTTCAGTAATACAAAGAGACAGAGAGAGAAAGAGAGAAAGAGACCCCTCTTCAGCCTGTGCTACACTCACACATAGACACAGGCATCTGTTTCTGACTCTTTGACTGTCACACACACAGGTTCTGTTCCATCAGGAATCACAGACACTCACTGGAGGACACCCACACAGACCCCCTCCTAACACACCCACACAGCTCCCCCTCCCTGCACACATACACTGAGATCCTCCACACACATACTGCCCCCACCAACACACATTCAGCCGCCTCACAGAGACACACAGCCACACACACAAACAGTACCCCCCCCCCCCCCCCAAGACACACACACACACACACAGCCACCACACAGATACAGCACCCCCTCACACACACAGCCCCACCATATACAGCCCCCTCTCTCACACACACACACACAGCCGCCCACACACAAACACACAGCCCTAACAGCCACCCACACACACTCACAGCCCCCTCAGAAATACAGCTCCCTCACACACACTCAGCCCCACACACACAGCGCCCCCCACCCTCACACACATACAGCCACTTACACACACACAGCACCCCCCCCCACAAAAATATAGCCTCCCGACACATACAGCCCCCCTCCCGACATACTCACAACCCCCTCCTGCACACACTCAGCCCCCCCCGCACTCAGCCCCCACACACATACAACCCCCACCAAAACACATACAGCCCCCTCACACACACACTCAGCCCCCCCACATACAGCTCCCCTCACACAATGCCCCCCCCCCCACACACACAGCTCCCCCCACACTCAAAAATATAGCCTCCCCACACATACAGCCGCCCCCCTCTCGCAGACACTCAACAACAACAACAACAACAATTTACATTTATAGAGCGCCTTTCACGTCGGGAGGACGTCCCAAGGCGCTGCACAGGAGGCGTGTGACCCGAGCTGGGAGGGGAGTGTTTGGGAAGGGGTGAAACACGAAGGGGAGGTAAAAGAGTTCGGGGTGGAACAAAAGGCACGATCGAAGAGGAAAGTCTTCAAACCGGCCTTGAAAGAGGAAAGGGAAGAGACGAAATGGAGGGATTGAGGGATGGCATTCCATAGGGTGGGAGCGAAGAAACTGAAGGCCTGGCCTCCGATGGTGGGGCGGTTCGGGCGGGGGGCTTGGAGCAGGCCAAGTCCTGTTGAACGGAGGGTCTGGGTGGGCGTGTAGGGGGAGAGTAGGTTGGTTAAATAGGGCGGGGCAAAGCCGTGTAAGGCCTTGTAGGTGAGGACGAGGATCTTAAACTCGATCCTCTGGAGAATGGGGAGCCAATGGAGACGAGCGAGGGTGGGGGTTATGTGGTCACGGAGGCGGGTGCGGGATAGTACACGGGCTGCAGAGTTTTGGATGATCTGCAGCCTGTGAATGGAGGAACTGGGGAGGCCGACAAGGAAAGAATTTCCGTAGTCCAGCCGTGAGGTGATGTACGCGTGCACGAGTGTTTTGGCAGCGCGGGGGGTAAGATAGTTGCGGAGCCTGGCAATGTTGCGCAGGTGGAAATAGGCGGAGCCGGTCAAGGCGCGGATGTGGGGGAGGAAGGAAAGTTTTTGATCGAACATGATGCTGAGGTTCCTGATTGGCTTTGTGAGGTGGAGAGTACAGCCTTGGATGTTGAGGCTGGCAGCGCCCGATGTGCGGAGGCGCTGGCTTGAGCCAATCAGGAGGGCCTCGGTCTTATTCACATTCAATTGCAAAAAGTTGTCCCTCGTCCAGGACTCGATGTCGGACAGACATGCTGTCAGAACATCGATGGTCTGGGGGTTGAGGGATGAGGCAGAAAGGTATAACTGGGTGTCATCCGCATACATGTGGAAATTTACCCCATGTTTGCGGATGACATCGCCCAGAGGGAGCGTGTAAAGGGTGAAAAGGAGGGGACCGAGGACAGAGCCGTGAGAAACTGTGCTGGGGTTTGAAGAAAAAAATTGGAAGAAACAAAATGTAAACGGTGGGTCAAATAAGAATGGAACCAGTCAAGGACTGTGCCTTGAAGGTTGAGGTGGGAGGAAAGACGTTGAAGGAGGATGGTGTGATCGACTGTGTCGAACGCAGCAGACAGGTCAAGGAGGACGAGGAGGCAGAGGGAGCCCTGGTCACAGGCGGTTAGGATGTCATTTGTGACCTTGACCAGGGCAGTTTCTGTGCTGTGGATAGGGCGGAAACCTGATTGGAGGGGTTCAAGAAGTGAGTGATTTGAAAGGAAAGAGCGGAGCTGGGAGGCAACCACTCTTTCAAGGACCTTGGATAAAAACGGGAGGTTGGAGATGGGTCGATAACTTGATGGTTGCGACGCATCAAGGGAGGGTTTCTTCAGGATAGGGGTGATGGTGGCTGTTTTAAGGGAGGTGGGGACGGTGCCTGAGGAGAGGGAAAGGTTAATGGTGTCAGAAATGAGCGGGGCTAACAAATGGGCTAACACTCAGCACCCCCCACACACACTCAGCTCCCCCGCCACACATACACTCCTCCCCCCCACACACACGCACACTCAGCCCCCACCCCAAACACGCACTCAGTCCCCCCTCCACACACACATTCTGCCCCCCCAGAAACACTCAGCCCCCCCCCCACACACACTCAGCCCCCCCCACACACACACTCAGCCCCCCCCACACACACAGCCCCCCCACACACACTCAGCCCACCCCACACACACATTCTGCCCCCCCACAAACACTCAGCCCCCCCCACACACACTCAGCCCCCCCACACACACACAGCCCCCCCACACACACACTCAGCCCCCCCCCACACACACTCAGCCCCCCCCACACACACTCAGCCCCCCCCACAAACACTCAGCCCCCCCCCACACACACTCAGCCCCCCCCCCACACACACTCAGCCCCCCCCCACACACACTCAGCCCCCCCACACACACTCAGCCACCCCTACACACACTCAGCCCCCCCCACACACACTCAGCCCCCCCACACACACAGCCCCCCCACACACACACAGCCGCCCCCCCACACATGCACACTCAGCCAACAGTTATTTGTTAAATTCAAATCATGTCTTACAAACCTGATGATTCTTGTTCATAGAATTATATATCTTATTCTGCCCATCGTGTCTTTGCCAGTTCTTTGAAAAAATTTGTCCAAATCAACCACACAACCCTGTTCCCTCACTGTAGCACTCCAAAATCTGTCCTACCCAAATAACTATCCTAATATTGTAGCTCAGATGTTAGAGCACATGGTTTGTAAGCGAGTGTTTGATTCCAGGCAAAGTGACACCTTGGCCAAGTTTCCTTACTCCATGCGCCTGATAATAATCCCATGAAAAAACAAAATTGGTAATTTCTATCCACAATTCTTTTTGGGTAACCGCTGTGCGCAATTGGCTCCGTGTTTCCCCCCACAAACCATCAGTCAATTAACCTTTGAGTATATCCTAAGAAGTGCTTCTAGACTTCTAGAAGATGAGAAAAGCGCTATACCAAATGGAAAATTATTATTATTATTATTTCTCGCTTAAAAATGTTACTGAATCGGCTTCTGCCACACTTTCCGGCAATGCAGTCCAGATCCAAACCACTCATTGTGTGAAACAATATTCCCCTCCTTTTCCTCCATATTTAGCTTAACAGCTATTTGATATTAATGTTAACGGGTAACCGGCCCACTCTCCAGTGGAAACGATTTCTCTTTGTTTAGCCTATCGAAGTCTCCACTTACCCTTTCCCGATTCAAGAAGTATAATCCTAGCTTCCCTCATCTCTCTTCATAACTGAAGTCCCTCATTCATGGTTTCATCCTGGTAACGCTACTGTGCACCCCTCCAATGCCGTGACATTCTTACTAACGTGCTTTGCCCAAAACTGAAGCCAGTATTCCATCTGAGGCCTAACCAGTGTTTTAAAACGGTTCATCGTTACTTCGTGACATTTGTAGTTTTTGCCCCTAGTTACAAAGAATTGTATCTCGTTTGTTTTATTTAAGGGTTCATCTACAACTTCACAGATGTATCTGTATGAACCCCCTCTCTTCCCAGTTTCAGGTCACAGCTAAAGACCTCTCTCTTCGACCGAGCTTTTGGTCACCTTCCTGCCCCTGCCTCGGTCCTGGGATCCGCTATTGTGAAGTGCTCTGAGACTCCGTCCGGCGTGGAGGGCGCTATATAAATCAAAGTTGTTGTTTTTGGAACCGTTCCTCTCGGAATCATGTATCCAATCAAGACTGCATCTGTATCGGTTGTTTCAAGAACATGATCGATTCTTCAAGGGTGGCGAAGTACATTTCACTGGGCTGGTCACTGATCAGTCAGCGATTGCCATTCAACTCGGTTATATGGTAATATATATCATATCGTCAATCATCACTTATCTTCATCTACGCTATTTCAATTTAATCGACTGCTTTTCCCAGCAAAAATAACAAAATTCTTTTTTTTTAATGGTTTTGAACATTAAGTATCACTGCAATATTCCACAACTGTTTGTGGGATGCTGCTGTCTGCAGTTGGCTATGGTGCCTTGTCCACAAATGCATAGACAATTATCTTTACAGTAAAGCATTGTGACGTGCTTTCAGACATCCAGAAGACGTGACAAGTGCTATATCAAATTCAAAGATTTATTTTTGATATACACGTTATAGTATATTCTGTGAAACTTCTGGACTACATGATAAGCAGATATAT
Source organism: Hydrolagus colliei (assembly GCA_035084275.1). Taxonomy (NCBI): domain Eukaryota; kingdom Metazoa; phylum Chordata; class Chondrichthyes; order Chimaeriformes; family Chimaeridae; genus Hydrolagus; species Hydrolagus colliei. The sequence continues at coordinate 716,427 of CM068778.1, forward strand.
GTAATGCAAAGATTATTATTACTGTTATAGTAGCATGCTCTGATGTAGTGTTTCTGAAGAAAACACATTAAGCAATTCGCTTCAACGACCATGAATTCATTGACTGAGATATTGGCCGTGTTACAGGGAAAAATCTAATTTCTCTTCTTTTGAATTGTGACTTGGCGTCTTTTCAAATTACTTGAACAGGTACCAAGCCTCAGTTTACCATCAACAAGCCACCTCTATCAATGAAAGGTTAAACAGCTGGAACAAGAATGCTCAGTTATGGTTTCCTATTGTGTAATTGCTTATCCATGAACTGCTCTTCAACATACTTTACGCTTTAAATATGTACATTATTCTATTATGTGCATGCCCAGAGTTGATACAAGATACGTGTTTCAATGTTCACCAAAGATTTTCATTTTCTTACGAAAAGCAATGAAAGATTGCGAGATTCATTGGCCTCTCGGATTTCCTATGTGGGTTACAAAGGCGACTCAAACACCATTGATGCATCTGCCAGACAAGAATGGAACATGCATTAATTGCCAGGATTATTACTGACTACTAGTATATTCCCTGGTAGTCTAGTGGTTAGGATTTGGCGCTCTCAATGCCGTGCCCTGGATTTGATTCCTGATCAGAGAAGCATTTTATATTATTTTATGGGCAGCTTGTAGGCATGACAATTATATACATTGTTAAATAATTTGCTGCTCTAAAGCGACTTTCATGAATGGTGAGAAAATTGCCACAGAGAAGCATATTTTTGCTCACAGGTGAAAATACTATTTTTGCTGACTGGGAATTGAATCTGGGCTACAGCAGTATAAGTGCCAAATCCTAACTACTAGACCTCCAGGGACTTCGCTTGAAATGATAGTATTAATCATTATGTTTTGAAAACGCACTTTTTATCCCTTCTGAATGCGCTGTAAAGTGAATTGATGACATATTTGTAAATGGTAATCATGGTATGCAGTGTATCTCACTTCACACCTACACTAATAACAATAACAATAATAATAATCCTTTCATTTGATATAGTGCTTTTGATGTCCCCTTGACGTCTCAAAGCGCTTCACAGACAATTCTCTGAAGAGAATTGTCTGTGTATTTGTGGGCAAAAACACAGCAGCTAATTGCATACAACAATTCTGTTTTTTGGGGGAGGGATTATTATTAGGCGTGTGGAGTAAGGAAACCTGCCCAAGGTTTCACCCTGACTTGCCTGGATTCGAACACAGGTCTCGCGCTTGTAAGGCGAGTGCTCTAACCACTGAGCTACAGGAGACTTCAAACTTCTGATATCCGTATCTGCTGTGTGTGTCTGGTGTGTGCATTTGTGTGCTGTGTGTGCATATATGTGGTAGGTTGGTGAGTATGGTACATGCGTGTTGTGTGTCTGTGTTTGTGGGTGAGTGTTGGTTTGGTGGGTTGGTGGGGGTTTAAGTGCTGGATGATTACACTGTTTGAGATAAACCATAATATAGATGTGGCTCCACCACGTGTTCAATCGTAAAATTGAGGGGAACACCTTTAAACAGGAAAGTGTATGATGTTTGACTACAATCTCTATGTGAATGTTGATCTCTCCAATCAATTTTGCCTCATTCACATAATGTTAATATTTACGTTGATTAAAACCTATCGTGCTCAACTTTTATGATCGATATTTCTATTCTTAGAAAAAAAGTAATAATTTTCCAGATATAGTTGACACAAAGATTTCCTGTGAGTTTGTGAACATGATTATGAAGACTACTCAGGCTCCTTGATGTACTTCTGTGATGGTCCATTGGTTAGGATTCTGCGCTCTCACTGCTGCATCCTGGGTTTCATTCCTGCCCGAGGAAATATTTTCTGTATGGCCTGAATCTCTCAAATATCCTTGAGATTTATTCTCTCTGCAATCTACCACAATTCGACAATTAGCTGGCCATGTATGGTTTTTCCAATTTAATCCATTGAGATAATAGATGGCTTCACACGCGGTTCGTTGATTTTTGCTATCATTCGCACTTTGCAGTCTGGAACTGAATCAAAGTCCAAGCTGTCCTGGGTTCAATTTGTGGATGAGTCAAACATTAGGCAAGTCGTTAAGTTCAATAATTATTATTGGGATTCTTATGAGTTCATGTTAATATGAATATAGTATCCCCTACGTGTTTCACACCTTCTAGAACACTTCCCTCCCAGCTCGGGTCACACGCCTCCTGTGCAGCGCCTTGGGACGTCCTCCCGATGTGTAAGGCGTTTTATAAGTTTAAGTTGTTGTTGTTGTTGCTAGATCAAATGAGTAAATGAACCTCACAATAGGGTTAATAGGTAACCATAAGACGGCTTCAACATTGAGACAAATATAAGCATTTTCTACAATTTGCTGGAAAAAATACATAGGGCATCAAAGTTATATTGAGGAAAGATTTCTTCACTCAGAGGGTAGTGAATTTATGGAATTCATTATCCCAGAAGGCAGTAGATGCTCAGTCCTTTAACATTTGAACTTTTGCCATGTCTGCAAATCTTTGATTAGGAAAGATATATAGAAGCCGGAAAAAACGCTATATCAAATTCAAGAATTATTATTATTTTAAATGTAACCATGCGATACATGTGTGATACCAGCGATCAATCGCTCACTTCAACAGCAATTGGAATATTTTGCCAATTATTAGCATAACAGAAATAAAGTTTTCTCTCTTGCTGATTTTTGGATGTGGCACACTCAGTGGCTGAAAATACAATGGAATAGAATATGCAGTTACATTTCTACAGCAGTTGTTAATGACACAATAGTCCAAGTTGCAATTGCTGATTTGAACTCCAAGCTGTAGTGGAAGCTGATAAGTTTAGAAAAACGAAAGAAGACCAAACACTGGTGGTCTTGAGACTGATCTTGAATGAATTGAGGAAGAAAGAAAGACAGTAGCCTCTCAAAGGCTAGCACTGGTACACTTTTTTGGCTTTCAAAATAAATCAGAGAACTTAAATTATCTTGACTGAGAATGGTTGAATTTGTAAAATTCTGTTTAGAATATTTTATGGGAGTGTCTTGATTCAATATTACAATAACACCAACAACAACAAAACTTGTATTTGCATAACGCCCTTCATGCCAATTCAAATGATTAATGAAAAGTAGAACAAGCATCAACTATGGAAACACTGGGCAGGGGAACGGCAATGTACCATTAAGATCCTGCTCCTGATGACATGCCAAGGGCACCTGATGGACGCTGTGACTGTGTGTCCTAAACAATTTACTTTCACATGTTCTACACTGCTCACCAACCCTCCCACGCAACACTAATTGGGTACCATATACAGTAGTTTGGATAGAAGTCTCAAAATAGCGCCACTCAACGTCTCCATTTTACCAGATATTTACCGGCTTTTTTCAATTCTTCTCTAAATTTAGCCTGAGTTATAGCATAAATAAAAGTGTTTGTGCAGCTACCGAGAAACTGCAGCATGCAACCGCTTTGATACAGAAGATATACTGGATCAGTGTACCCTGAGTAAGAAAAATAGTTTGCAATTTGTCTATATAGGTAGTAAACAAAATAAATCATCCACAAAACTATAAAACTCCCAGATATAGCGAAGAGAATTACGATGGATCTTTTCCTATTGATCATCTCGGAATCATTGGCATTTTCAGATTTGTTTTTGCTGAGCAGACGTTTGCGTACTCTGTTTGCCATTAGTATGTGTCTGATGGTCAAAGTGTTGAACAGCAAAATCAGAACGAAGGCAACACAAGGGGTCAGTAATGTCCAAGACCAGGAATAAACTTCCCAGGCCTGTGAATCATAATAACTTTGTGTTATCTTGCAGAACCACGATGAATTGTTAATGATATACCAAGGCTGAAGAGTGAAATACCAAGGAATATTTCTGGAGCAACTCAGAGCACAAACTGTTCCTATCACCACAGCCGCTGTTCTCTCAGTGCAATAATTCATTTTTAGTTTCTCACAGCAAATGGCTACAAAGCGATCAAAGGTAAAGGCCACTGTGAGCCACACAGAGCAGTCAGTGGCTGCACAAAGCAGACTAGTCCCGAAGGAACACACTGGAGTCAGGTCCAGGAAACAAATTGGGAAATAAAGATAATTCAGTCGAGTCAATATCACATCACTGATGATAACCAGCAGATCGGCCGATGACATGGAAACCAGGTAGCAAGTGATACATCTGGAGAGACCACACCTTCCCCGGGAGAGGATCACAATCGCAGTTACGTTGACTGTAATAAAGATGCAACTGAATTACTTACCAATTCTCACCACAAGCATCAGCGTAAAACCAATGTGTTGCACTTTGCATCGTGTCGCTCAGCGGTGAGGGCACTCACCTTACAAGCGAGAGTGAGTCCTGAGTTCGATTCACGGCAGGGAAAAACCTGGGACAACTCACCTTACTGCACACAACTCAAAATAATCACTCGAAAAAAAGACAATAATAACTCGGTTACTTCAATCCACGGCTGTTTGTGGGACACTGCTGTGCACTTTTGGCTGCCGCGTTTCCCCACATATGTACACTCACTTTGCAGTATATACTGTGAAGTGCTTTGAGATGTTTAGAAGACATCAGAAACGCGAAATCAAATGCAAAGATTATTGTTATTATTATAAATGCTTCGTCAAAACAGAAGAGGTGAATGCATTGTCAATAATCGAATAAACTTGGAACCTGAGATAATCTGGTCTTTCTAATTTGCAATTGAATCACTTCAGAAATACAATCCATTAAATATTATCAACCTAATGCTTCTCACCTAAAAACAAAATGCCCACGACTAACCTACGGTCAAATAATATATGGTGAAAACCTTCATTTGTATTTGTATTAAGGTTCGGTTGAAACCCAAGTCGACATTTAAACTTACGAGAGAAACTTGATCAACCTGATACGATTATTCACCTTCCTCTTTCCATAGATGTCACTTGGCTCAGTGGCATCTGTATTTATTTTAGCTTTGCAGCAACTGCAGTAATGTTTTGCCTTTTGATCTCATACTGTTGGTTTGAGTTGTGGTTTGGTGGTGAGGGGCTATTGTGCATTCAACAGTGTGTTCCTTTGGATGCGATGCGAACTCGAGAACCACCTCTGCATCATTGGGTGAACTTAAAGGATCCTGCGACATTGCCGAGAAATGAAAGGGTGTTTCTCTGTATCTGGGCTAATATTGAATAACCAATATTGTTTATCCCCTTGATGGCTATTAGAATGTTAATGTAATTCCTCACCTATAAAATAGACATTCACTGCAATTTTCACGATATCCAACGAATGCACATTTAGTTCGCTGTATCAATTGCATTAATTCTTACAATGTTAGTGTGTAACACTTTAAAATTGATGGAAAGATATGCAGAGAAAGCACAGTACACGTATATCATTTATCCTTGTACATGCATCAGATAACTAGTTTTATGTGTTCTCAATCGTGTTGTCATGAGTAACGAAATGAGATTGGTTTCTACTTAAATAAATTTATGTTATACAACCATCATCGGCACTTTACTTCACTTAACCCAGACCAATGCTGTTCTGCTGATGTAGAGGAGGAGACGATGCGATTGATAATCCTTGCAGCAACTTTTCCACATATTTGAGGCGTCTCAAGCGGTTCCCAGAACATCCTGTAAATTAAATAGCGGCAGCCAATTGCACACAACAGTGTCGCATAAACAGTGGAGGGTAGAATAGACCAATTTATCCTGATTTTGTTTGTAGGAAAGATTACCCTGACACACACTTCCCTCAAATGGTTAACAACCAGGTTCCAACTTACCGCTATGTAATCATGGGTGCTTGAAGCAAGGAAACTGCTGGGAATTGAACCCAACTCTATCACATGAAAGGTGGGTGATCGAACAACTGATCTACAGGACTCCACGGTACTTTAGCAACTACAACAACAAAATTACATTGATAGAGCGCCTTTTATGTCGGGAAGACGTTCCAAGGCATTGAAAAGTTAGGTCGGGACCAGAGCAAGGGGGGAAGAGTCACAGTAGGGGCAGTGGGAGGAGACTAAGAAAGGGGAGAGAATTAGAAGACGGGCAGAAGGCATGGTTGAAGAGGAATGTCTTGAGACTGGCATTGAAGGAGAAAAGGAAGGAAGCGAGGCGAAGGGAATGTGGGATGGAGTTCCAGAGTGTGGGGGCAGAGAGGCTTTGGTCACCTTTCTCCCCCTGCCTCTGGCTCTCCCCCAGGTTCCATTATTTAGAGGAGCTTTAAGTTGCCAATCGGTGTGGAGGGCACTGTATAAATTGACGTTGCTGTTGTAGATGGGGAAGCAGTGGAGACGGGCGAGCATGGGAGTCATGTGGTCATGGAGCATAGTGTGGAAGAGTACACGAGCTGCAGTGTTCTGAATAATCTTCAGATTGTGACGAGAGGAGCTGGGAAGGCTGACGAGGAGAGAGTTCTCTTAGTTGAGCCTAGATCTGGTGAATGTGTGGACAAGTGTTTCGGCAGCATGGTGGGTGAGGTATTGGTGGAGTCTGACAATCTTGCGGAGGTGGTGGAAGGCAGTACTGGTCATGACGCGGATTTGTGGGAGGAAGGACAGTTCAGGGTTGAACAAGACGCCGAGATTCCTGACTGGGTTCGAGAAGTGGAGAGTACAGCCTTGAATGTTGATGTTGCCAGTGCCTGAGGTGCGGAGATGCAACGCGAGCCAATCAGGAGCCAATTTAAATGTTTGCTCGATGAAACTTTGTCTTTTATGCCTATCAATTGTAGAGGCCTCACCAATTGTGCTGTTGTAGTAAATTTAATTGTAAATCCAAGACAAAATGCCATTCAATACCATACAACAAGAAAACTACAAAATTATATTTCTAGAGCGCATTTGAGAATTCAACATATTTATGGAGCACTGAAATGATATTGCAATAAAATAAATATAGATGAGGTAGACACTCTACCTCCCCATATGTAACCATTACTGACACACCAAAATAGATTGAGTACATTTACATATAAGCATAAAACCTATTTTGTTTTATTTCAAATACATACCAGGAACACCGACAACAGCCAGAATGGGGTAGTAAATATACATGACCTGGTAGATCGTATAAGGTTGATACACCTTTTCTGAAAAACTGTGATATTTCTTCATGTTGAAAAGGGTCGGATGGACTAAATTCAATACATTGGACAGACTTTAATTTATACAGTAAAAGCAAGAAGTCCCAAGAGGCTGCACTTAGATTATTTCCAGTAATTTAAACACTACTCTCCTGGGGTTAGAGTGTAAGCAGAGACTTCAGGCAGCAGGATAGAAGGTTGTTGTTTAGCAATTGAACCACATAATCAAGGTAATATCGGTTGTCCATTTCCTCCCACATACATGTCCACACATTGTCAGGACACCAGGTTTGACAAAAATGCTAGAATGGCTCATCAGCAGGACATATTAACAATAATGGTAATTCGTGCATTTGATATAGCTCCTGATCATCAAAAATAACAACTTTGATTTATATGGCGCCCTCCACGCCGGACGGCATCTCAGAGCACTTCAAAATAGTGGATCCCAGTACTGAGCCAGGGGCATGGGTAGAAAGGTGACCAGAGGCATGGTCGAAGAGAAAGGTCTTCAGCTGAGAACTGAAACTGGCAAAATAGAGGATGAGGTGAAGAGACTGAGGAAGGCAATTCCAGAACCTCGGAGAATAGTGGCTGAAGGCACAGCCACCGAGGATGGAGTGGAGGACTTGGGGGACATGGAGGAGGCCAGACCCGGTGGAGCGAAGGCAACAGGTTCCGGCTTGAAGAGAGAGGAGATTAGAGAAATGGGGGGGTGCAAAGGATTTGAAGACAAGGGTGAGTATGTTGAAATCGATCCTCTCACAGATAGGAAGCCAGTGGAGGCTGGGAAGGGCTGGGTAATGGGGGAGCAAAGTTTGGTGTGGGTGAGATCGCGGGCGGCAGAGTTCTGAATCAGTTGGGCTCTGTGGATTGTGGAGGAGGGGAGAACGGCGAGATGGCATATAATGGAATATAATAATATATAATAATCCTTGCATTTGATATAGCGCTTTCCACATCTTATTTATGTCCCAAAGCGCTTCACAGAATATACTGTAAAGTGAATTCACTGTATATATTTGTGGGAGAAATGCGGCAGCCAATTGCGCACAGAAGTGTCCCACAAACTGTCGTGGATTGAAATGACCAATCTTTTATTGTTGTGGTTTTTTTGGAGGGATTATTATTAGGTGTGTGGAGTAAGGAAACTTGCCCAAGGCTTCGCCCTGACCTGCCTGGATTCAAACATAGGTCTCCCCAGCTTGCAAACCAAGTGCTCTAACCATTGAGCCACAGGAGCTCCGGTGAGAGGGCATTGGAATATAATAATATAGTCCAGCTGTGAGGTGACAAAGGCGTGGACCAGGGTTTCAGTGTCTTTTGGGGTGAGGTATTGCTGGAGACGAGCAATCCGTCGGAAGTGGAAGAAGTTGGTGCTGGTGAGGGATTGGATGTGATAGACAAAGGACAGTTGAGGTTCTAACCTGATGTCTAGGTTGCGCACAGATTCAGAGAGTTTTAGGGACAGACCAAGAGGTTTTAGGAGATGAGAGCCATGGGAATGGAGACGTTGATGAGAACCAAAGAGTATGGGCCTTCGTCTTGTCAACATTCAGCTGCAAGAAGTTTGCGCTCATGCAGCTCCTGATGTCTGACAGGCAGCTGACAGAACATGAGAGGACTGGGGGTTGCAAAGTGAAGTGGGGAAATAGAGTTGGATGTCATCCACATACATGTGGAAGTGTGCCCCATGTCTGTGGATGACATCACCAAGAGTAGATGAGGAAGAGATGGATCCTTGGGGTCCCCCACATGGTGAGCGCAGGAGGAAAAAACGTTTTTGGTGATGTACTGCTGGCGGTTTGTGAGGTAGGACTCGAACCAGGCGAATGTGGTTCCACTGATCGCATCTTCTAGACGCCTCAAAAGTGCTTCACAGAAAATGCTGTAAAGTGAGTTGACTGTGTATATGTGGGGGCAACGTGGCAGCCAATTGTGCACAACAAAGTCCCACAAACAGCAGTGATTGAAATGACCCTTTGTTTTTTTTGTGGGACTATTATCAGGCATGTAGAGTAATGAAATTTGCCCAAGGTTTCACCCTGGGGGGAATCGAACGCATGTCTCCAGTTAATAAGGCGAGTTCTCCAGCCACTGAGCTACAGGACTCCATGGTGCAACCTAAAAGCTGGGGAGGTGTTGCTTGCAATGACTAGCTCTGCCAATCGAGCTGGTAAACAGTTACCCTAATACACACTCAAGAGCTATTTTCCTTGGTCCTTGTCAACCTGCACCTAACACTTTCCTCACCGCAGCCGCTTCCTATTTATTGGCAACCAATCCGCCGCATGGCTTGGGGCTGTATTTTACAAGTGGATCCACGGAAATCTCTGCAATTATGCTATTTCCATAAAAGTCACTTGTAATAAAGGAACTGCAATAGATAAGATGTGCTGATAATACTAGTGATCCTTGCATTTCATACGGCACTTTTCACATCTTCTAGACAGGTCACATCACTTCACAGAATATACTGTAACGTGAAGTGACTGCATAGTTCTCAGAGAAACGTGGCAGCCGATTGCTCACAGTGTCTCACAAACAGCTGGGGATTCACGTGACTAATGTTTGATTGTTTTCTATCCTGATGGATAATAAGTATTCAAAACGAGCTGGGATTCATGCGTCCCACCAGAACATGGGAATCCCAGGAATATATTGATAGAAGGGATCGTCATAGATCCCTTCTCTCCTGCTCACCTGATTCCGGAAAGTGTTCAACCTTAGTTTGGCAAGAGAGTTCAATAAGGTCACTGGAGTCTAACCAGCTAAAATCTCATATTTTCCCTTCGGTATCGCTGTCTGGTAAGCTTCCCGCTGTGAGTCCAGCTAGGACCACCCTGACCGTTAGTGGTTTGGATTGTAGGCTTACCAGGAGCTGAGTTGGATGATTCCCGACCCCACCTCCCCCAGTAATTGGTGTAACCTTCCAGTTGCTGCTGCCGCTGATGATGATGAGGCTGTGATGTCGTCAACACTCTACTGGAATATTACATTCCCGCCCAGCTCAGGAACATGAACACCGAGACTAAGACAGACGACTGGCTCGATTGGTCACATTGTCCACATCTGTTCACGTTGGCGCCATTTCCCATTTGCACGCTGTTTCATCAAAGTTTATGTCAAGTAATGAAATCCATTCAGTGGCAGTTTTACTTGTGTGGCTGACACATCATTTACATCTGTTTAGTGGTTACAGATGATTTGATCTCTCATCGAATATTAAAAATATAATAATCCAATTGTAGTACTGACCATGACTGCATTTTTAGCAAATTTATTAAGTTGCCTGAATCTTGTCCATATCTCAAGGATTGACCAACAATTACATTTTTTAAATCGTTTTATTTGTTGCCATAAACAAGTTGCTAATGACGACAAGCATTATATCATATGGAAAAATACATTTACATGTAGCAGTGCTACTTCCTCAGAACAAAATTGTGACACTTTCCTATGTTGTCATTTGAAGATGTTTGAGGAATCTCAATAGTGTGACAAGAGAATTATAATACTAATACTACTAATAATAATCCTTGCATTTGATACAGTACTTTTCACATTTTCTAGACGTCACGAAGCGCACCACAGAATAAACTGTAAATTGAATTGACTGTAGATGTGAAGCACAGTCACCAATTGCACACAGCAGTGTCCCCACAAACCGTCATGGATTGAAATGACCAATTTTATAATTGTGTTTTTTTTGGAAGGTTTATTATTAGGCGCATGTGTGTGGAGTAAGGAAAATTGCCCAAGGTTTCTCTGTGATCTGCCTGGATTTGAAACACAGGTCTCATGTTTGTAAGGCGTGTTCTCTAACCACTGAGCTTCAGAACACGAAGATGCTGTATCAAATGCACTGATTCATATTCTGTTGGGTTACAAGGCAATTCGCGCATGTTAATAGTTTTGTACGATGCTGCGATGTGTTAGCCTTCCTTTCAATGGTGATCAACCCATCTCCAACCTCCCGTTTTTATCCAAGGTCCATGAAAGAGTGGTTGCCTCCCAGCTCCGCTCTTTCTATTCATCTCACTCACTCCTTGAACCCCTCCAATCAGGTTTCCACCCAATTCACAGAACAGAAACTGCCCTGGTTAAGGTTAAAATTACATCCTATCCGCCTGAGACCAGGGCTCCCTCTGCCTCCTCGTCCTCCTTGACCTGTCTTCTGCGTTCGACACAGTCAATCACACCATCCTCCTCCAACATCTTTCCTCCCACCTCAACCTTCAAGGCACAGTCCTTGACTGATTCCATTCCTACCTGACCCACCGTTTACACTTTGTTTCTTCCAACGGCTTTTCCTCAAACCCACGCACAGTTTCTCACGGCGTCACTCAGGGCTCTGTTTTAGGTCCCCTCCTTTCCACCCTTTACACGCTCCCTCTGGGCGATGTCATCCGCAAACATGGGGTAAATTTCCACATGTATGCGGACGACACCCAGCTGTACCTTTCTGCCTCATCCCTCAACCCCCAGACCATCGATGTTCTGACAGCATGTCTGTCCGACATTGAGTCCTGGACGAGGGACAACTTCCTGCAATTGAACGTGAGTAAGACCGAGGCCCTCCTGATTGGCTCAAGCCAGCGCCTCCGCACATCGGGCGCTGCCAGCCTCAACATCCAAGGATGCACTCTCCACCTCACAAAGCCAATCAGGAACCTCGGCATCATGTTCAATCAAAAACTCTCTTTCCTCCCCCACATCCGCGCCTTGACCGGAACCACTTATTTCCACCTGCGCAACATTGTCAGGCTCCGCAACTATCTTACACCCCGCGCTGCCGAAACACTCGTGCACGCGTACATCACCTCGAGGCTGGACTATGGAAACTCTCTCCTCGTCGGCCTCCCCGGTTCCTCCATTCACAGGCTGCAGGTCATCCAAAACTCTGCAGCCCGTGTATTATCCTGCACCCACCTTCGCGACCATATAACCCCCACCCTCGCCCGTCTTCACTGGCTCCCCATTCTCCAGAGGATCGAGTTCAAGATCCTCGTCCTCACCTTCAAGGCCTTACATGGCCACGCCCCGCCCTATTTAACCCCTACAAGCCCACCCGGACCCTCCGTTCAGCAGGACTTGGCCTGCTCCAAGCCCCCCGCTTGAACCGCCCCACCATCGGAGGCCGGGCCTTCAGTTTCTCCGCTCCCACACTATGGAATACGATCCCCCAATCCCTCCATCTCGTTTCTTCCCTTTCCTCTTTCAAGGCCGGTTTGAAGACTTTCCTCTTCGACCGTGCCTTTTGTTCCACCCCAAATTTTTCGACCTCCCCTTCGTGTCTCACCCCTTCCCAAACACTCCCCTCCCAGCTCGGTTCACGCGCCTCCTGTGCAGTGCCTTGGGACGTCCTCCCGATGTGAAAGGCGCTCTATAAATGTAATTTGTTGCTGTTGTTGATGTTGCTCCACCACAATCCACAAAATCTATCTAATCCAAAACTCTGCCACCCACATACTCACCCGCACCAAGCTTCGCTCCCCCATTACCCCAGTGATATTATATTCTGCCAATGTTTGTAGTGAGGTTACAATACAAAAATCCCGTGTTTGCCTCAAAACTCACTTGATGAAGAAACTTAATGGAGATAAGGCATTCAGGTTCATGAAATTGAAAATTAAAACACAGAAATGATTACCTTCATCATGTCTGTCAAGACATTTCATTAATATGTTGATCCGCTGTGCACCATCCAAACATAGAGCAGAATTCATTTGCATAAACAATTGACTCTTCTGCTTTTAAAATGAGAGGTTTGCGAAAGTGATCAAAACCAAAACCTTTATGTGGAACAACTCGGCAACTAGTTCACTGACAACACATTTAGGTGAATAGTTTGAAATACAGTTAGACATATAGGGGTTACTTAAATGTGGATAACTATCAGGTTTACCAATCAGAAACATTTCACTGCGACAATGATTTTGAGTAATGTTCACCATTTTCGCTGTTGCCAATTTCATCAGTTAAATTTGCAGATGCTCGTTAGTTATCTGATGCTTTGCTCTAGGGTTACAATTACAATAGCTGACATAAACCTTATATTGACGCTACTCTATCTGTCATTCTGGCATTCACTCAGACAGTGGTTTGACATCATACGAACATGTGCAACAGGTTTAGGATCCCAATTTTTGTAACAGAAGTTGCTGGGGAAACTCAGCAGGTCAGGCAGCATCCATAGAGAAAAAAGAGGCCGGGTGGGATGAGGTGTAGTGAAGGTAGCTGTCTGTGTTGTTGGATTGGTAAAAGATGTCTGTGGACAGGCTGATGTCTGTGGACAGCCTGATGTAGAGATGGTGAAGTCGAGGAAGGGAAGGGAAGTGTCAGAGATGGTCCATGTAAATTTTATGGAGGGGTAGAAGGTGGAGGCAAAGTTTACAAATGCCTCCAGCTCACTGCATGAGCAGAAAGCAGCCCTGACACAGTCATCAATAGACCTGAGGAACAGGTCGGAGAGCGGGCCTGAGAAGGACTGGAACGAGGAATGTTCCAGGTGGTCAAGGGGGAGAGGAAGCTCTTATGGCCTGAAATTGCTGAAATCAATGTTGAGTCCAGACGGCTGTAGTGTCCACAGTAGATGGATGAGATGCTGTTCTTCAAGCTTTCGCTGTGCGTTACTGAAACAGCGCAGGAGACCGTGGATCGAAAGATCAGCCTCTGAATGTGAGGGCAAGTTGAAATGGAGGGAGACAGTCTATTTTCAACCCATCAGTTAACATTCTTTTTCCTTTGTCTTCATTGTCTTCCATGTTCTGCCTCTCCCCCTCTAATGTGTTTAAAAACCTCCCCCTCCAAACAAGCCCCAGTTCTGATGAAGGGTTATAGACTCGAAACGTTTACTCATTTCCTTTTCTCCATGGATGCTGCCTGACTTGCTGAGTTTCCCCAGCAACTTCTGTTTCAGATTCCCAGCATCTGTAGTACATTATGTTTTGTTTTTCCCAATTTTTATAGATAGATATCAAGTATTCATCTATCTATTTATCGAGGGATAAACGGGTCATTCTTGAATTGGCGGGCAGTAACTGGTGGGATGTGACCCTCTGCCATCTACCCCCAAACCTACCACCATCTTCTACCGCCCATGGAAGAAGATACGCCCACAAACTCTCTCCGCTGCCTTGGAACTCTCTCCGAACTTCTCTTCCTCTGGCCCACCTCCTGCACTAACCCATCCTCCGCACTCACCCAGCTCAAAAATACCCTCCACCACATTCAACTCATGCCTCCCCTCACCTCCCGAACTGCCTCCTACTCCCGAACTTCATCCTGGTTCACCACCCACCTCCGTTCCCTCAAGGGCCAGGTGTGGGCCGCTGAACGTACCTGGCTCAAATCCGGCCTCACGGTCCACCAGAATATCTGGCTGGACCTCACATCCTCCTACCGCTCAGCCCTGTCCTCCGCCAAATTGTCCTTCTACTCGAAGATAATCCTGGAGGCAAAGGACAACCCCCGGCTTCTCTTCTCCACCAACCATCTCCTCTGTCCACCCCACCTCGCCTTGCAGATCCTCTCTCGAACTCCCAATGTGAGGACATGCTGGATTTCCTTGTGTCCAAAATTGAGGGAATCCGCTCTGTGGTCACTATTCACCCGACTTCCAACCCGTCCCCACCTGCCTCCCATCTCCTACCCACCCCTCCTTCGAGAACCTCGACCCTGTCTCCCCATGCTCCGTCATTGAGACCATCTCCACGATGAAGCTCATCACCTGCTCCCTAGATCCCATCCCTACCCCTCTCCTCACCTCCTGTCTAGCCCCTCTAGCCCCTATAATCACTGACACTATCAACATGTCCCTCTCATCTGGGACTGTTCCCACTGCCTTCCAAACCGCCACTATCACTCCCATCCTAAAAAAGCCTTCCCTTGATTTGTCGCAGCTATCTAGCTACTGGCCCATCTCAAACCTCCCCTTCCTTTCCAAGGTCCTTGAAAGAGTGGTTGCCTCCCAGCTCCGCTCTTTCCTCACACAACACTCACTCCTCGAACCCCTCCAGTCGGGTTTCTGTGCCTCCCACAGCATGGAAACTGCTCTGGTCAAGGTCACAAACGACATCCTGACCATTTGTGACCAGGGCTCCCTCTGCCTCCTCGTCCTCGACCTATCCGCTGCCTTTGATACCGTGGACCATGGTATCCTCCTCCACCGCCTCTCCTCCCTCCTCAACCTGCAAGTATCTGTCCTCGAATGGTTCAGATCCTATCTCTCCCACCACCTTCACTTCATCTCTTCCAATGGCTTCTCCTCCAGCCCCTGCACAGTCACATGCGGCGTTCCCCAGGGCTTTGTCCTTGATCCCCTGCTCTTCACCCTCTACACTCTCCCCCTGGGCGACACTATCCGTAGACATGGGGTAAATTTCCACATGTACACGGATGACACCTCAGCACCTCAGGCGCTGACAACATCAGTGTTCAAAGCTGCTCTCTCCACCTCTTGAAGCCAATCTGGAATCTGGGTGTCTTGTTTGGCCCTGAGCTATCCTTCCTCCCCACACTTGCTCCATGACCGGCACAGCCTTCTATCACCTCCGCAATATTGCCAGACTCCACCACTACCTCACCCACCACGCTGCCCAAACCCTCGTCCACGCCTTTATCGCTTACAGGCTCGACTATGAGAACTCTCTCCTCATTGGCCTCTCCAGCTCCTCCCTTCACAGGCTGCAGATCATTCAGAACTCTCGTGTACTCTCCCATACCAGGCTTCACGACCACATCACCCCCACCCTCGCCCATCCCCACTGGCTCCCCGTCACCCAGAGGATCCAATTCAAGATCCTTGTCCTCACTTTCACGGCCTTGCCCCCGCCTATCTCTCTGACCTACTGTCTCCCTATCAGCCGCCCGCACCCTCCATTCAGCAGACTCAGGCCTGCTCCGTGTCCACCTCCCTAACCCCCCAACCCTCGGCGGCCGGGCTCTCAGCCTCTCTGCTCCCACACTGTGGAACTCCATCCCGCAGCCCCTCCCCCTCGCTTCCTCCCTTTCCTCCTTCAAGGGCAGTCTCCAGACCTTTCTCTTTTTGACCGCGCCTTTGGCTGCCCAACTAACTCTTCCCCCTCTCCTACTCTCCTTCCCCTGATCCCCCACCTCCAACACCCCCCACCCACCCCTTGGGTCCCGACCAAATGTATGAAGGCATGTTCCCCAGCTTGCAATCCAGAGAGCGACATTCAGCATTTGTGAACAAAATTACATTTATAGAGCAACCTTGACCTCGGGAGGATATGCCAAGGCGCTGAACGGTTAGGCCTCAGAGTTTTCTCATCAATGCTGTGATGTATGGACACCTGCCTTCACTGTGGTGGGAGCAGCACACAGTTTATACAATGCGAGTAGCCTTCCTGCACTTAGTCCATGGACCCAAGCGAGGGACATTTCACCTTCAGCTGATTATATTTCAACAGTAAACTCAGCGCCCACACAGGGGTCTCAAAGCCTTGGTTCTTCCCATGATGCATCCAATAGTGTCTGTGATTAGTTAAGCAGGTGGGGTGCACCTATCGAAAGTGTATTGCGGGGAGTTTCATGTGAAAGTAGGGACATATCTCCATCTCCCCGTTGATTCACATAGAGTAACAGCAATTTGTATTAACCCATGGTGACATCTCTGATAACATAGGCAATGGATTCATCATGGATGAGACAATGAGCTGCCCATAAATTAAATCCTCATGGTATATTGCGCAATTTGGGGAGAGTAAATGCTTTGCACACGGGTGAAACTCTTCCAGGATCATGTGTTAAAATTGCTCAATGAAGCATTCTCCTTTGATTTATATAAGTATCTGTTTTATGCTCTTTTATGCTCTCATCTGTTAGCGTCAGCCACTGCCTGTACCAAAAAGAGGACTCTTTTTTGGGTGTGAAGATGGCAATTCCGATAATTCAAACAATTCTAATGATTTACTACCCGATTCTTGCTGCTGTTGGATGTCCTGGCAAGTGATTTGACCAAATCGTTATTTAGATGAATATCCAGGACAGTTTGCAGCCTGACACAGTTCAGAAATCTCATCTCTGAATAAGGAAGTTGTTGGTTTTACCCCTATTTAGGGGCATAGACATTGGCGACTGACATTTGCATGAAGCTCGAGTGGATGAGTTCCATTGTTGGAAGAGCATCACTTGGAATAAATATTTTACAATCAATTGCTGTATTGCATCTTTAGATACTAAAGGTTATTCAGCACTAAAAGCATACGGCAAAAAAGAAAATTATAAAGTCAATGCGTTTTGAGAATATAGCTATCTTGGCGATATAAAAACACAATAATAATTTGGTTACTTAATCATCTGTTTGTGGGACACTACTGTGTGGAATTGTCTGTGGTGTTTCACCCACATAATGCTGAAAATGAGACCTCCAGTTGGTGGATTGGGGAGTCTGGCTGTCAGTGAGTTAGTGAGGAACAAGGCAAAGGATGGAAAAAGAATGTTGTAAGAAAAGACAGCCTTCCATTTGTACATGTTTAAGATCATATACACTATTCGAGAAGAGAAATACATTTCTCTTGATGTCCTGAACAACAATATCTGAGGTAAAGTTGGTCACTCACTGGATGGCAGTTGTGTGCTGGGTAACTACAGCATTGGCTACAAACACCATCTGTTCTATCAAATCCTTGCTGGCTTTCAGAGGTTTGGACGAAACCAAAGAGGATTGCTCTATGACATGCAACCGGTCATTGCTATTGTATCTATAAAATGGTATTAATATAGATCAGTCAGAAACTGTTCCTTTCCTTTACAAATCGGGAAATTATAGTACACAAACCTATAGGATCCATTAGAATCTATCTGATGACTAATGTAGAAATGGTGTTCAGATTAAATAATGATCTAAAGGTGAGAACTGAGACGAGCCGTTCATCTTTAATGCAACACGCAAATCAACATCGTCTCTTCTGGTTAATAACACGCCTTCAGATTCAAAAGCTCAAATTGATATATTTGTAGTTCAGTGGTTAGAGCAATCGCCTCACAAGTGAGAGACTTTGGTTAAATTCCATGCAGGGCGAAACATTGGGCAGGTTTCCTTGCAACAACAACAACATCACATTTATAGAGCGACTTTCACATCGGGAAGACTTACTCCCCATGCATAATTATCATCTCTCCAAAAACAATTGGTCAATTCAATCCACGACTGTTTGTGGTCACTGCTGTGCTCAATTGACTGCCGCATTTCACCCACAAATATACAGTCAATTCACTTTAAAGTATATTCTGTGAAGCGATTTGAGGCACCTAGAAGATGTGAAAAGCACTGCACCAAAGGCAATAATTATTATTATTATGTGTAAGGATCCCCCCAAATCGCATCTGGTCTAAGCTTCAAACTATGTTTGTGTGTCATCCTGGCTCAGTTATTTGCAGTCTCACCTCAGAGTCAGACGATTAGCCCTCTGCAGTCATGTCGCATGGTGCTTAGAGCATTTGCCTTGCAACCAAGATTATCTGGGTTCAATTCCCGAGTGTGACGAAATATTTAGAAGTTTCGGAACTCCACACACATGGTTCTGGTTATCGAGCAATAAATGGGAACACATTGTTTGTGTATTGGTGGATCGCTTTTCCTGGGATACTAATCCATCCAAAATAGTTAAATATATAAAAGTGAACAAAATAAGTGAACAAAAAATAATAATAGTTTGGTCATTCACTGCTCCCTCTTGGCTACCTTGTTTTTGTATAGTTTACTGAGTGTTCTATCAAGCAGTCTGAGACATCTCTAATAAACGATAGGGCAATATATCAGATACAAGATTTATAATTCTTAGTATTTTACAGGTTGCAGAATGATGCCCATATCCATATTTCGAGCTGACAGTGTAGCTGGGCGGTCCAATCTTTTATTTGTTAACTGAGGACTAGATGTCACTTTTGAGAAAGTTGCACACTCGCATAAGAAATATTTTCTGTTTCCCTTTCTAATATGTATCATGTAAGAATAATATAGAAATCCTATGTTTCAAAGTTTGTAACTGGATTACTTAATTTTATATATTTCAGTTACATATCAATGGGAACCGTAAACTTTCATACACATTTTCAAACTATAATTCAGCCGTTTGTGTGATGGGGGACTTTATCTCAAGGTGTGTTATTTTGTTTGTCTGTGTCACTGTATATGTATCTGGTCTCTCTTGGTCTGCATGAATTTGCAAATCTTTCTCTATCTCTTTCGGTGTGTGCCTCTATGTTCCTTTGTCTGTGTTATCTGCCTATCGTGAAGGGCTGTATATGAATGCGATTTGATACTTTTCTGTGTTTCCCTGTTTGTGGGAATCCGGATCATTTGTTCTTTTTCTGTGTTTATCTCTTGCTCCACCCACCTCTCCTCTCTCTGCCTTTGTTTAGCAATTCTTTCTCTACAGGTATTTCTCTCTTTAACTATCTGTTTGTGCATTTGCATGTGTTTTCTTCTCTCTCTTGTTTGTTTGCAGCTCTCTCACTTTCTCTGTCTGTATGTATTTCTATCTTTCTCTGTGGGTATCTCTCTCTCTCTTTCAACATCCTGCAAATGAGCTAGGATGGAATGTATTATGAAACTTGTTCTGCATCTCTCACTGTCTCTTTACCTGTGTATCATTCTTCTCTCCCACTCTCCAGCACCCCTCCCTCTCCCTTTCTCTCTACATTTCCCCCCACCCCAACCAACTCACTCTATTTACTTCTCTCTCCCCCTCTCTTGGTATCCTTTCTATGCAGTCTCTCCTTCTCTATCATAGAATCATAGAATGTTACGGCACAGAAGGAGGCCATTCGGCCCATTGAGTCTGTGCCGGCTCTGTGACCGAGCAAGTCACTTTCGTTAACCCCAATCACCAGCTTTCTCCCCATAACCCTGCAAACCCATCATCCCCAGATACCTATCTAGTTCTCTCTTAAAAGCTGCTATCGAATCGGACCTCACTACCCTTTCAGGCAGATCATTCGAACAACTCGCTGAGTAAAACAATTTCTTCCAATCTCCCCTCTGCTTCTTTTGGTAGATATCTTAAGACTGTGACCACGGGTCACAGACACACCTACCAGCGTAAACAGCTTTTCCCTATCTAGCCTGTCGAAACCTTTCATGATCTTGAAGACCTCTATCAGGTCCCCACGTAACCTTCTCTGCTCTAATGGGAAAAGTCCTAACTTCTCCAGCCTGTCCTCATAGCTAAGGTTCCCCATTCCTGGTATCATTCTCGTGAATCTCCTCTGCACCCTTTCCAGTGCCTTAATGTCTTTCCTGAAGTAAGGTGCCCAGAACTGGACGCAGTACTCCAGCTGAGGACTAACCAGTGTTTTGTATAAATTAACCATAACCTCCCTACTCTTATACTCTATGCCCCAACTAATAAAGCTCAGTACACCAAATGCCTTTTTTACTGCCTTATCTACCTGCCCTGCTGCTTTTAATGATTCGCTTTCTTGAACACCCAGATCTCTCTGTATGTATCAGGACTTTGTATCACTATGCCTCCATCTCTACAGGTCACTTTGTCCAGCACATTAGCACCCTAAGACCTCAACCTGATGCAAAATTGTCTTCATTTGTGGAGGACGGGTTTGCGCGGTTATGGGGAGAGCTGATGAGTGGGATTAAATTGCTATTTTTAAAGAGCCGGCACAGACTCGATGGGCCGAATGGCCTTCTTTTGTACCTTAAGATTCTATGATTCTTTGCATCTGTAATCCTTGGTTCGACGGCACATTTTCCTCCATCTCACATTGAATCAACATAATATGATTTGTCGTGGGAGAAGCATTTGTTGCCGCAATAGAAAGTCCACAGTTTTTGCTTGATCCATATGAAATCAACTTTAGGAATTAATCTTTATAACAGGTAATTTCCCTCTATCTCTCTGCAGCTAACCTAGTGGCCATTGTGATCTTGTCTCGAAGGAGGTGTGGTCTCTCCAAATGTGTCTCTCGCTATCTGGTGGCCATGTCAGTGGCTGATCTGATGGTGGTTATTTTCGCGGTGATTTTCTATCGCACTGTTTATTATTACTTCCCATTTTCATTCGTGTCCATCACTCCTGTGTGCGGGCTGCTGGATGTACTCAGTGCTGCAGCATCGGCAATCTCTGTCTGGCTAACTGTGGCTTTCACCTTTGATCGATATGTCGCCATCTGTTGCCAACAACTGAAAACTAAATATTGCACCGAAAAAACAGCAGCTACAGTGATAGCGGGGCTGAGTGTGTTCTTCTTTGGGGAATGTATTCCCTGGTATTTTCATTCTGAGCCACTGAACATCGTTAACAATATACCATGGGGATGTGAAGTTAAAGCAATCTTTTACTCGTTTCTCCCTTGGAAAGTGTATGACCTCCTCGACATTATTTTAACCCCGATTCTCCCATTTGTTGTGATTTTAATGCTCAACGCCCTGACTGTCAGGCACATCCTGGTTGCCAGTCGAGCCCGCAGGAGATTGCGGGGGCACAGTAATGGGGACAGGAATAGAGGTGAGAGTGAAAATGATCCAGAGATGAAGAGCCGAAGGAAAGCCATCCTTTTACTCTTTGCGATATCCGGCAATTTTATCGTGTTATGGATGACATATGTTTTATTTTTCTTATACTGGAGAATTTCAGAATCAAATAACTTCTCAGGCAACAATGATCCTTTGTACCTTTTTAAGCAAACTGGATTCATGCTGCAGCTTTTAAGCTCCTGTACGAACACATGCATTTACGCTGTTACCCAGACTCAATTCAGAGAAGAGATTAAGAGAGCGGTGACATTTCCTTTTATACCAATTGTTAAATTATTCCATTAGTAATAGACGAAAGTCTATTTTAAAGACAGAGAACAGCTTCAGCTTCACTGTCCGTTTATATTCGCAGAGCAGGAATAGATACAGAATAAAGCTCCCTCAACAATAACAATAAATGTTGTGTGTTTCGTGCCTATTACTTACGAAAGATGTCCAAATGGCTGCCTGTTGACAACACATAGTAAAGCTCCCGCTACACTGTCAATCAACAAAAGTGTGTGCAGTTAACTATTATAGAGAGGAAAATTATATAATTTTTATTTGTCTTCAAACCAGTCTGCATGGCTTTACTCAAACGCTCAGGCCTTCCAGAAGCAAATCCAATCTGTTTTGTCTTCGTTTCATTCAAACCGTATCTCTCATACATTCACCAATACAAACAGTACCAATCTACTTGATATCTATCTACAAAAATTGGGATCCTAGCCCTGGTGCATGCGTTCGTGTGATGTCAAACCACTGCCTCTGGATGAACATTAAATGACAGATAGAGTACTGTCAATACAAGGTTAATGTCAGCCATTGTAATTGTAACCCTAGACCAAAGCACCAGATAACTAACGAGCATCTGCAAATTTAACTGATGAAATTGGCAACAGCAAAAATGGTGAACATTACTCAAAATCATTGTCACAGTGAAATGTTTCTGATTGGTAAACCTGATGGTTATCCACGGTTAAGTAACCCCGATTGTAATCTCACTACAATCATTGGCAGAATATAATATCACGGTAAGATAGCTATAGGTTCAACGATTCTCATTGTATTCTCTGGTCCATCACTTTACCAAATCGACACTGCAACTGATATCCTGGACTCGCACACATATGTGGAAGATTCTCTATGACTTACCTATTTACTATATATTCCAAGCAATAATTGTCATTATGTTTGATTAATTGGAATTAATATAGGGCTGTTTCTTATTCTCAACCGGCCTCTAAAGCTTTCTCAAGTTTCCCGGCTTATGCGGAGACTGTATTGTGGTAAAAGATGCAGTCAGTTGCCCACAGTGACAGCACGCAAACAGCCAGCAGGTACACTGATAATTCGATAAGGAATTACTGGCCAGTTCACAGGAACAAATTCACTTCAATTCTCAATTATTTTTGTGGGATCTTCAAAGAGATACCAACAACACCTCTATCAGCACTGCTGTTATTCTTCCTTGAGTTGTTCAATATATCAAGTGAATGTTGACTTTGTTGAGCAAGTGGATTGTCTGAAAGACGCTTAACACGTTGACCTCAAATGTATATGAAATCAGACCACAACTGGGTATCTGTGCTGGTCAGACAATATCAGACAAGATCCAAGGATGCTTTCATTCAGAACTTTCTGAAATTATCAGATTAAGAAATATTATAATTTAAAAAGCAGTCTTTCACCATGGAAATGTCAACAACTGCTATGGTGGCAGAGTGGTTAAGGAATTGGACTTGAAACCCAATGGGATTTTGTCTCGCTGGTTCGAACCCCGCTCGCAGTGTTTTAGAAAATGTAATCTGTTGCAGCCACCAATTGGAAACCTGGTGGATGCGAAAACAAACTTCGGTTTATTTCTTTATTTATGCGTCTGATTTGTTCAGTTTTCACTTGCAATCGTAGCAATCTCAAGGTGAACCCTAAAATAATTGGTGCTGATCACCATTGAAAGAAAGGCTAACACATCGCAGCATCGTACAAAACTATTAACATGCGCCAAATGCCATGTATCCCAACAGAATATGAATCGGTGCATTTGATACAGCATCTTCAAGTTCTGAAGCTCAGTGGTTAGAGCACTCACCTTACAAACATGAGACCTGTGTTTCAAATTCAGGCAGATCCCAGAGAAACCTTGGGCAAGTTTCCTTACTCCACACACACGCGCCTAATAATAATTCTTCCAAAAAAAACACAATTATAAAAATTGGTCATTTCAATCCATGATTGTTTGTGGGGACGCTGCTGTGTGCAATTGGTGACTGTGCTTCACCCACGGATCTACAGTCAATTCAATTTACAGTTTATTCTGTGATGCGCTTTGTGATGTCTAGAAAATGTGAAAAGCACTATATCAAATGCAAGGATTATTATTAGTAGTATTAGTATTATAATTCTCTTGTCACACTACTGAGATTCCTCAAACATCTTCAAATGACAACATAGGAAAGTGTCACAATTTTTTTCTGAGGAAGTAGCACTGCTACATGTAAATGTATTTTTCCAAATGATATAATGCTTGTCGTCATTAGAAACTTGTTTATGGCAACAAATAAAACGAATTGAAAAAGTAATTGATGGACAATCCTTGAGATACAGACAAGATTCAGGCAACTTACTATGTTGCTAAAAATGCAGTCATGGTCACTAATATGATTTGATTATTTTATATTTAATATACCATGAGAGATCAAATCACCTGTAACCACTAAATGGACGTAAATGATATGGGGTAAATTTCCACATGTATGCGGATGACACCCAATTGTAACTTTCTGCCTCATCCCTCAACACCCAGACGATCGATGTTCTGACAGCATGTCTGTCCGACATCGAGTCGTGGACGTGGGACAACTTTTTGCAATTGAATGTGAATAAGACCCGAGGCCCTCCTGATTGGCTCAAGCCAGCGCCTCCGCACATCGGGCGCTGCCAGCCTCAATATCCAAGGCTGTACTCTCCACCTCACAAACCCAATCAGGAACCTCGGCATCATGTTCGATCAAAAACTTTCCTTCCTCCCCCACATCCGCGCCTTGACCGGCACCGCTTATTTCCATCTGCGCAACATTGCCAGGCTCCGTAATTATCTTACCCCCCGCGCTGCCGAAACACTCGTGCATGCTTACATCACCTCACGGCTGGACTACGGAAATTCTCTCCTAGTCAGCCTCCCCAGTTCCTCCATTCATAGGCTGCAGGCCATCCAAAACTCTGCAGCCCGTGTACTATCCCGCACCCGCCTCCACGACCACATAACCCCCACCCTCGCCCGTCTCCACTGGCTCCCCATCCTCCAGAGGATCGAGTTTAAGATCCTCGTCCTCACCTACAAGGCCTCACACGGCTTTGCCCCATCCTATTTAACCAATCTACTCTCCCCCTACACGCCCACCCAGACCCTCCGTTCAACAGGACTTGGCCTGCTCCAAGCCCCCCGCCCGAACCGCCCCACCATCGGAGGCCGGGCCTTCAGTTTCTCCGCTCCCACCTTATGGAATGCCATCCCTCAATCCCTCCGTTTCGTCTCTTCCCTTTCCTCTTTCAAGGCTGGTTTGAAGACTTTCCTCTTTGATCGTGCCTTTTGTTCCACCCCGAACTCTGTTACCTCCCCTTCGTGTCTCACCCCTTCCCAAACACTCCCCTCTCAGCTCGGGTCACACGCCTCCTGTGCAGCGCCTTGGGACGTCCTCCCGACGTGAAAGGCGCTCTATAAATGTAAATTGTTGTTGTTGTTGTTGTCAACCACACAAGTGAAACGGCCACCGAATGGTTTTCATTACTTGACATAAACTTTGATGAAACAGCGTGCAAACGGGATCTGGCTCCAACGTGACCAGATGTGGACAATGTGACCAATCGAGCCAGTTGTCTGTCTAAGTCTCGGTATTCATGTTCCTGAGCTGGGCGGGAATGTAATATTCCAGTACAGTGTTGACGACATCACAGCCTCATCATCATCAGCAGCAGCAGAAACTGGAAGGTTACACCAATTACTGGGGGAGGTGGGGTCGGGATTCATCCAACTCAGCTCCTGGTAAGCCTATAATCCAAACCACTAACGGTCAGGGTGGTCCTAGCTGGACACGCAGCGTGAAGCTTGCCAGGCAGCCATACTGATGGGAAAATATGAGATTTTAGCTGGTTAGACTCCAGTGACCTTATTGAACTCTCTTGCCAAACTGAGGTTGAACACTTTCCGGAATCAGGTGAGCAGGATGTGTCTCTCTCTATGACGATCCCTTCCATCAATATATTCCTGGGATTCCCATGTTCTGGTGGGATGCATGAATCCCAGCTCGGTTTGGATACTTATTATCCATCAGGATAGAAAACAATCAAACATTGGTCACGTGAATCCCCAGCTGTTTGTGAGACACTGTGAGCAATCGGCTGCCACGTTTCTCTGAGAACTATGCAGTCACTTCACGTTACAGTATATTCTGTGAAGTGATGTGACCTCTCTAGAAGATGTGAAAAGTGCTGTATGAAATGCAAGGATCATTAGTATTATCAGCACATCTTATCTATCGCAGTTCCTTTATTACATGTGACTTTTATGGAAATAGCATAATTGCAGAGATTTCCTTGGATCCACTTGTAAAATACAGCCCCAAGCCATGCGGCGGATTGTTTGCCAATAAAAGGGAAGCGGCTGCGGTGAGGAAAGTGTTAGGTGCAGGTTGACAAGGACCAAGGAAAATAGCTCTTGAGTGTGTATTAGGGTAACTGTTTACCAGCTCGAATGGCAGAGCTAGTCATTGCAAGCAACACCTCCCCAGCTTTTAGGTTGCACCATGGAGTCCTGTAGCTCAGTGGCTGGAGAGCTCGCCTTATAAATGAGACACATGAGTTCGATTCCCTCCAGGGTGAAACCTTGGGCAAATTTCATTACTCTACATGCCTGATAATAGTCCCACAAAGAAAACAAAGGGTCATTTCAATCACTGCTGTTTGTGGGACTTTGTTGTGCGCAATTGGCTGCCACGTTGCCCCCACATATATACAGTCAACTCACTTTACAGCATGTTCTGTGAAGCACATTTGAGGCATCTAGAAGATGCGATCAGTGGGACTGCACTCGTCTGGTTCGAGTCCTACCTCACAAATCGCCATCAGTACATCACTAAAAATGTTTTTTCCTCCTGCGCTCACCGTGTGGGGGACCCCAGGGATCCATCCTTGGCCCCCTCCTCTTCCTCATCTACTCTTGGGGATGTCATCCACAGACATGGGGCACACTTCCACATGTATGCGGATGACACCCAACTCTATTTCTCCACTACGCTTTGTGACCCCCAGTCCCCTAGTATTCTGTAAGCCTGTCTGTCAGATATTAGAAGCTAGATGAGCGCAAATTTATTGCAGCTGAATGTTGACAAGACGGAGGTCATACTCTTCGGCTCTCATCAAAGTTTCCATTCACATGTCTCTCACCTTCTCCATCTTCCCGGTCTGCCCCTAAAACCCTCTAAACCTGTGTGCAATCTCAGCATCAGGTTCGACCCCCAACTGTCCTTCCTCCCTCATATACAGTCCATCACCAGCACCGCCTTCTTCCACCTCAGACAGATCTCCCGTCTCTGGCAATACCTCACGCCAAAAGCTGCTGAAACCTTGGTCCAGGCCTTTGTCACCTCTTGGCTGGACTATTCCAATGCCCTCCTCACTGATCTCCCCTCCTCCACAATCCACAGAGCCCAGCTGATTCAGAACTCTGCCGCCCGTATTCTCACCCGCACCAAGCTTCACTCCCCCCCGTCTTTGCCAGCCTCCACAGGCTCCCTGTCTCCAAGAGCATCGATTTCAATATCCTCACACTTGTCTTCAAATCCCTCCAATCCTCTGCGTCCTTTATCTCTCTGACGTCCTCCCTCCTCAAAGCAGCACCCAATGCCTTCGCTCCACTGGGTCTGGCCTCCTCCATGTCCCCGCATTCCTCAACTGCCCACCATGGTTGCCGTGCCTTGAGCCACTACAACCCGAGGCTCTGGAATTCACTTCCTCACTCCCTTCACCTCGCCCTCTCTTTTCCCAGTCTCAGGTCCCAGCTGAAGACCTTTCTATGCGACCATGCCTCTGGTCAACTTTCTACCCCTGCCCCTGGCTCAGTACTGGGATCCGATATTTTGAAGTGCTCTGAGATGCCATGTCCGGCGTGGAGGGCGCCATATAAATCAAAGTTGTTATTTTTGATGATCAGGAGCTATATCAAATGCACGAATTACCATTATTGTTAATATTTCCTGCTGATGAGCCATTCTGGCATTTTTATCCAACCCGGTGTCCTGAGAATGTGTGGACATGTATGTGTGAGGAAATGGACAAACGATATTACCTTGATTATGTGGTTCAATTGCTAAACAACAACCTTCTATCCTGCTGACTGAAGTCTCTGCTTACACTCTAACCCCAGGAGAGTAGTGTTTAAATTACTGGAAATAATCTAATTGCAGCCTCTTGGGACTTCTTGCTTTTACTGTATAAATTAAAGTCTGTCCAATGTATTGAATTTAGTCCATCCGACCCTTTTCAACATGAAGAAATATCACAGTTTTTCAGAAAAGGTGTATCAACCTGATACGATCTACCAGGTCATGTATATTTACTACCCCATTCTGGCTGTTGTCGGTGTTCCTGGTATGTATTTGAAATAAAACAAAATAGGTTTTATGCTTATATGTAAATGTACTCAATCTATTTTGGTGTGTCAGTAATGGTTACATATGGGGAGGTAGAGTATCTACCTCATCTATATTTATTTTATTGCAATATCATTTCAGTGCTCCACAAATGTGTTGAATTCTCAAATGCGCTCTAGAAATGTAATTTTGTAGTTTTCTTGTTGTATGGTATTGAATGGCATTTTGTCTTGGATTTACAATTATATTTACTACAACAGCACAATTGGTGAGGCCTCTACAATTGATAGGCATAAAAGACAAAGTTTCATCGAGCAAACATTTAAATTGGCTCCTGATTGGCTTGCGTCGCATCTCTGCACCTCAGGCGCTGGCAACATCAACATTCAAGGCTGCACTCTCCACCTCTTGAACCCAGTCAGGAATTTCGGCCTCTTGTTCGACCCTGAACTGTCCTTCCTCCCACAAATCCGTGTCATGACATGTACTCCCTTCCACCACCTCTGCAAGTTTGCCAGACTCCACCAAAACCTCACCCACCATGCTGCCGAAACACTTGTCCACACATTCACCAGATCTAGGCTCAACTAAGAGAACTCTCTCCTCGTCAGCCTTCCCAGCTCCTCTCTTCACAATCTGCAGATTATTCAAAACACTGCAGCTCGTGTACTCTTCCACACTATGCTCCATGACCACATGACTCCCACGCTCGCCCGTCTCCACTGCTTCCCCATTTACAAGAGCAACGTTAATTTATATAGCGCCCTCCACACCGATTGGCAACTCAGAGCTCCTCAGAATAACAGAACCTGGGGGAGAGCCAGAGGCAGGGGGAGAAAGGTGACCAAAGCCTCTCTGCCTCCTCACTCTGGAACTCCATCCCACATTCCCTTCGCCTCGCTTCCTTCCTTTCCTCCTTCAAGGCCAGTCTCAAGACCATCCACTTCAACCGTGCCTTCTGCCCGTCTTCTAATTCTCTCCCCTTTCTTAGTCTCCTCCCACTGCCCCTACTGTGACTCTTCCCCCCTTGCTCTGGTCCCGACGTAACTTTTCAATGCCTTGGAACATCTTCCCGACATGAAAGGCGCTCTATCAATGTAATTTTGTTGTTGTAGTTGCTAAAGTACCGTGGAGTCCTGTAGATCAGATGTTCGATCACTCACCTTTCATGTGATAGAGTTGGGTTCAATTCCCAGCAGTTTCCTTGCTTCAAGCACCCATGACTACATAGCGGTAAGTTGGAACCTGGTTGTTAACCATTTGAGGGATGTGTGTGCCAGGGTAATATTTCCTACAAACAAAATCAGGATAAATTGGTCTATTCTACCCTCCACTGTTTATGCGACACTGTTGTGTGCAATTGGCTGCTGCTATTTAATTTACAGGATGTTTTGGGAACCGCTTGAGACGCCTCAAATATGTGGAAAAGTTGCTGCAAGGATTATCAATCGCATCGTCTCCTCCTCTATATCAGCAGAACAGCATTGGTCTGGGTTAAGTGATGTAAAGTGCCGATGATGGTTGTATAACATAAATTTATTTAAGTAAAAACCAATCTCATTTCGTTACTCATGACAACACAATTGAGAACACATAAAACTAGCTATCTGATGCATGTACAAGGATAATTGATATACGTGTACTGTGCTTTCTCTGCATATCTTTCCATCAATTTTAAAGTGGTACACACTAACATTGTAAGAATTAATGCAATTGATACAGCGAACTAAATGTGCATTCGTTGGATATCGTGAAAATTGCAGTGAATGTCTATTTTATAGGTGAGGAATTACATTAACATTCTAATAGCCATCAAGGGGATAAACAATATTGGTTATTCAATATTAGCCCAGATACAGAGAAACACCCTTTCATTTCTCGGCAATGTCGCAGGATCCTTTAAGTTCACCCAATGAT
The DNA here is from genome assembly GCA_035084275.1 of Hydrolagus colliei. NCBI lineage: Eukaryota > Metazoa > Chordata > Chondrichthyes > Chimaeriformes > Chimaeridae > Hydrolagus > Hydrolagus colliei. Next base: position 746,592 of record CM068778.1, read on the forward strand.
GCAGAGGTGGTTCTCGAGTTCGCATCCCATCCAAAGGAACACACTGTCGAATGCACAATAGCCCCTCACCACCAAACCACAACTCAAACCCACAGTATGAGATCAAAAGGCAAAACATTACTGCAGTTGCTGCAAAGCTAAAATAAATACAGATGCCACTGAGCCAAGTGACATCTATGGAAAGAGGAAGGTGAATAATCGTATCAGGTTGATCAAGTTTCTCTCGTAAGTTTAAATGTCGACTTGGGTTTCAACCGAACCTTAATACAAATACAAATGAAGGTTTTCACCATATATTATTTGACCGTAGGTTAGTCGTGGGCATTTTGTTTTTAGGTGAGAAGCATTAGGTTGATAATATTTAATGGATTGTATTTCTGAAGTGATTCAATTGGAAATTAGAAAGACCAGATTATCTCAGGTTCCAAGTTTATTCGATTATTGACAATGCATTCACCTCTTCTGTTTTGACGATGCATTTATAATAATAACAATAATCTTTGCATTTGATTTCGCGTTTCTGATGTCTTCTAAACATCTCAAAACACTTCACAGTATATACTGCAAAGTGAATTGAGTGTACATATGTGGGGAAACGCGGCAGCCAAAAGTGCACAGCAGTGTCCCACAAACAGCCGTGGATTGAAGTAACCGAGTTATTATTGTCTTTTTTTCGAGTGATAATTTTGAGCTGTGTGCAGTAAGGTAAGTTGTCCCAGGGTTTGCCCTGCCATGAATCAAACTCAGGACTCACTCTCGCTTGTAAGGTGAGTGCCTTCACCACTGAGCGACACGACGCAAAGTGCAATGCGGGACATTGTTGTTACGCTGATGCTTGTGGTGAGAATTGGTAAGTAATTCAGTTGCATCTTTATTACAGTCAACATAACTGCGATTGTGATCCTCTCCCGGGGAAGGTGTGGTCTCTCCAGATGCATCACTCGCTACCTGGTTTCCATGTCATCGGCCGATCTACTGGTTATCATCAGCAGCGTCATATTAACTCGACTGAATTATCTTTATTTCCCAATTTGTTTCCTGGACCTGACTCCAGTGTGTTCATTGGGAACAATTCTGCTTTGTGCAACAGCAGACTGCTCTGTGTGGTTTACAGTGGCCTTTACCTTTGATCGCTTTATCGCCATTTGTTGTCGGAAACTAAAAATGAAATATTGCACCGAGAGAACAGCGGCTGTGGTGATAGGAACAGTTTGTGTTCTGAGCTGCTTCAGAAACATTCCCTGGTATTTTACTTATGAGCCTTGGTATATAATTAACAATTTACCGTGGTTCTGCAAGACAACACAAAGTTATTATGATTCATGGGGCTGGGAAGTTTATTCCTGGTCTTACACCTTACTCACCCCTTGCGCTTCCTTCGTTCTGATTTTGCTGTTCAACATTCTAACCATCAGACACATTTTAGCAGCAAATAGAGTCCGCAGGGGTCTGCTCGTCAACAACAACACTGATGACCCAGAGATAGTCAACAGGAGAAAATCTATCGTAATTCTCTTTGCAATATCCGGGAGTTTCATACTTTTGATGATGACCTACATTACATATTACTTATATAGACAAATTGCTAAATATTTCTCTTACACGGGTTATAGTGATCCAATCTATGTTCTGTATGAAACTGGATGCATGCTATCGCATCTCAGTTACTGCATTAACACATGTATTTATGCTGTGACCCAGACGAAATTCAGAAAGGAATTGAAAAAAGCAGCTAAATATCCATTAAAATTGATACATTCACTGATGCAACGATGAGAAAATGCAGTCCCAAAACATAACTGATTAGGCAATAGTTTGTCCAGCATATTTGCTTTATGCCACCATCTGTGAAGCTTATGTCCAAACTTCTGTTGCCATGTCAGGACTCGCTTTTTCGCACCCCTTCCTAGCTCTGCTGCATTGGTTCCATATGACTTAGGCGATTGAGTTCAAAGTACTCACTCTTTCATTAAGGTCCCACCATGATATTGTTCTAAACGATCCCTGAAACATAATTCCTATTAACGGGTCCTGAATTTCACTCAGCCAGACGATAGTCAACTCCTTCACTCCCATCACTTTCTGCCCAGCATAACTGTTAGTGCTGTCAGCCAATTGGGGCAAAATCTCTGCAACTCCATTCCCAGATCTCTCCCTTCAATTTCCATGTTCTTCACATAAAAAGGCAGTTTCACTTTGCTGTTGGTCAGCGTCCCCAACACCACACTCACTGGCAACATCTCCCAGGTGTATACTCAGCAGCCAGAACTACCTTCAGAATATTGAGACTTCCACAGTATGCTTTGCCAAAGTGTGCTGTGGATATTGCATCCTTCGTTCTCGAACCCTCATTCCTGTTCGGGATTGTAGGTGACTGCGCCAAAGGCATCTTAAGAACACAAAGTATAAATTTAGTTTCATATGAGTGGCAGAAATGTAGTCAAAATTGATGCTCTTAGTTTCTCTTCCCATCAGCGACCTTCTGATTGGTCAAGTATGGCGATTTTTTGGGTAGGAAACCTAAGGAAGGTTCAGATTATTGCAAAGTAAATTTAATGATTTACTTTGCATGTGTCCTTACCATGTGATCAGAACTAGAAAAATGAAACATCATTCTACTTCCACAGCTCGCGTTTCTGAAGTTCAAATCATGTTGTACATTCTAGTAAATGCTTCCATTTCCATAAATGCTGCAAGTCAAATACAAGTTGTTCATACAATTATTTTACCAAAGACTGCCGCCTTGTCTGCAAAATTCCAATCTGATTCTTACAGATCCAACCGTTATCAGTCTCAGAAAGTTGTGTTCCCTCCTGTGTGTTGTAAAGAGAAAATAAGTTTTACCCAGTTTTAACATTTGGGACCTTTGTTAAGAATTTAAATATGTGGGAAATGTTCTAAATTTTTGAATTAATTGGGAACCAGTTTAATTTGCCCCAACACCAACGCATAAGCATCCAGACATTCTAATACTGTATTGAGGACTCCTATTGTCTTGCTCTCTTCTCCTTTTTGTCCAAAATCTGTCACAAGATCCCCTTGACTGCATGTTTCTTGCCTGGAATCGTAGCCTGGTCTCCCACTTCTAAGGCGAGTGCTTTAATCACTAAGCTATAAGATTCCATAATATAACCAAAAAACAAAATATATGACCAACGCAGTACACCTGCATCTAACACCGCAATTATTAAAATAGTAATTGAGAGAAAATAAATGTTCTAAACCAACATTATGCTTACCTGAGAATAAAATGAAAACAGTTCAGAACAGTTTTTCAGACTGGAGGGAAGTGTGCAGTGGCGTCCCCCAGGGATCGGTATTGGGACCACAGCTCTTTTTAATATATATCAACGATCTGGACTTGTGTGTAGGGAGCACAGTTTCCAAGTTTGCAGATGATACTAAGTTAGGGAGAATAGTAAATAGTGAGGAAGATAGTAACCATCTGGAAGAAGATATAGATAAAATGGTAAAGTGGGCAGACACATGGCAGATGAAGTTTAATGCAGAGAAGTGTGAGGTGATACATTTTGGGATAAGAAATAAGGGGAGGCAATATAGGCTAGATAGTACAATTTTAAGGGGTGTGAGGGAACAGAGAGACCTGGGGATTTGTGTTAGTGACTCTTTGAAGGTGGCAGGTAGACAAAGTTGTTAAGAAGGCATATGGGATTCTAGGCTTTATAAATAGAAGTATAGAGTACAAAAGTCAGGAAGTGCTGATTATCCTCTAAAACTTTGGTTAGGCCTCAGCTGGAGTACTGTGTCCAATTCTGGTAACCACACTATAGAAAGAATGTTAAGGCATTGGAAAGGATACAAAGAAGGTTTACTACAATGGTACCAGGATTGAGGGACTTCAGTTATGGGGAAGGGCTAGGTTTATTCTCTTTGGAACAGTGAAGGTTGAGAGGAGACCTAATAGAGGTTTATAAAATTATGAGGGGATTCGACAGGGTGAATAAGGAAAAAGTGTTTCCACTGGTGGGCGAAGCTGTGACTCTTGGTCACAGATTTTAAATAATTTCAAAACGAAGCAGAGGGGAGCTGAGGAGAAATTTTCACTCAACGGGTTGTTCGAATCTGGAATGCGTTGCCTGAAAAGGTGGTGGAGGCCAATTCGATAACAACTTTTAAAAGAGAATTAGATCTTTATTTAGGGAGAACAGGTCTGTTAGGTTATGGGAAGAGAGCTGGGCAGTGGGATTAAGTTGCTCTTTTCAAAGAGCCAGCACAGACTAGATGGGCCGAATGGCCTCCTTTTGTACCGTTAAAATTCTATGATTCTATGACTAAGATACACGCAATCCAATTAATTTTATTGCCAGAAGAACACATTTGTACAACATGAATTGGTTTTTGTAAAATATTTTCTGTCACTTGGTTCGCTGTTTTTTTTCGTTTTCACGTCACCTTATTTATTGGAGAGGTTTCATTTTGACCTGGAGAAAATTACTAGGTTTTCTATTGAATGTAACGGAAGAATGTGTCCAGCATGTTTTGAAACCTGGGACATTACGTGTGTGAGAGAAACTGGTTATCTGCTGCACCATACAAATATACTGCATGTATATGGATGTGTGTGTGTCTCTTTGAGAGTGCGTGTGAGGGTGAGTTTGTTTGTTTGTGTGTCTCCCTGTACCTCCCCCCCACAGCTCCCTTGTCTCCCTATAGGGGACTCTGGTATGAGGGTGCGTGTGGCTGCTGTGTGTGTGTGTATATCTTTATGTGTGTGGCTGTGTATGTGTCTCCCTGACCCCCTTGTCTCCCTATAGGGGACCCTGGTATGAGGGTGAGTGTGGCTGCTGTGTGTGTGTGAGAATGTGTGTGTTTGTATGTGTGAGAGTGAGTGTGTTTGCGGTGTGTCTTCCTGATCCCTCCCCCACCTTGTCTCCCTGTACGGAGTCCTAGTGTGATGTGTGTGTGTCTCTGTGTCTCTGAATTTGGCTGCCGCGTTTCACCCACAAATATACAGTCAATTTTCCTACTCTTCATCATCCTGCCCCGACCCCTCCACCCCCTGCTCTGTCCCTACCTAACTATACAGCACCTTGGGACGTCCTCTCAACGTGAAAGGCGCTATATCAATGTAAGTTTTGATTGATTGATTGATTGATTGATTGTCTCCCTGACCCCCCGCCCCCCCCACCCCCCACCACCCTTTGTCTCACTATAAGACGTCCTGGTGTGAGGATGAGTCACTCTGTGTGTCTGTGTGTGTCCCTGATGCCCCTCTTGTCCCCCTGTTGGAGAGCCTGGTGTGAGGGTGAATGTGGCTGTGTGAGAGTGTGTATGTCTATGTGTGTGTGTGTGTGAGTCACCTTCAAGGCCATTCACAGCCTTGCCCCCACCTATCTCTCCGACCTGCTGTCTCGCCCGTCCCCTCCTTCTCTACGTCCACCGCCCTAAAGCCCACCATCGGCGGCCGGGCTGTCACCCTCTCTGCTCCCACACTGAGGAACTCCATCCCGCAATCCCTTCGCCTCACTTCCTCCTTCAAGGCCGGTCTCAAGACCTTCCTCTTGGACCGTGGCATCTGCTCCCCTCCTAACTCTTCCCCCTCTCCTCTATAAAGGTGCTCTATAAATGTAATTTTGTTGTTTTTGTTGTTGTTCTTAAGTGGCTGTGTGTGTGGCTGTGTGTGCATCTTCCTCTTGTCAAACGCCTCTTGTTTAGCGCCTTGGGACGTCCTCCCGACGTGAAAGGCGCTATATAAATGTAAATTGTTGTTGTTGTTGTTGGTTATGTGTGTGTCTAACCCCCCTTGCCTCCCAGTAGGGGGTCCTGGTGTGAGGGTTAGTGTGGCTACTGTGTATGTGTGTGTGTGAGAGTGTATGTGTGTCAAAATGAGTGTGTGTGAGAGTGAGTGTGCTTGTGTGTGTGTCTCCCTGACCCCCCCATTGTCTCCCTGCAGGGGCTGCATTTGACCATATGTTTGCCTGGTAACACATCAGGTATAAGTTTGTGCTGCTAACACAAGGCAGTAGAGAATGTCTGAGGAAACCCAAGCCAGCAACATGGAATGTGCGATTACCCCAGGGAAAGGTAACCGCTCCATTTATCTGTACCTCACTGTATTTGCTTATTGTTTAAATATTCAGTCTTGGTTTATTTATAACTTGACCATGTATTACTTGCATTTTGCCAACAATTATACAGTCAATTTACTTTACAGTATATTGTGTAAATCGCTTCGACACGTCGATGTGATGTGGAAAGCGTAATATCAAATGCAAGTATTATATGTATTACTATTTGATATTTCACTTTTCACGTCTTCTAGATGTCTCAAAACGCTTCACAGAATCTACTGTAAAGCAAATTGACTGTATATTTGTGGACAAAACTCAGCAACAAATCTTACCTAGCGGTGTCCCACAAACAGCAGTGGAATGAAATGATCAATTTTTTTTTGTTAACAGTTATTGTAAGTAAATCTTCGAAGGAAGTAAGTAAACCTTTGTATGTGGCAGGACAGTGAGATAAGGCTGTTAAAAAAGCAAATGGGATACCAGGCTTTATAAATAGTGGCATTGAGTACAAAGGTCAGGAAGCTTTAATTAACCTGTATAAAACGTGGTGCAGCCCTCACCTAGAGTATTGTGTTTCGATTCTGGGCCCCACACTTCAGGAAGGATGTTAAAGGAGACCTGATAGAGGGTTTTTTCATGCAGCGAGTTTTTGGATTCTTGAATGAATTTCCTGAAAGGGTGTTGGGGGCTGATTTGATACCAACACGAGGTGGTTAGTTATTTGGGGAGGACATGTTTTGCAGGGTAATGGGGAGAAATCCGGAGAGTCAGATTGACGTTGAATAGTTATTTTCAAAGAGCTAGCACAGACACGATGTGCCAATATGCCTCACTTTAACTGTTATATTCTATGATACTATAATTCTATTATTATTAGGCATGTGGAGTGAGGAAACTGACAGAAATTTAACCAGGTTTCTTGTTTATAAAGCAAGTGCTCTATCAGCAGGATTTATTGGATATTGACTTGTGCAATTAATTTGTATTGTATTACACGTTTATGTTTAATTATACAGTGCCCAGAAAGAAGAATTTTTTATAATAACGATATTCCTTGCATTTGGTGTAGCGCTTTTCAAATATTCTGGATGCTTTGCAGAATATACGAAAAAGTGAATCGACTGTATATTTTACTGTCAAATCATGGCAGCCAACAACAATGACCTTTTTTTTGTGAGAAGTATTATTGCCTATCAAACAGGTTCATATTTACTGCTATGCAAACAGAGGCCTGTGGAGTGAGGAAACTTGTCTAAAGTTTTTCCCCTCCTCGGAATCAAGCCCGGGTTTTCTTGCGCAAGGCGCTAAACAATTTGATTAGGATCAATTTTATTTACTGTCTACAAAGCTCTAAAGTCTATCAGCCTGAAGCTGTTAGTGCTTTCAGTTCTCTGTGTACATTACGTTTTCCAATTCTGTTCTTGTTATCGATTTGCTCCATAGGGCTCAAGACTGCAAAGGGTTTGAGCTCCAAACACAATCAAGTGACAGGAGCAGAGGACAGGAGCAGCAGATACAATTTGAGAAAGAGGGAGAGAAGAAATGACACAGAGGAAAAGGATCTTCGTGACGATGATTACCTACCGTAAATCCCCGTGTATAAGGCGCACTTTTTTTCACAGCGGAAGATCTCGAAAGTTGGGGGTGCGCCCTATACGCAGGTACAATAAATTTTGAGCCTCGGAAATACAGTAAACAGGAGGGGCAGCCGGCGCGCTGTCAGCCGGGCTTTGGTCAGTGTCCGGCGGGGGTTGGGGGGAGCGGGTGATAGCATTTCGGCCTCGCCCGCCCGGGCAGCGGCAGCAGCAGCGGACTTCAGTGCCGTGCCTGCTGCCTGCCTTCTGCCTAACCCAGTCTCCCTCCCTCCCTCCCTCCCTCCCTCCCTCTCTCTCTCTCCCTCCCTCCCTCCCTGCTTGCCTGCCTGCCTCCCTTCCTCTCTCTCTCCATTCCTCTCTCTCTCCATCCCTCCCTGCCTGCCTCCCTCTCTCCCCCCCTGCCTGCCTGCCTCCCTCTCTCCCTCCCTCCCTCTCTCCCTGCCTGCCTGCCTCCATCCCTTCCTGCCTGCCTGCCTCCCTCCCTCTCTCCCTGCCTGCCTGCCTACCTTCCTCCCTCTCTCCCTGCCTGCCTGCCTCCCTTTCTCCCTTCCTGCCTGTCTGCCTCCCTTCCTGCCTGCCTGCCTGCATCCATCCCTCTCACCCTCCCTTCCTGCCTGCCTGCATCCCTCTCTCCCTCCCTGCCTGCATTCCTCCCTCTCTCCCTCCCTGCCTGCCTGCCTGCCTGCCTCCCTCTCTCCCTACGTACCTGTCTCTCCTCCCTCCACCCCTTCTGCCAGCAATAAAATGCTTCTGTTTTTTCCCACCAAAAAAAGGTTAAAAAGTGGGGCGTGCGCCTTATACGAGAGTGCACCTTATACTCGGGTATTTACGGTACGTAATTGATAAATCAATCAGAGTTTCTAAGGATAAAATGGTCCAGTAGAATTGGGCGAATGTTATCGTAGCACTTTGACCTCTCAAGTCAGGACGTGGTGGATTCAAGACCCTGCTCCCTCTCGTCCCACTTTGTGGACAATGTGATTACAGGACAGTTGGCTGACATTGTTTATCCCCGTTGTTCTGGCTTCAGTAGAGTGTCCGGTACAGAGGTAGGGGATGGCAGCTCTGATAAGCAACAGCAATCAAATGCACTTGTTGAGACAAGGCGTAAGTGATCAGAAAGTCAACGGCATTTGTCAGATCGCCCATTGGTGAGGGCTGCGGAGAGCAGTGTAGGGAGTTAAAGTCCGGAGACGGGAACATGGCTCTTGATTGGAAAGACAGGGCCGTACGCAGGATTTTTTTTGGGGGGGTGCGAATTGCTAGTGATGGGACCAACAATGGCCGGCGGCTTGGGGGCTGCCCCCGAGGCCCCCTCGAGGCTCCGACGTTTTACACAGTTTGAGGTCTTATTTAATCGGTTCAGAAGATCCAATATGAACGGTAAATGTTTCATGCCCTTGGTGTTTAAGAGCATCATTATTTATTCAGTGTTTTTATTTTCCCCGGTAGTCCGTGTCTAATTGGGAAGGTCGAATGTGTTCGCCGATAAAAGGAAACACGATTGTTAACTCGATGATGTAAGGAATGCGAACGATAAAGTAAATTACAATCCAATTAACACAGTACAATGACGAATGCTTGATAAATGTATGCGTATAGACAAAATGATCATAAACTACAGATTGACAGTAATTAATAAGTTGTTCTGCATTGTTATCCTAAGACTAAATTTCTTTCGGACTGTAATGAACAATAATGTAAGAGTAAAGTATGAATTATGTGCTCAGATATTCCAGTAAAGCAAATTTTATAAAAGACAAGAAAATATACAGAAACTGAAAATCAGTTAATTCACACGTGTTACAAGCCTGTTATCAGCATTATCCTGAAAATATCGTTGAACTGTGAGCAATAGTGTAGTTAGTTTTTATTTATTTATTTAGAATCAAAATTAAAGGCAGTGACCCATCAAGCAATACTGATCTGACGAAAAAATACTTGAAAAAATAAGGGAGGGGAAATTAATTCTTTAATAGCGTTCCGTATTCGAGACGCCTCGGTCGCTTTGAAGCCAATACGTCAACCGCTCTACCAATATCGATTTCCATATTATAATGAATGTGCATTAACGCGAGGGCTGAAAGTCGCTCCTATACGGAGCAGAATGCTGGACACTTAGGCAAACCTCGACCAGGAGATTAGGTGACTCGTGAGGTATATACCAGGCTTCTAAGAGACGCACTGAACGTTTACTGGCGACAGCATCTGACAAATAGTGAGCTATATGGTACACTACCACACTGGTATCACAGACATTACTGCAGAGGCGTCTTAGGTTTAGCGGACATAGCTGGAGAAGCCGGGAGGAAACTGTCCATAGTGCTACTATCCTATGGGAACCATTGCACGGTCACAGAACACGAGGTAGACCGACCCTAACCTACATCGATACTCTGGATCGCGATTGGGGTATTGGCAGGCGGGAGTGTTCAGGCTGCGTGGAGAGAAGGGATCAGTGGAGAAGTGTGGTTGTCAATGCCCGAGTTCGCTCGATCGGATGACGGTGAAACTATTTTTATGCCAAATTCGTGCGACATTGATGTTTTTTCACTCTGGGTACAAAACTGAATGTGAAATAAAGTCGCACTGTTTATCTTTGCGGTCATATGTTTTTTGCATGCCAGTGGACGTCTCTAAAAGCAATTTTTAATGACAGGAATACATCTTTAATAATATAAATCAAATGTGATAATCAAGACAAAACAAGAAACATGATATTTCAGAAACACGCCTATCAAAACTTAAGTCATTTTTACTTACATTTATCAGATTAAAATACGATTTCAGCTTCCACAAAGTGGTGCTACCTTTTTATGTAGTGACTGTATACGGGATGATTTCCGATTGACACACCACGTGGAATAGGCACTAAAGCATAGACCTACGTCCATCAGTATTTTTTTTAAAGATAGGCATTCCCGTCCAGACACATATAACTTTTTTGTTGGGTTCTCAAAAGCTTTAATTTCTCAGAAGCTTGTAAATATGTTGTCATTGTTTGCTAGCATTACAGTCACACCTCTCAAAACTTGAGTAATTTTTACTTACGGTGATCAGATGAAAAGATGATTTTAACTTCCAGTAGTGGTGCTGTCCTTGTGGCTGTTTACGGGATGATTTCCAAACGAGGATTTGAGTCTTGGCGCCTATGTTTATCCAATCACGAGTCACAGACTCGCCGCGTCATGGACTGGTCTATCGACGCGGTATGTTTTGGGGAGACGCCGATTCTGGTGTGCGACTCGATAATTTTATATTAATACTAAATCATTCAAAGATGTGTATTTATAATTTATACATAGTTTTGAAGAACTGATTGTTGCACAAATGTTCAATAAATTTACTTGGTATTTAAATTTGATAAAAAAATGCAATTCTCTACCCCGGAAAATGTGGACCTTTTATAATTTGGGGGGGGGGGAGGGGGGGGCACCCGTCGCACCCCCCCTGCGTACGGCCTTGAAAGACAATTATGGCGTCATTTAAGGGAGTTTATAGGAATTAGAGATAGACAGACAGAAGAGTCAGGAGATACTCATGTGAAAAATGCTGAGTAAAGACTTATTTGGTGATTTGGGAAAATGGCGCTGGAAACAAAGCATCGCACAGTGGTTTTGGACCATTGACAAGTTTCAAAATGGCCACATTTGTAAGGAGCTCTTACCCAGTCCCAGCCATGATTCTGCACTAGGCTGGCTACTCTAGTCTGACCAATGGAAAGTACGGTGTCCGTGGAACAAACAGAAACAATCTACAGGAGTTTGGGGAATCTTGACTGGATTAGCTTTACATTAAGCTACTGTGTGTTGTTGCAATTTTCCTAAGATTGCAACTTCACATGCTGAGTTTCACTCCAGGGAGGTTACTTTGCAGTTAACTGTTTGTCACTTTTATTACACGGTGCATTTGATTACTCAGAATGGACATTTTAAAAGTTCCATGTAATAGCCTGGATCAATTCAGCTATATCATCGCTTCCAGCATATAGATTGTAGTATTAAGCCAAGCCGCAGTCCGGTCGTGTTGTATGTATAACGAAAAAAACAAAAATTGTAAAGCAATGTTCATGTTGGGAGGACATTCCAGATTCCACCGTGATGACCCCCAACCAGCCACGAGGTGACAGACTAAACTTGTCTTAGTTATTGACAGCCAGGACACTGTGGTGAGATCGACTGAGAGAAACTCGCACCGCTTTGGAATCATTCCGTGATAACTTTAATGTCTACCTGATCATAAATGGCTGGAGAGCTGGGTTGAAAATTTCTTCAGATTTCTTCAGATGCGCGGCAACTCAGAGAATGGAACACATTCCCCACATTAATGTAAATTTGTACCAGTGTCCTGGGCAGGTATCTTTGTCACGAATTCTTCGCTCACCTCATGTCTGTTTGTGAGAAGTTGCCTGCAAAAAACTAACACTGACATATCCTGATCTACATGAAGGGCGCTATATAAATGCAGTGTTACAGTGGTAAGAATAAAGCACTGACTTCATCAGGTATTGTATAAATGCAAGAATTTATTGATCAAACATCAATTGCTAAACAATGCACTCACGTGTTTTGGTCTCCTTATTTAAAAAAAAGGACATACTTACCTTAGAGGTTGTGCAGCGTAGATTGACTAGGTTAGTTCCTGGGATGAGGGAACAAACCCATGAGGATATGTTGAGCAAACTGGGGCTGTATTCTCTAGAGTACAGAAGAATTAGGGGAGATCTTATTGAAACATGTAAGAAACTTAAAGGGCTAGATAAAGTAGACACTGAGGGACTGTTTCCCCTGGTAGGAGAATCTATAACCAAGGGTCACAGTCTTAAAATTAAGGGTCAGCCTTTTGTAACAGAGTTGAGGAAACATTTCTCCACTCAGGGTGGTGAATTTATGGAATTCACTACCCCAGAAGGCTGTAGATGCTCAGTCGTTGAACATTTTGAAGGCTGAGACTGATAGATTTTTTTTAAATAGAGGGATATGGGGATAGGGCAGGTAATTAGAGTTATGTCAGAAGATCAGCCATGATCTTATCAAATGCCGGGGCAGGCTCGAGAGGCCGAATGGCCTACTCCTGCTCCTGATTCTTATGTCTTATGCTCTTATGTATGTCGATTTTACAAATCTTTCTTGTTTCACATCAGCAGCCAAAGTGGATGGTTCTGGAGCTACTCTGTGTTTACTCGAGCTAAGATTCAGCAGAAGCACAGCAGAAGACATCCCGAGCTCCATCGAGATGTATCAGACAAGGTATCAGCCTGTCAGGTGTATCTTTTTTCAGAGCTGCATACGTGTCATAGATCCATCATCTGATCAAGAAAAGGGGAGATCTCCGCAGGATCACCTGCCATGGATCTCAGGAGAGAGACTATGTGATTGTTCCCAATGTGGGAAGAGCTTCATACATTCAGGAGCCCTCCATAGACACCAGCGATCAGATACAGGAGAGAAACAATACAAATGTGCTGAATGTGGAAAGAGTTTCAAAACATCTGGACATATGAAAATACATCATCGATCACACACAGGAGAGAGACCATACAAATGTGCTAAACGTGGCAAGAGTTGCACAACGTCGGGGCTTCTCCAGGTACACTGTCGATCACACACGGGAGAGAGACCATATACATGTGCTGAATGTGGAAAGGGGTTTGTTTCAGAGGGAAACGTGACCTGGAAAGTCACCAGAGAATACACACATGAGAGACTATATAAATGCGGATTGTGAGAAGACGTTTTGGTCTGATCTGCAGAAAAATCACAAATGCTCTGAAAGATGCCTTTCCTAATTGAAAACTTTCCAGGAGAAGTTACAGTTCAAAACCCATAAAATGCTGCTTTGAGCAAATACAATAATACAGTATGTAATAGTTTCATGCATACCGTGCAGAGAGAGCCCTTTGATTCAACACCATTGGCTCACAGTTAAGACACTGGGACGACAGTTTGTACTTTTCTATCCTCAACTTGGGATGGGGAATCTCCCACAGTTCTTGCACACAACTGGCTGTTGAGCATCTGTCAGGTTAGCACCTGCTGGACAACATAACAGAATGGTTCAGTGAGATGTGAGAACCAGTGTGTCCCAATGATACGAGGTGAGATTCCATCACCATAGCTCATATCACTTCACTATAAATAATAGGTCGAAAGGCACCTCTCCCAGTTGATTGCCAGCAGAATCGGGTCTGTACTGGCTTCTTATCAACCAGTTTACCAGCTTAATATCAATCAGCATTTTTTGTTTTTAACGGTGAAGTTGGACGGTCTGTGTGGTGGATGGGGTGTGATTGTTGCGGGAGGGGAATGTATGTGCTTGTGGGAAGAGGTGAGGTGTTGGTGAGGGATATTAATGTGTATTTCAGGGGAAAGAGGGTTTGTCGTGTGGGGGAGGGATACTAAAATGTGGGAAGGGATAATAATTTGTGTGTTGTTGGTAAGATCTGAAGGGAGTAGTTAAATGGTGGGAGGGTATATTAATCTGTATTTATGATGCTTTTAACCATACTGGTAAGGCACTTTGCTTACTGTATGGAACATCCTCCTATTGTGAAATCCGCTAAACAAATTACATTTTCATTGTTGTAATGTTACCCTGACTAATATTAAAGCCATGGACATGGAATACCGAGGGCTGTACTCCCTATTGAAGAGACGTCCACAGTCCGCATTAGGAATGTGTTTCCCTTCCAAAACCATGACAACATTGACAGGACATCCTTGTGATGTCCACCTGACGTGAAAGGTGCCCCACAAGTGTAATTGTGTTGTTGTTGTTTCCAAAGTGAAGGGAAGGGCCAGATAGGGAGGTCACTGAGGTGCGGTGGGAATGGGAGAAATGATTATCTTAAAGTAATCTCTCCCCAAAAAGTGATATTTTTGATGGCAGCAGGACAGGTAGACAAGGCTGTTAAAAAACCATATGGGACACTAGGACACTAGGCTTTATAACCAGGGGCATAGAGTAAAAAAGCGAAGAAGTTCTGACTAACCTGTATCAAACTTTGATTGGGCTTCAGCTCGAGTACGCTGTTCAATTCTGGTCACCACACTTTAGAAAGGAGGTTAATGCATTGGAAAGGGTGCAGAGGAGATTTACCAGGATAGTACCAGGAATGAGGGAATTCAGTTATGAGGAAAGGCTAGGTATATTCTCATTCAATCAGCGAAGGTTACGAGGAGACGTAATAGAGATGTTCAAGACCATGAGGGGATTTGACAGAGTCAACAGGGAAAAACTGTCCACTGGTGGATGTATCAGTGACTCGTGGTCACAGATTTAAAAAGAAGCAGAGGGGAGATAAGGAGAAATGTATTCACCCAGCGTGTTGTTCAAATCTGTAATGCATTCCCTGAAAAGGTGGTGGAAGCCAATTTGATAACAACTTTTAAAAGAGAGGTCGACATTTATTTGGGTATCCGAGGTTATGGTGAGAGAGCTGGGGAGTGGGGTTAAATTGCTCTTTTTAAAGTGCCGGCACAGACTCGATTGGCAGAATGACCTCCTTTTGTGCCGTAAGATTCTATGATTCTATGTCGCACTAGTACAATCCCTGTCATCTGTCATCTCTCTGTTGCAAGTCTGGATTATAATACTTATGATATTAATCCTTCCACATGTCATTTCAGATATATACCCAGCGGGAAATGTGGGGGAGGAAAGACAGATGAGGGTCGAACAAGACACCCATGTTCCTGTAACAAAAACAAAAGTTGCTGTGGAATCTCACCCGGTCAAGCAGCATCCATGGAGAAAGGAAAAAGACAACGTTTCAGGTCTACAACCTTTCATCAGGACTGACGAAGGGTTGTAGACCCGAAACGTTGACAGTTTTTCTTTTGTTTTTGTTTCAGATTCCCAGCATCTGTAGTATTTTGTGTTTTACCTAGAATGACTTGGTGAGGTCGAGTGAGCAATGGAGGCAGTATTTCAACATACAACATATTCTGAAAGTAAACCTAACCTGGTGATGTGAACACTCAATCCATGCTTATTGCTATATGAACTGATTATGTTTCTTTTTCAATTATTTATATCGATCTGTTTCAAACTGTTTCAAATCAATGCCAGTAAATTATTATATAATTATTATTTATAATGTTATCATTGATAGTGAGAGTATTATTATAACAGTATTACTTCACTACATTTAGAACTTGAAAAAGCTGATGGTTTCAAGTTGACTCTTTCTAGGAATATAGAAACAAGTATCAGAATCTATCTTTACAAATGTAACTATGTCGGGGATCATCCCTGATAACTCTGGCCTGATGGCTTCTGCAGAAATGTTACCACTTAATCTTGAATTGTTGCCTCAACAAATAAAATCTTATAGGCCTTGTTATGGACGTGTAATTAAAATGCAAACTTTTTGCACTTTTTGTTCTGTTTTGCAAAGAGAAGCTGAGTTGAACTTTTACAAAATCAACCAAATGAAAGAGCAAGTATCAATACAATATGGAAGGACATTGATAGAAATGATGCTGATTTCAACTCCACAATCTGCAAAACTTGGTAGTTATAAAATATAGATTGACACACATGATAACACAGATATTCACAGGAGTTACCAATCACATAAAAATTCATACAATCAGATATGACAAACTTTACAACCACACACAGTACCAGAGCTACGCATCATAATTACGAATTCCATATAATAATACTTATCTTTGTTTTCAATGTAATGTATTATTAATTGCATCTGAGAGCGCTTCACAATAGCAGATCCCGGGACCGAGCGATGGGCAGGGGTAGAAATGTGACCAAAGGTGCGATCGATGAGAAAGGTGTTTAGCTGGGACCTATAGCTGAGAAAAGAGGGGGCGAGGCGAAGGTTGTGTGGAAGGGAGTTCCTGAGCCTCGGGGCATAGTGGCTGCTATGGTGTGCGGAGGATTCGGGGGACATGGAGGAGGCCAGACCCCATGAAGCGAATGCAACGGGAGCTGGTTTGAGGAGACAGGAGGTCAGAGAGGTTGCGGGTGCAAGGAGTGGAGGGATTTGAAGACAAGGGTGAGTACCTTGAAGTCGATCCTCTCTGGGATAGGGTGCCAGTGAAGTCTGGCATGTACTGAGGTAATTCTGATATTACAAATTTTATAACAACACCAATATCATAGGTATACATAATGAGTTAAGAAATAATTTCAAAAAATCATATTTATCTTGATTTTCAATGTTGATTCATTTTCATCTGCAATAAACAGATCATAATTTGCAAACGTAGATTGTATATTAAATTAGCATTAAATAGGAACATTTTCCCATAATATTGATAACAACCATTCAATGTTCATGTATTGCACCGTATTTCAGCTACTTGTTGCAAGCAGTCATAAGATCATCTTTGATTCCAAGCAACAAATTACCATAAAAATTAAGATATTAACGTGAAGAAACAATCATTTTGCCCAAAATAATGTCCCCGGCCACGTGTCCGCTGTGGGTGAGCACAAAGGCGCCCCCTGTCCCGCCCTAGTGTCAGTGCAGCCTGCAGTCACCCGCCTTTTCATATCATTGGAACAAGCGCCAAACTCACTGAGTTGAACTTTTACAAAATGAAGCAAAGGAAAAAGCTTGATATGAACAACAATGATTTCAACTGCACACTGTGCAAAATGTGGTAGTTATAAAATATAGATTTACACATAAAACACAGCAACTCACAGGGGATACCAATCACCTAAAGATTCATACAATCTTTAAAGCTACACATAGTATCAGGGTTATACATCATAATTACTATTTCCATATAATCATACTTATCTTGGTTTTCAGTGTCATGTATTATAAATTCTAACCTGAAAACTGAAATGACAATTCGCAGGAGAAGTGGATGGGAAATTACTTGAACGCTCAATAGGAACGTTTTCACATCATAATTATAAATAATAATTCTAAACAATTTAGGACTTTGAGACTTCAGTAAGATGTGAAAAGCATTATATCAAATGCAAGGATTCTTTATTATTAATAATAATAACTACCTTTCAATGTTCATATGTGGTACACACTTGTAAATGTGTCATATTGAAAGCAGTGATAAGACCATATTAGATTCTAATTTAAGAAATGACAGTACTTCAACACATTAAGTCATTAACGTGAAGAACAATCATTTGTGTCCACAACAAGGTCTCGGGCCACGTGGTCACTGTATGTGAGGAGAATGGCGCCCCCTGTCCTGCCCTAGTGTCAGTGCAGCCTTTTCATACCATTGGAAAAAGCGCCAAACTCTCACCCAAAAAGAGGAGACAATGCAAACCCTTTTCAGGTGAATATTGACTGCGACTCACCACAGATCCCATTTCGTGTGTAATTCTTACAGTTTAATCTGTGGCATTCAGGGCCGTACGCAGGATTTTTTTTCGGGGGGTGCGAATTGCTAGTGATGGGACCAACAATGGCCGGGGGCTTGGGGGCTGCCCCCGGGGCCCCCTCGAGGCTCCGACGTTTTACACAGTTTGAGGTCTTATTTAATCGGTTCAGAAGATCCAATATGAACGGTATTTATGCCCTTGGTGTTTAAGAGCATCATTATTTATTCAGTGTTTATATTTTCCCCGGTAGTCCGTGTCTAATTGCGAAGGTCGAATGTGTTCGCCGATAAAAGCAAACACGATTGTTGACTCGATGATGTAAGGAATGCGAACGATAAAGTAAATTACAATCCAATTAACACAGTACAATGACGAATGCTTGATAAATGTAGGCGTATAGAGAAAATGATCATAAACTACAGATTGACGGTAATTAATAAGTTGTTCTGCATTGTTATCCTAAGACTAAATTTCTTTCGGACTGTAATGAACAATAATGCAAGAGTAAAGTATGAATTATGTGCTCAGATATTCCAGCAAAGCAAATTTTATAAAAGACAAGAAAATATACAGAAACTGAAAATCAGTGTCAAACAGTTAATTCACACGTGTTACAAGCCTGTTATCAGCATTATCCTGAAAATATCGTTGAACTGTGAGCAATAGTGTAGTTAGTTTTTATTTATTTAGAATCAAAATTAAAGGCAGTGACCCATCAAGCAATACTGATCTGACGAAAAAATACTTGAAAAAATAAGGGAGGGGAAATTAATTCTTTAATAGCGTTCCGTATTCGAGACGCCTCGGTCGCTTTGAAGCCAATACGTCAACTGCTCTACCAATATCGATTTCCATATTATAATGAATGTGCATTAACGCGAGGGCTGAAAGTCGCTCCTATATGGAGCAGAATGCTGGACACTTAGGCAAACCCAGGAGATTAGGTGACTCGTGAGGTATATACCAGGCTTCTAAGAGACGCCCTGAACGTTTACTGGCGACAGCATCTGACAAATAGTGAGCTATATGGTACACTACCACACTGGTATCACGGACATTACCGCAGAGGCGTCTTAGGTTTAGCGGACATAGCTGGAGAAGCCGGGAGGAAACTGTCCATAGTGCTACTATCCTATGGGAACCATTGCACGGTCACAGAACACGAGGTAGACCGACTCTAACCTACCTCGCTACATGAAATGCACGGATTATATTATTATTCAAAGAGAGAAAGAGTGACTTTCAGAGGAGTCACGTTGAAGAGATTTGTGTAGGAAGAGCTGTTGCTTTGCAGACTCGACTGCACCTGTCCTTTATATCCCGCTGGTGTGAGGCAGCAGTTCTGGGGACCTCAACTCTAACAGGTGCAGGTTAACAATCCTTTAAGTTATAGCCAATTACGTGACACTGCCCACAAACCCTGAAAATAAATCTCAGTTGTCAATCAGTCAGATATGCAACCTCGACCTTGGGAATGTCTTCAGATTCAGAGGCACTGAGTAGGAGGGAAAGAAAGTTTCCCACAGGTGATAGAAGACAGCAGCATCACCTGGCGAGTCGCCTGGCACAGTGAATAGCACTCTGGCCTCTGAGTCAGAAAGTTGTGGGTTCAAACCCCACGTCGGCACTCGGTATCACACAGAGGAAGCTGACACTTCAATGTGGTGCTGTGGGTGGGGGGGGGGGGGGGTCCCATTGTTAGAGGCTCTGTTCTTTTGGTTGAGATGCTGAACCGAGGTCTGATCCGTCTGTTTAGATGGATGTGAAAAGATCCTCTGACACTACTCGAAAAGCGGAGGGAAGTCTCTCTGCTGTTGTCCTGGCCAACAAACGCCCCCAAATAAAATCGGTGACTCACTCCATCGGTGTTTGTGGGACAATCCTGGGCAAAAACTGGCTACTTTACAGTACGTTCTGTGAAGCGCTCTGAGCTGTCTCGACAGTGTACTAAGGCACTATTATCAATTGCTAACATTATCAGATTAAAATACGATTTCAGCTTCCACAAAGTGGTGCTACCTTTTTATGTAGTGACTGTATACGGGATGATTTCCGATTGACACACCACGTAGAATAGGCGCTAAAGCCTAGGTCTATGTCCATGCGTATTTTTTTTAAAGATAGGCATTCCCGTCCAGCATATAACTTTTTTGTTGGGTTCTCAAAAGCTTTAATTTCTCAGAATCTTGTAAATATGTTGTCATTGTTTGCTAGCATTACAGTCACACCTCTCAAAACTTGAGTCATTTTTACTTACGGTGATCAGATGAAAAGATGATTTTAACTCCAGAATTGGTGCTGCCCCTTGTGGCTGTTTACGGGATGATTTCCAAACGAGGATTTGAGTCTTGGCGCCTATGTTTATCCAATCACGAGTCACAGACTCGCCGCGTCATGGACTGGTCTATCGACGCGGTATGTTTTGGGGTAGACGCCGATTCTGGTGTGCGACTCGATAATTTTATATTAATACTAAATCATTCAAAGATGTGAGTTTATAATTTATATATAGTTTTGAAGAACTGATTGTTACTCAAATGTTCAATAAATTTACTTGGTATTTAAATTTGATAAAAAAATGCAATTCTCTACCCCGGAAAATGTGGACCTTTTATAATTTGCGGGGGTGCGTACGCACCCGTCGCACCCCCCCTGCGTACGGCCTTGCTGGTTCCATTCTTATTTGACCCACCGTTTACATTTTATTTCTTCCAACGGTTTTTCTTCAAACCCCCGCACAGTTTCTCACGGCGTCCCTCAGGGATCTGTTTTAGGCCCCCTCCTTTTCACCCTTTACACGCTCCCTCTGGTCGACGTCATCCGCAAACACGGGGTAAATTTCCACATGTATGCGGACGACACCCAGTTGTACCTTTCTGCCTCATCTCTCAACCCCCAGACGATCGATGTTCTGACAGCATGTCTGTGCGACATCGAGTCCTGGACGAGGGACAATTTTCTGCAATTGAACGTGAGTAAGAACGAGGACCTCCTGATTGGCTCAAGCCAGCGCCTCCGCACATCGGGCGCTTCCAGCCTCAATATCCAAGGCTGCACTCTCCACCTCACAAAGCCAATCAGGAACCTCAGCATCATGTTCGATCAAAAGCTTTCCTTCCTCCCCCACATCCGCGCCTTGACCGGCACCGCTTATTTCCACCTGCGCAACATTGCCAGGCTCCGCAACTATGTTACCCCCCGCGCTGCCGAAACACTCGTGTACGCAAACATCACCTCGAGGCTGGACTACGGAAACTCCTCGTCGGCCTCCCCAGTTCCTCCATTCACAGGCTGCAGGTCATCCAAAACTCTGCAGCCCGTGTACTATCCCGCAAGCGCCTCCGCGACCACATAACCCCCACCCTCGCCCGTCTCCACTGGCTCCCCATCCTCTAGAGGATCGAGTTCAAGATCCTCGTCCTCACGTACAAGGCCTTACACGGACTTGCCCCGCCCTATTTAACCGACCTACTCTCCCCCTATACGCCCACCCGGACCCTCCGTTCAACAGGACTTGGCCTGCTCCAAGCCCCCCGACCGAGCCGCCCCACCATCGGAGGCCGGGCCTTCAGTTTCTCCGCTCCCACCCTATGGAATGCCATCCCTCAATCCCTCCGTTTCTTCCCTTTCCTCTTTCAAGGCCGGTTTGAAGACTTTCCTCTTCGATCGTGCCTTTTGTTCCACCCCGAACTCTTTTAGTTCCCCTTCGTGTTTCACCCCTTCCCAAACACTCCCCTCTCAGCTCGGGTCACACGCCTCCTGTGCAGCGCCTTGGGACGTCCTCCGGACGTGAAAGGCGCTCTATAAATGTAATTTGTTGTTGTTGTTGTTGGAGTGAGTGTCAGCCGTTGCTTGGAGCTGGTGTACTTGGTGACGGCCTTGGTTATTATATAACTTATTTATAATGTTATTATTGATAGTGAGAGTATTATTATAACAGTATTATTTCACTACCTTTAGAACTTGAAAGAGCTCGGGTGGATTCAAGTTGACTCTTCCTTGGAATATAGAAACAAGTATCAGAACCTTACTTCATGAATGTAACTATATCTGGGATCATCCCTGATAACTCTGGCCTGATGGCTTCTGAAGAAATGTTACCACTTAATCTTGAATTGTTGCCTCAGCAAATAAAATCTTGTAGGCCTTGTTATGGACGTGTAATTAAAATTTAAACAATTTGCACTGTTTGTTCTCTGTTTCACACAGAAAAGCTGAGTTGAACTTTTACAAAATGAAGCAACGGAAAAAGCTTGATATGGATAACAATGATTTCAACTGCACACTGTGCGAAACGTGGTAGTTATAAAATATAGATTTACACATAAAACACAGAAACTCACAGGGGATACAAATCACCTAAAGATTCATACAATCTTTAAAGCTACACATAGTATCAGGGTTATACATCATAATTACTATTTCCATATAATCATACTTATATTGGTTTTCAGTGTCACGTATTATAAATTCTAACCTGAAAAGTGAAATGACAATTCACAACAACAACAACTTAAACTTATAAAGCGCCTTCCACGTCGGGAGGACGTCCCAAAGCGCTGCACAGGAGGTGTGTGACCCGAGCTGGGAGGGGAGTGTTCGTGAATGGGTGAAACACGTAGGGGAGGACAAAAAATTCGGGGGTGAACAAAAGGCTCGGTCAAAGAGGAAAGTCTTCAAACCGGCCTTGAAAGGAAAGGGAAAAAACAAGACGAAGGGTTTGGGGGATGCAATTCCACAGGATGGGAGCGGAAAATCTGAAAGCCCGGCCTCCAATGGTGGGGCGGTTCGTGCGGGGGGCTTGGCGCAGGCCAAGTCCTGCTGAACGGAGGGTCCGGGTGGGCTTATAGTGGGAAAGTAAGGGCGGGGCAAGGCCGTGTAAGGCCTTGAAGGTGAGGACGAGGATCTTGTACTCGATCCTCTGTAGGATGGGGGAGTCAGTGGAGACGGGCGAGGGTGGGGGTTATGTGGTCGCGGAGGTGGGCGCGGGATAGTACATGGGCTGCAGAGTTTTGGATGACCTGCAGCCTGTGAATGGAGGAACTGGGGAGGCCGAACAGGAGAGAGTTTCCGTAGTCCAGCCGTGAGGTGCTGTATGCGTGCACGAGTGTTTCAGCAACGTGGGGGGTGAGGTAGTTGCCGAGGTTCCTGACTGGCTTTGTGAGGTGGAGAGTACAGCTTTGGATGTTGAGGCTGGCAGCGCCCGATGTGCGGAGGCGCTGGCTTGAGCCAATCAGGAGCGCCTCGGTCTTGCTCACGTTTAATTGGAGGTAGTTGTCCCTGCTCCAGGACTCAATGTCGGACAGACATGCTGTCAGAACATCGATGGTTTGGGGGTTGAGTGATGAGGCAGAAAGGTACAGCTGGGAGGCAACCACTCTTTCAAGGACCTTAGATAAAAACGGGAGGTTGGAGGTGGGTCTGTAGCTTGATGGCTGCGACGCATCAAGGGAGGCTTTTTTCAGGGTAGGGGTCATGGTGGCTATTTTACGGGAGGCAGGGACGGTGCCTGAGGAGAGGGAAAGGTTGATGGTGTGAGAAATGAGCGTAGCCAAAAGGTGGAGCTGGGTGCGGAGGAGGGGAGTGGTGATGGGGTCCAATGAGCACGTGGTTGAGGAGAGGATCTGCGAAGCGAGGCGGGTGGGGTGGGGGGGGCGGAGGAGCTGGTTAGTGGTGGCGAAGAGGAGGCGGTGGTTGTCCTTCGCTTCCAGGATTCTCCTGGAGTAGAGGCTGATTTGGCGGTGGCTAATGCAGAGCGATAAAATTTGATGCGGTCCAGCCAGATTTGCCCGTGGACCGTGAGGCCAGATTTGAGCCAGGTGCTTTCAGCTGCTCTCACTTGGCTTTTGAGGGAATGGAGGTAAGTTGTGTACCATCGGCAGTGCGAGGCGGTTCTGGAGGTGAGCGGGGCCAGGGTGTCGAGGGTAGTGGAGAAGGTGTTATGGAGGGTGGTGGAGGCAGAGGATGGGTCGGTACAGGAAGAAAGCCACAGAGGGAGCAGGTCGGAGGTTTCGAGGACAGAGGTGAAGGTTTGAGGGGGAATCTTCTTCTTCCAGGGCAGGTGGGTTTGGAGGTGGAGGGGGGAGGGATAGAGGTGTTGAAATAAACGAAAAAATTGTCTGAAATGCAAGAGATGTAGATGGGAAATTACTTTTAACGCTGGAAGGTTTTCACATAATAATTATCAATAATAATTCTAAACAATTCAGGACTCTGAGACATCAGTAAGATGGGAAAAGCATTATATCAAACGCAAGGATTCTTTATTATTAATAATAATAACTACCTTTCAATGTTCATATGTGGTACATATATGTAAATGTGTCATATTGAAAGCGGTTATAAGACCATATTAGATTCCAAGTAACAAAAAGACAATACTTCAACACATTAAGACATTAACGTGAAGAAACAATAATTTGTGTCCACAACAAGGTCTCAGGCCACGTGGTCACTTATGTGAGGAGAATGGCGCCCCCTGTCCTGCCCTAGTGTCAGTGCAGCCTTTTCCTACCATTGGAAAAAGCGCCAAACTCACTCGCACAAAGAGAGGAGACAATGCAAACCCTTTTCAGGTGAATATTGACTGCGACTCACCACAGATCCCATTTCGTGTGTAATTCTTAGTTTAATCTGTGGCATTAATCACCATTGATACTTTTTCAACCACAAACATACAGTCAATTCACTTCACAGTACAGTGCACTGTGTATTCTGTGACGTGCTTTGAGACGTTGCAAAGATGGGAAAAGCGCTACATCAAATGCAAGGATTATGATTATTATTACAAATGAAAATATTCCAAATCCCCTGAAAATCGGTTTACATTTGGAGCCTGATCTACATTAAATTGCTTTTTTCGCAAATTGCTGAGCAGTTTTTTTAGATAAACACACGACCCCACATCAAAACCCTTTATCCCACAGATCAGCCTCTTTTACAAATTATTGATATTACAGCAAAAGGCAGCAGTAACCCAACTGATATTTTGTACTGGCATGACTACTGCTTGCTTTGGCATCTCCTCATCGCATTAGCATTGACGGAGGAGAGAAGATTAGACATTTATCCAAACTTAAAATCATCTCTAGCAAAAGAACAAATGACAATCCCACAGGGGATTTCCAGTGGCGCTTGCGGGATAGTACACGGGCTGCAGAGTTTTGGATGACCTGCAGCCTGTGAATGGAGGAACTGGGGAGGCCGACGAGGAGTTTCCGTAGTCCAGCCTCGAGGTGATGTTTGCGTACACGAGTGTTTCGGCAGCGCGGGGGGTAACATAGTTGCGGAGCCTGGCAATGTTGCGCAGGTGGAAATAAGCGGTGCCGGTCAAGGCGCGGATGTGGGGGAGGAAGGAAAGCTTTTGATCGAACATGATGCTGAGGTTCCTGATTGGCTTTGTGAGGTGGAGAGTGCAGCCTTGGATATTGAGGCTGGAAGCGCCCGATGTGCGGAGGCGCTGGCTTGAGCCAATCAGGAGGTCCTCGTTGTTACTCACGTTCAATTGCAGAAAATTGTCCCTCGTCCAGGACTCGATGTCGCACAGACATGCTGTCAGAACATCGATCGTCTGGGGGTTGAGAGATGAGGCAGAAAGGTACAACTGGGTGTCGTCCGCATACATGTGGAAATTTACCCCGTGTTTGCGGATGACGTCGACCAGAGGGAGCGTGTAAAGGGTGAAAAGGAGGGGGCCTAAAACAGATCCCTGAGGGACGCCGTGAGAAACTGTGCGGGGGTTTGAAGAAAAACCGTTGGAAGAAATAAAATGTAAACGGTGGGTCAAATAAGAATGGAACCAGCAAGGCCGTACGCAGGGGGGGTGCGACGGGTGCGTACGCACCCCCGCAAATTATAAAAGGTCCACATTTTCCGGGGTAGAGAATTGCATTTTTTTATCAAATTTAAATACCAAGTAAATTTATTGAACATTTGAGTAACAATCAGTTCTTCAAAACTATATATAAATTATAAACTCACATCTTTGAATGATTTAGTATTAATATAAAATTATCGAGTCGCACACCAGAATCGGCGTCTACCCCAAAACATACCGCGTCGATAGACCAGTCCATGTCGCGGCGAGTCTGTGACTCGTGATTGGATAAACATAGGCGCCAAGACTCAAATCCTCGTTTGGAAATCATCCCGTAAACAGCCACAAGGGGCAGCACCAATTCTGGAGTTAAAATCATCTTTTCATCTGATCACCGTAAGTAAAAATGACTCAAGTTTTGAGAGGTGTGACTGTAATGCTAGCAAACAATGACAACATATTTACAAGATTCTGAGAAATTAAAGCTTTTGAGAACCCAACAAAAAAGTTATATGGTGGACGGGAATGCCTATCTTTAAAAAAAATACGCATGGACATAGACCTAGGCTTTAGCGCCTATTCTACGTGGTGTGTCAATCGGAAATCATCCCGTATACAGTCACTACATAAAAAGGTAGCACCACTTTGTGGAAGCTGAAATCGTATTTTAATCTGATAATGTTAGCAATTGATAATAGTGCCTTAGTACACTGTCGAGACAGCTCAGAGCGCTTCACAGAACGTACTGTAAAGTAGCCAGTTTTTGCCCAGGATTGTCCCACAAACACCGATGGAGTGAGTCACCGATTTTATTTTGGGGCGTTTGTTGGCCAGGACAACAGGAGAGAGACTTCCCTCCGCTTTTCGAGTAGTGTCAGAGGATCTTTTCACATCCATCTAAACAGACGGATCAGACCTCGGTTCAGCATCTCAACCAAAAGAACAGAGCCTCTAACAATGGGACCCCCCCCCCCCCCCCCCCCGCCCACCCCACCCACAGCACCACATTGAAGTGTCAGCTTCCTCTGTGTGATACCGAGTGCCGACGTGGGGTTTGAACCCACAACTTTCTGACTCAGAGGCCAGAGTGCTATTCACTGTGCCAGGCGACTCGCCAGGTGATGCTGCTGTCTTCTATCACCTGTGGGAAACTTTCTTTCCCTCCTACTCAGTGCCTCTGAATCTGAAGACATTCCCAAGGTCGAGGTTGCATATCTGACTGATTGACAACTGAGATTTATTTTCAGGGTTTGTGGGCAGTGTCACGTAATTGGCTATAACTTAAAGGATTGTTAACCTGCACCTGTTAGAGTTGAGGTCCCCAGAACTGCTGCCTCACACCAGCGGGATATAAAGGACAGGTGCAGTCGAGTCTGCAAAGCAACAGCTCTTCCTACACAAATCTCTTCAACGTGACTCCTCTGAAAGTCACTCTTTCTCTCTTTGAATAATAATATAATCCGTGCATTTCATGTAGCGAGGTAGGTTAGGGTCGGTCTACCTCGTGTTCTGTGACCGTGCAATGGTTCCCATAGGATAGTAGCACTATGGACAGTTTCCTCCCGGCTTCTCCAGCTATGTCCGCTAAACCTAAGACGCCTCTGCGGTAATGTCTGTGATACCAGTGTGGTAGTGTACCATATAGCTCACTATTTGTCAGATGCTGTCGCCAGTAAACGTTCAGGGCGTCTCTTAGAAGCCTGGTATATACCTCACGAGTCACCTAATCTCCTGGGTTTGCCTAAGTGTCCAGCATTCTGCTCCATATAGGAGCGACTTTCAGCCCTCGCGTTAATGCACATTCATTATAATATGGAAATCGATATTGGTAGAGCGGTTGACGTATTCGCTTCAAAGCGACCGAGGCGTCTCGAATACGGAACGCTATTAAAGAATTAATTTCCCCTCCCTTATTTTTTCAAGTATTTTTTCGTCAGATCAGTATTGCTTGATGGGTCACTGCCTTTAATTTTGATTCTAAATAAATAAAAACTAACTACACTATTGCTCACAGTTCAACGATATTTTCAGGATAATGCTGATAACAGGCTTGTAACACGTGTGAATTAACTGTTTGACACTGATTTTCAGTTTCTGTATATTTTCTTGTCTTTTATAAAATTTGCTTTGCTGGAATATCTGAGCACATAATTCATACTTTACTCTTACATTATTGTTCATTACAGTCCGAAAGAAATTTAGTCTTAGGATAACAATGCAGAACAACTTATTAATTACTGTCAATCTGTAGTTTATGATCATTTTCTCTATACGCCTACATTTATCAAGCATTCGTCATTGTACTGTGTTAATTGGATTGTAATTTACTTTATCGTTCGCATTCCTTACATCATCGAGTCAACAATCGTGTTTGCTTTTATCGGCGAACACATTCGACCTTCGCAATTAGACACGGACTACCGGGGAAAATATAAACACTGAATAAATAATGATGCTCTTAAACACCAAGGGCATAAATACCGTTCATATTGGATCTTCTGAACCGATTAAATAAGACCTCAAACTGTGTGAAACGTCGGAGCCTCGAGGGGGCCCCGGGGGCAGCCCCCAAGCCCCCGGCCATTGTTGGTCCCATCACTAGCAATTCGCACCCCCCCAAAAAAAATCCTGCGTACGGCCCTGTAGTGCACAGACATGTCTAACAGGAGTTTGTTACAGCTCAGTCAGGGAAGTGGTGTGTGGCTCTGAAAAGAGCCTTTGTGTGTATCTGGAGCGAGTGTCAGCCTTTACTTGGAGCTGGTGTACTTGGTGACGGCCTTGGTGCCCTCGGACACGGCGTGCTTGGCTAGCTCCCCGGGCAGCAGCAGGCGCACGGCGGTCTGGATCTCTCTGGAGGTGATGGTCGACCGCTTGTTGTACTGAGCCAGGCGGGAAGCCTCGGAGGCGATGCGCTCGAAGATGTCATTGACAAACGAGTTCATGATGCTCATGGCCTTGGAGGAGATGCCGGTGTCCGGGTGAACCTGCTTCATCACCTTGTACACGTAGATGGAGTAACTCTCCTTCCTCGATCTCCTGCGCTTCTTGCCCGCAGTCTGCGGTTTGCGAATGTCTTTCTTGCTGCCCTTCTTGGGCGCTCCTTTGCCCTCAGCTTTGGCTCCTTTGCTCTCGGATTTCGATTCTCCTGCCATTTTGCCTCAATATAATAAAATACGACAATGTAAGGAAGTGCTCGCAAGATTTCCTTATATCATAACGCCATCCAATCACAGCACAGTATTCTGTTCATCCTTGTTTAGCATAAAGAGTTGTTACCCAACGAGAACCCAGGGATGTGTGTGAACCAATCAGCTTGATCCTCCCACCGCACCAAACACAGGCTCGACAGTCAGAGGCAAATGAGGCATTGAAAAGATGCTTTGCTGTGATTGGCTGCGAGTCACATGTTCATGAGCTGGGGGATTTGGTTGGACAGAGGATGGGAGCCTAACTGAGGGGCTGAGATGATTTAAGCAGCGGCTTTCGTTCCTGCTGTAAACTCAGTAAAGATGTCAGGACGAGGAAAGACAGGCGGCAAAGCCCGAGCCAAGGCCAAGTCCCGCTCCTCCCGGGCCGGGCTGCAGTTCCCCGTGGGCCGCGTCCACAGGCATCTCCGTAAAGGCAACTATGCTGATCGTGTGGGTGCCGGAGCCCCTGTCTATCTGGCCGCCGTGCTCGAGTATCTTACCGCTGAGGTGTTGGAGCTGGCGGGGAACGCCGCCCGCGACAACAAGAAGACCAGGATCATCCCCAGACACCTGCAGCTGGCCGTCCGCAACGACGAGGAGCTCAACAAGCTGCTGGGAGGAGTGACTATCGCTCAGGGCGGCGTGCTGCCCAATATCCAGGCTGTGCTGCTGCCCAAGAAAACCTCCTTCCATCCTCAGAAGAAGTAAATCATCCACATGTTCCTGTCAAACCAAAGGCTCTTTTAAGAGCCACTCACGTTGTCTATGAAAGAGCCGTTGGCCGTTTCAGCCTCTGGAACTCCAGTGTCTGAGGTTTGTTTGCTCCAAACACAGCGACCGCAGTGCATGGCGCCAAACCATCGCTCTTTATCGCATTCAATTGTGTTGCTGCAAATATATGCCGTCAATTCACTGTAATTCCTACTCTAATCTCTAATTCGTTTGTATTGATGGGGAACGGATTCGCTCCAGCTCTGTGTGTATTCAAATTTCCCTGGAGGCGGTTCAGAGTTGCTCTCAATTTACTGTGTACAATGCAGCCGAGGCGTGAGGGAAACTTAATGCATGTAGTCTTGATTGTAATGGCGAGATGGCCTGGGAGACACGTTAGCCCACACAGCTTATTCCTCGCTGTATCATTGGCAGTTACTGTATGTAGATAAAGTGACGGTAGTCCTTAGCTGACGAGAGTGTGTAAAGTGTGCAGGGGGGGGTAAGAGAGTGGTCGCCGATGTTTACTGGACCATTTGGTGGCTCTTGAAAGAGCCTTTGTGGTGACAGACGATGTGGAGATGGCCAGGCTAAGCGCGCTCCCCGCGGATACGGCGGGCCAGCTGGATGTCCTTGGGCATGATGGTGACCCGCTTGGCGTGGATGGCGCACAGGTTGGTGTCCTCAAACAGCCCCACCAGGTAAGCCTCGCTGGCCTCCTGAAGCGCCATGACGGCAGAGCTCTGGAAGCGCAGGTCCGTCTTGAAATCCTGAGCGATTTCCCGCACCAGGCGCTGGAAGGGCAGTTTGCGGATCAGCAGCTCGGTGGATTTCTGGTAGCGGCGGATCTCCCTGAGAGCCACGGTGCCGGGACGGTAACGATGGGGCTTCTTGACGCCGCCCGTGGCCGGAGCGCTCTTACGAGCAGCTTTGGTGGCCAGCTGTTTGCGGGGAGCTTTGCCGCCGGTGGATTTCCGCGCCGTCTGCTTTGTCCGGGCCATTTTTCTGATCAAGAGAAGCTGGGAATGGGGAGCGGGCTGTGAGCAGCGGCTCTCATAAAGGCCACAGCTCAATGATTGGCTGCAGTCAGGGGAGCCAAGAGTCACAGACTCAAGAGACATCAGCCTCTCAGCTGCCAGCTCCACCGCCATCATTACAAAGGGACTAAATCACCTTCAGAAATTACTTTTCAAATAAATGCTGATCAGAAGAATTATATAAAACATCATCAATCATTTTTTTTTAACAAGAAATGCTCCTTGATGGAAATGCTAACAGTTACTTATGAACAAAAACAGAAATGGCTGAGAACACTCAGCAGGTCAGGCAGCATCTTTGGAGAAAGCGGACGTTTCGAGTCAGCAATCCTTCGTCAGAACGGGGGCAAGTTGGGAGGAAAATGTTGTTTACAGCGAACCGAGAGAGGGAGACGAATGCGAAAATGGAGTGGAGAACAGGGGATAATGGGTTAAAGGGGTTTAAAGAGGGCACTTCCCGGTGAGTTTGATTCTGATGGGGCGTTTGCTGTAAGAATAAAACTGTCGAATGTTTTTGCAGTTGGTTATTTGTGAGAATACTCATTTGCATGAATTTCAGTGAATCTGTGAATCTCTAAACAAACATGGAACCAATAATCCGTGTTCATGTATGTCCGTGTCTATCACATTATTACTACCTCAACGTGTAATTGATACTGCTGTGGGTGTATGTTTGCATCTATAAACGTCTGTGTTTGCTGCTCCTTGTAGATTATGTTTTGATGGACAGTGAAGATCACTATTTTGCTAAAAGTGAATGTAAACTATTAAACACCTTTGCTTGACAGCCTGTGTGATTATTGCTGTTTGTGAGACTGGCAGTAGGAAAATTAAGTTTTTGTTCAAGCGCCTTTCACGCCGGGAGGATGTCGCAAGGCTCTGGAAACATATTCTCACTTGGTAACGAACACTCCTGTGTGTGCGCCTAACAAATAAGGCGATGTAGAAACGTAATATTTTTGAGGTTATTATTCATCCAAGTGTCGTTGTATTATTCATCCATTTGTATTCCATTTGAATACTTTGGCGTTAATTATGCAGCATTGTTAAACATTGGGTCGGTTTCTGTGTGAGATAGCGGTCCTTTGTCTCTTTGGGCTCATTCGTCTGACAAAGTATGATATACTGCAGTCTGCCATTCAGTATAATTGAACTTTAGATTGATAATGTAGAATGATAATTTAGATAGAAAACTGTATGATCCTACCTTGGCCTAGCATTCAAATTAATCTTGTTCCTTGGTATTGAATAGGACTCTGAAATTGGTACAATTTGCTTTGTATCGCTTTTCTCGTAATTGTAGTCTCTGTGGGTCACTGTATTTTAGCTGGTCAGTGCGATGCTGGTAATACATTGTAGAATCCTGTAGTTCAGTGGCTACATCACTCGCCACCCAAGCGAGAGATCTGGGTTTGAGCCACTGCAGGACAATCTGACCACTGGACTAACCAGGATTCAGACGCGTTAAGTCCACCATGAACACTAGCCATAGGTCTGAGTTCCCAACACTAACTCAGTCACTGAAAGAGACTTCAATAGGTGCAGCTCGTTTGGGAGGGAATGGGTGGCTCTGAGAAGAGCCTTTGGGGGTTAATGTAATCAGCAGAGGGGAGAAGTTACTTCTTTTTGGCTGGTGTTTTCTTAGCCACCGTCGCTCTGCGGACACCTTTAACTGTTTTGCTGCCTTTTCTCGGAGGCGCTAAAGGCTTCTTCGCAGCTTTCTTTGCCATCACTTTCTTCACTGGCTTCTTGGTTGGTGAGGTCTTCTTGGAGCCTCCAGATTTCTGTATCTTCTTGGCAGCCGGAGACTTGGCTTTGGTGACTCTCTTGACCACAGTTGACTTCTTGGCTGAACGTGGCTTTTTTGCTGGCAGTTTCTTCCGCGGAGAAGGTTTGCTGGCGGCCGCTTGCTTCACCCGCGGCGCCGGTTTCTTTGCCGTTTTCTGCTTGTTGATTTTGTAGGTGCCGCTGGCGCCGGTGCCCTTGATCTGGGTCAGCACACCTTTGTCTTTCAGTCTCTGCAGAGAAGTCCTGACCTGGTATTTGCGAGTGTGCGCCTTGTAGCCTTTGCCTTCCAGACCCTTCTTGATGGCGACTACGGACAAGCCTTTGGTAGCCTTAGCACTGGCCACCATTTGCCGGATCTCGTCCATTACGTTGAAGCTGGATTTCGGCTTCGGGGCAACGCGCTTCTTCTTGGCGACTTTGGGTGAAGTGGCGGCTGCAGGAGGCTGTGCGGCGGCGGCGGCGGGAGCTGTCTCAGCCATGGTGACTGTGGGAGGCTCAGTGTGTGCAGTTGCTCAGGATAGTGAAGCCAGGCACAGCCACGGCAACTTACACACACAGAGCGGACGCTGCAGAGCCAGCCGCTGCTCAGCTTCCGGGTTTCAAATCTCTTGTGTTTCTCTCGTTTCTGAAACTGACGGTTTCTCTCCAAACCCGTTTGTGCTGAGAGTGAACAACAGCTTTTTACTCAAGTGCACAATCCGCTCTTCACTCTCAGTCACTACAGAACTCAACTAAACGCCGCGGATTCCATTGCGAACCGTTTCAATGTCGGATTGATCGCGGTTTGGCGCTGAATCCTGGACACATTGACGGCGGCTTGAATGATATTCTCAAACTAAACCTAATCACAGTTTAAATTGTGGCTGTGATGTCAAGCAGAGAGTCGGGGCTGTCGTCTAACCAGATAATATGGTGACATTTGCTGACCGCGATTTGGAAATCCCGGCATGAAGCTGGACACACTAACACAGTGACTCGAAGCTGAGCCAGGCGCCATTTTAACACAGGGCTGAACATACTGTTATGAAAACAGCGGCTTGAACTGGCAAACTGTACCCCAGTCCCGCCGTTATCAGAAGAGGATTTGACTCTGTACATATTGTGAGCTGCAGTTTTCCGGGGTTTGTTAGTGTTTGGCAGTTCAGTGGGTGACCGACTGTGAGACAGGAGCTGCTCACAGTGTCAGTGTTCTCACAGGAGAAAGAAAGGATTTCACTGGTTCTTTGGTTGTGCTAAACGTTTGTTTAACTGCAGAGATATAGATAGAGATTAACGTGGGACATAATCACTGCGGTTTAAACTGGAATATTCACAAACAGATCCACAAATCTCGATCCTGTCTTGATGAAACTAACAGCTGCCGGTCGGTAACATGACATCACCGTGTGCCTGCAGATCGGCTGAGACACTTGAATTTTCCGATTCTCCGTTGAGCAATAAATCTATTATAACTCAGCGCTTTGGGGCGTCCTCCCGACGTCAAGGGCGCTCTAGAAATGCAATTCTGTTATTGTATTTTTGTTGTTGTTTCTGTATCTTTGGCACTGACTCTCTTCCCGCCTTGTTGCTGTGTCGATCATTGGTTGGCACTGTGACTCACAGCAAATTCAAAAAGCCCGCCAATTTCACGATGAAAACGAACTTCTCCCCGCTATTAATAGGTGGACCAGGTCCCTGAGCACAGAATAGCTACAGCACGAGAACCGCAAACACACCATTCATCATTCGGCCAAAAATACAAACAAACTGACAAGTGGATGTGCTGGAGTTTGTGTCTAAAATCTCACAGCGACACACACTGAACCTCTGATTGTCTGAGCCTCACTTTATACCTTAAACCGTCTCATATTCCACAGCTGGACCTACAACATGCAGTTAATTCAGGATTATTTGGGCAATAATAGGAGGGGGAGGTACATTAATAGTTAATATTAACTTATTCTGGGGAGTGAAGTTAATGCTACTTCCCGCTCATTCTGGCTGGAGCTGCTTTAACATCACTGATTGATGGAGAACCATGGCTTTTAGCGTTTCACAAGTCAATTTGAATTCGGGTTAAATTGTCTGAACAATTGTCAACTGAGGGAAGCTGGGGGAGGAGCTGAGCTGCGGCAGCTGTTGCCTGTGACTGTGTGAGTGTGTTACTGTGACTGTCTCCTCCCCTCGCCAGCTCTGCCGTCGTCAGCCAGGTCGGGGCGCCCTCTATACAAACAGACAGCACTCGCTGGTTGGGCCATTCAATTCTTTTGTTGAGAACAGCAAGTGAAGAGCCATGTCTGGTCGAGGTAAAGTAGGCAAAGGCCTGGGGAAAGGCGGCGCCAAGCGTCACCGCAAAGTGCTCCGTGATAACATCCAGGGCATCACCAAACCAGCCATCCGCCGCCTGGCGCGCCGTGGCGGGGTCAAGCGCATCTCCGGCCTGATTTATGAGGAGACCCGCGGGGTGCTGAAAGTTTTCCTGGAGAATGTCATCAGGGATGCCGTCACCTACACTGAACACGCCAAGCGCAAGACTGTAACTGCCATGGATGTGGTTTACGCTCTGAAACGCCAGGGCCGCACTCTGTACGGATTCGGCGGCTGAACGTCTCCCAGGTCAACACACAAACAACAAAGGCTCTTCTAAGAGCCGCCCAACCGCTCCTATCAAAGGCTGTAACCTCACAACTAAACTAACCTTGACTGTGAGTGCTTTGTCCTGCATGACAGGATGAAGGAGACGTAGTGTAAAGGTTGGTTTAAATGTATCACCTGCTATGAAGTAAACACCGACAAATGGTGTGGAAAAGTAAACGCATTTATTCATTCAACTTAATGAAAGTAACGCAAAGAATATGTCGCAATAATATTATTGATGTATAGTTGAGAATCGGGTAAACAATGCTGTGGATGGGATCGAGTAGCAATGTACAAATTATTGACCATTTTTCTCTTCCACCGAAACGTATCCCAAGTGTTCTTGCAGTTTCCAGTTTCACATGTAAAAGTGTAGGGAATAATAATAATAATAATCCTTGCATTCGATATATCCCTTTTTCTACGTCTTCTCACCGTCTCCAAAGTGCTTCACGGAATGCACTGTAAAGTCAATTGACAGACTGTCTCCCACAAGCAGTCGCATATTCAAATGACCAGTTTATTATTCTTTTTCTTTTGGACGGATTATTGCGAGGTGTGTGGAGTAAGGAGTCTTGCACAAGGTTTCACTCTGACCTGCCTGGATTCGAAACACAGGTCTCACGCTTCTAATAGGAGTACTCTTAACTCCTGAGATGGAGGACTCCACATATATGTTGTACATGTTCAGTCATCGGGAAAGTATCCAGGTAGCGTGGCGTGTCCAATTTGATCCCATTGCTGCTTCAATCCTTTCTTCTGAAATGATCTCTGTTTCTCCAGTTTATTAGGGCTCTTTCACCTCTAGTCTTTTGCAGGTAGTTCCTTTGTAACAAAAAGAAATGAAACCGCTGCAGACTACTTTTCCATGAGAAAATTTAAGTTTAAGAATAAAAACAGCTTGATGTTACTCCCGCAACGGTAGTCAAATCCATCTCTCATCAAATGTGATTGATTGCATGCCTCAATTGTATATTTATGTTTATTAGTAATGTAAGTTGAGCCATTATTTAACACATTAATTACAGAATCCAATAGTAGGCCTAACAGAACTATGATAGTGGAAACACAAGCAGGGCAATGTGAAACAGTGGATAGCTCTGACAGGAATCCAGCCAAGGTGAACCTATCTTCACAAATGTAACTATGTCTGGTATCATCCCTGATAAATGTGGCCTGAAAGCCACTATAGAAATATTGCCACTTGATCTTCAATTGCTGCCTTAACAAACAGAATGTTGTGGGCCCTAGTGATATACTTGGAATTGAGACGTAAAAGAAATGCACTATTTGTTCTCTGTTTCACAAAGAGAATCTCAGTTGAATTTTCAACAAACGAAAAGGGGTAGAAATGTGACCAAAGGCATGATCGATGAGAAAGTTGTTTAGCTGGCACCTGTGGCTGAGAAAAGAGGTGGCGAGGCGAAGGTTGTGTGGAAGGTTGTGAGCCTCGGGGCATAGTGGCTGAATGCATGGTGTGTGGAGGATTCGGGGGACATGGAGGAGGCCAGACCCCGTGAAGCGAATGCATCGGGAGCTGGTTTGAGGGGAGAGGAGGTCAGAGAGGTTGCGGGTGCAAGGAGTGGAGGGATTTGAAGACAAGGGTGAGTATCTTAAAATCGATCCTCTCTGGGATAGGGTGCCAGTGAAATCTGGCAAGGACTGGGGTAATGGGGGAGTGAGGTTTGGTACAGGTGAGGGCACTTAATAGGAATAACACTGATTTCAACTCCAGTCATTGTCAAAATTTAATAATTAAAAATATAGATTGACACACAAAATAACACAAAACATACAGGGGCTACCAATCACCTAAGGATTCATACATTCAGATATTACAAATTTTATAACCACACCAATATCATTGGTATACATGATAAGTTATGAAATAATTTCAAAAGTCATATTTATCTTGATTTTCAATGTAATGGTTGACTCATTTTCATCTGCAATCAACAGATCATAATTTGCAAACGTAGATTGTATATTAAATTAACATTAAATAGGAACATTTTCCGATAATATTGATAACTACCATTCAATGTTCATGTATTGCACCTTATTTTAGCTACTTGTTGCAATCAGTCATAAGATCATCTTTGATTCCAAGCAACAAATGAGCATAAAAATTGAGATATTAATGTGAAGAAACAATCATTTTGCCCCAAATAAGGTCCCAGGCCACGTGTCCGCTGTGTGTGAGCACAAAGGCCCCCCCAGTCCTGCCCTAGTGTCAGTGCAGCCTGCAGTCACCGCCTTTTCATACCATTGGAAAAAGCGCCAAATTCACCCCGACTCTCCTCAGAAGAGTCAATGCAAACCTTTTTCAGGTGAATATTGACTGCGACTCACCACACAGATGTCCTATTTCGTGTGTAATTCTGATTGTAATCTGTGGCATCGATCAACAGAGGAGATGTTTTTTCAACAAGATCTCAAACCCCTTGAAATTGACCAACATTGCATTGTTTTTTTGTTAGCGCACAAATATGTCCTACATGAGTTTGTTACAGTTCAATCAAGGAACTGGTGTGTTGCTCTGAAAAGAACCTTTGTGAGCATATGGAGTGAGTGTCAGCCTTTGCTTGGAGCTGGTGTACTTGGTGACGGCCTTGGTTATTATATAATTTATTTGTAATGTTATTATTGATAGTGAGAGTATTATTATAACAGTATTATTTAACTACCTTTAGAACTTGAAAGAGCTCGGGTGGATTCAAGTTGACTCTTCCTTGGAATATAGAAACAAGTATCAGAACCTTTCTTCACGAATGTAACTATATCTGGGATCATCCCTGATAACTCTGGCCTGATGGCTTCTGAAGAAATGTTACCACTTAATCTTGAATTGTTGCCTCAGCAAGTAAAATCTTGTAGGCCTTGTTATGGACGTGTAATTATAATTTAAACAATTTGCACTGATTGTTCTCTGTTTCACACAGAAAAGCTGAGTTGAACTTTTACAAAATTAAGCAACGGAAAAAGCTTGATATAAATAACAATGATTTCAACTGCACACTGTGCAAAATGTGGTAGTTATAAAATATAGATTTACACATAAAACACAGAAACTCACAGGGGATACCAATCGCCTACAGATTCATGCAATCTTTAAAGCTACACATAGTATCAGGGTTATACATCATGATTACCATTTCCATGTAATCATATTTATCTTGGTTTTCAGTGTCATGTATTATAAATTCTAACCTGAAAAGTGAAATCACAATTCGCAGGAGAAGTGGATGGGAAATTACTTGAACGCTCAATAGGAACGTTTTAACATAATAATTATAACTAATAATTCTAACCAATTAAGGACTTTGAGACATCAGTAAGATGTGAAAAGCATTATATCAAATGCAAGGATTCTTTATTATTAATAATAATAACTACCTTTCAATGTTCATATGTGGTACACACTTGTAAATGTGTCATATTGAAAGCAGTGATAAGACCATATTAGATTCCAAGTATAAAAATTACAAAACCTCAACACATTAAGATATTAAGGTGAAGAAACAATCATTTGTGTCCACAACAAGGTCTCAGGTCACGTGGTCACTGCATGTGAGGCGAATGGCGCCCCCTGTCCTGCCCTAGTGTCAGTGCAGCCTTTTCATACCATTGGAAAAAGCGCCAAACTCACTCGCACAAAGAGAGGAGACAAAGCAAACACTTTTCAGGTGAATATTGAATGCGACTCACCACAGATCCCATTTCGTGTGTAATTCTTAGTTTCATCTGTGGCATTAATCACCATTGATACTTTTTCACCCACAAATATACAGTCAATTCACTTAACTGTACAGTGTACTGTTTATTCTGTGAAGTGCTTTGAGCCGTTGATAAGATGGGAAAAGCGCTACATCAAATGCAAGGATTATGATTATTATTACATATGAAAATATTCCAAATCCTCTGAAAATCGGTTTACATTTGGAGCCTGATCTACATTAAATTGCTTTTTTCGCAATTTGCTGAGCAGTTTTTTTTAGATAAACACACGACCCGCACATCAAAACCTTTTATCCCACTGATCAGCCTCTTTTAAATATTATTGATGTTACAGTAAAAGGCAGCAGTAACCCAAGTGATATTTTGTACTGGCATGACTACTGATTGCTTTAGCGTCTCCTCATCGCATTCGCATTGAAGGCTAGAAGATTAGACATTGATCCAAACTTAAAGTCATCTCTAGCAGAAGAACAAATGACAATCGTACAGAGGATTTCCAGTGGAGAACGACCGCAGCCACGACTTGAATATTGTTAGTGCACAGACATATCTAACAGGAGTTTGTTACAGCTCAGTCAGGGAAGTGGTGTGTGGCTCTGAAAAGAGCCTTTGTGTGTATCTGGAGCGAGTGTCAGCCTTTACTTGGAGCTGGTGTACTTGGTGACGGCCTTGGTGCCCTCGGACACGGCGTGCTTGGCTAGCTCCCCGGGCAGCAGCAGGCGCACGGCGGTCTGGATCTCTCTGGAGGTGATGGTCGAGCGCTTGTTGTACTGAGCCAGGCGGGAAGCCTCGGAGGCGATGCGTTCGAAGATGTCATTGACAAACGAGTTCATGATGCTCATGGCCTTGGAGGAGATGCCGGTGTCGGGGTGAACCTGCTTCATCACTTTGTACACGTAGATGGAGTAACTCTCCTTCCTCGATCTCCTGCGCTTCTTGCCCGCAGTCTGCGGTTTGCGAATGGCTTTCTTGCTGCCTTTCTTGGGCGCTCCTTTGCTCTCAGCTTTGGCTCCTTTGCCCTCAGATTTCGATTCTCCTGCCATTTTGCCTCAATATAATACAATATGACAATGTAAGGCAGTGCTCGCAAGGCTTCCTTATATCATAACGCCATCCAATCACAGCACAGTATTCTGTTCATCCTTGTTTAGCATAAAGAGTTGTTACCCAACGGGAACCCAGAGATGTGTGTGAACCAATCCGATTGATCCTCCCACCGCACCAAACACAAGCCTGTCAGTAAGAGGCAAATGAGGGATTGAAAAGATGCTTTGCTGTGTTTGGCTGAGAGTCACATGTTGATGAGCTGGGGGATTTGGTTGGACAGAGGACGGGAGCCTAACTGTGGGGCTGAGATGATTTAAGCGGCGGCTTTGGTTCCTGTTGTAAACTCAGTAAACATGTCAGGACGTGGAAAGACTGGCGGCAAAGCCCGAGCCAAGGCCAAGTCCCGCTCCTCCCGGGCCGGGCTGCAGGCATCTCCGTAAAGGCAACTATGCTGATCGCGTGGGTGCCGGAGCCCCTGTCTATCTGGCAGCCGTGCTCGAGTATCTGACCGCTGAGGTGTTGGAGCTGGCGGGGAATGCCGCCCGCGACAACAAGAAGACCAGGATCATCCCCAGACACCTGCAGCTGGCCGTCCGCAACGACGAGGAGCTCAACAAGCTGCTGGGAGGAGTGACTATCGCTCAGGGCGGCGTGCTGCCCAATATCCAGGCTGTGCTGCTGCCCAAGAAAACCTCCTCCCATCCTCAGAAGAAGTAAATCATCCACATGTTCCTGTCAAACCAAAGGCTCTTTTAAGAGCCACTCACGTTGTCTATGAAAGAGCCGTTGGCCGTTTCAGCCTCTGGAACTCCAGTGTCTGAGGCTTGTTTGCTCCAAACACAGCGACCGCAGTGCATGGCGCCAAACCATCGCTCTTTATCGCATTCAATTGTGTTGCTGCAAATATATGCCGTCAAATCACTGTAATTCCTACTCTAATCTCTACTTTGTTTTTATTGATGGGTAACGGATTGGCTCGAGCTCTGTGTGTATTCAAACTTCACTGGAGGCGGTTCCGAGTTGCTCTCAATTTACTGTGTACAGTGCAGCCGAGGTGTGAGGGAAACCTAATGCATTTGGAGTCTTGATTGTAATGGCGAGATGGCCTGGGAGAGATGTTAGGCCACAAAGCTTATTCCTCGCTGTATCATTGGCAGTTACTGTATGTAGATAAAGTGACGGTAGTCTTTAGCTGACGAGAGAGTGTAAAGTGTAACAGAGAGAGAGAGGGAGGGAGGTGGGAGGGAGGGAGGGATGCTCAGTTCTTGAACATATCAAAGACTGAGATTGATAGATTTTTTGTCGATAAAGGAATTAACGGATATGGGGATAAGATGTGTAGGTGGAGTTAGAATAGATCAGCCATGATCTTATTGAATGGTGGGGCAGACTCTAGGGGCCGAATGGCCTACTCCTGTTCCTAATTCTTATTGTCTTATGTTCTTATATATTTTAAAAAGTCATTTCAATCTATGACTGTTTGTGGGTCACTGCTGTGCGCAATTGGCTGCTGTGTTTCGCCCACATAGATACACATATAGTCAATTCACTTTACAGTATATTCTGTGAAGCGCTTTGAAAGTCTAGAAGAAGTGAAAAGTGCAATATCAAACACAATTATTATTGTTAGTATTATTATTATTACCCTACAAAATTGCCGCATATCCCTTAAAACCCTAACCTAATACAGTACAGTATACAGTACAATGAAATATCATGCTCCACTCTTGTTTCATACAGGGCTAACAGTAATATAATATAGAAATGTAATAGAGTACAAATAGTATAATGAGAAGATAGTAACAGTAATAAAGACAAAAATAATAGTAACATTGATAACAATAATAAACTACAACCAGCTCACATACAACAACAACTTTGATTTATACAGCGCCCTCCACGCCGGACAGCGTCTCAGAGCGCTTCACAGTAGCGGACCCTGGGGACCGAGCCAGGGGCAGGAAGGTGACCAAAGGCGCGATCGTAGAGAAAGATCTTCAGCTGGGGAGGGGGGGGAGGGGGGGGAGTGAGGGAGGGAGTTCCTGAGCCTCGGGGTGTAGTGACTGAAGGCCTGGCTGCCGAGGGTGGAGCGGAGGATTCGGGGGGACATGGAGGAGGCCAGACCCGGGGGAGCGAAGGCAACGGGAGCTGGGGTGAGGAGAGAGGAGGCCAGAGAGGTTGGGGGGGGGGGGGGGGGGGGGCAGAGGGTACATCACCCTCCACACAGGATTACTGTATATTAGTGATTAACATGGGGAGGGCGTGTGGGTGGGTCTCCCTCTCCTGTCAATCACTGGTAACCAGGGATACGCGGGTTTCTCACTCTCCTGTCAATCATTGGTTGCCATGGAGACAATGTACGCCCAGGCAATGCGCGTCATCAAGCTGCGTCAACAAGTCACGTGCTCATTGTCTCTAATGGCGGCGAGAGGGTCACAGAGAAGACAGGGTGATGGCTGTCTCTGTGCAGCTTGAGGTGCAGGGAGAGAGAGAGAGAAGGTGAGAGACAAAGGGAGAGAAGGTGAGAGAGAGAGAGAGAAAAGTTGGGGAAGTGAGAGAGAGAGTCTGTGTGTGTCTCCGTGCCCCCCCTCCCCCCCCGCCTTCCCTGCAGGCGGTCCTGGAGTGAGACTGAATGTGTCTGTGTGAGTGAGAGTGTGTGTGTCGCCCTGACCCCTCTCTCTATAGGAGGTGTGAGGGTGAGTGTGGCTGTATGTGTGCGTCTGTGTATGTGTCCCTAACCCTCTTGTCCCCTTGTAGGAGAGCATGGTGTGAGTGTGACTGTGGGTGTGT
The DNA here is from genome assembly GCA_035084275.1 of Hydrolagus colliei. Lineage (NCBI taxonomy): Eukaryota > Metazoa > Chordata > Chondrichthyes > Chimaeriformes > Chimaeridae > Hydrolagus > Hydrolagus colliei. The sequence goes on from CM068778.1 coordinate 789,273, forward strand.
GTGTGTCTCCCTGAACCCTCCTCTTGCCTCCCTGTAGGGGGTCCTACAGGGAGGTCCTGGTGTGAGGATGAGTGTGGTTATGTGGCTGTGTGTGTGTGTGTGTGTGTCCCTGACACCCCCCTGTCTCCCTTGTGAATGTGTGTGTAAACTGTGTGTGTTTGAGGATGTGTATGTGTCTCTTTGAGAGTGTGTGTGATGGAATGTCTCCCCACCACCCTTGTCTCCCTACAAGACCTCCCTTTGTGCCTCCTCTGATCGCCTTATTATTGTTGGCGATTTCAACCTCCATTTCACCCCCTCCTGCCCCATTTCCTCTGAATTCTCCTCTTTATTTTCGTCCTTCAACTTCTCCCTTCATATTAACACTGCCACTCACACCCACGGCCATCCTCTCAATCTGGTGATCACCCGAGGCCTCAACGTCTCTGGCGTCACCATCACAGACACGGCCATTTCCGACCATTTTTTCATTTCCTACAACACCTCTATCTCTCCCCCCTCCACCTCCAAACCCACCACCATCTTCTACCGGCCCTAGAAGAAGATTCCCCCTCAAACTTTCACCACTGCCCTAGAAACCTCCGACCTCCTCCCACAGTGGCACTTCTTTTGCACCGACCCATCCTCCGCCTCCATCGCCCTCCACAACACCCTCTCCACTACCCTCGACACCCTGGCCCCCCTCACCTCCAGAACCGTCTCCCACTCCAGATCATCACCGTGGTACACAACTCACCTCCGTTCCCTCAAAAGCCAAGTGAGAGCAGTTGAACACACCTGGCTCAAATCTGGCCTCACGGTCCACTGGCAAATTTGGCTGGACCGCATCAAATTTTACCGCTCCGCCCTAGCCACCGCCAAATAAGCCTTCTACTCCAGGATAATCCTGGAAGCGAAGGACAACCACCGACTCCTCTTCGCCACCACCAACCAGCTCCTCCGTCCCCCCCACCCCCCCACCCCCGCCTCACTTCACACATCCTCTCCTCTAACGATCGTTGTGAGGTGATGCTGGACTTCCTTGAGTCCAAAATAGAGAGAATCCGCTCTGCGGTTTCCTCCCCCCACCACTCCTCCACCTCCGCGCCCTCATCAGTTACCTCAACCCCTACTCACCCCCCATTTCACACTTTCAACCCCACCACCCCGTTTTCAGTAACAAAAATAATTACCTCCATACACCCACCACGTGCTCATTGAACCCCATCCCAACCCCCTCCTCCACACCCAGCTCCACCTTCTGGCCCCGCTCATTTCTGACACCATCAACCTTTCCCTCTCCTCAGGCACCGTCCCTACCTCCCTTAAAACAGCCATCATCACCCCTATCCTGAAGAAACCCTCCCTTGATGCATCGCAACCATCAAGCTATCGACCCATCTCCAACCTCCCGTTTTTATCCAAGGTCCTTGAAAGAGTGGTTGCCTCCCAGCTCTGCTCTTTCCTTTCAACTCATTCACTCTTTGAACCCCTCCAATCAGGTTTCCGCCCAATTCACAGCACAGAAACTGCCCTGGTTAAGGTTACAAATATAATTCTAACCGCCTGTGACCAGGGCTCCCTCTGCCTCCTTGTCCTCCTTGACCTGTCTGCTGCGTTCGACACAGTCGATCACACCATCCTCCTCCAACGTTTTTCCTCCCACCTCAACCTTCAAGGCACGGTCCTTGACTGGTTCCATTCCTACCTGACCCACAGTTTACACTTTGTTTCTTCCAACGGTATTTCTTCAAACCCCAGCACAGTTTCTCACGGCGTCCGTCAGGGCTCTGTTTTAGGCCCCCTCCTTTTCACCCTTTACACGCTCCCTCTGGGCGATGTCATCCGCAAACATGGGGTAAATTTCCACATGTATGCGGACGACACCCAGCTGTACCTTTCTGCCTCATCCATCAACCCCCAGACCATCGATGTTCTGACAGCATGTCTGTCCGACATCGAGTCCTGGACGAGGGACAATTTCCTGCAATTGAACGTGAGTAAGTCCGAGGCCCTCCTGATTGGCTCAAGCCAGCGCCTCCGCACATCGGGCGCTGCCAGCCTCAACATCCAAGGCTGTACTCTCCACCTCACAAAGCCAATCAGGAACCTCGGCATCATGTTCGATCAAAAACTCTCCTTCCTCCCCCACATCCGTGCCTTGACCGGCACCCCTTATTTCCACCTGCGCAACATTGCCAGGCTCCGCAACTATGTTACCCCCCGCGCTGCCGAAACACTCGTGCACGCATACATCACCTCGAGGCTGGACTACGGAAACTCTCTCCTCGTCGGCCTCCCCAGTTCCTCCATTCACAGGCTGCAGGTCATCCAAAACTCTGCAGCCCGTGTATTATCCCGCACCCGCCTCCGCGACCATATAACCCTCGCCCATCTCCATTGGCTCCTCATTCTCCAGAGGATCGAGTTCAAGATCCTCGTCCTCACCTTCAAGGCCTTACACGGCCTTGCCCCGCCCTATTTAACCAATCTACTTTCCCCCTACAAGCCCACCCGGACCCTCCGTTCAACAGGACTTGGCCTGCTCCAAGCCCCCCGCCCGAACCGCCCCACCATCAGAGGCCGGGCCTTCAGTTTCTCCGCTCCCACCCTATGGAATGCCATCCCTCAATCCCTCCGTCTCGTTTCTTCCCTTTCCTCTTTCAAGGCCTGTTTGAAGACTTTCCTCTTCGATCGTGCCTTTTGTTCCACCCCGAATTATTTTACCTCCCCTTCGTGTTTCACCACTTCCCAACCACTCCCCTCTCAGCTCGGGTCACACGCCTCCTGTGCAGCGCCTTGGGACGTCCTCCCGACGTGAAAGGCGCTCTATAAACGTAATTTGTTGTTGTTGTTGTTGTTGTTGAGATGGAGGACTCCACATGCATGTTGTGCATGTTCAGTCATCGGGAAAGTATCCAGGTAGCGTGGTGTGTCCAATTTGATCCCTCTGCTTCCATTCTTTCTTCTGAAATGATCTCTGTTTATCCAGTTGATTAGGGCTCTTTCCCCTCTAGTCTTTTGCGGGTAGTTCCTTTGTAAAGAAAGGAAATGAATCCGCTGCAGACTACTTTTCCATGAGAAAATTTCAGTTTAGGAATAAAAACAGCTTGATGATACTCCCGCAACGGTAGTCAAATCCATCTCTCATCAAATGTGATTGATTGCATGCCTCAATAGTATATTTATGTTTATTAATAATGTAATTTGAGCCATTATTTAACACATTAATTACAGAATCCAATGGTAGGCCTAACAGAACTATGATAGGGGAAACACAAGCAGGGCAGTGTGAAACAGTGGATAGCTCTGACAGGAATCCAGCCAAGGTGAACCTATCTTCACAAATGTAACTATGTCTGGTATCATCCCTGATAAATGTGGCCTGAAAGCCACTATAGAAATATTGCCACTTGATCTTCAATTGCTGCCTAAACAAACAGAATGTTGTGGGCCCTAGTGATATACTTGGAATTGAAACATAAAAGAACTGCACTATTTGTTCTCTGTTTCACAAAGAGAATCTCAGTTGAATTTTCAACAAACGAAAAGGGGTAGAAACGTGACCAAAGGCACGATCAATGAGAAAGGTGTTTAGCTGGGACCTGTAGCTGAGAAAAGAGTGGGCGAGGCGAAGGTTGTGTGGAAGGTTGTGAGCCTCGGGGCATAGTGGCTGAATGCATGGTGTGCGGATGATTCGGGGGACATGGAGGAGGCCAGACCCTGTGAAGCGAATGCATCGGGAGCTGGTTTGAGGGGAGAGGAGGTCAGAGAGGTTGTGGGTGCAAGGAGTGGAGGGATTTGAAGACAAGGGTGAGTATCTTAAAAAGTCGATCTTCTCTGGGATAGGGTGCCAGTGAAATCTGGCAAGGACTGGGGTAATGGGGGAGTGAAGTTTGGTACAGGTGAGGGCACTTAATAGGAATAACACTGATTTCAACTCCAGTCATTGTCAAAATATAATAATTAAAAATATAGATTGACACACAAAATAACACAAAACATACAGGGGCTACCAATCACCTAAGGATTCATACATTCAGATATTACAAATTTTATAACCACACCAATATCATAGGTATACATGATAAGTTAAGAAATAATTTCAAAAGTCATATTTATCTTGATTTTCAATGTAATGGTTGACTCATTTTCACCTGCAATAAAAAGATCATAATTTGCAAACTTACATTGTATATTAAATTAACATTAAATAGGAACATTTTCCGATAATATTGATAACTACCTTTCAATGTTCATGTATTGCACCTTATTTCAGCTACTTGTTGCAATCATCTTTGATTCCAAGCAACAAATGAGCATACAAAATTGAGATATTAACGTGAAGAAACAATCATTTTGCCCCAAATAAGGTCCCAGGCCATGTGTCCGCTGTGGGTGAGCACAAAGGCCTCCCCAGTCCTGCCCTAGTGTCAGTGCAGCCTACAGTCACTGCCTTTTCATACCATTGGAAAAAGCGCCAAATTCACCCGGACTCTCCTCAGAAGAGTCAATGCAAACCTTTTTCAGGTGAATATTGACTGCTACTCACCACACAGATGTCCCATTTGATGTGTAATTCTGATTGTAATCTGTGGCATCGATCAACAGAGGAGATGTTTTTTCAACAAGATCTCAAACCCCTTGAAATTGACCAACATTGCATTGTTTTTGCCCAAAGCCGCTGCAGTATTAAGTTTCCCGTTTTTTCAGCACGCCTCTCAAAACACAAACTTATTATCCTAAATTATTATCCTAATAATCACAAACCTCTGAAAACTATTTATATATCAGTAAAATCCAGCACCAAGCAAATGGATATTTTGTACTGGCATGACTACTGATTGCTGTAACATATCACCTCCCACCGAAGAACAAAATCACTTTATTAACGAGCCTCACAAATGGAGGACAACCCCAGGACTTGGATATTGTTAGCGCACAAATATGTCCTACACGAGTTTGTTACAGCTCAATCAAGGAAGTGGTGTGTTGCTCTGAAAAGAACCTTTGTGAGTATACGGAGTGAGTGTCAGCCTTTGCTTGGCGCTGGTGTACTTGGTGACGGCATTGGTTATAATATAACTTATTTGTAATGTTATTATTGATAGTGAGAGTATTATTATAACAGTATTGTTTCACTACCTTTAGAACTTGAAAGAGCTCGGGTGGATTCAAGTTGACTCTTCCTTGGAATATAGAAACAAGTATCAGAACCTTTCTTCACGAATGTAACTATATCTGGGATCATCCCTGATAACTCTGGCCTGATGGCTTCTCAAGAAATGTTACCACTTAATCTTGAATTGTTTCCTCAGCAAATAAAATCTCGTAGGCCTTGTTATGGACGTGTAATTAAAATTTAAATAATTTGCATTGTTTGTTCTCTGTTTCACACAGAAAAGCTGAGTTGAACTTTTACAAAATGAAGCAACGGAAAAAGATTGATATGGATAACTATGATTTCAACTGCACACTGTGCGAAATGTGGTAGTTATAAAATATAGATTTACAGATAAAACACAGAAACTCACAGGGGATACCAATCACCTAAAGATTCATACAATCTTTAAAGCTACACATAGTATCAAGGTTATACATCATAATTACTATTTCCATATAATCATACTTATCTTGGTTTTCAGTGTCATGTATTATAAATTCTAACCTGAAAAGTGAAATCACAATTCGCAGGAGAAGTGGATGGGAAATTACTTGAACGCTCAATAGGAACGTTTTCACATAATAATTATAAATAATAATTCTAACAAATTAAGGACTTGGAGACAACAGTAAGATGTGAAAAGCATTATGTCAAATGCAAGGATTCTTTATTATTAAAAATAACAACTGCCTTTCAATGTTCATATGTGGTACATACTTGTAAATGTGTCATATTGAAAGCAGTGATAAGACCATATTAGATTCCAAGTAAAAAAAAGACAATAATTCAACACATTAAGACATTAAGGTGAAGAAACAATCATTTGCGTCCACAACAAGGTCTCAGGCCACGTGGTCACTGTATGTGAGGCGAATGGCGCCCCCTGTCCTGCCCTAGTGTCAGTGCAGCCTTTTCATACCATTGGAAAAAGCGCCAAACTCACTCGCACAAAGAGAGGAGACAATGCAAACCCTTTTCAGGTGAATATTGACTGCGACTCACCACAGATCCCATTTCGTGTGTAATTCTTAGTTTAATCTGTGGCATTAATCACCATTGATACTTTTTCACCCACAAACATACAGTCAATTCACTTCACAGTACAGTGCACTGTGTATTCTGTGAAGTGCTTTGAGACGTTGATAAGATGGGAAAAGCGCTACATCAAATGCAAAGATTATGATTATTATTACAGATGAAAATATTCCAAATCCCCTGAAAATCGGTTTACATTTGGAGCCTGATCTACATTAAATTGTTTTTTTCGCAAGTTGCTGAGCAGTTTTGTTTAGATAAACACACGACCCGCACATCAAAACCCTCTCTCCCACTGATCAGCCTCTTTTACAAATTATTGATATTACAGCAAAAGGCAGCAGTAAACCAACTGATATTTTGTACTGGCATGACTACTGATTGCATTGGCATCTCCTCATCGCATTAGCATTGAAGGAGAGAAGATTGGACATTTATCCAAACTTAAAATCATCTCTAGCAGAAGAACAAATGACAATCGTAGAGGATTTCTAGTGGAGAGAACGACCCCAGCCAGGACTTGAATATTGTTAGTGCACAGACTTGTCTAAGAGGAATTTGTTACAGCTCAGTCAGGGAAGTGGTGTGTGGCTCTGAAAAGAGCCTTTGTGTGTATCTGGAGCGAGTGTCAGCCTTTACTTGGAGCTGGTGTACTTGGTGACGGCCTTGGTGCCCTCGGACACGGCGTGCTTGGCTAGCTCCCCGGGCAGCAGCAGGCGCACGGCGGTCTGGATCTCCCTGGAGGTGATGGTCGAGCGCTTGTTGTACTTAGCCAGGCGGGAAGCCTCGGAGGCGATGCGCTCGAAGATGTCATTGACAAAAGAGTTCATGATGCTCATGGCCTTGGAGGAGATGCCGGTGTCCGGGTGAACCTGCTTCATCACCTTGTACACGTAGATGGAGTAACTCTCCTTCCTCGATTTCCTGCGCTTCTTGCCGGCAATTTGTGGTTTGCGAATGGCTTTCTTGCTGCCTTTCTTGGGCGCTCCTTTGCCATCAGCTTTGGCTCCTTTGGCATCGGATTTCGATTCTCCTGCCATTTTGCTTTAATATAATAAAATAGGACAATGAAAGGCAGTGCTCGCAAGCTTTCCTTATATCATAACGCCATCCAATCACAGCACAGTATTCTGTTCATCCTTGTTTAGCATAAAGAGTTGTTACCCAACGGGAACCCAGGGATGTGTGTGAACCAATCAGATTGATCCTCCCACCGCACCAAACGCAAGCCTGACAGTAAGAGGCAAATGAGGGATTGAAAAGATGCTTTGCTGCGATTGGCTGAGAGTCACATGTTGATGAGCTGGGGAATTTGGTTGGACAGAGGACGGGAGCCGAACTGAGGGGCTGAGATGATTTAAGCGGCGGCTTTGGTTCCTGTTGTAAACTCAGTAAAGATGTCAGGACGAGGAAAGACTGGCGGCAAAGCCCGAGCCAAGGCCAAGTCCCGCTCCTCCCGGGCCGGGCTGCAGTTCCCTGTGGGCCGCGTCCACAGGCATCTCCGTAAAGGCAACTATGCTGATCGCGTGGGTGCCGGAGCCCCTGTCTATCTGGCCGCCGTGCTCGAGTATCTGACCGCTGAGGTGCTGGAGCTGGCGGGGAACGCCGCCCGCGACAACAAGAAGACCAGGATCATCCCCAGACACCTGCAGCTGGCCGTCCGCAACGACGAGGAGCTCAACAAGCTGCTGGGAGGAGTGACTATCGCTCAGGGCGGCGTGCTGCCCAATATCCAGGCTGTGCTGCTGCCCAAGAAAACCTCCTCCCATCCTCAGAAGAAGTAAATCATCCACATGTTCCTGTCAAACCAAAGGCTCTTTTAAGAGCCACTCACGTTGTCTATGAAAGAGCCTTTGACCGTTTCAGCCTCTGGAACTCCAGTGTCTGAGGCTCGTTAGCTCTAAACACAGCGACGGCAGTGCATGGCGCCAAACCATCGCTCTTTATCGCATTCAATTGTGTTGCCGCAAATATACGCCGTCAATTCACTAATTCCTACTCTAATCTCTAATTCGTTTGTATTGATGGGGAACGGATTGGCTCCAGGTCTGTATATATTCAAACTTTACTGTAGGCGGTTGCGAGTTGCTCTCAATTTACCGTGTACAATGCAGCCGAGGCGTGAGGGAAACTTAATGCGTGTGGAGTCTTGATTGTAATGGCGAGATGGCCTGGGAGAGATGTTAGGCCACACAGCTTATTCCTCGGTGTAACATTGGCAGTTACTGTATGTAGATAAAGTGACGGTAGTTTTTAGCTGACGAGTGTGTAAAGTGTGCAGGGGGGGGGGGAAGAGAGTGGTCGCCGCTGTTCACTGGACCATTTGGTGGCTCTTAAAAGAGCCTTTATGCTGACAGACGATGTGGTGATGGCCAGGCTAAGCGCGCTCCCCGCGGATACGGCGGGCCAGCTGGATGTCCTTGGGCATGATGGTGACCCGCTTGGCGTGGATGGCGCACAGGTTGGTGTCCTCAAACAGCCCCACCAGGTAAGCCTCGCTGGCCTCCTGAAGCGCCATGACGGCAGAGCTCTGGAAGCGCAGGTCCGTCTTGAAATCCTGAGCGATTTCCCGCACCAGGCGCTGGAAGGGCAGTTTGCGGATCAGCAGCTCCGTGGATTTCTGGTAGCGGCGGATCTCCCTGAGAGCCACGGTGCCGGGACGGTAACGATGGGGCTTCTTGACGCCGCCCGTGGCCGGAGCGCTCTTACGAGCAGCTTTGGTGGCCAGCTGTTTGCGGGGAGCTTTGCCGCCGGTGGATTTCCGCGCCGTCTGCTTTGTCCGGGCCATTTTTCTAATCAAGAGATGCTGGGAATGGAGATCGGGCTGTGAGCAGCGGCTCTTATAGAGGCCACAGCTCAATGATTGGCTGCAGTCAGGGGAGCCAAGAGTCACAGACTCAAGAGACATCAGCCTCTCAGCTGCCAGCTCCACCGCCAGCTTTACACAGGGACTAAATCACCTTCAGAAATTCCGTTTCAAATAAATGCTGATCAGAAGAATTATATAAAACATCATCAATCATTTTTTTTAACAAGAAATGCTCCTTGATGGAAATGCTAACAGTTACTTTTGATCAAAAACAGAAATGGCTGAGAACACTCAGCAGGTCAGGCAGCATCTTTGGAGAAAGCGGACGTTTCGAATCCGCAATCCTTCGTCAGAACGGGGGCAAGTTGGGAGGAAAATGTTGTTTACAGCGAACCGAGAGAGGGAGACGAATGCGAAAATGGAGTGGAGAACAGGGGATAATGCGTTAAAGGGGTTTAAAGAGGGCACTTCCCGGTGAGTTTGATTCTGATGGGGCGTTTGCTGTAAGAATAAAACTGTCGAATGTTTTTGCAGTTGGTTATTTGTGAGAATACTCATTTGCATGAATTTCAGTGAATCTGTGAATCTCTAAACAAACATGGAACCAATAATCCGTGTTCATGTCTGTCCGTGTCTATCACATTATTACTATCTCAACGTGTAATTGATACTGCTGTGGGTGTATGTTTGCATCTATAAACGTCTGTGTTTGCTGCTCCTTGTAGATTATGTTTTGATGGACAGTGAAGATCACTATTTTGCTAAAAGTGAATGTAAAGTATTAAACACCTTTGCTTGACAGCCTGTGTGATTATTGCTGTTTGTGAGACTGGCAGTAGGAAAATTAAGTTTTTGTTCAAGCGCCTTTCACGCCGGGAGGATGTCGCAAGGCTCTGGAAACATATTCTCACTTGGTAACGAACACTCCTGTGTTTGCGCCTAACAAATAAGGCGATGTAGAAACGTAATATTTTTGAGGTTATTATTCATCCAATTGTCGTTGTATTATTCATCCATTTGTATTCCATTTGAATACTTTGTCGTTATTTATGCAGCATTGTTAAACATTGGGTCGGTTTCTGTGTGAGATAGCGGTCCTTTGTCTCTTTGGGCTCATTCGTCTGACAAAGTATGATATACTGCAGTCTGCCATTCAGTATAATTGAACTTTAGATTGATAATGTAGAATGATAATTTAGATAGAAAACTGTATGATCCTACCTTGGCCTAGCATTCAAATTAATCTTGTTCCTTGGTATTGAATAGGACTCTGAAATTGATACAATTTGCTTTGTATCGCTTTTCCCGTAATTGTAGTCTCTATGGGTCACTGTATTTTAGCTGGTCAGTGCGATGCTGGTAATACATTGTAGAATCCTGTAGCTCAGTGGCTACATGACTCGCCACCCAAGCGAGAGATCTGGGTTTGAGCCACTGCAGGACAATCTGACCACTGGACTAACCAGGATTCAGACGCTTTAAGTCCACCATGAACACAAGCCAAAGGTCTGAGTTCCCAACACTAACCCAGTCACTGAAAGAGACTTCAATAGGTGCAGCTCGTTTGGGAGGGAATGGGTGGCTCTGAGAAGAGCCTTTGGGGGTTAATGTAATCAGCAGAGGGGAGAAGTTACTTCTTTTTGGCTGGTGTTTTCTTAGCCGCCGTCGCTCTGCGGACACCTTTAACTGTTTTGCTGCCTTTTCTCGGAGGCGGTAAAGGCTTCTTCGCAGCTTTCTTTGCCATCACTTTCTTCACTGGCTTCTTGGTTGGTGAGGTCTTCTTGGAGCCTCCAGATTTCTGTATCTTCTTGGCAGCCGGAGACTTGGCTTTGGTGACTCTCTTGACCACAGTTGACTTCTTGGCTGAACGTGGCTTTTTTGCTGGCAGTTTCTTCCGCGGAGAAGGTTTGCTGGCGGCCGCTTGCTTCACCCGCGGCGCGGGTTTCTTTGCCGTTGTCTGCTTGTTGATTTTGTAGGTGCCGCTGGCGCCGGTGCCCTTGATCTGGGTCAGCACACCTTTGTCTTTCAGTCTCTGCAGAGAAGTCCTGACCTGGTATTTGCGAGTGTGCGCCTTGTAGCCTTTGGCTTCCAGACCCTTCTTGATGGCGACTACGGACAAGCCTTTGGTAGCCTTAGCACTGGCCACCATTTGCCGGATTTCGTCCATCACGTTGAAGCTGGATTTCGGCTTCGGGGCAACGCGCTTCTTCTTGGCGACTTTGGGTTTAGCGGCGGTGGTGGCGGCTGCAGGAGGCTGTGCGGCGGCGGCGGCGGGAGCTGTCTCAGCCATGGTGACTGTGGGAGGCTCAGTGTGTGGAGTTGCTCAGGATAGTGAAGCCAGGCACAGCCACGGCAACTTACACACACAGAGCGGACGCTGCAGAGCCAGCCGCTGCTCAGCTTCCGGGTTTCAAATCTCTTGTGTTTCTCTCGTTTCTAAAACTGACGGTTTCTCTCTAAACCCGTTTGTGCTGAGAGTGAACAACAGCCTTTTACTCAAGTGCACAATCCGCTCTTCACTCTCAGTCACTACAGAACTCAACTAAACGCCGCGGATTCCATTGCGAACCGTTTCAATGTCGGATTGATCGCGGTTTGGCGCTGAATCCTGGACATATTGACGGCGGCTTGAATGATATTCTCAAACTAAACCTAATCACAGATTAAATTGTGGTTGTGATGTCCAGCAGAGAGTCGGGGCTATCGTGTAACCAGATAATATGGTGACATTTGATGACCGGGATTTCGAAATCCCGGCATGAAGCTGGGCACACTAACACAGCGACTCGAAGCTGAGCCAGGCGCCATTTTAACACAGGGCTGAACATTCTGTTATTAAAACAGCGGCTTGAACTGGCAAACTGTACCCCAGTCCCGCCGTTATCAAAAGAGGATTTGACTCTGTACATATTGTGAGCTGCAGTTTCCCGGGGTTTGTCAGTGTTTGGCATCTCAGTGGGTGACCGACTCTGAGACAGGAGCTGCTCACAGTGTCAGTGTTCTCACAGGAGAAAGAAAGGATTTCACTGGTTCTGTTGTTGTGCTAAACGTTTGTTTAACTGCAGATATATAGATAGAGATTAACGTGGGACATAATCACTGCGGTTTAAACGGGAATATTCACAAACAGATCCACAAATCTCGATCCTGTCTTGATGAAACTAACAGCTGCCGGTCGGTAACATGACATCACCGTGTGCCTGCAGATCGGCTGAGACACATGAATTTTCCGATTCTCCGTTGAGCAATAAATCTATTATAACTCAGCGCTTTGGGGCGTCCTCCCGACGTCAAGGGCGCTCTATAAATGCAATTCTGTTGTTGTATTTTTGTTATGGTTTCTGTATCTTTGGCACTGACTCTCTTCCCGCTTTCATACTGTGTCGATCATTGGTTGGCACTGTGACTCACAGCAAATTCAAAAATCCCGCCAATTTCACGACGAAAACGAACTTCTCCCCGCTATCAATAGCTGGACCAGGTCCCTGAGCACAGAATAGCTACAGCACGAGAACCGCAAACACACCATTCATCATTCGGTCAAAAATAAAAACAAACTGACAAGTGGATGTGCTGGAGTTTGTGTCTAAAATCTCACAGCGACACACACTGAACCTCTGATTGTCTGAGCCTCATTTTATACATTAAACCGTCTCATATTCCACAGCTGGACCTACAATATGCAGTGAATTCAGGATTATTTGGGCTATAATGGGAGGGGGAGGAACATTAATAGTTAATAGTAACTTATTCTGGGGAGTGAAGTTAATGCTACTTCCCGCTCATTCTGGCTGGAGCTGCTTTAACATCACTGATTGATGGAGAACCATGGCTTTTCGCGTTTCACAAGTCAATTTGAATTCGGGTTAAACTGTCTGAACAATTGTCAACTGAGGGAAGCTGGGGGAGGAGCTGAGCTGCGGCAGCTGTTGCGTGTGACTGTGTGAGTGTGTTAACTGTGACTATCTCCTCCCCTCGCTAGCTCTGCCGTCGTCAGCCAGGTCGGGGCGCCCTCTATACAAACAGACAGCCCTCGCTGCTTGGGCCATTCGACTGTTTGTTGAGAACAGCAAGTAAAGAGCCATGTCTGGTCGAGGTAAAGGAGGCAAAGGCCTGGGGAAAGGCGGCGCCAAGCGTCACCGCAAAGTGCTGCGTGATAACATCCAGGGCATCACCAAACCAGCCATCCGCCGCCTGGCGCGCCGTGGCGGGGTCAAGCGCATCTCCGGCCTGATCTATGAGGAGACCCGCGGGGTGCTGAAAGTTTTCCTGGAGAATGTCATCAGGGATGCCGTCACCTACACTGAGCACGCCAAGCGCAAGACTGTCACCGCCATGGATGTGGTTTACGCTCTGAAACGCCAGGGCCGCACTCTGTACGGATTCGGCGGCTGAACGTCTCCCAGGTCAACACACAAACAACAAAGGCTCTTCTAAGAGCCGCCCAACCGCTCGTATCAAAGGCTGTAACCTCAACTAAACTAACCTTGGCTGTGAGGGCTTTGTCCTGGATTACAGGAGGAAGGAGACGTAGTGTAAAGGTTGGTTTAAATGTATCACCTGCTATCAAGTAAACACCGACAAATGGTGTAGAAAAGTAAACTCATTTATTCATTCAACTTAATGAAAGTAACGCAAAGAATATGTCGCAATAATATTATTGATGTATAGTTGAGAATCGGGTAAACAATGCTGTGGATGGGATCGAGTAGCAATGTACAAATTATTGACCATTTTTCTCTTCCACCGAAACGTATCCCAAGTGTTCTTGCAGTTTCCAGTTTCACATGTAAAAGTGTAGGGAATAATAATAATAATAATCCTTGCATTGGATATATCCCTTTCCACGTGTTCTCACCGTCTCCAAAGTGCTTCACGGAATGCACTGTAAAGTCAATTGACAGCCAATTGCTCGCACCAATGTCCCACAAACAGTCGCATATTGAAATGACCAGTTTATTATTGTTTTTCTTTTGGAGGGATTATTGTGAGGTGTGTGGCGTAAGGAGTCTTGCACAAGGTTTCACTCTGACCTGCCTGGATTCGAAACACAGGTCGCACGCTTCTAATAGCTGTGCTCTAACTCCTGAGAACTGCCCTTGTACTATCCCGCACCCGCCTCCGCGACCACATAACCCCCACCCTCGCCCGTCTCCATTGGCTCCCCATTCTCCAGAGGATCGAGTTCAAGATCCTCGTCCTCACCTACAAGGCCTTACACGGCCTTGCCCCGCCCTGTCTAACTGATCTACTCTCCCCCTACACGCCCACCCGGACCCTCCGTTCAGCAGGACTTGGCCTGCTCCAAGCACCTCGCCCAAACCGCCCCACCATCGGAGGCCGGGCCTTCAGTTTCTCCGCTCCCACTCTATGGAATGCCATCCCTCAATCCATTTCGTTTCTTCCCTTTCCTCTTTCAAGGCCGGTTTGAAGACTTTCCTCTTCGATCGTGCCTTTTGTTCCACCCCGAATTATTTTACCTCCCCTTCGTGTTTCACCCCTTCCCAACCACTCCCCTCTCAGCTCGGGTCACACGCCTCCTGTGCAGCGCCTTGGGACGTCCTCCCGACGTGAACGGCGCTCTATAAACGTAATTTGTTGTTGTTGTTGTTGTTGTTGAGATGGAGGACTCCACATGCATGTTGTGCATGTTCAGTCATCGGGAAAGTATCCAGGTAGCGTGGTGTGTCCAATTTGATCCCTCTGCTTCCATTCTTTCTTCTGAAATGATCTCTGTTTATCCAGTTGATTAGGGCTCTTTCCCCTCTAGTCTTTTGCGGGTAGTTCCTTTGTAAAGAAAGGAAATGAAACCGCTGCAGACTACTTTTCCAAGAGAAAATTTCAGTTTAAGAATAAAAACAGCTTGATGTTACTCCCGCAACGGTAGTCAAATCCATCTCTCATCAAATGTGATTGATTGCATGCCTCAATTGTATATTTATGTTTATTAATAATGTAAGTTGAGCAATTATTTAACACATTAATTACAGAATCCAATAGTAGGCCTAACAGAACTATGATAGGGGAAATACAAGCAGGGCAGTGTGAAACAGTGCATAGCTCTGACAGGAATCCAGCCAAGGTGAACCTATCTTCACAAATGTAACTATGTCTGGTATCATCCCTGATAAATGTGGCCTGAAAGCCACTATAGAAATATTGCCACTTGATCTTCAATTGCTGCCTAAACAAACAGAATGTTGTGGGCCCTAGTGATATACTTGGAATTGAGACATAAAAGAACTGCTCTATTTGTTCTCTGTTTCACAAAGAGAATCTCAGTTGAATTTTCAACAAACGAAAAGGGGTAGAAATGTGACCAAAGGCACGATCGATGAGAAAGGTGTTTAGCTGGGACCTGCAGCTGAGAAAAGAGTGGGCGAGGCGAAGGTTGTGTGGAAGGTTGTGAGCCTTGGGGCATAGTGGCTGAATGCATGGTGTGTGGAGGATTCGGGGGACATGGAGGAGGCCAGACCCTGTGAAGCGAATGCATCGGGAGCTGGTTTGAGGGGAGAGGAGGTCAGAGAGGTTACGGGTGCAAGGAGTGGAGGGATTTGAAGACAAGGGTGAGTATTTTAAAGTCGATCCTCTCTGGGATAGGGTGCCAGTGAAATCTGGCAAGAACTGGGGTAATGTGGGAGTGAAGTTTGGTACAGGTGAGGGCACTTAATAGGAATAACACTGATTTCAACTCCAGTCATTGTCAAAATTTAATAATTAAAAATATAGATTGACACACAAAATAACACAAAACATACAGGGGCTACCAATCACCTAAGGATTCATACATTCAGATATTACAAATTTTATAACCACACCAATATCATAGGTATACATGATAAGTTAAGAAATAATTTCAAAAGTCATATTTATCTTGATTTTCAATGTAATGGTTGACTCATTTTCATCTGCAATAAACAGAACATAATTTGCAAACGTAGATTGTATATTAAATTAACATTAAATAGGAACATTTTCCGATAATATTGATAACTACCATTCAATGTTCATGTATTGCATCTTATTTCAGCTACTTGTTGCAATCAGTCATAAGATCATCTTTGATTCCAAGCAACAAATGAGCATACAAATTGAGATATTAACGTGAAGAAACAATCATTTTGCCCCAAATAAGGTCCCAGGCCATTTGTCCGCTGTGGGTGAGCACAAAGGCCCCCCCAGTCCTGCCCCAGTGTCAGTGCAGGCTGCAGTCACCGCCTTTTCATACCATTGGAAAAAGCGCCAAATTCACCCGGACTCTCCTCAGAAGAGTCAATGCAAACCTTTTTCAGGTGAATATTGACTGCAACTCACCACACAGATGTCCCATTTTGTGTGTAATTCTGATTGTGATCTGTGGCATCGATCAACAGAGGAGATGTTTTTTCAACAAGATCTCAAACCCCTTGAAATTGACCAACATTGCATTGTTTTTGCCCAAAGCCGCTGCAGTATTAAGTTTCCCGTTTTTTCAGCACGCCTCTCAAAACACAAACTTCTATCCTAATAATCACAAACCTCTGAAAACTATTGATATATCAGTAAAATCCAGCACCTAGCAAATGGATATTTTGTACTGGCATGACGACTGATTGCTGTAACATATCACCTCCCGCCGAAGAACAAAATCACATTATTAAAGAGCCTCACAAATGGAGGACAACCCCAGGACCTGGATATTGTTAGCGCACAAATATGTCCTAAACGGGTTTGTTACAGCTCAATCAAGGAAGTGGTGTGTTGCTCTGAAAAGAACCTTTGTGAGTATACGGAGTGAGTGTCAGCCTTTGCTTGGAGCTGGTGTACTTGGTGACGGCATTGGTTATTATATAACTTATTTGTAATGTTATTATTGATAGTGAGAGTATTATTATAACAGTATTGTTTCACTACCTTTAGAACTTGAAAGAGCTCGGGTGGATTCAAGTTGACTCTTCCTTGATATATAGAAACAAGTATCAGAACCTTTCTTCACGAATGTAACTATATCTGGGATCATCCCTGATAACTCTGGCCTGATGGCTTCTGAAGAAATGTTACCACTTAATCTTGGATTGTTGCCTCAGCAAGTAAAATCTTGTAGGCCTTGTTATGGACATGTATTTTAAAATTTAAACAATTTGCATTGTTTGTTCTCTGTTTCACACAGAAAAGCTGAGTTGAACTTTTACAAAATGAAGCAACGGAAAAAGATTGATATGGATAACTATGATTTCAACTGCACGCTGTGCGAAATGTGGTAGTTATAAAATATAGATTTACAGATAAAACACAGAAACTCACAGGGGATACCAATCACCTAAACATTCATACAATCTTTAAAGCTACACATAGTATCAAGGTTATACATCATAATTACTATTTCCATATAATCATACTTATCTTGGTTTTCAGTGTCATGTATTATAAATTCTAACCTGAAAAGTGAAATCACAATTCGCAGGAGAAGTGGATGGGAAATTACTTGAATGCTCGATAGGAACGTTTTCACATAATAATTATAAATAATAATTCTAACCAATTAAGGACTTGGAGACATCAGTAAGATGTGAAACGCATTATGTCAAATGCAAGGATTCTTTATTATTAAAAATAATAACTACCTTTCAATGTTCATATGTGGTACATACTTGTAAATGTGTCATATTGAAAGCAGTGATAAGACCATATTAGATTCCAAGTAAACAAAAGACAATACTTCAACACATTAAGACATTAACATGAAGAAACAATCATTTGTGTCCACAACAAGGTCTCAGGCCACGTGGTCACTGTATGTGAGGAGAATGGCGCCCCCTGTCCTGACCTAGTGTCAGTGCAGCCTTTTCATACCATTGGAAAAAGCGCCAAACTCACTCGCACAAAGAGAGGAGACAATGCAGGTGAATATTGACTGCGACTCACCACAGATCCCATTTCGTGTGTAATTCTTAGTTTAATCTGTGGCATTAATCATTGATACTTTTTCACCCTCAAATATACAGTCAATTCACTTCACTGTACAGTGCACTGTGTATTCTGTGAAGTGCTTTGAGACGTTGATAAGATGGGAAAAGCGCTACATCAAATGCAAGGATTATGATTATTATTACATATGAAAATATTCCAAATCCCCTGAAAATCGGTTTACATTTGGAGCCTGATCTACATTAAATTGCTTTTTTCGCAAGTTGCTGAGCAGTTTTGTTTAGATAAACACACGACCCGCACATCAAAACCCTCTCTCCCACTGATCAGCCTCTTTTACAAATTATTGATATTACAGCAAAAGGCAGTAGTAACCCAACTGATATTTTGTACTGGCATGACTACTGATTCTATTGGCATCTCCTCATCGCATTAGCATTGAAGGAGAGAAGATTGGACATTCATCCAAACTTAAAATCATCTCTAGCAGAAGAACAAATGACAATCGTAGAGGATTTCCAGTGGAGAGAACGACCCCAGCCAGGACTTGAATATTGTTAGTGCACAGACTTGTCTAAGAGGAGTTTGTTACAGCTCAGTCAGGGAAGTGGTGTGTGGCTCTGAAAAGAGCCTTTGTGTGTATCTGGAGCGAGTGTCAGCCTTTACTTGGAGCTGGTGTACTTGGTGACGGCCTTGGTGCCCTCGGACACGGCGTGCTTGGCTAGCTCCCCGGGCAGCAGCAGGCGCACGGCGGTCTGGATCTCCCTGGAGGTGATGGTCGAGCGCTTGTTGTACTGAGCCAGGCGGGAAGCCTCGGAGGCGATGCGCTCGAAGATGTCATTGACAAAAGAATTCATGATGCTCATGGCCTTGGAGGAGATGCCGGTGTCCGGGTGAACCTGCTTCATCACTTTGTACACGTAGATGGAGTAACTCTCCTTCCTCGATTTCCTGCGCTTCTTGCCCGCAATCTGTGGTTTACGAATGGCTTTCTTGCTGCCTTTCTTGGGCGCTCCTTTGCCCTCAGCTTTGGCTCCTTTACCCTCGGATTTGGATTCTCCTGCCATTTTGCTTCAATATAATAAAATAGGACAATGTAAGGCAGTGCTCGCACGCTTTCCTTATATCATAACGCCATCCAATCACAGCACAGTATTCTGTTCATCCTTGTTTAGCATAAAGAGTTGTTACCAAACGGGAACCCAGGGATGTGTGTGAACCAATCAGCTTGATCGTCCCACCGCACCAAACACAAGCCTGTCAGTAAGAGGCAAATGAGGGATTGAAAAGATGCTTTGCTGTGATTGGCTGCGAGTCACATGTTGATGAGCTGGGGAATTTGGTTGGACAGAGGACGGGAGCCTAACTGAGGGGCTGAGATGATTTAAGCGGCGACTTTCGTTCGTGTTGTAAACTCAGTAAAGATGTCAGGACGAGGAAAGACTGGCGGCAAAGCCCGAGCCAAGGCCAAGTCCCGCTCCTCCCGGGCCGGGCTGCAGTTCCCTGTGGGCCGCGTCCACAGGCATCTCCGTAAAGGCAACTATGCTGATCGCGTGGGTGCCGGAGCCCCTGTCTATCTGGCCGCTGTGCTCGAGTATCTGACCGCTGAGGTGTTGGAGCTGGCGGGGAACGCCGCCCGCGACAACAAGAAGACCAGGATCATCCCCAGACACCTGCAGCTGGCCGTGCGCAACGACGAGGAGCTCAACAAGCTGCTGGGAGGAGTGACTATCGCTCAGGGCGGCGTGCTGCCCAATATCCAGGCTGTGCTGCTGCCCAAGAAAACCTCCTCCCATCCTCAGAAGAAGTAAACCATCCACATGTTCCTGTCAAACCAAAGGCTCTTTTAAGAGCCACTCACGTTGTCTATGAAAGAGCCGTTGGCCGTTTCAGCCTCTGGAACTCCAGTGTCTGAGGCTTGTTTGCTCTAAACACAGCGACCGCAGTGCATGGCGCCAAACCATCGCTCTTTATCGCATTCAATTGTGTTGACGCAAACATACACCGTCAATTCACTAATTCCTATTCTAATCTCTAATTCGTTTGTATTGATGGGGAACGGATTGGCTCCAGGTCTGTATATATTCAAACTTTACTGTAGGCGGTTCCGAGTTGCTCTCAATTTACTGTGTACAATGCAGCCGAGGCGTGAGGGAAATTTAATGCGTGTGGAGTCTTGAATGTAATAGCGAGATGGCCTGGGAGAGATGTTAGCCAACACAGCTTATTCCTCGCTGTATCATTGGCAGTTATTGTATGTAGATAAAGTGACGGTAGTCTTTAGCTGACGAGAGAGGGTAAAATGTGCGGGGGGGGGGAAGAGAGAGGTCGCCGCTCTGTTCACTGGACCATTTGGTGGCTCTTAAAAGAGCCTTTGTGGTGACAGATGATGTGGAGATGGCCAGGCTAAGCGCGCTCCCCGCGGATACGGCGGGCCAGCTGGATGTCCTTGGGCATGATGGTGACCCGCTTGGCGTGGATGGCGCACAGGTTGGTGTCCTCAAACAGCCCCACCAGGTAAGCCTCGCTGGCCTCCTGAAGCGCCATGACGGCAGAGCTCTGGAAGCGCAGGTCCGTCTTGAAATCCTGAGCGATTTCCCGCACCAGGCGCTGGAAGGGCAGTTTGCGGATCAGCAGCTCCGTGGATTTCTGGTAGCGGCGGATCTCCCTGAGAGCCACGGTGCCGGGACGGTAACGATGGGGCTTCTTGACGCCGCCCGTGGCCGGAGCGCTCTTACGAGCAGCTTTGGTGGCCAGCTGTTTGCGGGGAGCTTTGCCGCCGGTGGATTTCCGCGCCGTCTGCTTTGTCCGGGCCATTTTTCTAATCAAGAGAAGCTGGGAATGGGGAGCGGGCTGTGAGCAGCGGCTCTTATAGAGGCCACAGCTCAATGATTGGCTGCAGTCAGGGGAGCCGGGAGGCACAGACTCAAGAGACATCAGCCTCTCAGCTGCCAGCTCCACCCCCAGCTTCACACAGTGACTAAATCACCTTCAGAAATTCCGTTTCAAATAAATACTGATCAGAAGAATTATATAAAACATCATCAATCAGGTTTTTTTTAACAAGAAAGGCTCCTTGATGGAAATGCTAACAGTTACTTTTGATCAAAAACAGCAATGGCTGAGAACACTCAACAGGTCAGGCAGCATCTTTGGAGAAAGCGGTCGTTTCGAGTCCGCAATCCTTCGTCAGAACGGGGGCAAGTTGGGAGGAAAATGCTGTTTACAGCGAACCGAGAGAGGGAGACGAATGAGAAAATGGAGTGGAGAACAGGGGATAATGGGTTAAAGGGGTTTAAAGAGGGCACTTCCCGGTGAGTTTGATTCTGATGGGGCGTTTGCTGTAAGAATAAAACTGTCGAGTGTTTTTGCAGTTGGATATTTGTGAGAATACTGATTTGCATGAATTTCAGTGAATCTGTGATTCTCTAAACAAACATGGAACCAATAATCCGTGTTCATGTCTGTCCGTGTCTATCACATTGTTACTATCTCAACGTGTAATTGATACAGTTGTGGGTTTATGTTTGCATCTATAAACGCCTGTGTTTTGCTGCTCCTTGCAGTTTATGTTTTGATGGCCAGTGAAGATCACTATTTTGCTAATAGTGAATTGAAAGCATTAAACACCTTTGCTTGACAGCCTGTGTGATTATTGCTGTTTGTGAGACTGGCAGTAGGAAAATTACATTTTTGTTCAAGCGCCTTTCACGCCGGGAGGATGTCGCAAGCCTCTGGAAACATATTCTCACTTGGTAACGAACACTCCTATGTGTGCGCCTAACAAATAAGGCGATGTAGAAACGTAATATTTTTGAGGTTATTATTCATCCATTTGTCGTTGTATTATTCCTCCATTTGTATTCCATTTGAATACTTTGGCTTTAATTATGCAGCATTGTTAAACATTGGGTCGGTTTCTGTGTGAGATAGCGGTCCTTTGTCTCTTTCGGCTCATTTCACCCCGACTCTCCTCAGAAGAGTCAATGCAAACCTTTTTCAGGTGAATATTGACTGCGACTCACCACACAGATGTCCCATTTCGTGTGTAATTCTGATTGTAATCTGTGGCATCGATCAACAGAGGAGATGTTTTTTCAACAAGATCTCAAACCCCTTGAAATTGACTAACATTGCATTGTTTTTTTGTTAGCGCACAAATATGTCCTACACTAGTTTGTTACAGTTCAATCAAGGAACTGGTGTGTTGCTCTGAAAAGAACCTTTGTGAGTATATGGAGTGAGTGTCAGCCTTTGCTTGGAGCTGGTGTACTTGGTGACGGCCTTGGTTATTATATAATTTATTTGTAATGTTATTATTGATAGTGAGAGTATTATTATAACAGTATTATTTAACTACCTTTAGAACTTGAAAGAGCTCGGGTGGATTCAAGTTGACTCTTCCTTGGAATATAGAAACAAGTATCAGAACCTTTCTTCACGAATGTAACTATATCTGGGATCATCCCTGATAACTCTGGCCTGATGGCTTCTGAAGAAATGTTACCACTTAATCTTGAATTGTTGCCTCAGCAAGTAAAATCTTGCAGGCCTTGTTATGGACGTGTAATTATAATTTAAACAATTTGCACTGTTTGTTCTCTGTTTCACACAGAAAAGCTGAGTTGAACTTTTACAAAATGAAGCAACGGAAAAAGCTTGATATAAATAACAATGATTTCAACTGCACACTGTGCAAAACGTGGTAGTTATAAAATATAGATTTACACATAAAACACAGAAACTCACAGGGGATACCAATCGCCTACAGATTCATGCAATCTTTAAAGCTACACATAGTATCAGGGTTATACATCATGATTACCATTTCCATGTAATCATATTTATCTTGGTTTTCAGTGTCATGTATTATAAATTCTAACCTGAAAAGTGAAATCACAATTCGCAGGAGAAGTGGATGGGAAATTACTTGAACGCTCAATAGGAACGTTTTCACATTATAATTATAAGTAATAATTCTAACCAATTGAGGACTTTGAGACATCAGTAAGATGTGAAAAGCATTATATCAAATGCAAGGATTCTTTATTATTAATAATAATAACTACCTTTCAATGTTCATATGGTACATACTTGTAAATGTGTCATATTGAAAGCAGTGATAAGACCATATTAGATTCTAATTTAAAAAATGAAAATACTTCAACACATTAAGTCATTAACGTGAAGAAACAATCATTTGTGTCCACAACAAGGTCTCAGACCACGTGGTCACTGCATGTGAGGCGAATGGCGCCCCCTGTCCTGCCCTAGTGTCAGTGCAGCCTTTTCATACCATTGGAAAAAGCGCCAAACTCACTCGAACAAAGAGAGGAGACAAAGCAAACACTTTTCAGGTGAATATTGAATGCGACTCACCACAGATCCCATTTCTTGTGTAATTCTTAGTTTCATCTGTGGCATTAATCACCATTGATACTTTTTCACCCACAAATATACAGTCAATTCACTTCACAGTACAGTATACTGTTTATTCTGTGAAGTGCTTTGAGCCGTTGATAAGATGGGAAAAGCGCTACATCAAATGCAAGGATTATGATTATTATTACACATGAAAATATTCCAAATCCTCTGAAAATCGGTTTACATTTGGAGCCTGATCTACATTAAATTGCTTTTTTCGCAAGTTGCTGAGCAGTTTTTTTTAGATAAACACACGACCCGCACATCAAAACCTTTTATCCCACTGATCAGCCTCTTTTAAATATTATTGATGTTACAGTAAAAGGCAGCAGTAACCCAAGTGATATTTTGTACTGGCATGACTACTGATTGCTTTAGCGTCTCCTCATCGCATTAGCATTGAGGGAGGAGAGAAGATTAGACATTGATCCAAACTTAAAGTCATCTCTAAGATGACTTTAAGAAGAACAAATGACAATCGTACAGAGGATTTCCAGTGGAGAGAACGACCCCAGCCAGGACTTGAATATTGTTAGTGCACAGACATGTCTAACAAGAGTTTGTTACAGCTCAGTCAGGGAAGTGGTGTGTGGCTCTGAAAAGAGCCTTTGTGTGTATCTGGAGCGAGTGTCAGCCTTTACTTGGAGCTGGTGTACTTGGTGACGGCCTTGGTGCCCTCGGACACGGCGTGCTTGGCTAGCTCCCCGGGGAGCAGCAGGCGCACGGCGGTCTGGATCTCTCTGGAGGTGATGGTCGAGCGCTTGTTGTACTGAGCCAGGCGGGAAGCCTCGGAGGCGATGCGTTCGAAGATGTCATTGACAAACGAGTTCATGATGCTCATGGCCTTGGAGGAGATGCCGGTGTCGGGGTGAACCTGCTTCATCACTTTGTACACGTAGATGGAGTAACTCTCCTTCCTCGATCTCCTGCGCTTCTTGCCCGCAGTCTGCGGTTTGCGAATGGCTTTCTTGCTGCCTTTCTTGGGCGCTCCTTTGCTCTCAGCTTTGGCTCCTTTGCCCTCGGATTTCGATTCTCCTGCCATTTTGCCTCAATATAATACAATATAACAATGTAAGGCAGTGCTCGCAAGGCTTCCTTATATCATAACGCCATCCAATCACAGCACAGTATTCTGTTCATCCTTGTTTAGCATAAAGAGTTGTTACCCAACGGGAACCCAGAGATGTGTGTGAACCAATCAGATTGATCCTCCCACCGCACCAAACACAAGCCCGACAATGAGAGGCAAATGAGGGATTGAAAAGATGCTTTGCTGTGTTTGGTTGAGAGTCACATGTTGATGAGCTGGGGGAGTTGGGTGGACAGAGAACGGGAGCCTAACTGTGGGGCTGAGATGATTTAAGCGGCGGCTTTCGTTCCTGCTGTAAACTCAGTAAAGATGTCAGGACGTGGAAAGACTGGCGGCAAAGCCCGAGCCAAGGCCAAGTCCCGCTCCTCCCGGGCCGGGCTGCAGTTCCCTGTGGGCCGCGTCCACAGGCTTCTCCGTAAAGGCAACTATGCTGATCGTGTGGGTGCCGGAGCCCCTGTCTATCTGGCCGCCGTGCTCGAGTATCTGACCGCTGAGGTGTTGGAGCTGGCGGGGAACGCCGCCCGCGACAACAAGAAGACCAGGATCATCCCCAGACACCTGCAGCTGGCCGTGCGCAACGACGAGGAGCTCAACAAGCTGCTGGGAGGAGTGACTATCGCTCAGGGCGGCGTGCTGCCCAATATCCAGGCTGTGCTGCTGCCCAAGAAAACCTCCTCCCATCCCCAGAAGAAGTAAATCATCCACATGTTCCTGTCAAACCAAAGGCTCTTTTAAGAGCCACTCACGTTGTCTATGAAAGATCCGTTGGCCGTTTCAGCCTCTGGAACTCCAGTGTCTGAGGCTTGTTTGCTCCAAACACAGCGACCGCAGTGCATGGCGCCAAACCATCGCTCTTGATCGCATTCAATTGTGTTGCTGCAAATATATGCCGTCAATTCACTGTAATTCCTACTCTAATCTCTAATTCGTTTGTATTGATGGGGAACGGATTGGCTCCAGCTCTGTGTGTATTCAAACTTCACTGGAGGCGGTTCCGAGTTGCTCTCAATTTACTGTGTACAGTGCAGCCGAGGTGTGAGGGAAACCTAATGTACGTGGAGTCTTGATTGTAATGGCGAGATGGCCTGGGAGAGATGTTAGGCCACAAAGCTTATTGCTCGCTGTATCATTGGCAGTTACTGTATGTAGATAAAGTGACGGTAGTCTAGCTGACGAGAGAGTGTAAAGTGCAACAGAGAGAGAGGTGGGAGGGAGCGAGGGACGGGGCGAGGGGAGGGAGGGAGGGATGCTCAGTTCTTGAACCTATTCAAGACTGAGATGGATAGATTTTTTGTCGATAAAGGGATTAACGGATATGGGGATAAGATAAGATGTGTAGGTGGAGTTAGAATAGATCAGCCATGATCTTATTGAGTGGCGGGGCGGACTCGAGGGGCCGAATGGCCTACTCCTGTTCCTAATTCTTATTGTCTTATGTTCTTATATATTTTAAAAAGTCATTTCAATCTATGACTGTTTGTGGGCCACTGCTGTGCGCAATTGGCTGCTGTGTTTCGCCCACATAGATACACATATAGTCAATTCACTTTACAGTATATTCTGTGAAGCGCTTTGAAAGTCTAGAAGAAGTGAATATCAAACACGATTATTATTGTTAGTATGATGATTACCCTACAAAATTGCCGCATATCCCTTAAAACCCTAACCTAATACAGTACAGTATATACAGTACAATCAAATATCATGCTCCACTCTTGTTTCATACAGGGCTAACAGTAATATAATATAGAAATGTAATAGAGTACAAATAGTATAATGAGAAGATAGTAACAGTAATAAAGACAAAAATAATAGTAACATTGATAACAATAATAAACTACAACCAGCTCACATACAACAACAACTTTGATTTATACAGCGCCCTCCAAGCCGGACAGCATCTCAGAGCGCTTCACAGTAGCGGACCCTGGGGACCGAGCCAGGGGCAGGAAGGTGACCAAAGGCGCGATCGAAGAGAAAGATCTTCAGCTGGGGGGGGGGGGGGGGGGGGAGGGGGGGGAGTGAGGGAGGGAGTTCCTGAGCCTCGGGGTGTAGTGACTGAAGGCCTGGCTGCCGAGGGTGGAGCGGAGGATTCGGGGGGACATGGAGGAGGCCAGACCCGGGGGAGCGAAGGCAACGGGAGCTGGGGTGAGGAGAGAGGAGGCCAGAGAGGTTGGGGGGGGGGGGGGGGGGCAGAGGGTACATCACCCTCCACACAGGATTACTGTATATCAGTGATTAACATGGGGAGGGCGTGTGGGTGGGTCTCCCTCTCCTGTCAATCACTGGTAACCAGGGATACGCGGGTTTCTCACTCTCCTGTCAATCATTGGTTGCCATGGAGACAATGTACGCCCAGGCAATGCGCGTCATCAAGCTGCGTCAACAAGTCACGTGCTCATTGTCTCTAATGGCGGCGAGAGGGTCACAGAGAAGACAGGGTGATGGCTGTCTCTGTGCAGCTTGAGGTGCAGGGAGAGAGAGAGAGAGAAGGTGAGAGACAAAGGGAGAGAAGGTGAGAGAGAGAGAGAGAAAAGTTGGGGAAGTGAGAGAGAGAGTCTGTGTGTGTCTCCGTGCCCCCCCTCCCCCCCCGCCTTCCCTGCAGGCGGTCCTGGAGTGAGACTGAATGTGTCTGTGTGAGTGAGAGTGTGTGTGTCGTCCTGACCCCTCTCTCTATAGGAGGTGTGAGGGTGAGTGTGGCTGTATGTGTGCGTCTGTGTATGTGTCCCTAACCCTCTTGTCCCCTTGTAGGAGAGCATGGTGTGAGTGTGACTGTGGGTGTGTGTGTGTCTCCCTGAACCCTCCTCTTGCCTCCCTGTAGGGGGTCCTACAGGGAGGTCCTGGTGTGAGGATGAGTGTGGTTATGTGGCTGTGTGTGTGTGTGTGTGTGTCCCTGACACCCCCCTGTCTCCCTTGTGAATGTGTGTGTAAACTGTGTGTGTTTGAGGATGTGTATGTGTCTCTTTGAGAGTGTGTGTGATGGAATGTCTCCCCACCACCCTTGTCTCCCTACAAGACCTCCCTTTGTGCCTCCTCTGATCGCCTTATTATTCTTGGCGATTTCAACCTCCATTTCACCCCCTCCTGCCCCATTTCCTCTGAATTCTCCTCTTTATTTTCGTCCTTCAACTTCTCCCTTCATATTAACACTGCCACTCACACCCACGGCCATCCTCTCAATCTGGTGATCACCCGAGGCCTCAACGTCTCTGGCGTCACCATCACAGACACGGCCATTTCCGACCATTTTTTCATTTCCTACAACACCTCTATCTCTCCCCCCTCCACCTCCAAACCCACCACCATCTTCTACCGGCCCTAGAAGAAGATTCCCCCTCAAACTTTCACCACTGCCCTAGAAACCTCCGACCTCCTCCCACAGTGGCACTTCTTTTGCACCGACCCATCCTCCGCCTCCATCGCCCTCCACAACACCCTCTCCACTACCCTCGACACCCTGGCCCCCCTCACCTCCAGAACCGTCTCCCACTCCAGATCATCACCGTGGTACACAACTCACCTCCGTTCCCTCAAAAGCCAAGTGAGAGCAGTTGAACACACCTGGCTCAAATCTGGCCTCACGGTCCACTGGCAAATTTGGCTGGACCGCATCAAATTTTACCGCTCCGCCCTAGCCACCGCCAAATAAGCCTTCTACTCCAGGATAATCCTGGAAGCGAAGGACAACCACCGACTCCTCTTCGCCACCACCAACCAGCTCCTCCGTCCCCCCCACCCCCCCACCCCCGCCTCACTTCACACATCCTCTCCTCTAACGATCGTTGTGAGGTGATGCTGGACTTCCTTGAGTCCAAAATAGAGAGAATCCGCTCTGCGGTTTCCTCCCCCCACCACTCCTCCACCTCCGCGCCCTCATCAGTTACCTCAACCCCTACTCACCCCCCATTTCACACTTTCAACCCCACCACCCCGTTTTCAGTAACAAAAATAATTACCTCCATACACCCACCACGTGCTCATTGAACCCCATCCCAACCCCCTCCTCCACACCCAGCTCCACCTTCTGGCCCCGCTCATTTCTGACACCATCAACCTTTCCCTCTCCTCAGGCACCGTCCCTACCTCCCTTAAAACAGCCATCATCACCCCTATCCTGAAGAAACCCTCCCTTGATGCATCGCAACCATCAAGCTATCGACCCATCTCCAACCTCCCGTTTTTATCCAAGGTCCTTGAAAGAGTGGTTGCCTCCCAGCTCTGCTCTTTCCTTTCAACTCATTCACTCTTTGAACCCCTCCAATCAGGTTTCCGCCCAATTCACAGCACAGAAACTGCCCTGGTTAAGGTTACAAATATAATTCTAACCGCCTGTGACCAGGGCTCCCTCTGCCTCCTTGTCCTCCTTGACCTGTCTGCTGCGTTCGACACAGTCGATCACACCATCCTCCTCCAACGTTTTTCCTCCCACCTCAACCTTCAAGGCACGGTCCTTGACTGGTTCCATTCCTACCTGACCCACAGTTTACACTTTGTTTCTTCCAACGGTATTTCTTCAAACCCCAGCACAGTTTCTCACGGCGTCCGTCAGGGCTCTGTTTTAGGCCCCCTCCTTTTCACCCTTTACACGCTCCCTCTGGGCGATGTCATCCGCAAACATGGGGTAAATTTCCACATGTATGCGGACGACACCCAGCTGTACCTTTCTGCCTCATCCATCAACCCCCAGACCATCGATGTTCTGACAGCATGTCTGTCCGACATCGAGTCCTGGACGAGGGACAATTTCCTGCAATTGAACGTGAGTAAGTCCGAGGCCCTCCTGATTGGCTCAAGCCAGCGCCTCCGCACATCGGGCGCTGCCAGCCTCAACATCCAAGGCTGTACTCTCCACCTCACAAAGCCAATCAGGAACCTCGGCATCATGTTCGATCAAAAACTCTCCTTCCTCCCCCACATCCGTGCCTTGACCGGCACCCCTTATTTCCACCTGCGCAACATTGCCAGGCTCCGCAACTATGTTACCCCCCGCGCTGCCGAAACACTCGTGCACGCATACATCACCTCGAGGCTGGACTACGGAAACTCTCTCCTCGTCGGCCTCCCCAGTTCCTCCATTCACAGGCTGCAGGTCATCCAAAACTCTGCAGCCCGTGTATTATCCCGCACCCGCCTCCGCGACCATATAACCCTCGCCCATCTCCATTGGCTCCTCATTCTCCAGAGGATCGAGTTCAAGATCCTCGTCCTCACCTTCAAGGCCTTACACGGCCTTGCCCCGCCCTATTTAACCAATCTACTTTCCCCCTACAAGCCCACCCGGACCCTCCGTTCAACAGGACTTGGCCTGCTCCAAGCCCCCCGCCCGAACCGCCCCACCATCAGAGGCCGGGCCTTCAGTTTCTCCGCTCCCACCCTATGGAATGCCATCCCTCAATCCCTCCGTCTCGTTTCTTCCCTTTCCTCTTTCAAGGCCTGTTTGAAGACTTTCCTCTTCGATCGTGCCTTTTGTTCCACCCCGAATTATTTTACCTCCCCTTCGTGTTTCACCACTTCCCAACCACTCCCCTCTCAGCTCGGGTCACACGCCTCCTGTGCAGCGCCTTGGGACGTCCTCCCGACGTGAAAGGCGCTCTATAAACGTAATTTGTTGTTGTTGTTGTTGTTGTTGAGATGGAGGACTCCACATGCATGTTGTGCATGTTCAGTCATCGGGAAAGTATCCAGGTAGCGTGGTGTGTCCAATTTGATCCCTCTGCTTCCATTCTTTCTTCTGAAATGATCTCTGTTTATCCAGTTGATTAGGGCTCTTTCCCCTCTAGTCTTTTGCGGGTAGTTCCTTTGTAAAGAAAGGAAATGAATCCGCTGCAGACTACTTTTCCATGAGAAAATTTCAGTTTAAGAATAAAAACAGCTTGATGATACTCCCGCAACGGTAGTCAAATCCATCTCTCATCAAATGTGATTGATTGCATGCCTCAATAGTATATTTATGTTTATTAATAATGTAATTTGAGCCATTATTTAACACATTAATTACAGAATCCAATGGTAGGCCTAACAGAACTATGATAGGGGAAACACAAGCAGGGCAGTGTGAAACAGTGGATAGCTCTGACAGGAATCCAGCCAAGGTGAACCTATCTTCACAAATGTAACTATGTCTGGTATCATCCCTGATAAATGTGGCCTGAAAGCCACTATAGAAATATTGCCACTTGATCTTCAATTGCTGCCTAAACAAACAGAATGTTGTGGGCCCTAGTGATATACTTGGAATTGAAACATAAAAGAACTGCACTATTTGTTCTCTGTTTCACAAAGAGAATCTCAGTTGAATTTTCAACAAACGAAAAGGGGTAGAAACGTGACCAAAGGCACGATCAATGAGAAAGGTGTTTAGCTGGGACCTGTAGCTGAGAAAAGAGGGGGCGAGGCGAAGGTTGTGTGGAAGGTTGTGAGCCTCGGGGCATAGTGGCTGAATGCATGGTGTGCGGATGATTCGGGGGACATGGAGGAGGCCAGACCCTGTGAAGCGAATGCATCGGGAGCTGGTTTGAGGGGAGAGGAGGTCAGAGAGGTTGTGGGTGCAAGGAGTGGAGGGATTTGAAGACAAGGGTGAGTATCTTAAAAAGTCGATCTTCTCTGGGATAGGGTGCCAGTGAAATCTGGCAAGGACTGGGGTAATGGGGGAGTGAAGTTTGGTACAGGTGAGGGCACTTAATAGGAATAACACTGATTTCAACTCCAGTCATTGTCAAAATATAATAATTAAAAATATAGATTGACACACAAAATAACACAAAACATACAGGGGCTACCAATCACCTAAGGATTCATACATTCAGATATTACAAATTTTATAACCACACCAATATCATAGGTATACATGATAAGTTAAGAAATAATTTCAAAAGTCATATTTATCTTGATTTTCAATGTAATGGTTGACTCATTTTCACCTGCAATAAAAAGATCATAATTTGCAAACTTACATTGTATATTAAATTAACATTAAATAGGAACATTTTCCGATAATATTGATAACTACCTTTCAATGTTCATGTATTGCACCTTATTTCAGCTACTTGTTGCAATCATCTTTGATTCCAAGCAACAAATGAGCATACAAAATTGAGATATTAACGTGAAGAAACAATCATTTTGCCCCAAATAAGGTCCCAGGCCATGTGTCCGCTGTGGGTGAGCACAAAGGCCTCCCCAGTCCTGCCCTAGTGTCAGTGCAGCCTACAGTCACTGCCTTTTCATACCATTGGAAAAAGCGCCAAATTCACCCGGACTCTCCTCAGAAGAGTCAATGCAAACCTTTTTCAGGTGAATATTGACTGCTACTCACCACACAGATGTCCCATTTGATGTGTAATTCTGATTGTAATCTGTGGCATCGATCAACAGAGGAGATGTTTTTTCAACAAGATCTCAAACCCCTTGAAATTGACCAACATTGCATTGTTTTTGCCCAAAGCCGCTGCAGTATTAAGTTTCCCGTTTTTTCAGCACGCCTCTCAAAACACAAACTTATTATCCTAAATTATTATCCTAATAATCACAAACCTCTGAAAACTATTTATATATCAGTAAAATCCAGCACCAAGCAAATGGATATTTTGTACTGGCATGACTACTGATTGCTGTAACATATCACCTCCCACCGAAGAACAAAATCACTTTATTAACGAGCCTCACAAATGGAGGACAACCCCAGGACTTGGATATTGTTAGCGCACAAATATGTCCTACACGAGTTTGTTACAGCTCAATCAAGGAAGTGGTGTGTTGCTCTGAAAAGAACCTTTGTGAGTATACGGAGTGAGTGTCAGCCTTTGCTTGGCGCTGGTGTACTTGGTGACGGCATTGGTTATAATATAACTTATTTGTAATGTTATTATTGATAGTGAGAGTATTATTATAACAGTATTGTTTCACTACCTTTAGAACTTGAAAGAGCTCGGGTGGATTCAAGTTGACTCTTCCTTGGAATATAGAAACAAGTATCAGAACCTTTCTTCACGAATGTAACTATATCTGGGATCATCCCTGATAACTCTGGCCTGATGGCTTCTCAAGAAATGTTACCACTTAATCTTGAATTGTTTCCTCAGCAAATAAAATCTCGTAGGCCTTGTTATGGACGTGTAATTAAAATTTAAATAATTTGCATTGTTTGTTCTCTGTTTCACACAGAAAAGCTGAGTTGAACTTTTACAAAATGAAGCAACGGAAAAAGATTGATATGGATAACTATGATTTCAACTGCACACTGTGCGAAATGTGGTAGTTATAAAATATAGATTTACAGATAAAACACAGAAACTCACAGGGGATACCAATCACCTAAAGATTCATACAATCTTTAAAGCTACACATAGTATCAAGGTTATACATCATAATTACTATTTCCATATAATCATACTTATCTTGGTTTTCAGTGTCATGTATTATAAATTCTAACCTGAAAAGTGAAATCACAATTCGCAGGAGAAGTGGATGGGAAATTACTTGAACGCTCAATAGGAACGTTTTCACATAATAATTATAAATAATAATTCTAACAAATTAAGGACTTGGAGACAACAGTAAGATGTGAAAAGCATTATGTCAAATGCAAGGATTCTTTATTATTAAAAATAACAACTGCCTTTCAATGTTCATATGTGGTACATACTTGTAAATGTGTCATATTGAAAGCAGTGATAAGACCATATTAGATTCCAAGTAAAAAAAAGACAATAATTCAACACATTAAGACATTAAGGTGAAGAAACAATCATTTGCGTCCACAACAAGGTCTCAGGCCACGTGGTCACTGTATGTGAGGCGAATGGCGCCCCCTGTCCTGCCCTAGTGTCAGTGCAGCCTTTTCATACCATTGGAAAAAGCGCCAAACTCACTCGCACAAAGAGAGGAGACAATGCAAACCCTTTTCAGGTGAATATTGACTGCGACTCACCACAGATCCCATTTCGTGTGTAATTCTTAGTTTAATCTGTGGCATTAATCACCATTGATACTTTTTCACCCACAAACATACAGTCAATTCACTTCACAGTACAGTGCACTGTGTATTCTGTGAAGTGCTTTGAGACGTTGATAAGATGGGAAAAGCGCTACATCAAATGCAAAGATTATGATTATTATTACAGATGAAAATATTCCAAATCCCCTGAAAATCGGTTTACATTTGGAGCCTGATCTACATTAAATTGTTTTTTTCGCAAGTTGCTGAGCAGTTTTGTTTAGATAAACACACGACCCGCACATCAAAACCCTCTCTCCCACTGATCAGCCTCTTTTACAAATTATTGATATTACAGCAAAAGGCAGCAGTAAACCAACTGATATTTTGTACTGGCATGACTACTGATTGCATTGGCATCTCCTCATCGCATTAGCATTGAAGGAGAGAAGATTGGACATTTATCCAAACTTAAAATCATCTCTAGCAGAAGAACAAATGACAATCGTAGAGGATTTCTAGTGGAGAGAACGACCCCAGCCAGGACTTGAATATTGTTAGTGCACAGACTTGTCTAAGAGGAATTTGTTACAGCTCAGTCAGGGAAGTGGTGTGTGGCTCTGAAAAGAGCCTTTGTGTGTATCTGGAGCGAGTGTCAGCCTTTACTTGGAGCTGGTGTACTTGGTGACGGCCTTGGTGCCCTCGGACACGGCGTGCTTGGCTAGCTCCCCGGGCAGCAGCAGGCGCACGGCGGTCTGGATCTCCCTGGAGGTGATGGTCGAGCGCTTGTTGTACTTAGCCAGGCGGGAAGCCTCGGAGGCGATGCGCTCGAAGATGTCATTGACAAAAGAGTTCATGATGCTCATGGCCTTGGAGGAGATGCCGGTGTCCGGGTGAACCTGCTTCATCACCTTGTACACGTAGATGGAGTAACTCTCCTTCCTCGATTTCCTGCGCTTCTTGCCGGCAATTTGTGGTTTGCGAATGGCTTTCTTGCTGCCTTTCTTGGGCGCTCCTTTGCCATCAGCTTTGGCTCCTTTGGCATCGGATTTCGATTCTCCTGCCATTTTGCTTTAATATAATAAAATAGGACAATGAAAGGCAGTGCTCGCAAGCTTTCCTTATATCATAACGCCATCCAATCACAGCACAGTATTCTGTTCATCCTTGTTTAGCATAAAGAGTTGTTACCCAACGGGAACCCAGGGATGTGTGTGAACCAATCAGATTGATCCTCCCACCGCACCAAACGCAAGCCTGACAGTAAGAGGCAAATGAGGGATTGAAAAGATGCTTTGCTGCGATTGGCTGAGAGTCACATGTTGATGAGCTGGGGAATTTGGTTGGACAGAGGACGGGAGCCGAACTGAGGGGCTGAGATGATTTAAGCGGCGGCTTTGGTTCCTGTTGTAAACTCAGTAAAGATGTCAGGACGAGGAAAGACTGGCGGCAAAGCCCGAGCCAAGGCCAAGTCCCGCTCCTCCCGGGCCGGGCTGCAGTTCCCTGTGGGCCGCGTCCACAGGCATCTCCGTAAAGGCAACTATGCTGATCGCGTGGGTGCCGGAGCCCCGGTCTATCTGGCCGCCGTGCTCGAGTATCTGACAGCTGAGGTGCTGGAGCTGGCGGGGAACGCCGCCCGCGACAACAAGAAGACCAGGATCATCCCCAGACACCTGCAGCTGGCCGTCCGCAACGACGAGGAGCTCAACAAGCTGCTGGGAGGAGTGACTATCGCTCAGGGCGGCGTGCTGCCCAATATCCAGGCTGTGCTGCTGCCCAAGAAAACCTCCTCCCATCCTCAGAAGAAGTAAATCATCCACATGTTCCTGTCAAACCAAAGGCTCTTTTAAGAGCCACTCACGTTGTCTATGAAAGAGCCTTTGACCGTTTCAGCCTCTGGAACTCCAGTGTCTGAGGCTCGTTAGCTCTAAACACAGCGACGGCAGTGCATGGCGCCAAACCATCGCTCTTTATCGCATTCAATTGTGTTGCCGCAAATATACGCCGTCAATTCACTAATTCCTACTCTAATCTCTAATTCGTTTGTATTGATGGGGAACGGATTGGCTACAGGTCTGTATATATTCAAACTTTACTGTAGGCGGTTGCGAGTTGCTCTCAATTTACTGTGTACAATGCAGCCGAGGCGTGAGGGAAACCTAATGCATGTGGAGTCTTGATTGTAATGGCGAGATGGCCTGGGAGAGATGTTAGGCCACACAGCTTATTCCTCGGTGTAACATTGGCAGTTACTGTATGTAGATAAAGTGACGGTAGTTTTTAGCTGACGAGTGTGTAAAGTGTGCAGGGGGGGGGGGGAAGAGAGTGGTCGCCGCTGTTCACTGGACCATTTGGTGGCTCTTAAAAGAGCCTTTATGCTGACAGACGATGTGGTGATGGCCAGGCTAAGCGCGCTCCCCGCGGATACGGCGGGCCAGCTGGATGTCCTTGGGCATGATGGTGACCCGCTTGGCGTGGATGGCGCACAGGTTGGTGTCCTCAAACAGCCCCACCAGGTGAGCCTCGCTGGCCTCCTGAAGCGCCATGACGGCAGAGCTCTGGAAGCGCAGGTCCGTCTTGAAATCCTGAGCGATTTCCCGCACCAGGCGCTGGAAGGGCAGTTTGCGGATCAGCAGCTCCGTGGATTTCTGGTAGCGGCGGATCTCCCTGAGAGCCACGGTGCCGGGACGGTAACGATGGGGCTTCTTGACGCCGCCCGTGGCCGGAGCGCTCTTACGAGCAGCTTTGGTGGCCAGCTGTTTGCGGGGAGCTTTGCCGCCGGTGGATTTCCGCGCCGTCTGCTTTGTCCGGGCCATTTTTCTAATCAAGAGATGCTGGGAATGGAGATCGGGCTGTGAGCAGCGGCTCTTATAGAGGCCACAGCTCAATGATTGGCTGCAGTCAGGGGAGCCAAGAGTCACAGACTCAAGAGACATCAGCCTCTCAGCTGCCAGCTCCACCGCCAGCTTTACACAGGGACTAAATCACCATCAGAAATTCCGTTTCAAATAAATGCTGATCAGAAGAATTATATAAAACATCATCAATCATTTTTTTTAACAAGAAATGCTCCTTGATGGAAATGCTAACAGTTACTTTTGATCAAAAACAGAAATGGCTGAGAACACTCAGCAGGTCAGGCAGCATCTTTGGAGAAAGCGGACGTTTCGAATCCGCAATCCTTCGTCAGAACGGGGGCAAGTTGGGAGGAAAATGTTGTTTACAGCGAACCGAGAGAGGGAGACGAATGCGAAAATGGAGTGGAGAACAGGGGATAATGCGTTAAAGGGGTTTAAAGAGGGCACTTCCCGGTGAGTTTGATTCTGATGGGGCGTTTGCTGTAAGAATAAAACTGTCGAATGTTTTTGCAGTTGGTTATTTGTGAGAATAATCATTTGCATGAATTTCAGTGAATCTGTGAATCTCTAAACAAACATGGAACCAATAATCCGTGTTCATGTCTGTCCGTGTCTATCACATTATTACTATCTCAACGTGTAATTGATACTGCTGTGGGTGTATGTTTGCATCTATAAACGTCTGTGTTTGCTGCTCCTTGTAGATTATGTTTTGATGGACAGTGAAGATCACTATTTTGCTAAAAGTGAATGTAAAGTATTAAACACCTTTGCTTGACAGCCTGTGTGATTATTGCTGTTTGTGAGACTGGCAGTAGGAAAATTAAGTTTTTGTTCAAGCGCCTTTCACGCCGGGAGGATGTCGCAAGGCTCTGGAAACATATTCTCACTTGGTAACGAACACTCCTGTGTTTGCGCCTAACAAATAAGGCGATGTAGAAACGTAATATTTTTGAGGTTATTATTCATCCAATTGTCGTTGTATTATTCATCCATTTGTATTCCATTTGAATACTTTGTCGTTATTTATGCAGCATTGTTAAACATTGGGTCGGTTTCTGTGTGAGATAGCGGTCCTTTGTCTCTTTGGGCTCATTCGTCTGACAAAGTATGATATACTGCAGTCTGCCATTCAGTATAATTGAACTTTAGATTGATAATGTAGAATGATAATTTAGATAGAAAACTGTATGATCCTACCTTGGCCTAGCATTCAAATTAATCTTGTTCCTTGGTATTGAATAGGACTCTGAAATTGATACAATTTGCTTTGTATCGCTTTTCCCGTAATTGTAGTCTCTATGGGTCACTGTATTTTAGCTGGTCAGTGCGATGCTGGTAATACATTGTAGAATCCTGTAGCTCAGTGGCTACATGACTCGCCACCCAAGCGAGAGATCTGGGTTTGAGCCACTGCAGGACAATCTGACCACTGGACTAACCAGGATTCAGACGCTTTAAGTCCACCATGAACACAAGCCAAAGGTCTGAGTTCCCAACACTAACCCAGTCACTGAAAGAGACTTCAATAGGTGCAGCTCGTTTGGGAGGGAATGGGTGGCTCTGAGAAGAGCCTTTGGGGGTTAATGTAATCAGCAGAGGGGAGAAGTTACTTCTTTTTGGCTGGTGTTTTCTTAGCCGCCGTCGCTCTGCGGACACCTTTAACTGTTTTGCTGCCTTTTCTCGGAGGCGGTAAAGGCTTCTTCGCAGCTTTCTTTGCCATCACTTTCTTCACTGGCTTCTTGGTTGGTGAGGTCTTCTTGGAGCCTCCAGATTTCTGTATCTTCTTGGCAGCCGGAGACTTGGCTTTGGTGACTCTCTTGACCACAGTTGACTTCTTGGCTGAACGTGGCTTTTTTGCTGGCAGTTTCTTCCGCGGAGAAGGTTTGCTGGCGGCCGCTTGCTTCACCCGCGGCGCGGGTTTCTTTGCCGTTGTCTGCTTGTTGATTTTGTAGGTGCCGCTGGCGCCGGTGCCCTTGATCTGGGTCAGCACACCTTTGTCTTTCAGTCTCTGCAGAGAAGTCCTGACCTGGTATTTGCGAGTGTGCGCCTTGTAGCCTTTGGCTTCCAGACCCTTCTTGATGGCGACTACGGACAAGCCTTTGGTAGCCTTAGCACTGGCCACCATTTGCCGGATTTCGTCCATCACGTTGAAGCTGGATTTCGGCTTCGGGGCAACGCGCTTCTTCTTGGCGACTTTGGGTTTAGCGGCGGTGGTGGCGGCTGCAGGAGGCTGTGCGGCGGCGGCGGCGGGAGCTGTCTCAGCCATGGTGACTGTGGGAGGCTCAGTGTGTGGAGTTGCTCAGGATAGTGAAGCCAGGCACAGCCACGGCAACTTACACACACAGAGCGGACGCTGCAGAGCCAGCCGCTGCTCAGCTTCCGGGTTTCAAATCTCTTGTGTTTCTCTCGTTTCTAAAACTGACGGTTTCTCTCTAAACCCGTTTGTGCTGAGAGTGAACAACAGCCTTTTACTCAAGTGCACAATCCGCTCTTCACTCTCAGTCACTACAGAACTCAACTAAACGCCGCGGATTCCATTGCGAACCGTTTCAATGTCGGATTGATCGCGGTTTGGCGCTGAATCCTGGACATATTGACGGCGGCTTGAATGATATTCTCAAACTAAACCTAATCACAGATTAAATTGTGGTTGTGATGTCCAGCAGAGAGTCGGGGCTATCGTGTAACCAGATAATATGGTGACATTTGATGACCGGGATTTCGAAATCCCGGCATGAAGCTGGGCACACTAACACAGCGACTCGAAGCTGAGCCAGGCGCCATTTTAACACAGGGCTGAACATTCTGTTATTAAAACAGCGGCTTGAACTGGCAAACTGTACCCCAGTCCCGCCGCTATCAAAAGAGGATTTGACTCTGTACATATTGTGAGCTGCAGTTTCCCGGGGTTTGTCAGTGTTTGGCATCTCAGTGGGTGACCGACTCTGAGACAGGAGCTGCTCACAGTGTCAGTGTTCTCACAGGAGAAAGAAAGGATTTCACTGGTTCTGTTGTTGTGCTAAACGTTTGTTTAACTGCAGATATATAGATAGAGATTAACGTGGGACATAATCACTGCGGTTTAAACGGGAATATTCACAAACAGATCCACAAATCTCGATCCTGTCTTGATGAAACTAACAGCTGCCGGTCGGTAACATGACATCACCGTGTGCCTGCAGATCGGCTGAGACACATGAATTTTCCGATTCTCCGTTGAGCAATAAATCTATTATAACTCAGCGCTTTGGGGCGTCCTCCCGACGTCAAGGGCGCTCTATAAATGCAATTCTGTTGTTGTATTTTTGTTATGGTTTCTGTATCTTTGGCACTGACTCTCTTCCCGCTTTCATACTGTGTCGATCATTGGTTGGCACTGTGACTCACAGCAAATTCAAAAATCCCGCCAATTTCACGACGAAAACGAACTTCTCCCCGCTATCAATAGCTGGACCAGGTCCCTGAGCACAGAATAGCTACAGCACGAGAACCGCAAACACACCATTCATCATTCGGTCAAAAATAAAAACAAACTGACAAGTGGATGTGCTGGAGTTTGTGTCTAAAATCTCACAGCGACACACACTGAACCTCTGATTGTCTGAGCCTCATTTTATACATTAAACCGTCTCATATTCCACAGCTGGACCTACAATATGCAGTGAATTCAGGATTATTTGGGCTATAATGGGAGGGGGAGGAACATTAATAGTTAATAGTAACTTATTCTGGGGAGTGAAGTTAATGCTACTTCCCGCTCATTCTGGCTGGAGCTGCTTTAACATCACTGATTGATGGAGAACCATGGCTTTTCGCGTTTCACAAGTCAATTTGAATTCGGGTTAAACTGTCTGAACAATTGTCAACTGAGGGAAGCTGGGGGAGGAGCTGAGCTGCGGCAGCTGTTGCGTGTGACTGTGTGAGTGTGTTAACTGTGACTATCTCCTCCCCTCGCTAGCTCTGCCGTCGTCAGCCAGGTCGGGGCGCCCTCTATACAAACAGACAGCCCTCGCTGCTTGGGCCATTCGACTGTTTGTTGAGAACAGCAAGTAAAGAGCCATGTCTGGTCGAGGTAAAGGAGGCAAAGGCCTGGGGAAAGGCGGCGCCAAGCGTCACCGCAAAGTGCTGCGTGATAACATCCAGGGCATCACCAAACCAGCCATCCGCCGCCTGGCGCGCCGTGGCGGGGTCAAGCGCATCTCCGGCCTGATCTATGAGGAGACCCGCGGGGTGCTGAAAGTTTTCCTGGAGAATGTCATCAGGGATGCCGTCACCTACACTGAGCACGCCAAGCGCAAGACTGTCACCGCCATGGATGTGGTTTACGCTCTGAAACGCCAGGGCCGCACTCTGTACGGATTCGGCGGCTGAACGTCTCCCAGGTCAACACACAAACAACAAAGGCTCTTCTAAGAGCCGCCCAACCGCTCGTATCAAAGGCTGTAACCTCAACTAAACTAACCTTGGCTGTGAGGGCTTTGTCCTGGATTACAGGAGGAAGGAGACGTAGTGTAAAGGTTGGTTTAAATGTATCACCTGCTATCAAGTAAACACCGACAAATGGTGTAGAAAAGTAAACTCATTTATTCATTCAACTTAATGAAAGTAACGCAAAGAATATGTCGCAATAATATTATTGATGTATAGTTGAGAATCGGGTAAACAATGCTGTGGATGGGATCGAGTAGCAATGTACAAATTATTGACCATTTTTCTCTTCCACCGAAACGTATCCCAAGTGTTCTTGCAGTTTCCAGTTTCACATGTAAAAGTGTAGGGAATAATAATAATAATAATCCTTGCATTGGATATATCCCTTTCCACGTGTTCTCACCGTCTCCAAAGTGCTTCACGG
Source organism: Hydrolagus colliei (assembly GCA_035084275.1). Taxonomy (NCBI): domain Eukaryota; kingdom Metazoa; phylum Chordata; class Chondrichthyes; order Chimaeriformes; family Chimaeridae; genus Hydrolagus; species Hydrolagus colliei. The sequence continues at coordinate 830,332 of CM068778.1, forward strand.
AATGCACTGTAAAGTCAATTGACAGCCAATTGCTCGCACCAATGTCCCACAAACAGTCGCATATTGAAATGACCAGTTTATTATTGTTTTTCTTTTGGAGGGATTATTGTGAGGTGTGTGGCGTAAGGAGTCTTGCACAAGGTTTCACTCTGACCTGCCTGGATTCGAAACACAGGTCGCACGCTTCTAATAGCTGTGCTCTAACTCCTGAGAACTGCCCTTGTACTATCCCGCACCCGCCTCCGCGACCACATAACCCCCACCCTCGCCCGTCTCCATTGGCTCCCCATTCTCCAGAGGATCGAGTTCAAGATCCTCGTCCTCACCTACAAGGCCTTACACGGCCTTGCCCCGCCCTGTCTAACTGATCTACTCTCCCCCTACACGCCCACCCGGACCCTCCGTTCAGCAGGACTTGGCCTGCTCCAAGCACCTCGCCCAAACCGCCCCACCATCGGAGGCCGGGCCTTCAGTTTCTCCGCTCCCACTCTATGGAATGCCATCCCTCAATCCATTTCGTTTCTTCCCTTTCCTCTTTCAAGGCCGGTTTGAAGACTTTCCTCTTCGATCGTGCCTTTTGTTCCACCCCGAATTATTTTACCTCCCCTTCGTGTTTCACCCCTTCCCAACCACTCCCCTCTCAGCTCGGGTCACACGCCTCCTGTGCAGCGCCTTGGGACGTCCTCCCGACGTGAACGGCGCTCTATAAACGTAATTTGTTGTTGTTGTTGTTGTTGAGATGGAGGACTCCACATGCATGTTGTGCATGTTCAGTCATCGGGAAAGTATCCAGGTAGCGTGGTGTGTCCAATTTGATCCCTCTGCTTCCATTCTTTCTTCTGAAATGATCTCTGTTTATCCAGTTGATTAGGGCTCTTTCCCCTCTAGTCTTTTGCGGGTAGTTCCTTTGTAAAGAAAGGAAATGAAACCGCTGCAGACTACTTTTCCAAGAGAAAATTTCAGTTTAAGAATAAAAACAGCTTGATGTTACTCCCGCAACGGTAGTCAAATCCATCTCTCATCAAATGTGATTGATTGCATGCCTCAATTGTATATTTATGTTTATTAATAATGTAAGTTGAGCAATTATTTAACACATTAATTACAGAATCCAATAGTAGGCCTAACAGAACTATGATAGGGGAAATACAAGCAGGGCAGTGTGAAACAGTGCATAGCTCTGACAGGAATCCAGCCAAGGTGAACCTATCTTCACAAATGTAACTATGTCTGGTATCATCCCTGATAAATGTGGCCTGAAAGCCACTATAGAAATATTGCCACTTGATCTTCAATTGCTGCCTAAACAAACAGAATGTTGTGGGCCCTAGTGATATACTTGGAATTGAGACATAAAAGAACTGCTCTATTTGTTCTCTGTTTCACAAAGAGAATCTCAGTTGAATTTTCAACAAACGAAAAGGGGTAGAAATGTGACCAAAGGCACGATCGATGAGAAAGGTGTTTAGCTGGGACCTGCAGCTGAGAAAAGAGTGGGCGAGGCGAAGGTTGTGTGGAAGGTTGTGAGCCTTGGGGCATAGTGGCTGAATGCATGGTGTGTGGAGGATTCGGGGGACATGGAGGAGGCCAGACCCTGTGAAGCGAATGCATCGGGAGCTGGTTTGAGGGGAGAGGAGGTCAGAGAGGTTACGAGTGCAAGGAGTGGAGGGATTTGAAGACAAGGGTGAGTATTTTAAAGTCGATCCTCTCTGGGATAGGGTGCCAGTGAAATCTGGCAAGAACTGGGGTAATGTGGGAGTGAAGTTTGGTACAGGTGAGGGCACTTAATAGGAATAACACTGATTTCAACTCCAGTCATTGTCAAAATTTAATAATTAAAAATATAGATTGACACACAAAATAACACAAAACATACAGGGGCTACCAATCACCTAAGGATTCATACATTCAGATATTACAAATTTTATAACCACACCAATATCATAGGTATACATGATAAGTTAAGAAATAATTTCAAAAGTCATATTTATCTTGATTTTCAATGTAATGGTTGACTCATTTTCATCTGCAATAAACAGAACATAATTTGCAAACGTAGATTGTATATTAAATTAACATTAAATAGGAACATTTTCCGATAATATTGATAACTACCATTCAATGTTCATGTATTGCATCTTATTTCAGCTACTTGTTGCAATCAGTCATAAGATCATCTTTGATTCCAAGCAACAAATGAGCATACAAATTGAGATATTAACGTGAAGAAACAATCATTTTGCCCCAAATAAGGTCCCAGGCCATTTGTCCGCTGTGGGTGAGCACAAAGGCCCCCCCAGTCCTGCCCCAGTGTCAGTGCAGGCTGCAGTCACCGCCTTTTCATACCATTGGAAAAAGCGCCAAATTCACCCGGACTCTCCTCAGAAGAGTCAATGCAAACCTTTTTCAGGTGAATATTGACTGCAACTCACCACACAGATGTCCCATTTTGTGTGTAATTCTGATTGTGATCTGTGGCATCGATCAACAGAGGAGATGTTTTTTCAACAAGATCTCAAACCCCTTGAAATTGACCAACATTGCATTGTTTTTGCCCAAAGCCGCTGCAGTATTAAGTTTCCCGTTTTTTCAGCACGCCTCTCAAAACACAAACTTCTATCCTAATAATCACAAACCTCTGAAAACTATTGATATATCAGTAAAATCCAGCACCTAGCAAATGGATATTTTGTACTGGCATGACGACTGATTGCTGTAACATATCACCTCCCGCCGAAGAACAAAATCACATTATTAAAGAGCCTCACAAATGGAGGACAACCCCAGGACCTGGATATTGTTAGCGCACAAATATGTCCTAAACGGGTTTGTTACAGCTCAATCAAGGAAGTGGTGTGTTGCTCTGAAAAGAACCTTTGTGAGTATACGGAGTGAGTGTCAGCCTTTGCTTGGAGCTGGTGTACTTGGTGACGGCATTGGTTATTATATAACTTATTTGTAATGTTATTATTGATAGTGAGAGTATTATTATAACAGTATTGTTTCACTACCTTTAGAACTTGAAAGAGCTCGGGTGGATTCAAGTTGACTCTTCCTTGATATATAGAAACAAGTATCAGAACCTTTCTTCACGAATGTAACTATATCTGGGATCATCCCTGATAACTCTGGCCTGATGGCTTCTGAAGAAATGTTACCACTTAATCTTGGATTGTTGCCTCAGCAAGTAAAATCTTGTAGGCCTTGTTATGGACATGTATTTTAAAATTTAAACAATTTGCATTGTTTGTTCTCTGTTTCACACAGAAAAGCTGAGTTGAACTTTTACAAAATGAAGCAACGGAAAAAGATTGATATGGATAACTATGATTTCAACTGCACGCTGTGCGAAATGTGGTAGTTATAAAATATAGATTTACAGATAAAACACAGAAACTCACAGGGGATACCAATCACCTAAACATTCATACAATCTTTAAAGCTACACATAGTATCAAGGTTATACATCATAATTACTATTTCCATATAATCATACTTATCTTGGTTTTCAGTGTCATGTATTATAAATTCTAACCTGAAAAGTGAAATCACAATTCGCAGGAGAAGTGGATGGGAAATTACTTGAATGCTCGATAGGAACGTTTTCACATAATAATTATAAATAATAATTCTAACCAATTAAGGACTTGGAGACATCAGTAAGATGTGAAACGCATTATGTCAAATGCAAGGATTCTTTATTATTAAAAATAATAACTACCTTTCAATGTTCATATGTGGTACATACTTGTAAATGTGTCATATTGAAAGCAGTGATAAGACCATATTAGATTCCAAGTAAACAAAAGACAATACTTCAACACATTAAGACATTAACATGAAGAAACAATCATTTGTGTCCACAACAAGGTCTCAGGCCACGTGGTCACTGTATGTGAGGAGAATGGCGCCCCCTGTCCTGACCTAGTGTCAGTGCAGCCTTTTCATACCATTGGAAAAAGCGCCAAACTCACTCGCACAAAGAGAGGAGACAATGCAGGTGAATATTGACTGCGACTCACCACAGATCCCATTTCGTGTGTAATTCTTAGTTTAATCTGTGGCATTAATCATTGATACTTTTTCACCCTCAAATATACAGTCAATTCACTTCACTGTACAGTGCACTGTGTATTCTGTGAAGTGCTTTGAGACGTTGATAAGATGGGAAAAGCGCTACATCAAATGCAAGGATTATGATTATTATTACATATGAAAATATTCCAAATCCCCTGAAAATCGGTTTACATTTGGAGCCTGATCTACATTAAATTGCTTTTTTCGCAAGTTGCTGAGCAGTTTTGTTTAGATAAACACACGACCCGCACATCAAAACCCTCTCTCCCACTGATCAGCCTCTTTTACAAATTATTGATATTACAGCAAAAGGCAGTAGTAACCCAACTGATATTTTGTACTGGCATGACTACTGATTCTATTGGCATCTCCTCATCGCATTAGCATTGAAGGAGAGAAGATTGGACATTCATCCAAACTTAAAATCATCTCTAGCAGAAGAACAAATGACAATCGTAGAGGATTTCCAGTGGAGAGAACGACCCCAGCCAGGACTTGAATATTGTTAGTGCACAGACTTGTCTAAGAGGAGTTTGTTACAGCTCAGTCAGGGAAGTGGTGTGTGGCTCTGAAAAGAGCCTTTGTGTGTATCTGGAGCGAGTGTCAGCCTTTACTTGGAGCTGGTGTACTTGGTGACGGCCTTGGTGCCCTCGGACACGGCGTGCTTGGCTAGCTCCCCGGGCAGCAGCAGGCGCACGGCGGTCTGGATCTCCCTGGAGGTGATGGTCGAGCGCTTGTTGTACTGAGCCAGGCGGGAAGCCTCGGAGGCGATGCGCTCGAAGATGTCATTGACAAAAGAATTCATGATGCTCATGGCCTTGGAGGAGATGCCGGTGTCCGGGTGAACCTGCTTCATCACTTTGTACACGTAGATGGAGTAACTCTCCTTCCTCGATTTCCTGCGCTTCTTGCCCGCAATCTGTGGTTTACGAATGGCTTTCTTGCTGCCTTTCTTGGGCGCTCCTTTGCCCTCAGCTTTGGCTCCTTTACCCTCGGATTTGGATTCTCCTGCCATTTTGCTTCAATATAATAAAATAGGACAATGTAAGGCAGTGCTCGCACGCTTTCCTTATATCATAACGCCATCCAATCACAGCACAGTATTCTGTTCATCCTTGTTTAGCATAAAGAGTTGTTACCAAACGGGAACCCAGGGATGTGTGTGAACCAATCAGCTTGATCGTCCCACCGCACCAAACACAAGCCTGTCAGTAAGAGGCAAATGAGGGATTGAAAAGATGCTTTGCTGTGATTGGCTGCGAGTCACATGTTGATGAGCTGGGGAATTTGGTTGGACAGAGGACGGGAGCCTAACTGAGGGGCTGAGATGATTTAAGCGGCGACTTTCGTTCGTGTTGTAAACTCAGTAAAGATGTCAGGACGAGGAAAGACTGGCGGCAAAGCCCGAGCCAAGGCCAAGTCCCGCTCCTCCCGGGCCGGGCTGCAGTTCCCTGTGGGCCGCGTCCACAGGCATCTCCGTAAAGGCAACTATGCTGATCGCGTGGGTGCCGGAGCCCCTGTCTATCTGGCCGCTGTGCTCGAGTATCTGACCGCTGAGGTGTTGGAGCTGGCGGGGAACGCCGCCCGCGACAACAAGAAGACCAGGATCATCCCCAGACACCTGCAGCTGGCCGTGCGCAACGACGAGGAGCTCAACAAGCTGCTGGGAGGAGTGACTATCGCTCAGGGCGGCGTGCTGCCCAATATCCAGGCTGTGCTGCTGCCCAAGAAAACCTCCTCCCATCCTCAGAAGAAGTAAACCATCCACATGTTCCTGTCAAACCAAAGGCTCTTTTAAGAGCCACTCACGTTGTCTATGAAAGAGCCGTTGGCCGTTTCAGCCTCTGGAACTCCAGTGTCTGAGGCTTGTTTGCTCTAAACACAGCGACCGCAGTGCATGGCGCCAAACCATCGCTCTTTATCGCATTCAATTGTGTTGACGCAAACATACACCGTCAATTCACTAATTCCTATTCTAATCTCTAATTCGTTTGTATTGATGGGGAACGGATTGGCTCCAGGTCTGTATATATTCAAACTTTACTGTAGGCGGTTCCGAGTTGCTCTCAATTTACTGTGTACAATGCAGCCGAGGCGTGAGGGAAATTTAATGCGTGTGGAGTCTTGAATGTAATAGCGAGATGGCCTGGGAGAGATGTTAGCCAACACAGCTTATTCCTCGCTGTATCATTGGCAGTTATTGTATGTAGATAAAGTGACGGTAGTCTTTAGCTGACGAGAGAGGGTAAAATGTGCGGGGGGGGGGAAGAGAGAGGTCGCCGCTCTGTTCACTGGACCATTTGGTGGCTCTTAAAAGAGCCTTTGTGGTGACAGATGATGTGGAGATGGCCAGGCTAAGCGCGCTCCCCGCGGATACGGCGGGCCAGCTGGATGTCCTTGGGCATGATGGTGACCCGCTTGGCGTGGATGGCGCACAGGTTGGTGTCCTCAAACAGCCCCACCAGGTAAGCCTCGCTGGCCTCCTGAAGCGCCATGACGGCAGAGCTCTGGAAGCGCAGGTCCGTCTTGAAATCCTGAGCGATTTCCCGCACCAGGCGCTGGAAGGGCAGTTTGCGGATCAGCAGCTCCGTGGATTTCTGGTAGCGGCGGATCTCCCTGAGAGCCACGGTGCCGGGACGGTAACGATGGGGCTTCTTGACGCCGCCCGTGGCCGGAGCGCTCTTACGAGCAGCTTTGGTGGCCAGCTGTTTGCGGGGAGCTTTGCCGCCGGTGGATTTCCGCGCCGTCTGCTTTGTCCGGGCCATTTTTCTAATCAAGAGAAGCTGGGAATGGGGAGCGGGCTGTGAGCAGCGGCTCTTATAGAGGCCACAGCTCAATGATTGGCTGCAGTCAGGGGAGCCGGGAGGCACAGACTCAAGAGACATCAGCCTCTCAGCTGCCAGCTCCACCCCCAGCTTCACACAGTGACTAAATCACCTTCAGAAATTCCGTTTCAAATAAATACTGATCAGAAGAATTATATAAAACATCATCAATCAGGTTTTTTTTAACAAGAAAGGCTCCTTGATGGAAATGCTAACAGTTACTTTTGATCAAAAACAGCAATGGCTGAGAACACTCAACAGGTCAGGCAGCATCTTTGGAGAAAGCGGTCGTTTCGAGTCCGCAATCCTTCGTCAGAACGGGGGCAAGTTGGGAGGAAAATGCTGTTTACAGCGAACCGAGAGAGGGAGACGAATGAGAAAATGGAGTGGAGAACAGGGGATAATGGGTTAAAGGGGTTTAAAGAGGGCACTTCCCGGTGAGTTTGATTCTGATGGGGCGTTTGCTGTAAGAATAAAACTGTCGAGTGTTTTTGCAGTTGGATATTTGTGAGAATACTGATTTGCATGAATTTCAGTGAATCTGTGATTCTCTAAACAAACATGGAACCAATAATCCGTGTTCATGTCTGTCCGTGTCTATCACATTGTTACTATCTCAACGTGTAATTGATACAGTTGTGGGTTTATGTTTGCATCTATAAACGCCTGTGTTTTGCTGCTCCTTGCAGTTTATGTTTTGATGGCCAGTGAAGATCACTATTTTGCTAATAGTGAATTGAAAGCATTAAACACCTTTGCTTGACAGCCTGTGTGATTATTGCTGTTTGTGAGACTGGCAGTAGGAAAATTACATTTTTGTTCAAGCGCCTTTCACGCCGGGAGGATGTCGCAAGCCTCTGGAAACATATTCTCACTTGGTAACGAACACTCCTATGTGTGCGCCTAACAAATAAGGCGATGTAGAAACGTAATATTTTTGAGGTTATTATTCATCCATTTGTCGTTGTATTATTCCTCCATTTGTATTCCATTTGAATACTTTGGCTTTAATTATGCAGCATTGTTAAACATTGGGTCGGTTTCTGTGTGAGATAGCGGTCCTTTGTCTCTTTCGGCTCATTTCACCCCGACTCTCCTCAGAAGAGTCAATGCAAACCTTTTTCAGGTGAATATTGACTGCGACTCACCACACAGATGTCCCATTTCGTGTGTAATTCTGATTGTAATCTGTGGCATCGATCAACAGAGGAGATGTTTTTTCAACAAGATCTCAAACCCCTTGAAATTGACTAACATTGCATTGTTTTTTTGTTAGCGCACAAATATGTCCTACACGAGTTTGTTACAGTTCAATCAAGGAACTGGTGTGTTGCTCTGAAAAGAACCTTTGTGAGTATATGGAGTGAGTGTCAGCCTTTGCTTGGAGCTGGTGTACTTGGTGACGGCCTTGGTTATTATATAATTTATTTGTAATGTTATTATTGATAGTGAGAGTATTATTATAACAGTATTATTTAACTACCTTTAGAACTTGAAAGAGCTCGGGTGGATTCAAGTTGACTCTTCCTTGGAATATAGAAACAAGTATCAGAACCTTTCTTCACGAATGTAACTATATCTGGGATCATCCCTGATAACTCTGGCCTGATGGCTTCTGAAGAAATGTTACCACTTAATCTTGAATTGTTGCCTCAGCAAGTAAAATCTTGCAGGCCTTGTTATGGACGTGTAATTATAATTTAAACAATTTGCACTGTTTGTTCTCTGTTTCACACAGAAAAGCTGAGTTGAACTTTTACAAAATGAAGCAACGGAAAAAGCTTGATATAAATAACAATGATTTCAACTGCACACTGTGCAAAACGTGGTAGTTATAAAATATAGATTTACACATAAAACACAGAAACTCACAGGGGATACCAATCGCCTACAGATTCATGCAATCTTTAAAGCTACACATAGTATCAGGGTTATACATCATGATTACCATTTCCATGTAATCATATTTATCTTGGTTTTCAGTGTCATGTATTATAAATTCTAACCTGAAAAGTGAAATCACAATTCGCAGGAGAAGTGGATGGGAAATTACTTGAACGCTCAATAGGAACGTTTTCACATTATAATTATAAGTAATAATTCTAACCAATTGAGGACTTTGAGACATCAGTAAGATGTGAAAAGCATTATATCAAATGCAAGGATTCTTTATTATTAATAATAATAACTACCTTTCAATGTTCATATGGTACATACTTGTAAATGTGTCATATTGAAAGCAGTGATAAGACCATATTAGATTCTAATTTAAAAAATGAAAATACTTCAACACATTAAGTCATTAACGTGAAGAAACAATCATTTGTGTCCACAACAAGGTCTCAGACCACGTGGTCACTGCATGTGAGGCGAATGGCGCCCCCTGTCCTGCCCTAGTGTCAGTGCAGCCTTTTCATACCATTGGAAAAAGCGCCAAACTCACTCGAACAAAGAGAGGAGACAAAGCAAACACTTTTCAGGTGAATATTGAATGCGACTCACCACAGATCCCATTTCTTGTGTAATTCTTAGTTTCATCTGTGGCATTAATCACCATTGATACTTTTTCACCCACAAATATACAGTCAATTCACTTCACAGTACAGTATACTGTTTATTCTGTGAAGTGCTTTGAGCCGTTGATAAGATGGGAAAAGCGCTACATCAAATGCAAGGATTATGATTATTATTACACATGAAAATATTCCAAATCCTCTGAAAATCGGTTTACATTTGGAGCCTGATCTACATTAAATTGCTTTTTTCGCAAGTTGCTGAGCAGTTTTTTTTAGATAAACACACGACCCGCACATCAAAACCTTTTATCCCACTGATCAGCCTCTTTTAAATATTATTGATGTTACAGTAAAAGGCAGCAGTAACCCAAGTGATATTTTGTACTGGCATGACTACTGATTGCTTTAGCGTCTCCTCATCGCATTAGCATTGAGGGAGGAGAGAAGATTAGACATTGATCCAAACTTAAAGTCATCTCTAAGATGACTTTAAGAAGAACAAATGACAATCGTACAGAGGATTTCCAGTGGAGAGAACGACCCCAGCCAGGACTTGAATATTGTTAGTGCACAGACATGTCTAACAAGAGTTTGTTACAGCTCAGTCAGGGAAGTGGTGTGTGGCTCTGAAAAGAGCCTTTGTGTGTATCTGGAGCGAGTGTCAGCCTTTACTTGGAGCTGGTGTACTTGGTGACGGCCTTGGTGCCCTCGGACACGGCGTGCTTGGCTAGCTCCCCGGGGAGCAGCAGGCGCACGGCGGTCTGGATCTCTCTGGAGGTGATGGTCGAGCGCTTGTTGTACTGAGCCAGGCGGGAAGCCTCGGAGGCGATGCGTTCGAAGATGTCATTGACAAACGAGTTCATGATGCTCATGGCCTTGGAGGAGATGCCGGTGTCGGGGTGAACCTGCTTCATCACTTTGTACACGTAGATGGAGTAACTCTCCTTCCTCGATCTCCTGCGCTTCTTGCCCGCAGTCTGCGGTTTGCGAATGGCTTTCTTGCTGCCTTTCTTGGGCGCTCCTTTGCTCTCAGCTTTGGCTCCTTTGCCCTCGGATTTCGATTCTCCTGCCATTTTGCCTCAATATAATACAATATAACAATGTAAGGCAGTGCTCGCAAGGCTTCCTTATATCATAACGCCATCCAATCACAGCACAGTATTCTATTCATCCTTGTTTAGCATAAAGTGTTGTTACCCAACGGGAACCCAGAGATGTGTGTGAACCAATCAGATTGATCCTCCCACCGCACCAAACACAAGCCCGACAATGAGAGGCAAATGAGGGATTGAAAAGATGCTTTGCTGTGTTTGGTTGAGAGTCACATGTTGATGAGCTGGGGGAGTTGGGTGGACAGAGGACGGGAGCCTAACTGAGGGGCTGAGATGATTTAAGCGGCGGCTTTCGTTCCTGCTGTAAACTCAGTAAAGATGTCAGGACGTGGAAAGACTGGCGGCAAAGCCCGAGCCAAGGCCAAGTCCCGCTCCTCCCGGGCCGGGCTGCAGTTCCCTGTGGGCCGCGTCCACAGGCTTCTCCGTAAAGGCAACTATGCTGATCGTGTGGGTGCCGGAGCCCCTGTCTATCTGGCCGCCGTGCTCGAGTATCTGACCGCTGAGGTGTTGGAGCTGGCGGGGAACGCCGCCCGCGACAACAAGAAGACCAGGATCATCCCCAGACACCTGCAGCTGGCCGTGCGCAACGACGAGGAGCTCAACAAGCTGCTGGGAGGAGTGACTATCGCTCAGGGCGGCGTGCTGCCCAATATCCAGGCTGTGCTGCTGCCCAAGAAAACCTCCTCCCATCCCCAGAAGAAGTAAATCATCCACATGTTCCTGTCAAACCAAAGGCTCTTTTAAGAGCCACAATGAAAGAGCCGTTGACCGTTTCAGCCTCTGGAACTCCAGTGTCTGAGGCTTGTTTGCTCCAAACACAGCGACCGCAGTGCATGGCGCCAAACCATCGCTCTTGGTCGCATTCAATTGTGTTGCTGCAAATATATGCCGTCAATTCACTGTAATTCCTACTCTAATCTCTAATTCGTTTGTATTGATGGGGAACGGATTGGCTCCAGCTCTGTGTGTATTCAAACTTCACTGGAGGCGGTTCCGAGTTGCTCTCAATTTACTGTGTACAGTGCAGCCGAGGTGTGAGGGAAACCTAATGTACGTGTAGTCTTGATTGTAATGGCGAGATGGCCTGGGAGAGATGTTAGGCCACAAAGCTTATTGGTCGCTGTATCATTGGCAGTTACTGTATGTAGATAAAGTGACGGTAGTCTAGCTGACGAGAGAGTGTAAAGTGTAACAGAGAGAGAGGTGGGAGGGAGCGAGGGACGGGGCGAGGGGAGGGAGGGAGGGATGCTCAGTTCTTGAACCTATTCAAGACTGAGATTGATAGATTTTTTGTCGATAAAGGGATTAACGGATATGGGGATAAGATAAGATGTGTAGGTGGAGTTAGAATAGATCAGCCATGATCTTATTGAATGGCGGGGCGGACTCGAGGGGCCGAATGGCCTACTCCTGTTCCTAATTCTTATTGTCTTATGTTCTTATATATTTTAAAAAGTCATTTCAATCTATGACTGTTTGTGGGCCACTGCTGTGCGCAATTGGCTGCTGTGTTTCGCCCACATAGATACACATATAGTCAATTCACTTTACAGTATATTCTGTGAAGCGCTTTGAAAGTCTAGAAGAAGTGAATATCAAACACGATTATTATTGTTAGTATTATGATTACCCTACAAAATTGCCGCATATCCCTTAAAACCCTAACCTAATACAGTACAGTATATACAGTACAATCAAATATCATGCTCCACTCTTGTTTCATACAGGGCTAACAGTAATATAATATAGAAATGTAATAGAGTAAAAATAGTATCATGAGAAGATAATAACAGTAATAAAGACAAAAATAATAGTAACATTGATAACAATAATAAACTACAACCAGCTCACATACAACAACAACTTTGATTTATACAGCGCCCTCCAAGCCGGACAGCATCTCAGAGCGCTTCACAGTAGCGGACCCCGGGGACCGAGCCAGGGGCAGGAAGGTGACCAAAGGCGCGATCGACGAGAAAGATCTTCAGCTGGGGGGGGGGGGGGGGGGAAGGGGGGGGAGTGAGGGAGGGAGTTCCTGAGCCTCGGGGTGTAGTGACTGAAGGCCTGGCTGCCGAGGGTGGAGCGGAGGATTCGGGGGGACATGGAGGAGGCCAGACCCGGGGGAGCGAAGGCAACGGGAGCTGGGGTGAGGAGAGAGGAGGCCAGAGAGGTTGGGGGGGGGGGGGGGGGGGGGCAGAGGGTACATCACCCTCCACACAGGATTACTGTATATCAGTGATTAACATGGGGAGGGCGTGTGGGTGGGTCTCCCTCTCCTGTCAATCACTGGTAACCAGGGATACGCGGGTGTCTCACTCTCCTGTCAATCATTGGTTACCATGGAGACAATGTACGCGCAGGCAATGCGCGTCATCAAGCTGCGTCAACTAGTCACGTGCTCATTGTCTCTAATGGCAGCGAGAGGGTCACCGAGAAGACAGAGTGATGGCTGTCTCTGTGCAGCTTGAGGTGCAGGGAGAGAGAGAGAGAAGGTGAGAGACAAAGGGAGAGAAGGTGAGAGAGAGAGAGAGAAAAGTTGGGGAAGAGAGAGAGAGAGTCTGTGTGTGTCTCCGTGCCCCCCCTCCCCCCCCCCCCCCCCGCCTTCCCTGCAGGCGGTCCTGGAGTGAGACTGAATGTGTCTGTGTGAGTGAGAGTGTGTGTGTCGCCCTGACCCCTCTCTCTATAGGAGGTGTGAGGGTGAGTGTGGCTGTATGTGTGCGTCTGTGTATGTGTCCCTAACCCTCTTGTCCCCCTGTAGGAGAGCATGGTGTGAGTGTGACTGTGGGTGTGTGTGTGTCTCCCTGAACCCTCCTCTTGCCTCCCTGTAGGGGGTCCTACAGGGAGGTCCTGGTGTGAGGATGAGTGTGGTTATGTGGCTGTGTGTGTGTGTGTGTGTGTCCCTGACACCCCCCTGTCTCCCTTGTGAATGTGTGTGTAAACTGTGTGTGTTTGAGGATGTGTATGTGTCTCTTTGAGAGTGTGTGTGATGGAATGTCTCCCCACCACCCTTGTCTCCCTACAAGACCTCCCTTTGTGCCTCCTCTGATCGCCTTATTATTCTTGGCGATTTCAACCTCCATTTCACCCCCTCCTGCCCCATTTCCTCTGAATTCTCCTCTTTATTTTCATCCTTCAACTTCTCCCTTCATATTAACACTGCCACTCACACCCACGGCCATCCTCTCAATCTGGTGATCACCCGAGGCCTCAACGTCTCTGGCGTCACCATCACAGACACGGCCATTTCCGACCATTTTTTCATTTCCTACAACACCTCTATCTCTCCCCCCTCCACCTCCAAACCCACCACCATCTTCTACCGGCCCTAGAAGAAGATTCCCCCTCAAACTTTCACCACTGCCCTAGAAACCTCCGACCTCCTCCCACAGTGGCACTTCTTTTGCACCGACCCATCCTCCGCCTCCATCGCCCTCCACAACACCCTCTCCACTACCCTCGACACCCTGGCCCCCATCACCTCCAGAACCGTCTCCCACTCCAGATCATCACCGTGGTACACAACTCACCTCCGTTCCCTCAAAAGCCAAGTGAGAGCAGTTGAACACACCTGGCTCAAATCTGGCCTCACGGTCCACTGGCAAATTTGGCTGGACCGCATCAAATTTTACCGCTCCGCCCTAGCCACCGCCAAATAAGCCTTCTACTCCAGGATAATCCTGGAAGCGAAGGACAACCACCGACTCCTCTTCGCCACCACCAACCAGCTCCTCCGTCCCCCCCACCCCCCCACCCCCGCCTCACTTCACACATCCTCTCCTCTAACGATCGTTGTGAGGTGATGCTGGACTTCCTTGAGTCCAAAATAGAGAGAATCCGCTCTGCGGTTTCCTCCCCCCACCACTCCTCCACCTCCGCGCCCTCATCAGTTACCTCAACCCCTACTCACCCCCCATTTCACACTTTCAACCCCACCACCCCGTTTTCAGTAACAAAAATAATTACCTCCATACACCCACCACGTGCTCATTGAACCCCATCCCAACCCCCTCCTCACACCCAGCTCCACCTTCTGGCCCCGCTCATTTCTGACACCATCAACCTTTCCCTCTCCTCAGGCACCGTCCCTACCTCCCTTAAAACAGCCATCATCACCCCTATCCTGAAGAAACCCTCCCTTGATGCATCGCAACCATCAAGCTATCGACCCATCTCCAACCTCCCGTTTTTATCCAAGGTCCTTGAAAGAGTGGTTGCCTCCCAGCTCTGCTCTTTCCTTTCAACTCATTCACTCTTTGAACCCCTCCAATCAGGTTTCCGCCCAATTCACAGCACAGAAACTGCCCTGGTTAAGGTTACAAATATAATTCTAACCGCCTGTGACCAGGGCTCCCTCTGCCTCCTTGTCCTCCTTGACCTGTCTGCTGCGTTCGACACAGTCGATCACACCATCCTCCTCCAACGTTTTTCCTCCCACCTCAACCTTCAAGGCACGGTCCTTGACTGGTTCCATTCCTACCTGACCCACAGTTTATACTTTGTTTCTTCCAACGGTATTTCTTCAAACCCCAGCACAGTTTCTCACGGCGTCCGTCAGGGCTCTGTTTTAGGCCCCCTCCTTTTCACCCTTTACACGCTCCCTCTGGGCGATGTCATCCGCAAACATGGGGTAAATTTCCACATGTATGCGGACGACACCCAGCTGTACCTTTCTGCCTCATCCATCAACCCCCAGACCATCGATGTTCTGACAGCATGTCTGTCCGACATCGAGTCCTGGACGAGGGACAATTTCCTGCAATTGAACGTGAGTAAGTCCGAGGCCCTCCTGATTGGCTCAAGCCAGCGCCTCCGCACATCGGGCGCTGCCAGCCTCAACATCCAAGGCTGTACTCTCCACCTCACAAAGCCAATCAGGAACCTCGGCATCATGTTCGATCAAAAACTCTCCTTCCTCCCCCACATCCGTGCCTTGACCGGCACCCCTTATTTCCACCTGCGCAACATTGCCAGGCTCCGCAACTATGTTACCCCCCGCGCTGCTGAAACACTCGTGCACGCATACATCACCTCGAGGCTGGACTACGGAAACACTCTCCTCGTCGGCCTCCCCAGTTCCTCCATTCACAGGCTGCAGGTCATCCAAAACTCTGCAGCCCGTGTATTATCCCGCACCCGCCTCCGCAACCATATAACCCTCGCCCGTCTCCATTGGCTCCTCATTCTCCAGAGGATCGAGTTCAAGATCCTCGTCCTCACCTTCAAGGCCTTACACGGCCTTGCCCCGCCCTATTTAACCAATCTACTTTCCCCCTACAAGCCCACCCGGACCCTCCGTTCAACAGGACTTGGCCTGCTCCAAGCCCCCCGCCCGAACCGCCCCACCATCAGAGGCCGGGCCTTCAGTTTCTCCGCTCCCACCCTATGGAATGCCATCCCTCAATCCCTCCGTCTCGTTTCTTCCCTTTCCTCTTTCAAGGCCTGTTTGAAGACTTTCCTCTTCGATCGTGCCTTTTGTTCCACCCCGAATTATTTTACCTCCCCTTCGTGTTTCACCACTTCCCAACCACTCCCCTCTCAGCTCGGGTCACACGCCTCCTGTGCAGCGCCTTGGGACGTCCTCCCGACGTGAAAGGCGCTCAATAAACGTAATTTGTTGTTGTTGTTGTTGTTGTTGAGATGGAGGACTCCACATGCATGTTGTGCATGTTCAGTCATCGGGAAAGTATCCAGGTAGCGTGGTGTGTCCAATTTGATCCCTCTGCTTCCATTCTTTCTTCTGAAATGATCTCTGTTTATCCAGTTGATTAGGGCTCTTTCCCCTCTAGTCTTTTGCGGGTAGTTCCTTTGTAAAGAAAGGAAATGAATCCGCTGCAGACTACTTTTCCATGAGAAAATTTCAGTTTAAGAATAAAAACAGCTTGATGATACTCCCGCAACGGTAGTCAAATCCATCTCTCATCAAATGTGATTGATTGCATGCCTCAATAGTATATTTATGTTTATTAATAATGTAAGTTGAGCCATTATTTAACACATTAATTACAGAATCCAATGGTAGGCCTAACAGAACTATGATAGGGGAAACACAAGCAGGGCAGTGTGAAACAGTGGATAGCTCTGACAGGAATCCAGCCAAGGTGAACCTATCTTCACAAATGTAACTATGTCTGGTATCATCCCTGATAAATGTGGCCTGAAAGCCACTATAGAAATATTGCCACTTGATCTTCAATTGCTGCCTAAACAAACAGAATGTTGTGTGCCCTAGTGATATACTTGGAATTGAAACATAAAAGAACTGCACTATTTGTTCTCTGTTTCACAAAGAGAATCTCAGTTGAATTTTCAACAAACGAAAAGGGGTAGAAACGTGACCAAAGGCACGATCAATGAGAAAGGTGTTTAGCTGGGACCTGTAGCTGAGAAAAGAGGGGGCGAGGCGAAGGTTGTGTGGAAGGTTGTGAGCCTCGGGGCATAGTGGCTGAATGCATGGTGTGCGGATGATTCGGGGGACATGGAGGAGGCCAGACCCTGTGAAGCGAATGCATCGGGAGCTGGTTTGAGGGGAGAGGAGGTCAGAGAGGTTGTGGGTGCAAGGAGTGGAGGGATTTGAAGACAAGGGTGAGTATCTTAAAAAGTCGATCTTCTCTGGGATAGGGTGCCAGTGAAATCTGGCAAGGACTGGGGTAATGGGGGAGTGAAGTTTGGTACAGGTGAGGGCACTTAATAGGAATAACACTGATTTCAACTCCAGTCATTGTCAAAATATAATAATTAAAAATATAGATTGACACACAAAATAACACAAAACATACAGGGGCTACCAATCACCTAAGGATTCATACATTCAGATATTACAAATTTTATAACCACACCAATATCATAGGTATACATGATAAGTTAAGAAATAATTTCAAAAGTCATATTTATCTTGATTTTCAATGTAATGGTTGACTCATTTTCACCTGCAATAAAAAGATCATAATTTGCAAACGTACATTGTATATTAAATTAACATTAAATAGGAACATTTTCCGATAATATTGATAACTACCTTTCAATGTTCATGTATTGCACCTTATTTCAGCTACTTGTTGCAATCAACTTTGATTCCAAGCAACAAATGAGCATACAAAATTGAGATATTAACGTGAAGAAACAATCATTTTGCCCCAAATAAGGTCCCAGGCCATGTGTCCGCTGTGGGTGAGCACAAAGGCCTCCCCAGTCCTGCCCTAGTGTCAGTGCAGCCTACAGTCACTGCCTTTTCATACCTTTGGAAAAAGCGCCAAATTCACCCGGAGTCTCCTCAGAAGAGTCAATGCAAACCTTTTTCAGGTGAATATTGACTGCTACTCACCACACAGATGTCCCATTTGATGTGTAATTCTGATTGTAATCTGTGGCATCGATCAACAGAGGAGATGTTTTTTCAACAAGATCTCAAACCCCTTGAAATTGACCAACATTGCATTGTTTTTGCCCAAAGCCGCTGCAGTATTAAGTTTCCCGTTTTTTCAGCACGCCTCTCAAAACACAAACTTATTATCCTAAATTATTATCCTAATAATCACAAACCTCTGAAAACTATGGATATATCAGTAAAATCCAGCACCAAGCAAATGGATATTTTGTACTGGCATGACTACTGATTGCTGTAACATATCACCTCCCACCGAAGAACAAAATCACTTTATTAACGAGCCTCACAAATGGAGGACAACCCCAGGACTTGGATATTGTTAGCGCACAAATATGTCCTACACGAGTTTGTTACAGCTCAATCAAGGAAGTGGTGTGTTGCTCTGAAAAGAACCTTTGTGAGTATACGGAGTGAGTGTCAGCCTTTGCTTGGCGCTGGTGTACTTGGTGACGGCATTGGTTATAATATAACTTATTTGTAATGTTATTATTGATAGTGAGAGTATTATTATAACAGTATTGTTTCACTACCTTTAGAACTTGAAAGAGCTCGGGTGGATTCAAGTTGACTCTTCCTTGGAATATAGAAACAAGTATCAGAACCTTTCTTCACGAATGTAACTATATCTGGGATCATCCCTGATAACTCTGGCCTGATGGCTTCTCAAGAAATGTTACCACTTAATCTTGAATTGTTTCCTCAGCAAATAAAATCTTGTAGGCCTTGTTATGGACGTGTAATTAAAATTTAAATAATTTGCATTGTTCTCTGTTTCACACAGAAAAGCTGAGTTGAACTTTTACAAAATGAAGCAACGGAAAAAGATTGATATGGATAACTATGATTTCAACTGCACACTGTGCGAAATGTGGTAGTTATAAAATATAGATTTACAGATAAAACACAGAAACTCACAGGGGATACCAATCACCTAAAGATTCATACAATCTTTAAAGCTACACATAGTATCAAGGTTATACATCATAATTACTATTTCCATATAATCATACTTATCTTGGTTTTCAGTGTCATGTATTATAAATTCTAACCTGAAAAGTGAAATCACAATTCGCAGGAGAAGTGGATGGGAAATTACTTGAACGCTCAATAGGAACGTTTTCACATAATAATTATAAATAATAATTCTAACAAATTAAGGACTTGGAGACAACAGTAAGATGTGAAAAGCATTATGTCAAATGCAAGGATTCTTTATTATTAAAAATAACAACTGCCTTTCAATGTTCATATGTGGTACATACTTGTAAATGTGTCATATTGAAAGCAGTGATAAGACCATATTAGATTCCAAGTAAAAAAAAGACAATAATTCAACACATTAAGACATTAAGGTGAAGAAACAATCATTTGCGTCCACAACAAGGTCTCAGGCCACGTGGTCACTGTATGTGAGGCGAATGGCGCTCCCTGTCCTGCCCCAGTGTCAGTGCAGCCTTTTCATACCATTGGAAAAAGCGCCAAACTCACTCGCACAAAGAGAGGAGACAATGCAAACCCTTTTCAGGTGAATATTGACTGCGACTCACCACAGATCCCATTTCGTGTGTAATTCTTAGTTTAATCTGTGGCATTAATCACCATTGATACTTTTTCACCCACAAACATACAGTCAATTCACTTCACAGTACAGTGCACTGTGTATTCTGTGAAGTCCTTTGAGACGTTGATAAGATGGGAAAAGCGCTACATCAAATGCAAGGATTATGATTATTATTACAGATGAAAATATTCCAAATCCCCTGAAAATCGGTTTACATTTGGAGCCTGATCTACATTAAATTGTTTTTTTCGCAAGTAGCTGAGCAGTTTTGTTTAGATAAACACACGACCCGCACATCAAAACCCTCTCTCCCACTGATCAGCCTCTTTTACAAATTATTGATATTACAGCAAAAGGCAGCAGTAAACCAACTGATGTTTTGTACTGGCATGACTACTGATTCCATTGGCATCTCCTCATCGCATTAGCATTGAAGGGGAGAAGATTGGACATTTATCCAAACTTAAAATCATCTCTAGCAGAAGAACAAATGACAATCGTAGAGGATTTCCAGTGGAGAGAACGACCACAGCCAGGACTTGAATATTGTTAGTGCACACTTGTCTAAGAGGAATTTGTTACAGCTCAGTCAGGGAAGTGGTGTGTGGCTCTGAAAAGAGCCTTTGTGTGTATCTGGAGCGAGTGTCAGCCTTTACTTGGAGCTGGTGTACTTGGTGACGGCCTTGGTGCCCTCGGACACGGCGTGCTTGGCTAGCTCCCCGGGCAGCAGCAGGCGCACGGCGGTCTGGATCTCCCTGGAGGTGATGGTCGAGCGCTTGTTGTACTTAGCCAGGCGGGAAGCCTCGGAGGCGATGCGCTCGAAGATGTCATTGACAAAAGAGTTCATGATGCTCATGGCCTTGGAGGAGATGCCGGTGTCCGGGTGAACCTGCTTCATCACCTTGTACACGTAGATGGAGTAACTCTCCTTCCTCGATTTCCTGCGCTTCTTGCCGGCAATTTGTGGTTTGCGAATGGCTTTCTTGCTGCCTTTCTTGGGCGCTCCTTTGCCATCAGCTTTGGCTCCTTTGGCATCGGATTTCGATTCTCCTGCCATTTTGCTTTAATATAATAAAATAGGACAATGAAAGGCAGTGCTCGCAAGCTTTCCTTATATCATAACGCCATCCAATCACAGCACAGTATTCTGTTCATCCTTGTTTAGCATAAAGAGTTGTTACCCAACGGGAACCCAGGGATGTGTGTGAACCAATCACATTGATCCTCCCACCGCACCAAACGCAAGCCTGACAGTAAGAGGCAAATGAGGGATTGAAAAGATGCTTTGCTGCGATTGGCTGAGAGTCACATGTTGATGAGCTGGGGAATTTGGTTGGACAGAGGACGGGAGCCGAACTGAGGGGCTGAGATGATTTAAGCGGCGGCTTTGGTTCCTGTTGTAAACTCAGTAAAGATGTCAGGACGAGGAAAGACTGGCGGCAAAGCCCGAGCCAAGGCCAAGTCCCGCTCCTCCCGGGCCGGGCTGCAGTTCCCTGTGGGCCGCGTCCACAGGCATCTCCGAAAAGGCAACTATGCTGATCGCGTGGGTGCCGGAGCCCCTGTCTATCTGGCCGCCGTGCTCGAGTATCTGACAGCTGAGGTGCTGGAGCTGGCGGGGAACGCCGCCCGCGACAACAAGAAGACCAGGATCATCCCCAGACACCTGCAGCTGGCCGTCCGCAACGACGAGGAGCTCAACAAGCTGCTGGGAGGAGTGACTATCGCTCAGGGCGGCGTGCTGCCCAATATCCAGGCTGTGCTGCTGCCCAAGAAAACCTCCTCCCATCCTCAGAAGAAGTAAATCATCCACATGTTCCTGTCAAACCAAAGGCTCTTTTAAGAGCCACTCACGTTGTCTATGAAAGAGCCGTTGACCGTTTCAGCCTCTGGAACTCCAGTGTCTGAGGCTCGTTAGCTCTAAACACAGCGACGGCAGTGCATGGCGCCAAACCATCGCTCTTTATCGCATTCAATTGTGTTGCCGCAAATATACGCTGTCAATTCACTAATTCCTACTCTAATCTCTAATTCGTTTGTATTGATGGGGAACGGATTGGCTACAGGTCTGTATATATTCAAACTTTACTGTAGGCGGTTGCGAGTTGCTCTCAATTTACCGTGTACAATGCAGCCGAGGCGTAAGGGAAACCTAATGCATGTGGAGTCTTGATTGTAATGGCGAGATGGCCTGGGAGAGATGTTAGGCCACACAGTTTATTCCTCGGTGTAACATTGGCAGTTACTGTATGTAGATAAAGTGACGGTAGTTTTTAGCTGACGAGTGTGTAAAGTGTGCAGGGGGGGGGAAGAGAGTGGTCGCCGCTGTTCACTGGACCATTTGGTGGCTCTTAAAAGAGCCTTTATGCTGACAGACGATGTGGTGATGGCCAGGCTAAGCGCGCTCCCCGCGGATACGGCGGGCCAGCTGGATGTCCTTGGGCATGATGGTGACCCGCTTGGCGTGGATGGCGCACAGGTTGGTGTCCTCAAACAGCCCCACCAGGTAAGCCTCGCTGGCCTCCTGAAGCGCCATGACGGCAGAGCTCTGGAAGCGCAGGTCCGTCTTGAAATCCTGAGCGATTTCCCGCACCAGGCGCTGGAAGGGCAGTTTGCGGATCAGCAGCTCCGTGGATTTCTGGTAGCGGCGGATCTCCCTGAGAGCCACGGTGCCGGGACGGTAACGATGGGGCTTCTTGACGCCGCCCGTGGCCGGAGCGCTCTTACGAGCAGCTTTGGTGGCCAGCTGTTTGCGGGGAGCTTTGCCGCCGGTGGATTTCCGCGCCGTCTGCTTTGTCCGGGCCATTTTTCTAATCAAGAGATGCTGGGAATGGAGAACCGGCTGTGAGCAGCGGCTCTTATAGAGGCCACAGCTCAATGATTGGCTGCAGTCAGGGGAGCCAAGAGTCACAGACTCAAGAGACATCAGCCTCTCAGCTGCCAGCTCCACCGCCAGCTTTACACAGGGACTAAATCACCTTCAGAAATTCCGTTTCAAATAAATGCTGATCAGAAGAATTATATAAAACATCATCAATCATTTTTTTTAACAAGAAATGCTCCTTGATGGAAATGCTAACAGTTACTTTTGATCAAAAACAGAAATGGCTGAGAACACTCAGCAGGTCAGGCAGCATCTTTGGAGAAAGCGGACGTTTCGAATCCGCAATCCTTCGTCAGAACGGGGGCAAGTTGGGAGGAAAATGTTGTTTACAGCGAACCGAGAGAGGGAGACGAATGCGAAAATGGAGTGGAGAACAGGGGATAATGCGTTAAAGGGGTTTAAAGAGGGCACTTCCCGGTGAGTTTGATGCTGATGGGGCGTTTGCTGTAAGAATAAAACTGTCGAATGTTTTTGCAGTTGGTTATTTGTGAGAATACTCATTTGCATGAATTTCAGTGAATCTGTGAATCTCTAAACAAACATGGAACCAATAATCCGTGTTCATGTCTGTCCGTGTCTATCACATTATTACTATCTCAACGTGTAATTGATACTGCTGTGGGTGTATGTTTGCATCTATAAACGTCTGTGTTTGCTGCTTCTTGTAGATTATGTTTTGATGGACAGTGAAGATCACTATTTTGCTAAAAGTGAATGTAAAGTATTAAACACCTTTGCTTGACAGCCTGTGTGATTATTGCTGTTTGTGAGACTGGCAGTAGGAAAATTAAGTTTTTGTTCAAGCGCCTTTCACGCCGGGAGGATGTCGCAAGGCTCTGGAAACATATTCTCACTTGGTAACGAACACTCCTGTGTTTGCGCCTAACAAATAAGGCGATGTAGAAACGTAATATTTTTGAGGTTATTATTCATCCAATTGTCGTTGTATTATTCATCCATTTGTATTCCATTTGAATACTTTGGCGTTATTTATGCAGCATTGTTAAACATTGGGTCGGTTTCTGTGTGAGATAGCGGTCCTTTGTCTCTTTGGGCTCATTCGTCTGACAAAGTATGATATACTGCAGTCTGCCATTCAGTATAATTGAACTTTAGATTGATAATGTAGAATGATAATTTAGATAGAAAACTGTATGATCCTACCTTGGCCTAGCATTCAAATTAATCTTGTTCCTTGGTATTGAATAGGACTCTGAAATTGATACAATTTGCTTTGTATCGCTTTTCTCGTAATTGTAGTCTCTATGGGTCACTGTATTTTAGCTGGTCAGTGCGATGCTGGTAATACATTGTAGAATCCTGTAGCTCAGTGGCTACATGACTCGCCACCCAAGCGAGAGATCTGGGTTTGAGCCACTGCAGGACAATCTGACCACTGGACTAACCAGGATTCAGACGCTTTAAGTCCACCATGAACACAAGCCAAAGGTCTGAGTTCCCAACACTAACCCAGTCACTGAAAGAGACTTCAATAGGTGCAGCTCGTTTGGGAGGGAATGGGTGGCTCTGAGAAGAGCCTTTGGGGGTTAATGTAATCAGCAGAGGGGAGAAGTTACTTCTTTTTGGCTGGTGTTTTCTTAGCCGCCGTCGCTCTGCGGACACCTTTAACTGTTTTGCTGCCTTTTCTCGGAGGCGGTAAAGGCTTCTTCGCAGCTTTCTTTGCCATCACTTTCTTCACTGGCTTCTTGGTTGGTGAGGTCTTCTTGGAGCCTCCAGATTTCTGTATCTTCTTGGCAGCCGGAGACTTGGCTTTGGTGACTCTCTTGACCACAGTTGACTTCTTGGCTGAACGTGGCTTTTTTGCTGGCAGTTTCTTCCGCGGAGAAGGTTTGCTGGCGGCCGCTTGCTTCACCCGCGGCGCGGGTTTCTTTGCCGTTGTCTGCTTGTTGATTTTGTAGGTGCCGCTGGCGCCGGTGCCCTTGATCTGGGTCAGCACACCTTTGTCTTTCAGTCTCTGCAGAGAAGTCCTGACCTGGTATTTGCGAGTGTGCGCCTTGTAGCCTTTGGCTTCCAGACCCTTCTTGATGGCGACTACGGACAAGCCTTTGGTAGCCTTAGCACTGGCCACCATTTGCCGGATTTCGTCCATCACGTTGAAGCTGGATTTCGGCTTCGGGGCAACGCGCTTCTTCTTGGCGACTTTGGGTTTAGCGGCGGTGGTGGCGGCTGCAGGAGGCTGTGCGGCGGCGGCGGCGGGAGCTGTCTCAGCCATGGTGACTGTGGGAGGCTCAGTGTGTGGAGTTGCTCAGGATAGTGAAGCCAGGCACAGCCACGGCAACTTACACACACAGAGCGGACGCTGCAGAGCCAGCCGCTGCTCAGCTTCCGGGTTTCAAATCTCTTGTGTTTCTCTCGTTTCTAAAACTGACGGTTTCTCTCTAAACCCGTTTGTGCTGAGAGTGAACAACAGCCTTTTACTCAAGTGCACAATCCGCTCTTCACTCTCAGTCACTACAGAACTCAACTAAACGCCGCGGATTCCATTGCGAACCGTTTCAATGTCGGATTGATCGCGGTTTGGCGCTGAATCCTGGACATATTGACGGCGGCTTGAATGATATTCTCAAACTAAACCTAATCACAGATTAAATTGTGGTTGTGATGTCCAGCAGAGAGTCGGGGCTATCGTGTAACCAGATAATATGGTGACATTTGATGACCGGGATTTCGAAATCCCGGCATGAAGCTGGGCACACTAACACAGCGACTCGAAGCTGAGCCAGGCGCCATTTTAACACAGGGCTGAACATTCTGTTATTAAAACAGCGGCTTGAACTGGCAAACTGTACCCCAGTCCCGCCGTTATCAAAAGAGGATTTGACTCTGTACATATTGTGAGCTGCAGTTTCCCGGGGTTTGTCAGTGTTTGGCATCTCAGTGGGTGACCGACTCTGAGACAGGAGCTGCTCACAGTGTCAGTGTTCTCACAGGAGAAAGAAAGGATTTCACTGGTTCTGTTGTTGTGCTAAACGTTTGTTTAACTGCAGATATATAGATAGAGATTAACGTGGGACATAATCACTGCGGTTTAAACGGGAATATTCACAAACAGATCCACAAATCTCGATCCTGTCTTGATGAAACTAACAGCTGCCGGTCGGTAACATGACATCACCGTGTGCCTGCAGATCGGCTGAGACACATGAATTTTCCGATTCTCCGTTGAGCAATAAATCTATTATAACTCAGCGCTTTGGGGCGTCCTCCCGACGTCAAGGGCGCTCTATAAATGCAATTCTGTTGTTGTATTTTTGTTATGGTTTCTGTATCTTTGGCACTGACTCTCTTCCCGCTTTCATACTGTGTCGATCATTGGTTGGCACTGTGACTCACAGCAAATTCAAAAATCCCGCCAATTTCACGACGAAAACGAACTTCTCCCCGCTATCAATAGCTGGACCAGGTCCCTGAGCACAGAATAGCTACAGCACGAGAACCGCAAACACACCATTCATCATTCGGTCAAAAATAAAAACAAACTGACAAGTGGATGTGCTGGAGTTTGTGTCTAAAATCTCACAGCGACACACACTGAACCTCTGATTGTCTGAGCCTCATTTTATACATTAAACCGTCTCATATTCCACAGCTGGACCTACAATATGCAGTGAATTCAGGATTATTTGGGCTATAATGGGAGGGGGAGGAACATTAATAGTTAATAGTAACTTATTCTGGGGAGTGAAGTTAATGCTACTTCCCGCTCATTCTGGCTGGAGCTGCTTTAACATCACTGATTGATGGAGAACCATGGCTTTTCGCGTTTCACAAGTCAATTTGAATTCGGGTTAAACTGTCTGAACAATTGTCAACTGAGGGAAGCTGGGGGAGGAGCTGAGCTGCGGCAGCTGTTGCGTGTGACTGTGTGAGTGTGTTAACTGTGACTATCTCCTCCCCTCGCTAGCTCTGCCGTCGTCAGCCAGGTCGGGGCGCCCTCTATACAAACAGACAGCCCTCGCTGCTTGGGCCATTCGACTGTTTGTTGAGAACAGCAAGTAAAGAGCCATGTCTGGTCGAGGTAAAGGAGGCAAAGGCCTGGGGAAAGGCGGCGCCAAGCGTCACCGCAAAGTGCTGCGTGATAACATCCAGGGCATCACCAAACCAGCCATCCGCCGCCTGGCGCGCCGTGGCGGGGTCAAGCGCATCTCCGGCCTGATCTATGAGGAGACCCGCGGGGTGCTGAAAGTTTTCCTGGAGAATGTCATCAGGGATGCCGTCACCTACACTGAGCACGCCAAGCGCAAGACTGTCACCGCCATGGATGTGGTTTACGCTCTGAAACGCCAGGGCCGCACTCTGTACGGATTCGGCGGCTGAACGTCTCCCAGGTCAACACACAAACAACAAAGGCTCTTCTAAGAGCCGCCCAACCGCTCGTATCAAAGGCTGTAACCTCAACTAAACTAACCTTGGCTGTGAGGGCTTTGTCCTGGATTACAGGAGGAAGGAGACGTAGTGTAAAGGTTGGTTTAAATGTATCACCTGCTATCAAGTAAACACCGACAAATGGTGTAGAAAAGTAAACTCATTTATTCATTCAACTTAATGAAAGTAACGCAAAGAATATGTCGCAATAATATTATTGATGTATAGTTGAGAATCGGGTAAACAATGCTGTGGATGGGATCGAGTAGCAATGTACAAATTATTGACCATTTTTCTCTTCCACCGAAACGTATCCCAAGTGTTCTTGCAGTTTCCAGTTTCACATGTAAAAGTGTAGGGAATAATAATAATAATAATCCTTGCATTGGATATATCCCTTTCCACGTGTTCTCACCGTCTCCAAAGTGCTTCACGGAATGCACTGTAAAGTCAATTGACAGCCAATTGCTCGCACCAATGTCCCACAAACAGTCGCATATTGAAATGACCAGTTTATTATTGTTTTTCTTTTGGAGGGATTATTGTGAGGTGTGTGGCGTAAGGAGTCTTGCACAAGGTTTCACTCTGACCTGCCTGGATTCGAAACACAGGTCGCACGCTTCTAATAGCTGTGCTCTAACTCCTGAGAACTGCCCTTGTACTATCCCGCACCCGCCTCCGCGACCACATAACCCCCACCCTCGCCCGTCTCCATTGGCTCCCCATTCTCCAGAGGATCGAGTTCAAGATCCTCGTCCTCACCTACAAGGCCTTACACGGCCTTGCCCCGCCCTGTCTAACTGATCTACTCTCCCCCTACACGCCCACCCGGACCCTCCGTTCAGCAGGACTTGGCCTGCTCCAAGCACCTCGCCCAAACCGCCCCACCATCGGAGGCCGGGCCTTCAGTTTCTCCGCTCCAACTCTATGGAATGCCATCCCTCAATCCATTTCGTTTCTTCCCTTTCCTCTTTCAAGGCCGGTTTGAAGACTTTCCTCTTCGATCGTGCCTTTTGTTCCACCCCGAATTATTTTACCTCCCCTTCGTGTTTCACCCCTTCCCAACCACTCCCCTCTCAGCTCGGGTCACACGCCTCCTGTGCAGCGCCTTGGGACGTCCTCCCGACGTGAACGGCGCTCTATAAACGTAATTTGTTGTTGTTGTTGTTGTTGTTGAGATGGAGGACTCCACATGCATGTTGTGCATGTTCAGTCATCGGGAAAGTATCCAGGTAGCGTGGTGTGTCCAATTTGATCCCTCTGCTTCCATTCTTTCTTCTGAAATGATCTCTGTTTATCCAGTTGATTAGGGCTCTTTCCCCTCTAGTCTTTTGCGGGTAGTTCCTTTGTAAAGAAAGGAAATGAAACCGCTGCAGACTACTTTTCCAAGAGAAAATTTCAGTTTAAGAATAAAAACAGCTTGATGTTACTCCCGCAACGGTAGTCAAATCCATCTCTCATCAAATGTGATTGATTGCATGCCTCAATTGTATATTTATGTTTATTAATAATGTAAGTTGAGCAATTATTTAACACATTAATTACAGAATCCAATAGTAGGCCTAACAGAACTATGATAGGGGAAATACAAGCAGGGCAGTGTGAAACAGTGCATAGCTCTGACAGGAATCCAGCCAAGGTGAACCTATCTTCACAAATGTAACTATGTCTGGTATCATCCCTGATAAATGTGGCCTGAAAGCCACTATAGAAATATTGCCACTTGATCTTCAATTGCTGCCTAAACAAACAGAATGTTGTGGGCCCTAGTGATATACTTGGAATTGAGACATAAAAGAACTGCTCTATTTGTTCTCTGTTTCACAAAGAGAATCTCAGTTGAATTTTCAACAAACGAAAAGGGGTAGAAATGTGACCAAAGGCACGATCGATGAGAAAGGTGTTTAGCTGGGACCTGCAGCTGAGAAAAGAGTGGGCGAGGCGAAGGTTGTGTGGAAGGTTGTGAGCCTTGGGGCATAGTGGCTGAATGCATGGTGTGTGGAGGATTCGGGGGACATGGAGGAGGCCAGACCCTGTGAAGCGAATGCATCGGGAGCTGGTTTGAGGGGAGAGGAGGTCAGAGAGGTTACGGGTGCAAGGAGTGGAGGGATTTGAAGACAAGGGTGAGTATTTTAAAGTCGATCCTCTCTGGGATAGGGTGCCAGTGAAATCTGGCAAGAACTGGGGTAATGTGGGAGTGAAGTTTGGTACAGGTGAGGGCACTTAATAGGAATAACACTGATTTCAACTCCAGTCATTGTCAAAATTTAATAATTAAAAATATAGATTGACACACAAAATAACACAAAACATACAGGGGCTACCAATCACCTAAGGATTCATACATTCAGATATTACAAATTTTATAACCACACCAATATCATAGGTATACATGATAAGTTAAGAAATAATTTCAAAAGTCATATTTATCTTGATTTTCAATGTAATGGTTGACTCATTTTCATCTGCAATAAACAGAACATAATTTGCAAACGTAGATTGTATATTAAATTAACATTAAATAGGAACATTTTCCGATAATATTGATAACTACCATTCAATGTTCATGTATTGCATCTTATTTCAGCTACTTGTTGCAATCAGTCATAAGATCATCTTTGATTCCAAGCAACAAATGAGCATACAAATTGAGATATTAACGTGAAGAAACAATCATTTTGCCCCAAATAAGGTCCCAGGCCATTTGTCCGCTGTGGGTGAGCACAAAGGCCCCCCCAGTCCTGCCCCAGTGTCAGTGCAGGCTGCAGTCACCGCCTTTTCATACCATTGGAAAAAGCGCCAAATTCACCCGGACTCTCCTCAGAAGAGTCAATGCAAACCTTTTTCAGGTGAATATTGACTGCAACTCACCACACAGATGTCCCATTTTGTGTGTAATTCTGATTGTGATCTGTGGCATCGATCAACAGAGGAGATGTTTTTTCAACAAGATCTCAAACCCCTTGAAATTGACCAACATTGCATTGTTTTTGCCCAAAGCCGCTGCAGTATTAAGTTTCCCGTTTTTTCAGCACGCCTCTCAAAACACAAACTTCTATCCTAATAATCACAAACCTCTGAAAACTATTGATATATCAGTAAAATCCAGCACCTAGCAAATGGATATTTTGTACTGGCATGACGACTGATTGCTGTAACATATCACCTCCCGCCGAAGAACAAAATCACATTATTAAAGAGCCTCACAAATGGAGGACAACCCCAGGACCTGGATATTGTTAGCGCACAAATATGTCCTAAACGGGTTTGTTACAGCTCAATCAAGGAAGTGGTGTGTTGCTCTGAAAAGAACCTTTGTGAGTATACGGAGTGAGTGTCAGCCTTTGCTTGGAGCTGGTGTACTTGGTGACGGCATTGGTTATTATATAACTTATTTGTAATGTTATTATTGATAGTGAGAGTATTATTATAACAGTATTGTTTCACTACCTTTAGAACTTGAAAGAGCTCGGGTGGATTCAAGTTGACTCTTCCTTGATATATAGAAACAAGTATCAGAACCTTTCTTCACGAATGTAACTATATCTGGGATCATCCCTGATAACTCTGGCCTGATGGCTTCTGAAGAAATGTTACCACTTAATCTTGGATTGTTGCCTCAGCAAGTAAAATCTTGTAGGCCTTGTTATGGACATGTATTTTAAAATTTAAACAATTTGCATTGTTTGTTCTCTGTTTCACACAGAAAAGCTGAGTTGAACTTTTACAAAATGAAGCAACGGAAAAAGATTGATATGGATAACTATGATTTCAACTGCACGCTGTGCGAAATGTGGTAGTTATAAAATATAGATTTACAG
Organism: Hydrolagus colliei; assembly: GCA_035084275.1. NCBI lineage: Eukaryota > Metazoa > Chordata > Chondrichthyes > Chimaeriformes > Chimaeridae > Hydrolagus > Hydrolagus colliei. Next base: position 860,895 of record CM068778.1, read on the forward strand.
ATAAAACACAGAAACTCACAGGGGATACCAATCACCTAAACATTCATACAATCTTTAAAGCTACACATAGTATCAAGGTTATACATCATAATTACTATTTCCATATAATCATACTTATCTTGGTTTTCAGTGTCATGTATTATAAATTCTAACCTGAAAAGTGAAATCACAATTCGCAGGAGAAGTGGATGGGAAATTACTTGAATGCTCGATAGGAACGTTTTCACATAATAATTATAAATAATAATTCTAACCAATTAAGGACTTGGAGACATCAGTAAGATGTGAAACGCATTATGTCAAATGCAAGGATTCTTTATTATTAAAAATAATAACTACCTTTCAATGTTCATATGTGGTACATACTTGTAAATGTGTCATATTGAAAGCAGTGATAAGACCATATTAGATTCCAAGTAAACAAAAGACAATACTTCAACACATTAAGACATTAACATGAAGAAACAATCATTTGTGTCCACAACAAGGTCTCAGGCCACGTGGTCACTGTATGTGAGGAGAATGGCGCCCCCTGTCCTGACCTAGTGTCAGTGCAGCCTTTTCATACCATTGGAAAAAGCGCCAAACTCACTCGCACAAAGAGAGGAGACAATGCAGGTGAATATTGACTGCGACTCACCACAGATCCCATTTCGTGTGTAATTCTTAGTTTAATCTGTGGCATTAATCATTGATACTTTTTCACCCTCAAATATACAGTCAATTCACTTCACTGTACAGTGCACTGTGTATTCTGTGAAGTGCTTTGAGACGTTGATAAGATGGGAAAAGCGCTACATCAAATGCAAGGATTATGATTATTATTACATATGAAAATATTCCAAATCCCCTGAAAATCGGTTTACATTTGGAGCCTGATCTACATTAAATTGCTTTTTTCGCAAGTTGCTGAGCAGTTTTGTTTAGATAAACACACGACCCGCACATCAAAACCCTCTCTCCCACTGATCAGCCTCTTTTACAAATTATTGATATTACAGCAAAAGGCAGTAGTAACCCAACTGATATTTTGTACTGGCATGACTACTGATTCTATTGGCATCTCCTCATCGCATTAGCATTGAAGGAGAGAAGATTGGACATTCATCCAAACTTAAAATCATCTCTAGCAGAAGAACAAATGACAATCGTAGAGGATTTCCAGTGGAGAGAACGACCCCAGCCAGGACTTGAATATTGTTAGTGCACAGACTTGTCTAAGAGGAGTTTGTTACAGCTCAGTCAGGGAAGTGGTGTGTGGCTCTGAAAAGAGCCTTTGTGTGTATCTGGAGCGAGTGTCAGCCTTTACTTGGAGCTGGTGTACTTGGTGACGGCCTTGGTGCCCTCGGACACGGCGTGCTTGGCTAGCTCCCCGGGCAGCAGCAGGCGCACGGCGGTCTGGATCTCCCTGGAGGTGATGGTCGAGCGCTTGTTGTACTGAGCCAGGCGGGAAGCCTCGGAGGCGATGCGCTCGAAGATGTCATTGACAAAAGAATTCATGATGCTCATGGCCTTGGAGGAGATGCCGGTGTCCGGGTGAACCTGCTTCATCACTTTGTACACGTAGATGGAGTAACTCTCCTTCCTCGATTTCCTGCGCTTCTTGCCCGCAATCTGTGGTTTACGAATGGCTTTCTTGCTGCCTTTCTTGGGCGCTCCTTTGCCCTCAGCTTTGGCTCCTTTACCCTCGGATTTGGATTCTCCTGCCATTTTGCTTCAATATAATAAAATAGGACAATGTAAGGCAGTGCTCGCACGCTTTCCTTATATCATAACGCCATCCAATCACAGCACAGTATTCTGTTCATCCTTGTTTAGCATAAAGAGTTGTTACCAAACGGGAACCCAGGGATGTGTGTGAACCAATCAGCTTGATCGTCCCACCGCACCAAACACAAGCCTGTCAGTAAGAGGCAAATGAGGGATTGAAAAGATGCTTTGCTGTGATTGGCTGCGAGTCACATGTTGATGAGCTGGGGAATTTGGTTGGACAGAGGACGGGAGCCTAACTGAGGGGCTGAGATGATTTAAGCGGCGACTTTCGTTCGTGTTGTAAACTCAGTAAAGATGTCAGGACGAGGAAAGACTGGCGGCAAAGCCCGAGCCAAGGCCAAGTCCCGCTCCTCCCGGGCCGGGCTGCAGTTCCCTGTGGGCCGCGTCCACAGGCATCTCCGTAAAGGCAACTATGCTGATCGCGTGGGTGCCGGAGCCCCTGTCTATCTGGCCGCTGTGCTCGAGTATCTGACCGCTGAGGTGTTGGAGCTGGCGGGGAACGCCGCCCGCGACAACAAGAAGACCAGGATCATCCCCAGACACCTGCAGCTGGCCGTGCGCAACGACGAGGAGCTCAACAAGCTGCTGGGAGGAGTGACTATCGCTCAGGGCGGCGTGCTGCCCAATATCCAGGCTGTGCTGCTGCCCAAGAAAACCTCCTCCCATCCTCAGAAGAAGTAAACCATCCACATGTTCCTGTCAAACCAAAGGCTCTTTTAAGAGCCACTCACGTTGTCTATGAAAGAGCCGTTGGCCGTTTCAGCCTCTGGAACTCCAGTGTCTGAGGCTTGTTTGCTCTAAACACAGCGACCGCAGTGCATGGCGCCAAACCATCGCTCTTTATCGCATTCAATTGTGTTGACGCAAACATACACCGTCAATTCACTAATTCCTATTCTAATCTCTAATTCGTTTGTATTGATGGGGAACGGATTGGCTCCAGGTCTGTATATATTCAAACTTTACTGTAGGCGGTTCCGAGTTGCTCTCAATTTACTGTGTACAATGCAGCCGAGGCGTGAGGGAAATTTAATGCGTGTGGAGTCTTGAATGTAATAGCGAGATGGCCTGGGAGAGATGTTAGCCAACACAGCTTATTCCTCGCTGTATCATTGGCAGTTATTGTATGTAGATAAAGTGACGGTAGTCTTTAGCTGACGAGAGAGGGTAAAATGTGCGGGGGGGGGGAAGAGAGAGGTCGCCGCTCTGTTCACTGGACCATTTGGTGGCTCTTAAAAGAGCCTTTGTGGTGACAGATGATGTGGAGATGGCCAGGCTAAGCGCGCTCCCCGCGGATACGGCGGGCCAGCTGGATGTCCTTGGGCATGATGGTGACCCGCTTGGCGTGGATGGCGCACAGGTTGGTGTCCTCAAACAGCCCCACCAGGTAAGCCTCGCTGGCCTCCTGAAGCGCCATGACGGCAGAGCTCTGGAAGCGCAGGTCCGTCTTGAAATCCTGAGCGATTTCCCGCACCAGGCGCTGGAAGGGCAGTTTGCGGATCAGCAGCTCCGTGGATTTCTGGTAGCGGCGGATCTCCCTGAGAGCCACGGTGCCGGGACGGTAACGATGGGGCTTCTTGACGCCGCCCGTGGCCGGAGCGCTCTTACGAGCAGCTTTGGTGGCCAGCTGTTTGCGGGGAGCTTTGCCGCCGGTGGATTTCCGCGCCGTCTGCTTTGTCCGGGCCATTTTTCTAATCAAGAGAAGCTGGGAATGGGGAGCGGGCTGTGAGCAGCGGCTCTTATAGAGGCCACAGCTCAATGATTGGCTGCAGTCAGGGGAGCCGGGAGGCACAGACTCAAGAGACATCAGCCTCTCAGCTGCCAGCTCCACCCCCAGCTTCACACAGTGACTAAATCACCTTCAGAAATTCCGTTTCAAATAAATACTGATCAGAAGAATTATATAAAACATCATCAATCAGGTTTTTTTTAACAAGAAAGGCTCCTTGATGGAAATGCTAACAGTTACTTTTGATCAAAAACAGCAATGGCTGAGAACACTCAACAGGTCAGGCAGCATCTTTGGAGAAAGCGGTCGTTTCGAGTCCGCAATCCTTCGTCAGAACGGGGGCAAGTTGGGAGGAAAATGCTGTTTACAGCGAACCGAGAGAGGGAGACGAATGAGAAAATGGAGTGGAGAACAGGGGATAATGGGTTAAAGGGGTTTAAAGAGGGCACTTCCCGGTGAGTTTGATTCTGATGGGGCGTTTGCTGTAAGAATAAAACTGTCGAGTGTTTTTGCAGTTGGATATTTGTGAGAATACTGATTTGCATGAATTTCAGTGAATCTGTGATTCTCTAAACAAACATGGAACCAATAATCCGTGTTCATGTCTGTCCGTGTCTATCACATTGTTACTATCTCAACGTGTAATTGATACAGTTGTGGGTTTATGTTTGCATCTATAAACGCCTGTGTTTTGCTGCTCCTTGCAGTTTATGTTTTGATGGCCAGTGAAGATCACTATTTTGCTAATAGTGAATTGAAAGCATTAAACACCTTTGCTTGACAGCCTGTGTGATTATTGCTGTTTGTGAGACTGGCAGTAGGAAAATTACATTTTTGTTCAAGCGCCTTTCACGCCGGGAGGATGTCGCAAGCCTCTGGAAACATATTCTCACTTGGTAACGAACACTCCTATGTGTGCGCCTAACAAATAAGGCGATGTAGAAACGTAATATTTTTGAGGTTATTATTCATCCATTTGTCGTTGTATTATTCCTCCATTTGTATTCCATTTGAATACTTTGGCTTTAATTATGCAGCATTGTTAAACATTGGGTCGGTTTCTGTGTGAGATAGCGGTCCTTTGTCTCTTTCGGCTCATTTCACCCCGACTCTCCTCAGAAGAGTCAATGCAAACCTTTTTCAGGTGAATATTGACTGCGACTCACCACACAGATGTCCCATTTCGTGTGTAATTCTGATTGTAATCTGTGGCATCGATCAACAGAGGAGATGTTTTTTCAACAAGATCTCAAACCCCTTGAAATTGACTAACATTGCATTGTTTTTTTGTTAGCGCACAAATATGTCCTACACGAGTTTGTTACAGTTCAATCAAGGAACTGGTGTGTTGCTCTGAAAAGAACCTTTGTGAGTATATGGAGTGAGTGTCAGCCTTTGCTTGGAGCTGGTGTACTTGGTGACGGCCTTGGTTATTATATAATTTATTTGTAATGTTATTATTGATAGTGAGAGTATTATTATAACAGTATTATTTAACTACCTTTAGAACTTGAAAGAGCTCGGGTGGATTCAAGTTGACTCTTCCTTGGAATATAGAAACAAGTATCAGAACCTTTCTTCACGAATGTAACTATATCTGGGATCATCCCTGATAACTCTGGCCTGATGGCTTCTGAAGAAATGTTACCACTTAATCTTGAATTGTTGCCTCAGCAAGTAAAATCTTGCAGGCCTTGTTATGGACGTGTAATTATAATTTAAACAATTTGCACTGTTTGTTCTCTGTTTCACACAGAAAAGCTGAGTTGAACTTTTACAAAATGAAGCAACGGAAAAAGCTTGATATAAATAACAATGATTTCAACTGCACACTGTGCAAAACGTGGTAGTTATAAAATATAGATTTACACATAAAACACAGAAACTCACAGGGGATACCAATCGCCTACAGATTCATGCAATCTTTAAAGCTACACATAGTATCAGGGTTATACATCATGATTACCATTTCCATGTAATCATATTTATCTTGGTTTTCAGTGTCATGTATTATAAATTCTAACCTGAAAAGTGAAATCACAATTCGCAGGAGAAGTGGATGGGAAATTACTTGAACGCTCAATAGGAACGTTTTCACATTATAATTATAAGTAATAATTCTAACCAATTGAGGACTTTGAGACATCAGTAAGATGTGAAAAGCATTATATCAAATGCAAGGATTCTTTATTATTAATAATAATAACTACCTTTCAATGTTCATATGGTACATACTTGTAAATGTGTCATATTGAAAGCAGTGATAAGACCATATTAGATTCTAATTTAAAAAATGAAAATACTTCAACACATTAAGTCATTAACGTGAAGAAACAATCATTTGTGTCCACAACAAGGTCTCAGACCACGTGGTCACTGCATGTGAGGCGAATGGCGCCCCCTGTCCTGCCCTAGTGTCAGTGCAGCCTTTTCATACCATTGGAAAAAGCGCCAAACTCACTCGAACAAAGAGAGGAGACAAAGCAAACACTTTTCAGGTGAATATTGAATGCGACTCACCACAGATCCCATTTCTTGTGTAATTCTTAGTTTCATCTGTGGCATTAATCACCATTGATACTTTTTCACCCACAAATATACAGTCAATTCACTTCACAGTACAGTATACTGTTTATTCTGTGAAGTGCTTTGAGCCGTTGATAAGATGGGAAAAGCGCTACATCAAATGCAAGGATTATGATTATTATTACACATGAAAATATTCCAAATCCTCTGAAAATCGGTTTACATTTGGAGCCTGATCTACATTAAATTGCTTTTTTCGCAAGTTGCTGAGCAGTTTTTTTTAGATAAACACACGACCCGCACATCAAAACCTTTTATCCCACTGATCAGCCTCTTTTAAATATTATTGATGTTACAGTAAAAGGCAGCAGTAACCCAAGTGATATTTTGTACTGGCATGACTACTGATTGCTTTAGCGTCTCCTCATCGCATTAGCATTGAGGGAGGAGAGAAGATTAGACATTGATCCAAACTTAAAGTCATCTCTAAGATGACTTTAAGAAGAACAAATGACAATCGTACAGAGGATTTCCAGTGGAGAGAACGACCCCAGCCAGGACTTGAATATTGTTAGTGCACAGACATGTCTAACAAGAGTTTGTTACAGCTCAGTCAGGGAAGTGGTGTGTGGCTCTGAAAAGAGCCTTTGTGTGTATCTGGAGCGAGTGTCAGCCTTTACTTGGAGCTGGTGTACTTGGTGACGGCCTTGGTGCCCTCGGACACGGCGTGCTTGGCTAGCTCCCCGGGGAGCAGCAGGCGCACGGCGGTCTGGATCTCTCTGGAGGTGATGGTCGAGCGCTTGTTGTACTGAGCCAGGCGGGAAGCCTCGGAGGCGATGCGTTCGAAGATGTCATTGACAAACGAGTTCATGATGCTCATGGCCTTGGAGGAGATGCCGGTGTCGGGGTGAACCTGCTTCATCACTTTGTACACGTAGATGGAGTAACTCTCCTTCCTCGATCTCCTGCGCTTCTTGCCCGCAGTCTGCGGTTTGCGAATGGCTTTCTTGCTGCCTTTCTTGGGCGCTCCTTTGCTCTCAGCTTTGGCTCCTTTGCCCTCGGATTTCGATTCTCCTGCCATTTTGCCTCAATATAATACAATATAACAATGTAAGGCAGTGCTCGCAAGGCTTCCTTATATCATAACGCCATCCAATCACAGCACAGTATTCTGTTCATCCTTGTTTAGCATAAAGAGTTGTTACCCAACGGGAACCCAGAGATGTGTGTGAACCAATCAGATTGATCCTCCCACCGCACCAAACACAAGCCCGACAATGAGAGGCAAATGAGGGATTGAAAAGATGCTTTGCTGTGTTTGGTTGAGAGTCACATGTTGATGAGCTGGGGGAGTTGGGTGGACAGAGAACGGGAGCCTAACTGTGGGGCTGAGATGATTTAAGCGGCGGCTTTCGTTCCTGCTGTAAACTCAGTAAAGATGTCAGGACGTGGAAAGACTGGCGGCAAAGCCCGAGCCAAGGCCAAGTCCCGCTCCTCCCGGGCCGGGCTGCAGTTCCCTGTGGGCCGCGTCCACAGGCTTCTCCGTAAAGGCAACTATGCTGATCGTGTGGGTGCCGGAGCCCCTGTCTATCTGGCCGCCGTGCTCGAGTATCTGACCGCTGAGGTGTTGGAGCTGGCGGGGAACGCCGCCCGCGACAACAAGAAGACCAGGATCATCCCCAGACACCTGCAGCTGGCCGTGCGCAACGACGAGGAGCTCAACAAGCTGCTGGGAGGAGTGACTATCGCTCAGGGCGGCGTGCTGCCCAATATCCAGGCTGTGCTGCTGCCCAAGAAAACCTCCTCCCATCCCCAGAAGAAGTAAATCATCCACATGTTCCTGTCAAACCAAAGGCTCTTTTAAGAGCCACTCACGTTGTCTATGAAAGATCCGTTGGCCGTTTCAGCCTCTGGAACTCCAGTGTCTGAGGCTTGTTTGCTCCAAACACAGCGACCGCAGTGCATGGCGCCAAACCATCGCTCTTGATCGCATTCAATTGTGTTGCTGCAAATATATGCCGTCAATTCACTGTAATTCCTACTCTAATCTCTAATTCGTTTGTATTGATGGGGAACGGATTGGCTCCAGCTCTGTGTGTATTCAAACTTCACTGGAGGCGGTTCCGAGTTGCTCTCAATTTACTGTGTACAGTGCAGCCGAGGTGTGAGGGAAACCTAATGTACGTGGAGTCTTGATTGTAATGGCGAGATGGCCTGGGAGAGATGTTAGGCCACAAAGCTTATTGCTCGCTGTATCATTGGCAGTTACTGTATGTAGATAAAGTGACGGTAGTCTAGCTGACGAGAGAGTGTAAAGTGCAACAGAGAGAGAGGTGGGAGGGAGCGAGGGACGGGGCGAGGGGAGGGAGGGAGGGATGCTCAGTTCTTGAACCTATTCAAGACTGAGATGGATAGATTTTTTGTCGATAAAGGGATTAACGGATATGGGGATAAGATAAGATGTGTAGGTGGAGTTAGAATAGATCAGCCATGATCTTATTGAGTGGCGGGGCGGACTCGAGGGGCCGAATGGCCTACTCCTGTTCCTAATTCTTATTGTCTTATGTTCTTATATATTTTAAAAAGTCATTTCAATCTATGACTGTTTGTGGGCCACTGCTGTGCGCAATTGGCTGCTGTGTTTCGCCCACATAGATACACATATAGTCAATTCACTTTACAGTATATTCTGTGAAGCGCTTTGAAAGTCTAGAAGAAGTGAATATCAAACACGATTATTATTGTTAGTATGATGATTACCCTACAAAATTGCCGCATATCCCTTAAAACCCTAACCTAATACAGTACAGTATATACAGTACAATCAAATATCATGCTCCACTCTTGTTTCATACAGGGCTAACAGTAATATAATATAGAAATGTAATAGAGTACAAATAGTATAATGAGAAGATAGTAACAGTAATAAAGACAAAAATAATAGTAACATTGATAACAATAATAAACTACAACCAGCTCACATACAACAACAACTTTGATTTATACAGCGCCCTCCAAGCCGGACAGCATCTCAGAGCGCTTCACAGTAGCGGACCCTGGGGACCGAGCCAGGGGCAGGAAGGTGACCAAAGGCGCGATCGAAGAGAAAGATCTTCAGCTGGGGGGGGGGGGGGGGGGGGAGGGGGGGGAGTGAGGGAGGGAGTTCCTGAGCCTCGGGGTGTAGTGACTGAAGGCCTGGCTGCCGAGGGTGGAGCGGAGGATTCGGGGGGACATGGAGGAGGCCAGACCCGGGGGAGCGAAGGCAACGGGAGCTGGGGTGAGGAGAGAGGAGGCCAGAGAGGTTGGGGGGGGGGGGGGGGGGCAGAGGGTACATCACCCTCCACACAGGATTACTGTATATCAGTGATTAACATGGGGAGGGCGTGTGGGTGGGTCTCCCTCTCCTGTCAATCACTGGTAACCAGGGATACGCGGGTTTCTCACTCTCCTGTCAATCATTGGTTGCCATGGAGACAATGTACGCCCAGGCAATGCGCGTCATCAAGCTGCGTCAACAAGTCACGTGCTCATTGTCTCTAATGGCGGCGAGAGGGTCACAGAGAAGACAGGGTGATGGCTGTCTCTGTGCAGCTTGAGGTGCAGGGAGAGAGAGAGAGAGAAGGTGAGAGACAAAGGGAGAGAAGGTGAGAGAGAGAGAGAGAAAAGTTGGGGAAGTGAGAGAGAGAGTCTGTGTGTGTCTCCGTGCCCCCCCTCCCCCCCCGCCTTCCCTGCAGGCGGTCCTGGAGTGAGACTGAATGTGTCTGTGTGAGTGAGAGTGTGTGTGTCGTCCTGACCCCTCTCTCTATAGGAGGTGTGAGGGTGAGTGTGGCTGTATGTGTGCGTCTGTGTATGTGTCCCTAACCCTCTTGTCCCCTTGTAGGAGAGCATGGTGTGAGTGTGACTGTGGGTGTGTGTGTGTCTCCCTGAACCCTCCTCTTGCCTCCCTGTAGGGGGTCCTACAGGGAGGTCCTGGTGTGAGGATGAGTGTGGTTATGTGGCTGTGTGTGTGTGTGTGTGTGTCCCTGACACCCCCCTGTCTCCCTTGTGAATGTGTGTGTAAACTGTGTGTGTTTGAGGATGTGTATGTGTCTCTTTGAGAGTGTGTGTGATGGAATGTCTCCCCACCACCCTTGTCTCCCTACAAGACCTCCCTTTGTGCCTCCTCTGATCGCCTTATTATTCTTGGCGATTTCAACCTCCATTTCACCCCCTCCTGCCCCATTTCCTCTGAATTCTCCTCTTTATTTTCGTCCTTCAACTTCTCCCTTCATATTAACACTGCCACTCACACCCACGGCCATCCTCTCAATCTGGTGATCACCCGAGGCCTCAACGTCTCTGGCGTCACCATCACAGACACGGCCATTTCCGACCATTTTTTCATTTCCTACAACACCTCTATCTCTCCCCCCTCCACCTCCAAACCCACCACCATCTTCTACCGGCCCTAGAAGAAGATTCCCCCTCAAACTTTCACCACTGCCCTAGAAACCTCCGACCTCCTCCCACAGTGGCACTTCTTTTGCACCGACCCATCCTCCGCCTCCATCGCCCTCCACAACACCCTCTCCACTACCCTCGACACCCTGGCCCCCCTCACCTCCAGAACCGTCTCCCACTCCAGATCATCACCGTGGTACACAACTCACCTCCGTTCCCTCAAAAGCCAAGTGAGAGCAGTTGAACACACCTGGCTCAAATCTGGCCTCACGGTCCACTGGCAAATTTGGCTGGACCGCATCAAATTTTACCGCTCCGCCCTAGCCACCGCCAAATAAGCCTTCTACTCCAGGATAATCCTGGAAGCGAAGGACAACCACCGACTCCTCTTCGCCACCACCAACCAGCTCCTCCGTCCCCCCCACCCCCCCACCCCCGCCTCACTTCACACATCCTCTCCTCTAACGATCGTTGTGAGGTGATGCTGGACTTCCTTGAGTCCAAAATAGAGAGAATCCGCTCTGCGGTTTCCTCCCCCCACCACTCCTCCACCTCCGCGCCCTCATCAGTTACCTCAACCCCTACTCACCCCCCATTTCACACTTTCAACCCCACCACCCCGTTTTCAGTAACAAAAATAATTACCTCCATACACCCACCACGTGCTCATTGAACCCCATCCCAACCCCCTCCTCCACACCCAGCTCCACCTTCTGGCCCCGCTCATTTCTGACACCATCAACCTTTCCCTCTCCTCAGGCACCGTCCCTACCTCCCTTAAAACAGCCATCATCACCCCTATCCTGAAGAAACCCTCCCTTGATGCATCGCAACCATCAAGCTATCGACCCATCTCCAACCTCCCGTTTTTATCCAAGGTCCTTGAAAGAGTGGTTGCCTCCCAGCTCTGCTCTTTCCTTTCAACTCATTCACTCTTTGAACCCCTCCAATCAGGTTTCCGCCCAATTCACAGCACAGAAACTGCCCTGGTTAAGGTTACAAATATAATTCTAACCGCCTGTGACCAGGGCTCCCTCTGCCTCCTTGTCCTCCTTGACCTGTCTGCTGCGTTCGACACAGTCGATCACACCATCCTCCTCCAACGTTTTTCCTCCCACCTCAACCTTCAAGGCACGGTCCTTGACTGGTTCCATTCCTACCTGACCCACAGTTTACACTTTGTTTCTTCCAACGGTATTTCTTCAAACCCCAGCACAGTTTCTCACGGCGTCCGTCAGGGCTCTGTTTTAGGCCCCCTCCTTTTCACCCTTTACACGCTCCCTCTGGGCGATGTCATCCGCAAACATGGGGTAAATTTCCACATGTATGCGGACGACACCCAGCTGTACCTTTCTGCCTCATCCATCAACCCCCAGACCATCGATGTTCTGACAGCATGTCTGTCCGACATCGAGTCCTGGACGAGGGACAATTTCCTGCAATTGAACGTGAGTAAGTCCGAGGCCCTCCTGATTGGCTCAAGCCAGCGCCTCCGCACATCGGGCGCTGCCAGCCTCAACATCCAAGGCTGTACTCTCCACCTCACAAAGCCAATCAGGAACCTCGGCATCATGTTCGATCAAAAACTCTCCTTCCTCCCCCACATCCGTGCCTTGACCGGCACCCCTTATTTCCACCTGCGCAACATTGCCAGGCTCCGCAACTATGTTACCCCCCGCGCTGCCGAAACACTCGTGCACGCATACATCACCTCGAGGCTGGACTACGGAAACTCTCTCCTCGTCGGCCTCCCCAGTTCCTCCATTCACAGGCTGCAGGTCATCCAAAACTCTGCAGCCCGTGTATTATCCCGCACCCGCCTCCGCGACCATATAACCCTCGCCCATCTCCATTGGCTCCTCATTCTCCAGAGGATCGAGTTCAAGATCCTCGTCCTCACCTTCAAGGCCTTACACGGCCTTGCCCCGCCCTATTTAACCAATCTACTTTCCCCCTACAAGCCCACCCGGACCCTCCGTTCAACAGGACTTGGCCTGCTCCAAGCCCCCCGCCCGAACCGCCCCACCATCAGAGGCCGGGCCTTCAGTTTCTCCGCTCCCACCCTATGGAATGCCATCCCTCAATCCCTCCGTCTCGTTTCTTCCCTTTCCTCTTTCAAGGCCTGTTTGAAGACTTTCCTCTTCGATCGTGCCTTTTGTTCCACCCCGAATTATTTTACCTCCCCTTCGTGTTTCACCACTTCCCAACCACTCCCCTCTCAGCTCGGGTCACACGCCTCCTGTGCAGCGCCTTGGGACGTCCTCCCGACGTGAAAGGCGCTCTATAAACGTAATTTGTTGTTGTTGTTGTTGTTGTTGAGATGGAGGACTCCACATGCATGTTGTGCATGTTCAGTCATCGGGAAAGTATCCAGGTAGCGTGGTGTGTCCAATTTGATCCCTCTGCTTCCATTCTTTCTTCTGAAATGATCTCTGTTTATCCAGTTGATTAGGGCTCTTTCCCCTCTAGTCTTTTGCGGGTAGTTCCTTTGTAAAGAAAGGAAATGAATCCGCTGCAGACTACTTTTCCATGAGAAAATTTCAGTTTAAGAATAAAAACAGCTTGATGATACTCCCGCAACGGTAGTCAAATCCATCTCTCATCAAATGTGATTGATTGCATGCCTCAATAGTATATTTATGTTTATTAATAATGTAATTTGAGCCATTATTTAACACATTAATTACAGAATCCAATGGTAGGCCTAACAGAACTATGATAGGGGAAACACAAGCAGGGCAGTGTGAAACAGTGGATAGCTCTGACAGGAATCCAGCCAAGGTGAACCTATCTTCACAAATGTAACTATGTCTGGTATCATCCCTGATAAATGTGGCCTGAAAGCCACTATAGAAATATTGCCACTTGATCTTCAATTGCTGCCTAAACAAACAGAATGTTGTGGGCCCTAGTGATATACTTGGAATTGAAACATAAAAGAACTGCACTATTTGTTCTCTGTTTCACAAAGAGAATCTCAGTTGAATTTTCAACAAACGAAAAGGGGTAGAAACGTGACCAAAGGCACGATCAATGAGAAAGGTGTTTAGCTGGGACCTGTAGCTGAGAAAAGAGGGGGCGAGGCGAAGGTTGTGTGGAAGGTTGTGAGCCTCGGGGCATAGTGGCTGAATGCATGGTGTGCGGATGATTCGGGGGACATGGAGGAGGCCAGACCCTGTGAAGCGAATGCATCGGGAGCTGGTTTGAGGGGAGAGGAGGTCAGAGAGGTTGTGGGTGCAAGGAGTGGAGGGATTTGAAGACAAGGGTGAGTATCTTAAAAAGTCGATCTTCTCTGGGATAGGGTGCCAGTGAAATCTGGCAAGGACTGGGGTAATGGGGGAGTGAAGTTTGGTACAGGTGAGGGCACTTAATAGGAATAACACTGATTTCAACTCCAGTCATTGTCAAAATATAATAATTAAAAATATAGATTGACACACAAAATAACACAAAACATACAGGGGCTACCAATCACCTAAGGATTCATACATTCAGATATTACAAATTTTATAACCACACCAATATCATAGGTATACATGATAAGTTAAGAAATAATTTCAAAAGTCATATTTATCTTGATTTTCAATGTAATGGTTGACTCATTTTCACCTGCAATAAAAAGATCATAATTTGCAAACTTACATTGTATATTAAATTAACATTAAATAGGAACATTTTCCGATAATATTGATAACTACCTTTCAATGTTCATGTATTGCACCTTATTTCAGCTACTTGTTGCAATCATCTTTGATTCCAAGCAACAAATGAGCATACAAAATTGAGATATTAACGTGAAGAAACAATCATTTTGCCCCAAATAAGGTCCCAGGCCATGTGTCCGCTGTGGGTGAGCACAAAGGCCTCCCCAGTCCTGCCCTAGTGTCAGTGCAGCCTACAGTCACTGCCTTTTCATACCATTGGAAAAAGCGCCAAATTCACCCGGACTCTCCTCAGAAGAGTCAATGCAAACCTTTTTCAGGTGAATATTGACTGCTACTCACCACACAGATGTCCCATTTGATGTGTAATTCTGATTGTAATCTGTGGCATCGATCAACAGAGGAGATGTTTTTTCAACAAGATCTCAAACCCCTTGAAATTGACCAACATTGCATTGTTTTTGCCCAAAGCCGCTGCAGTATTAAGTTTCCCGTTTTTTCAGCACGCCTCTCAAAACACAAACTTATTATCCTAAATTATTATCCTAATAATCACAAACCTCTGAAAACTATTTATATATCAGTAAAATCCAGCACCAAGCAAATGGATATTTTGTACTGGCATGACTACTGATTGCTGTAACATATCACCTCCCACCGAAGAACAAAATCACTTTATTAACGAGCCTCACAAATGGAGGACAACCCCAGGACTTGGATATTGTTAGCGCACAAATATGTCCTACACGAGTTTGTTACAGCTCAATCAAGGAAGTGGTGTGTTGCTCTGAAAAGAACCTTTGTGAGTATACGGAGTGAGTGTCAGCCTTTGCTTGGCGCTGGTGTACTTGGTGACGGCATTGGTTATAATATAACTTATTTGTAATGTTATTATTGATAGTGAGAGTATTATTATAACAGTATTGTTTCACTACCTTTAGAACTTGAAAGAGCTCGGGTGGATTCAAGTTGACTCTTCCTTGGAATATAGAAACAAGTATCAGAACCTTTCTTCACGAATGTAACTATATCTGGGATCATCCCTGATAACTCTGGCCTGATGGCTTCTCAAGAAATGTTACCACTTAATCTTGAATTGTTTCCTCAGCAAATAAAATCTCGTAGGCCTTGTTATGGACGTGTAATTAAAATTTAAATAATTTGCATTGTTTGTTCTCTGTTTCACACAGAAAAGCTGAGTTGAACTTTTACAAAATGAAGCAACGGAAAAAGATTGATATGGATAACTATGATTTCAACTGCACACTGTGCGAAATGTGGTAGTTATAAAATATAGATTTACAGATAAAACACAGAAACTCACAGGGGATACCAATCACCTAAAGATTCATACAATCTTTAAAGCTACACATAGTATCAAGGTTATACATCATAATTACTATTTCCATATAATCATACTTATCTTGGTTTTCAGTGTCATGTATTATAAATTCTAACCTGAAAAGTGAAATCACAATTCGCAGGAGAAGTGGATGGGAAATTACTTGAACGCTCAATAGGAACGTTTTCACATAATAATTATAAATAATAATTCTAACAAATTAAGGACTTGGAGACAACAGTAAGATGTGAAAAGCATTATGTCAAATGCAAGGATTCTTTATTATTAAAAATAACAACTGCCTTTCAATGTTCATATGTGGTACATACTTGTAAATGTGTCATATTGAAAGCAGTGATAAGACCATATTAGATTCCAAGTAAAAAAAAGACAATAATTCAACACATTAAGACATTAAGGTGAAGAAACAATCATTTGCGTCCACAACAAGGTCTCAGGCCACGTGGTCACTGTATGTGAGGCGAATGGCGCCCCCTGTCCTGCCCTAGTGTCAGTGCAGCCTTTTCATACCATTGGAAAAAGCGCCAAACTCACTCGCACAAAGAGAGGAGACAATGCAAACCCTTTTCAGGTGAATATTGACTGCGACTCACCACAGATCCCATTTCGTGTGTAATTCTTAGTTTAATCTGTGGCATTAATCACCATTGATACTTTTTCACCCACAAACATACAGTCAATTCACTTCACAGTACAGTGCACTGTGTATTCTGTGAAGTGCTTTGAGACGTTGATAAGATGGGAAAAGCGCTACATCAAATGCAAAGATTATGATTATTATTACAGATGAAAATATTCCAAATCCCCTGAAAATCGGTTTACATTTGGAGCCTGATCTACATTAAATTGTTTTTTTCGCAAGTTGCTGAGCAGTTTTGTTTAGATAAACACACGACCCGCACATCAAAACCCTCTCTCCCACTGATCAGCCTCTTTTACAAATTATTGATATTACAGCAAAAGGCAGCAGTAAACCAACTGATATTTTGTACTGGCATGACTACTGATTGCATTGGCATCTCCTCATCGCATTAGCATTGAAGGAGAGAAGATTGGACATTTATCCAAACTTAAAATCATCTCTAGCAGAAGAACAAATGACAATCGTAGAGGATTTCTAGTGGAGAGAACGACCCCAGCCAGGACTTGAATATTGTTAGTGCACAGACTTGTCTAAGAGGAATTTGTTACAGCTCAGTCAGGGAAGTGGTGTGTGGCTCTGAAAAGAGCCTTTGTGTGTATCTGGAGCGAGTGTCAGCCTTTACTTGGAGCTGGTGTACTTGGTGACGGCCTTGGTGCCCTCGGACACGGCGTGCTTGGCTAGCTCCCCGGGCAGCAGCAGGCGCACGGCGGTCTGGATCTCCCTGGAGGTGATGGTCGAGCGCTTGTTGTACTTAGCCAGGCGGGAAGCCTCGGAGGCGATGCGCTCGAAGATGTCATTGACAAAAGAGTTCATGATGCTCATGGCCTTGGAGGAGATGCCGGTGTCCGGGTGAACCTGCTTCATCACCTTGTACACGTAGATGGAGTAACTCTCCTTCCTCGATTTCCTGCGCTTCTTGCCGGCAATTTGTGGTTTGCGAATGGCTTTCTTGCTGCCTTTCTTGGGCGCTCCTTTGCCATCAGCTTTGGCTCCTTTGGCATCGGATTTCGATTCTCCTGCCATTTTGCTTTAATATAATAAAATAGGACAATGAAAGGCAGTGCTCGCAAGCTTTCCTTATATCATAACGCCATCCAATCACAGCACAGTATTCTGTTCATCCTTGTTTAGCATAAAGAGTTGTTACCCAACGGGAACCCAGGGATGTGTGTGAACCAATCAGATTGATCCTCCCACCGCACCAAACGCAAGCCTGACAGTAAGAGGCAAATGAGGGATTGAAAAGATGCTTTGCTGCGATTGGCTGAGAGTCACATGTTGATGAGCTGGGGAATTTGGTTGGACAGAGGACGGGAGCCGAACTGAGGGGCTGAGATGATTTAAGCGGCGGCTTTGGTTCCTGTTGTAAACTCAGTAAAGATGTCAGGACGAGGAAAGACTGGCGGCAAAGCCCGAGCCAAGGCCAAGTCCCGCTCCTCCCGGGCCGGGCTGCAGTTCCCTGTGGGCCGCGTCCACAGGCATCTCCGTAAAGGCAACTATGCTGATCGCGTGGGTGCCGGAGCCCCGGTCTATCTGGCCGCCGTGCTCGAGTATCTGACAGCTGAGGTGCTGGAGCTGGCGGGGAACGCCGCCCGCGACAACAAGAAGACCAGGATCATCCCCAGACACCTGCAGCTGGCCGTCCGCAACGACGAGGAGCTCAACAAGCTGCTGGGAGGAGTGACTATCGCTCAGGGCGGCGTGCTGCCCAATATCCAGGCTGTGCTGCTGCCCAAGAAAACCTCCTCCCATCCTCAGAAGAAGTAAATCATCCACATGTTCCTGTCAAACCAAAGGCTCTTTTAAGAGCCACTCACGTTGTCTATGAAAGAGCCTTTGACCGTTTCAGCCTCTGGAACTCCAGTGTCTGAGGCTCGTTAGCTCTAAACACAGCGACGGCAGTGCATGGCGCCAAACCATCGCTCTTTATCGCATTCAATTGTGTTGCCGCAAATATACGCCGTCAATTCACTAATTCCTACTCTAATCTCTAATTCGTTTGTATTGATGGGGAACGGATTGGCTACAGGTCTGTATATATTCAAACTTTACTGTAGGCGGTTGCGAGTTGCTCTCAATTTACTGTGTACAATGCAGCCGAGGCGTGAGGGAAACCTAATGCATGTGGAGTCTTGATTGTAATGGCGAGATGGCCTGGGAGAGATGTTAGGCCACACAGCTTATTCCTCGGTGTAACATTGGCAGTTACTGTATGTAGATAAAGTGACGGTAGTTTTTAGCTGACGAGTGTGTAAAGTGTGCAGGGGGGGGGGGGAAGAGAGTGGTCGCCGCTGTTCACTGGACCATTTGGTGGCTCTTAAAAGAGCCTTTATGCTGACAGACGATGTGGTGATGGCCAGGCTAAGCGCGCTCCCCGCGGATACGGCGGGCCAGCTGGATGTCCTTGGGCATGATGGTGACCCGCTTGGCGTGGATGGCGCACAGGTTGGTGTCCTCAAACAGCCCCACCAGGTGAGCCTCGCTGGCCTCCTGAAGCGCCATGACGGCAGAGCTCTGGAAGCGCAGGTCCGTCTTGAAATCCTGAGCGATTTCCCGCACCAGGCGCTGGAAGGGCAGTTTGCGGATCAGCAGCTCCGTGGATTTCTGGTAGCGGCGGATCTCCCTGAGAGCCACGGTGCCGGGACGGTAACGATGGGGCTTCTTGACGCCGCCCGTGGCCGGAGCGCTCTTACGAGCAGCTTTGGTGGCCAGCTGTTTGCGGGGAGCTTTGCCGCCGGTGGATTTCCGCGCCGTCTGCTTTGTCCGGGCCATTTTTCTAATCAAGAGATGCTGGGAATGGAGATCGGGCTGTGAGCAGCGGCTCTTATAGAGGCCACAGCTCAATGATTGGCTGCAGTCAGGGGAGCCAAGAGTCACAGACTCAAGAGACATCAGCCTCTCAGCTGCCAGCTCCACCGCCAGCTTTACACAGGGACTAAATCACCTTCAGAAATTCCGTTTCAAATAAATGCTGATCAGAAGAATTATATAAAACATCATCAATCATTTTTTTTAACAAGAAATGCTCCTTGATGGAAATGCTAACAGTTACTTTTGATCAAAAACAGAAATGGCTGAGAACACTCAGCAGGTCAGGCAGCATCTTTGGAGAAAGCGGACGTTTCGAATCCGCAATCCTTCGTCAGAACGGGGGCAAGTTGGGAGGAAAATGTTGTTTACAGCGAACCGAGAGAGGGAGACGAATGCGAAAATGGAGTGGAGAACAGGGGATAATGCGTTAAAGGGGTTTAAAGAGGGCACTTCCCGGTGAGTTTGATTCTGATGGGGCGTTTGCTGTAAGAATAAAACTGTCGAATGTTTTTGCAGTTGGTTATTTGTGAGAATAATCATTTGCATGAATTTCAGTGAATCTGTGAATCTCTAAACAAACATGGAACCAATAATCCGTGTTCATGTCTGTCCGTGTCTATCACATTATTACTATCTCAACGTGTAATTGATACTGCTGTGGGTGTATGTTTGCATCTATAAACGTCTGTGTTTGCTGCTCCTTGTAGATTATGTTTTGATGGACAGTGAAGATCACTATTTTGCTAAAAGTGAATGTAAAGTATTAAACACCTTTGCTTGACAGCCTGTGTGATTATTGCTGTTTGTGAGACTGGCAGTAGGAAAATTAAGTTTTTGTTCAAGCGCCTTTCACGCCGGGAGGATGTCGCAAGGCTCTGGAAACATATTCTCACTTGGTAACGAACACTCCTGTGTTTGCGCCTAACAAATAAGGCGATGTAGAAACGTAATATTTTTGAGGTTATTATTCATCCAATTGTCGTTGTATTATTCATCCATTTGTATTCCATTTGAATACTTTGTCGTTATTTATGCAGCATTGTTAAACATTGGGTCGGTTTCTGTGTGAGATAGCGGTCCTTTGTCTCTTTGGGCTCATTCGTCTGACAAAGTATGATATACTGCAGTCTGCCATTCAGTATAATTGAACTTTAGATTGATAATGTAGAATGATAATTTAGATAGAAAACTGTATGATCCTACCTTGGCCTAGCATTCAAATTAATCTTGTTCCTTGGTATTGAATAGGACTCTGAAATTGATACAATTTGCTTTGTATCGCTTTTCCCGTAATTGTAGTCTCTATGGGTCACTGTATTTTAGCTGGTCAGTGCGATGCTGGTAATACATTGTAGAATCCTGTAGCTCAGTGGCTACATGACTCGCCACCCAAGCGAGAGATCTGGGTTTGAGCCACTGCAGGACAATCTGACCACTGGACTAACCAGGATTCAGACGCTTTAAGTCCACCATGAACACAAGCCAAAGGTCTGAGTTCCCAACACTAACCCAGTCACTGAAAGAGACTTCAATAGGTGCAGCTCGTTTGGGAGGGAATGGGTGGCTCTGAGAAGAGCCTTTGGGGGTTAATGTAATCAGCAGAGGGGAGAAGTTACTTCTTTTTGGCTGGTGTTTTCTTAGCCGCCGTCGCTCTGCGGACACCTTTAACTGTTTTGCTGCCTTTTCTCGGAGGCGGTAAAGGCTTCTTCGCAGCTTTCTTTGCCATCACTTTCTTCACTGGCTTCTTGGTTGGTGAGGTCTTCTTGGAGCCTCCAGATTTCTGTATCTTCTTGGCAGCCGGAGACTTGGCTTTGGTGACTCTCTTGACCACAGTTGACTTCTTGGCTGAACGTGGCTTTTTTGCTGGCAGTTTCTTCCGCGGAGAAGGTTTGCTGGCGGCCGCTTGCTTCACCCGCGGCGCGGGTTTCTTTGCCGTTGTCTGCTTGTTGATTTTGTAGGTGCCGCTGGCGCCGGTGCCCTTGATCTGGGTCAGCACACCTTTGTCTTTCAGTCTCTGCAGAGAAGTCCTGACCTGGTATTTGCGAGTGTGCGCCTTGTAGCCTTTGGCTTCCAGACCCTTCTTGATGGCGACTACGGACAAGCCTTTGGTAGCCTTAGCACTGGCCACCATTTGCCGGATTTCGTCCATCACGTTGAAGCTGGATTTCGGCTTCGGGGCAACGCGCTTCTTCTTGGCGACTTTGGGTTTAGCGGCGGTGGTGGCGGCTGCAGGAGGCTGTGCGGCGGCGGCGGCGGGAGCTGTCTCAGCCATGGTGACTGTGGGAGGCTCAGTGTGTGGAGTTGCTCAGGATAGTGAAGCCAGGCACAGCCACGGCAACTTACACACACAGAGCGGACGCTGCAGAGCCAGCCGCTGCTCAGCTTCCGGGTTTCAAATCTCTTGTGTTTCTCTCGTTTCTAAAACTGACGGTTTCTCTCTAAACCCGTTTGTGCTGAGAGTGAACAACAGCCTTTTACTCAAGTGCACAATCCGCTCTTCACTCTCAGTCACTACAGAACTCAACTAAACGCCGCGGATTCCATTGCGAACCGTTTCAATGTCGGATTGATCGCGGTTTGGCGCTGAATCCTGGACATATTGACGGCGGCTTGAATGATATTCTCAAACTAAACCTAATCACAGATTAAATTGTGGTTGTGATGTCCAGCAGAGAGTCGGGGCTATCGTGTAACCAGATAATATGGTGACATTTGATGACCGGGATTTCGAAATCCCGGCATGAAGCTGGGCACACTAACACAGCGACTCGAAGCTGAGCCAGGCGCCATTTTAACACAGGGCTGAACATTCTGTTATTAAAACAGCGGCTTGAACTGGCAAACTGTACCCCAGTCCCGCCGTTATCAAAAGAGGATTTGACTCTGTACATATTGTGAGCTGCAGTTTCCCGGGGTTTGTCAGTGTTTGGCATCTCAGTGGGTGACCGACTCTGAGACAGGAGCTGCTCACAGTGTCAGTGTTCTCACAGGAGAAAGAAAGGATTTCACTGGTTCTGTTGTTGTGCTAAACGTTTGTTTAACTGCAGATATATAGATAGAGATTAACGTGGGACATAATCACTGCGGTTTAAACGGGAATATTCACAAACAGATCCACAAATCTCGATCCTGTCTTGATGAAACTAACAGCTGCCGGTCGGTAACATGACATCACCGTGTGCCTGCAGATCGGCTGAGACACATGAATTTTCCGATTCTCCGTTGAGCAATAAATCTATTATAACTCAGCGCTTTGGGGCGTCCTCCCGACGTCAAGGGCGCTCTATAAATGCAATTCTGTTGTTGTATTTTTGTTATGGTTTCTGTATCTTTGGCACTGACTCTCTTCCCGCTTTCATACTGTGTCGATCATTGGTTGGCACTGTGACTCACAGCAAATTCAAAAATCCCGCCAATTTCACGACGAAAACGAACTTCTCCCCGCTATCAATAGCTGGACCAGGTCCCTGAGCACAGAATAGCTACAGCACGAGAACCGCAAACACACCATTCATCATTCGGTCAAAAATAAAAACAAACTGACAAGTGGATGTGCTGGAGTTTGTGTCTAAAATCTCACAGCGACACACACTGAACCTCTGATTGTCTGAGCCTCATTTTATACATTAAACCGTCTCATATTCCACAGCTGGACCTACAATATGCAGTGAATTCAGGATTATTTGGGCTATAATGGGAGGGGGAGGAACATTAATAGTTAATAGTAACTTATTCTGGGGAGTGAAGTTAATGCTACTTCCCGCTCATTCTGGCTGGAGCTGCTTTAACATCACTGATTGATGGAGAACCATGGCTTTTCGCGTTTCACAAGTCAATTTGAATTCGGGTTAAACTGTCTGAACAATTGTCAACTGAGGGAAGCTGGGGGAGGAGCTGAGCTGCGGCAGCTGTTGCGTGTGACTGTGTGAGTGTGTTAACTGTGACTATCTCCTCCCCTCGCTAGCTCTGCCGTCGTCAGCCAGGTCGGGGCGCCCTCTATACAAACAGACAGCCCTCGCTGCTTGGGCCATTCGACTGTTTGTTGAGAACAGCAAGTAAAGAGCCATGTCTGGTCGAGGTAAAGGAGGCAAAGGCCTGGGGAAAGGCGGCGCCAAGCGTCACCGCAAAGTGCTGCGTGATAACATCCAGGGCATCACCAAACCAGCCATCCGCCGCCTGGCGCGCCGTGGCGGGGTCAAGCGCATCTCCGGCCTGATCTATGAGGAGACCCGCGGGGTGCTGAAAGTTTTCCTGGAGAATGTCATCAGGGATGCCGTCACCTACACTGAGCACGCCAAGCGCAAGACTGTCACCGCCATGGATGTGGTTTACGCTCTGAAACGCCAGGGCCGCACTCTGTACGGATTCGGCGGCTGAACGTCTCCCAGGTCAACACACAAACAACAAAGGCTCTTCTAAGAGCCGCCCAACCGCTCGTATCAAAGGCTGTAACCTCAACTAAACTAACCTTGGCTGTGAGGGCTTTGTCCTGGATTACAGGAGGAAGGAGACGTAGTGTAAAGGTTGGTTTAAATGTATCACCTGCTATCAAGTAAACACCGACAAATGGTGTAGAAAAGTAAACTCATTTATTCATTCAACTTAATGAAAGTAACGCAAAGAATATGTCGCAATAATATTATTGATGTATAGTTGAGAATCGGGTAAACAATGCTGTGGATGGGATCGAGTAGCAATGTACAAATTATTGACCATTTTTCTCTTCCACCGAAACGTATCCCAAGTGTTCTTGCAGTTTCCAGTTTCACATGTAAAAGTGTAGGGAATAATAATAATAATAATCCTTGCATTGGATATATCCCTTTCCACGTGTTCTCACCGTCTCCAAAGTGCTTCACGGAATGCACTGTAAAGTCAATTGACAGCCAATTGCTCGCACCAATGTCCCACAAACAGTCGCATATTGAAATGACCAGTTTATTATTGTTTTTCTTTTGGAGGGATTATTGTGAGGTGTGTGGCGTAAGGAGTCTTGCACAAGGTTTCACTCTGACCTGCCTGGATTCGAAACACAGGTCGCACGCTTCTAATAGCTGTGCTCTAACTCCTGAGAACTGCCCTTGTACTATCCCGCACCCGCCTCCGCGACCACATAACCCCCACCCTCGCCCGTCTCCATTGGCTCCCCATTCTCCAGAGGATCGAGTTCAAGATCCTCGTCCTCACCTACAAGGCCTTACACGGCCTTGCCCCGCCCTGTCTAACTGATCTACTCTCCCCCTACACGCCCACCCGGACCCTCCGTTCAGCAGGACTTGGCCTGCTCCAAGCACCTCGCCCAAACCGCCCCACCATCGGAGGCCGGGCCTTCAGTTTCTCCGCTCCCACTCTATGGAATGCCATCCCTCAATCCATTTCGTTTCTTCCCTTTCCTCTTTCAAGGCCGGTTTGAAGACTTTCCTCTTCGATCGTGCCTTTTGTTCCACCCCGAATTATTTTACCTCCCCTTCGTGTTTCACCCCTTCCCAACCACTCCCCTCTCAGCTCGGGTCACACGCCTCCTGTGCAGCGCCTTGGGACGTCCTCCCGACGTGAACGGCGCTCTATAAACGTAATTTGTTGTTGTTGTTGTTGTTGAGATGGAGGACTCCACATGCATGTTGTGCATGTTCAGTCATCGGGAAAGTATCCAGGTAGCGTGGTGTGTCCAATTTGATCCCTCTGCTTCCATTCTTTCTTCTGAAATGATCTCTGTTTATCCAGTTGATTAGGGCTCTTTCCCCTCTAGTCTTTTGCGGGTAGTTCCTTTGTAAAGAAAGGAAATGAAACCGCTGCAGACTACTTTTCCAAGAGAAAATTTCAGTTTAAGAATAAAAACAGCTTGATGTTACTCCCGCAACGGTAGTCAAATCCATCTCTCATCAAATGTGATTGATTGCATGCCTCAATTGTATATTTATGTTTATTAATAATGTAAGTTGAGCAATTATTTAACACATTAATTACAGAATCCAATAGTAGGCCTAACAGAACTATGATAGGGGAAATACAAGCAGGGCAGTGTGAAACAGTGCATAGCTCTGACAGGAATCCAGCCAAGGTGAACCTATCTTCACAAATGTAACTATGTCTGGTATCATCCCTGATAAATGTGGCCTGAAAGCCACTATAGAAATATTGCCACTTGATCTTCAATTGCTGCCTAAACAAACAGAATGTTGTGGGCCCTAGTGATATACTTGGAATTGAGACATAAAAGAACTGCTCTATTTGTTCTCTGTTTCACAAAGAGAATCTCAGTTGAATTTTCAACAAACGAAAAGGGGTAGAAATGTGACCAAAGGCACGATCGATGAGAAAGGTGTTTAGCTGGGACCTGCAGCTGAGAAAAGAGTGGGCGAGGCGAAGGTTGTGTGGAAGGTTGTGAGCCTTGGGGCATAGTGGCTGAATGCATGGTGTGTGGAGGATTCGGGGGACATGGAGGAGGCCAGACCCTGTGAAGCGAATGCATCGGGAGCTGGTTTGAGGGGAGAGGAGGTCAGAGAGGTTACGAGTGCAAGGAGTGGAGGGATTTGAAGACAAGGGTGAGTATTTTAAAGTCGATCCTCTCTGGGATAGGGTGCCAGTGAAATCTGGCAAGAACTGGGGTAATGTGGGAGTGAAGTTTGGTACAGGTGAGGGCACTTAATAGGAATAACACTGATTTCAACTCCAGTCATTGTCAAAATTTAATAATTAAAAATATAGATTGACACACAAAATAACACAAAACATACAGGGGCTACCAATCACCTAAGGATTCATACATTCAGATATTACAAATTTTATAACCACACCAATATCATAGGTATACATGATAAGTTAAGAAATAATTTCAAAAGTCATATTTATCTTGATTTTCAATGTAATGGTTGACTCATTTTCATCTGCAATAAACAGAACATAATTTGCAAACGTAGATTGTATATTAAATTAACATTAAATAGGAACATTTTCCGATAATATTGATAACTACCATTCAATGTTCATGTATTGCATCTTATTTCAGCTACTTGTTGCAATCAGTCATAAGATCATCTTTGATTCCAAGCAACAAATGAGCATACAAATTGAGATATTAACGTGAAGAAACAATCATTTTGCCCCAAATAAGGTCCCAGGCCATTTGTCCGCTGTGGGTGAGCACAAAGGCCCCCCCAGTCCTGCCCCAGTGTCAGTGCAGGCTGCAGTCACCGCCTTTTCATACCATTGGAAAAAGCGCCAAATTCACCCGGACTCTCCTCAGAAGAGTCAATGCAAACCTTTTTCAGGTGAATATTGACTGCAACTCACCACACAGATGTCCCATTTTGTGTGTAATTCTGATTGTGATCTGTGGCATCGATCAACAGAGGAGATGTTTTTTCAACAAGATCTCAAACCCCTTGAAATTGACCAACATTGCATTGTTTTTGCCCAAAGCCGCTGCAGTATTAAGTTTCCCGTTTTTTCAGCACGCCTCTCAAAACACAAACTTCTATCCTAATAATCACAAACCTCTGAAAACTATTGATATATCAGTAAAATCCAGCACCTAGCAAATGGATATTTTGTACTGGCATGACGACTGATTGCTGTAACATATCACCTCCCGCCGAAGAACAAAATCACATTATTAAAGAGCCTCACAAATGGAGGACAACCCCAGGACCTGGATATTGTTAGCGCACAAATATGTCCTAAACGGGTTTGTTACAGCTCAATCAAGGAAGTGGTGTGTTGCTCTGAAAAGAACCTTTGTGAGTATACGGAGTGAGTGTCAGCCTTTGCTTGGAGCTGGTGTACTTGGTGACGGCATTGGTTATTATATAACTTATTTGTAATGTTATTATTGATAGTGAGAGTATTATTATAACAGTATTGTTTCACTACCTTTAGAACTTGAAAGAGCTCGGGTGGATTCAAGTTGACTCTTCCTTGATATATAGAAACAAGTATCAGAACCTTTCTTCACGAATGTAACTATATCTGGGATCATCCCTGATAACTCTGGCCTGATGGCTTCTGAAGAAATGTTACCACTTAATCTTGGATTGTTGCCTCAGCAAGTAAAATCTTGTAGGCCTTGTTATGGACATGTATTTTAAAATTTAAACAATTTGCATTGTTTGTTCTCTGTTTCACACAGAAAAGCTGAGTTGAACTTTTACAAAATGAAGCAACGGAAAAAGATTGATATGGATAACTATGATTTCAACTGCACGCTGTGCGAAATGTGGTAGTTATAAAATATAGATTTACAGATAAAACACAGAAACTCACAGGGGATACCAATCACCTAAACATTCATACAATCTTTAAAGCTACACATAGTATCAAGGTTATACATCATAATTACTATTTCCATATAATCATACTTATCTTGGTTTTCAGTGTCATGTATTATAAATTCTAACCTGAAAAGTGAAATCACAATTCGCAGGAGAAGTGGATGGGAAATTACTTGAATGCTCGATAGGAACGTTTTCACATAATAATTATAAATAATAATTCTAACCAATTAAGGACTTGGAGACATCAGTAAGATGTGAAACGCATTATGTCAAATGCAAGGATTCTTTATTATTAAAAATAATAACTACCTTTCAATGTTCATATGTGGTACATACTTGTAAATGTGTCATATTGAAAGCAGTGATAAGACCATATTAGATTCCAAGTAAACAAAAGACAATACTTCAACACATTAAGACATTAACATGAAGAAACAATCATTTGTGTCCACAACAAGGTCTCAGGCCACGTGGTCACTGTATGTGAGGAGAATGGCGCCCCCTGTCCTGACCTAGTGTCAGTGCAGCCTTTTCATACCATTGGAAAAAGCGCCAAACTCACTCGCACAAAGAGAGGAGACAATGCAGGTGAATATTGACTGCGACTCACCACAGATCCCATTTCGTGTGTAATTCTTAGTTTAATCTGTGGCATTAATCATTGATACTTTTTCACCCTCAAATATACAGTCAATTCACTTCACTGTACAGTGCACTGTGTATTCTGTGAAGTGCTTTGAGACGTTGATAAGATGGGAAAAGCGCTACATCAAATGCAAGGATTATGATTATTATTACATATGAAAATATTCCAAATCCCCTGAAAATCGGTTTACATTTGGAGCCTGATCTACATTAAATTGCTTTTTTCGCAAGTTGCTGAGCAGTTTTGTTTAGATAAACACACGACCCGCACATCAAAACCCTCTCTCCCACTGATCAGCCTCTTTTACAAATTATTGATATTACAGCAAAAGGCAGTAGTAACCCAACTGATATTTTGTACTGGCATGACTACTGATTCTATTGGCATCTCCTCATCGCATTAGCATTGAAGGAGAGAAGATTGGACATTGATCCAAACTTAAAATCATCTCTAGCAGAAGAACAAATGACAATCGTAGAGGATTTCCAGTGGAGAGAACGACCCCAGCCAGGACTTGAATATTGTTAGTGCACAGACTTGTCTAAGAGGAGTTTGTTACAGCTCAGTCAGGGAAGTGGTGTGTGGCTCTGAAAAGAGCCTTTGTGTGTATCTGGAGCGAGTGTCAGCCTTTACTTGGAGCTGGTGTACTTGGTGACGGCCTTGGTGCCCTCGGACACGGCGTGCTTGGCTAGCTCCCCGGGCAGCAGCAGGCGCACGGCGGTCTGGATCTCCCTGGAGGTGATGGTCGAGCGCTTGTTGTACTGAGCCAGGCGGGAAGCCTCGGAGGCGATGCGCTCGAAGATGTCATTGACAAAAGAATTCATGATGCTCATGGCCTTGGAGGAGATGCCGGTGTCCGGGTGAACCTGCTTCATCACTTTGTACACGTAGATGGAGTAACTCTCCTTCCTCGATTTCCTGCGCTTCTTGCCCGCAATCTGTGGTTTACGAATGGCTTTCTTGCTGCCTTTCTTGGGCGCTCCTTTGCCCTCAGCTTTGGCTCCTTTACCCTCGGATTTGGATTCTCCTGCCATTTTGCTTCAATATAATAAAATAGGACAATGTAAGGCAGTGCTCGCACGCTTTCCTTATATCATAACGCCATCCAATCACAGCACAGTATTCTGTTCATCCTTGTTTGGCATTAAGAGTTGTTACCAAACGGGAACCCAGGGATGTGTGTGAACCAATCAGCTTGATCGTCCCACCGCACCAAACACAAGCCTGTCAGTAAGAGGCAAATGAGGGATTGAAAAGATGCTTTGCTGTGATTGGCTGCGAGTCACATGTTGATGAGCTGGGGAATTTGGTTGGACAGAGGACGGGAGCCTAACTGAGGGGCTGAGATGATTTAAGCGGCGACTTTCGTTCGTGTTGTAAACTCAGTAAAGATGTCAGGACGAGGAAAGACTGGCGGCAAAGCCCGAGCCAAGGCCAAGTCCCGCTCCTCCCGGGCCGGGCTGCAGTTCCCTGTGGGCCGCGTCCACAGGCATCTCCGTAAAGGCAACTATGCTGATCGCGTGGGTGCCGGAGCCCCTGTCTATCTGGCCGCCGTGCTCGAGTATCTGACCGCTGAGGTGT
Source organism: Hydrolagus colliei (assembly GCA_035084275.1). Lineage (NCBI taxonomy): Eukaryota > Metazoa > Chordata > Chondrichthyes > Chimaeriformes > Chimaeridae > Hydrolagus > Hydrolagus colliei. The sequence goes on from CM068778.1 coordinate 890,342, forward strand.
TGGAGCTGGCGGGGAACGCCGCCCGCGACAACAAGAAGACCAGGATCATCCCCAGACACCTGCAGCTGGCCGTGCGCAACGACGAGGAGCTCAACAAGCTGCTGGGAGGAGTGACTATCGCTCAGGGCGGCGTGCTGCCCAATATCCAGGCTGTGCTGCTGCCCAAGAAAACCTCCTCCCATCCTCAGAAGAAGTAAATCATCCACATGTTCCTGTCAAACCAAAGGCTCTTTTAAGAGCCACTCACGTTGTCTATGAAAGAGCCGTTGACCGTTTCAGCCTCTGGAACTCCAGTGTCTGAGGCTTGTTTGCTCTAAACACAGCGACCGCAGTGCATGGCGCCAAACCATCGCTCTTTATCGCATTCAATTGTGTTGACGCAACTATACACCGTCAATTCACTAATTCCTACTCTAATCTCTAATTCGTTTGTATTGATGGGGAACGGATTGGCTCCAGGTCTGTATATATTCAAACTTTACTGTAGGCGGTTCCGAGTTGCTCTCAATTTACTGTGTACAATGTAGCCGAGGCGTGAGGGAAATTTAATGCGTGTGGAGTCTTGAATGTAATAGCGAGATGGCCTGGGAGAGATGTTAGGCCAAACAGCTTATTCCTCGCTGTATCATTGGCACTTTATCTACACTGTATTTAGATAAAGTGACGGTAGTCTTTAGCTGACGAGAAAGGGTAAAATGTGCGGGGGGGGGGGGGGGGGGGGGGGGGTAAGAGATGTCGCCGCTCTGTTCACTGGACCATTTGGTGGCTCTTAAAAGAGCCTTTGTGGTGACAGACGATGTGGAGATGGCCAGCGCTAAGCGCGCTCCCCGCGGATACGGCCGGGCCAGCTGGATGTCCTTGGGCATGATGGGTGACCCGCTTGGCGTGGATGGCGCACAGGTTGGTGTCCTCAAACAGCCCCACCAGGGTAAGCCTCGCTGGCCTCCTGAAGCGCCATGACGGCAGAGCTCTGGAAGCGCAGGTCCGTCTTGAAATCCTGAGCGATTTCCCGCACCAGGCGCTGGAAGGGCAGTTTGCGGATCAGCAGCTCGGTGGATTTCTGGTAGCGGCGGATCTCCCTGAGAGCCACGGTGCCGGGACGGTAACGATGGGCTTCTTGACGCCGCCCCGTGGCCGGAGCGCTCTTACGAGCAGCTTGGTGGCCAGCTTGTTTGCGGGGAGCTTTGCCGCCGGTGGATTCCGCGCCGTCTGCTTTGTCCGGGCCATTTTTCTGATCAAGAGAAGCTGGGAATGGAGAGCGGGCTGTGAGCAGCGGCTCTCTTATAGAGGCCACAGCTCAACGATTGGCTGCAGTCAGGGGAGCTGGGAGGCACAGACTCAAGAGGCATCAGCCTCTTAGCTGCTCCAGCTCCACCCCCAGCTTCACGCAGAGACTAAATCACCTTCAGAATGTCAGTTTCAAATAAATACTGATCAGAAGAATTATATAAAACATCATCAATCATGTTTTTCTTAACAAGAAAGGCTCCGTGATGGAAATGCTAACAGTTACTTTTGATCACAATGGCTGAGAACACTCAACAGGTCAGGCAGCATCTTTGGAGAAAGCGGTCGTTTCGAGTCCGCAATCCTTCGTCAGAACGGGGGCAAGTTGGGAGGAAAATGCTGTTTGCAGCGAACCGAGGGAGTGAGACGAATGAGAAAATGGAGTGGAGAACAGGGGATAATGGGTTAAAGGGGTTTAAAGAGGGCAGTTCCCGGTGAGTTTGATGCTGATGGGGCGTTTGCTGTAAGAATAAAACTGTCGAGTGTTTTTGCAGTTGGTTATTTGTGAGAATACTCATTTGCATGAATTTCAGTGAATCTGTGATTCTCTAAACAAACATGGAACCAATAATCCGTGTTCATATCTGTCCGTGTCTATCACATTGTTACTATCTCAACGTGTAATTGATACAGTTGTGGGTTTATGTTTGCATCTATAAACGCCTGTGTTTTGCTGCTCCTTGCAGTTTATGTTTTGATGGCCAGTGAAGATCACTATTTTGCTAATAGTGAATTGAAAGCATTAAACACCTTTGCTTGACAGCCTGTGTGATTATTGCTGTTTGTGAGACTGGCAGTAGGAAAATTACATTTTTGTTCAAGCGCCTTTCACGCCGGGAGGATGTCGCAAGCCTCTGGAAACATATTCTCACTTGGTAACGAACACTCCTATGTGTGCGCCTAACAAATAAGGCGATGTAGAAACGTAATATTTTTGAGTTTATTATTCATCCATTTGTCGTTGTATTATTCATCCATTTGTATTCCATTTGAATACTTTGGCTTTAATTATGCAGCATTGTTAAAAATTGGGTCGGTTTCTGTGTGAGATAGCGGTCCTTTGTCTCTTTCGGCTCATTCGTCTGACAAAGTATGCAACACTGCAGTCTGCCATTCAGTACAATTGAACTTCAGATTGATAATGTAGAATGACAATTCAGATAGATAACTGTATCATTCTTCCTGGGCCTAGCTTTCAAATCAATCTTGTTCCTTGGTATTGAATAGGACTCTGAAATTGATACAATTTGCATTCTATCGCTTTTATCGAAATTGTAGTCTCTATGGGTCACTGTATTTTAGCTGGTGAGTGCGATGGTTTTAATACATTGTAGAATCCTGTAGCTCAGTGGCTACATCACTCGCCACCCAAGCGAGAGATCTGGGTTTGAGCCACTGCAGGACAATCTGACCACTGGACTAACCAGGATTCAGACGCTTTAAGTCCACCATGAACACTAGCCAAAGACCTGAGTTCCCAACACCAACCCAGTCACTGAAAGAGACTTCATTAGGTGCAGCTCGTTTGGGAGGGAATGGGTGGCTCTGAGAAGAGCCTTTGGGGGTTAAAGTAATCAGCAGAGGGGAGAAGTTACTTCTTTTTGGCTGGTGTTTTCTTAGCAGCCGTCGCTCTGCGGACACCTTTAACTGTTTTGCTGCCTTTTCTCGGAGGCGCTAAAGGCTTCTTCGCAGCTTTCTTTGCCATCACTTTCTTCACTGGCTTCTTGGTTGGTGAGGTCTTCTTGGAGCCTCCAGATTTCTGTATTTTCTTGGTAGCCGGAGACTTGGCTTTGGTGACTCTCTTGACCACAGTTGACCTCTTGGCTGAAGGTGGCTTTTTTGCTGGCAGTTTCTTCCGCGGAGAAGGTTTGCTGGCGACAGCTTGCTTCACCCGCGACGCCGGTTTCTTTGCCGTCCTCTGCTTGATGATTTTGTAGGTGCCGCTGGCGCCGGTGCCTTTTGATTTGGGTCAGCACACCTTTGTCTTTCAGTTTCTGCAGAGAACTCCTGACCTGGTATTTGCGAGTGTGCGCCTTGTAGCCTTTGGCTTCCAGACGCTTCTTGATGGCGACTACGGACAAGCCTTTGGTAGCCTTAGCGCTGGCCCACCATCTGCCGGATCTCTTCCATCACGTTGAAGCTGGATTTCGGCTTCGGGCAACGCGCTTCTTCTTGGCGACTTTGGGTGAAGTGGCGGCTGCAGGAGGCTGTGCGGCGGCGGCGGCGGGAGCTGTCTCAGCCATGGTGACTGTGGGAGGCTCAGTGTGTGCAGTTGCTCAGGATAGTGAAGCCAGGCACAGCCACGGCAACTTACACACACAGAGCGGACGCTGCAGAGCCAGCCGCTGCTCAGCTTCCGGGTTTCAAATCTCGTGTGTTTCTCTCGTTTCTGAAACTGACGGTTTCTCTCCAAACCCGTTTGTGCTGAGAGTGAACAACAGCTTTTTACTCAAGTGCACAATCCGCTCTTCACTCTCAGTCACTACAGAACTCAACTAAACGCCGCGGATTCCATTGCGAACCGTTTCAATGTCGGATTGATCGCGGTTTGGCGCTGAATCCTGGACACATTGACGGCGGCTTGAATGATATTCTCAAACTAAACCTAATCACAGTTTAAATTGTGGCTGTGATGTCAAGCAGAGAGTCGGGGCTGTCGTCTAACCAGATAATATGGTGACATTTGCTGACCGCGATTTGGAAATCCCGGCATGAAGCTGGACACACTAACACAGTGACTCGAAGCTGAGCCAGGCGCCATTTTAACACAGGGCTGAACATACTGTTATGAAAACAGCGGCTTGAACTGGCAAACTGTACCCCAGTCCCGCCGCTATCAGAAGAGGATTTGACTCTGTACATATTGTGAGCTGCAGTTTCCCGGGGTTTGTTAGTGTTTGGCAGTTCAGTGGGTGACCGACTGTGAGACAGGAGCTGCTCACAGTGTCAGTGTTCTCACAGGAGAAAGAAAGGATTTCACTGGTTCTTTGGTTGTGCTAAACGTTTGTTTAACTGCAGAGATATAGATAGAGATTAACGTGGGACATAATCACTGCGGTTTAAACTGGAATATTCACAAACAGATCCACAAATCTCGATCCTGTCTTGATGAAACTAACAGCTGCCGGTCGGTAACATGACATCACCGTGTGCCTGCAGATCGGCTGAGACACATGAATTTTCCGATTCTCCGTTGAGCAATAAATCTATTATAACTCAGCGCTTTGGGGCGTCCTCCCGACGTCAAGGGCGCTCTATAAATGCAATTCTGTTATTGTATTTTTGTTGTTGTTTCTGTATCTTTGGCACTGACTCTCTTCCCGCCTTGTTGCTGTGTCGATCATTGGTTGGCACTGTAATTCACAGCAAATTCAAAAAGCCCGCCAATTTCACGATGAAAACGAACTTCTCCCCGCTATTAATAGGTGGACCAGGTCCCTGAGCACAGAATAGCTACAGCAGGAGAATGGCAAACACACCATTCATCATTCGGCCAAAAATACAAACAAACTGACAAGTGGATGTGCTGGAGTTTGTGTCTAAAATCTCACAGCGACACACACTGAACCTCTGATTGTCTGAGCCTCACTTTATACCTTAAACCGTCTCATATTCCACAGCTGGACCTACAACATGCAGTTAATTCAGGATTATTTGGGCAATAATAGGAGGGGGAGGAACATTAATAGTTAATATTAACTTATTCTGGGGAGTGAAGTTAATGCTACTTCCCGCTCATTCTGGCTGGAGCTGCTTTAACATCACTGATTGATGGAGAACCATGGCTTTTAGCGTTTCACAAGTCAATTTGAATTCGGGTTAAACTGTCTGAACAATTGTCATCTGAGGGAAGCTGGGGGAGGAGCTGATCTGCGGCAGCTGTTGCCTGTGACTGTGTGAGTGTGTTACTGTGACTGTCTCCTCCCCTCGCTAGCTCTGCGGTCGTCAGCCAGGTCGGGGCGCCCTCTATACAAACAGACAGCACTCGCTGCTTGGGCCATTCAATTCTTTTATTGAGAACAGCAAGTGAAAAGCCATGTCTGGTCGAGGTAAAGGAGGCAAAGGCCTGGGGAAAGGCGGCGCCAAGCGTCACCGCAAAGTGCTGCGTGATAACATCCAGGGCATCACCAAACCAGCCATCCGCCGCCTGGCGCGCCGTGGCGGGGTCAAGCGCATCTCCGGCCTGATTTATGAGGAGACCCGCGGGGTGCTGAAAGTTTTCCTGGAGAATGTCATCAGGGATGCCGTCACCTACACTGAACACGCCAAGCGCAAGACTGTAACTGCCATGGATGTGGTTTACGCTCTGAAACGCCAGGGCCGCACTCTGTACGGATTCGGCGGCTGAACGTCTCCCAGGTCAACACGTAAACAACAAAGGCTCTTCTAAGAGCCGCCCAACCGTTCGTATCAAAGGCTGTAACCTCACAACTAAACTAACCTTGACTGTGAGTGCTTTGTCCTGCATGACAGGATGAAGGAGACGTAGTGTAAAGGTTGGTTTAAATGTATCACCTGCTATGAAGTAAACACCGACAAATGGTGTAGAAAAGTAAACGCATTTATTCATTCAACTTAATGAAAGTAACGCAAAGAATATGTCGCAATAATATTATTGATGTATAGTTGAGAATCGGGTAAACAATGCTGTGGATGGGATCGAGTAGCAATGTATAAATTATTGACCATTTTTCTCTTCCACCGAAACGTATCCCAAGTGTTCTTGCAGTTTCCAGTTTCACATGTAAAAGTGTAGGGAATAATAATAATAATAATCCTTGCATTCGATATATCCCTTTCCACGTCTTCTCACCGTCTCCAAAGTGCTTCACGGAATGCACTGTAAAGTCAATTGACAGACTGTCTCCCACAAGCAGTCGCATATTCAAATGACCAGTTTATTATTGTTTTTCTTTTGGAGGGATTATTGCGAGGTGTGTGGAGTAAGGAGTCTTGCACAAGGTTTCACTCTGACCTGCCTGGATTCGAAACACAGGTCTCACGCTTCTAATAGGAGTACTCTTAACTCCTGAGATGGAGGACTCCACATACATGTTGTACATGTTCAGTCATCGGGGAAAGTATCCAGGTAGCGTGGCGTGTCCAATTTGATCCCATTGCTGCTTCAATCCTTTCTTCTGAAATGATCTCTGTTTCTCCAGTTGATTAGGGCTCTTTCACCTCTAGTCTTTTGCAGGTAGTTCCTTTGTAACAAAAAGAAATGAAACCGCTGCAGACTACTTTTCCATGAGAAAATTTAAGTTTAAGAATAAAAACAGCTTGATGTTATTCCCGCAACGGTAGTCAAATCCATTTCTCATCAAATGTGATTGATTGCATGCCTCAATTGTATATTTATGTTTATTAGTAATGTAAGTTGAGCCATTATTTAACACATTAATTACAGAATCCAATAGTAGGCCTAACAGAACTATGATAGTGGAAACACAAGCAGGGCAATGTGAAACAGTGGATAGCTCTGACAGGAATCCAGCCAAGGTGAACCTATCTTCACAAATGTAACTGTGTCTGGTATCATCCCTGATAAATGTGGCCTGAAAGCCACTATAGAAATATTGCCACTTGATCTTCAATTGCTGCCTTAACAAACAGAATGTTGTGGGCCCTAGTGATATACTTGGAATTGAGACGTAAAAGAACTGCACTATTTGTTCTCTGTTTCACAAAGAGAATCTCAGTTGAATTTTCAACAAACGAAAAGGGGTAGAAATGTGACCAAAGGCATGATCGAAGAGAAAGTTGTTTAGCTGGGACCTGTGGCTGAGAAAAGAGGTGGCGAGGCGAAGGTTGTGTGGAAGGTTGTGAGCCTCGGGCATAGTGGCTGAATGCATGGTGTGTGGAGGATTCGGGGGACATGGAGGAGGCCAGACCCCGTGAAGCGAATGCATCGGGAGCTGGTTTGAGGGGAGAGGAGGTCAGAGAGGTTACGGGGTGCAAGGAGTGGAGGGATTTGAAGACAAGGGTGAGTATCTTAAAGTCGATCCTCTCTGGGATAGGGTGCCAGTGAAATCTGGCAAGGACTGGGGTAATGGGGGGAGTGAGGTTTGGTACAGGTGAGGGCACTTAATAGGAATAACACTGATTTCAACTCCAGTCATTGTCAAAATTTAATAATTAAAAATATAGATTGACACACAAAATAACACAAAACATACAGGGGCTACCAATCACCTAAGGATTCATACATTCAGATATTACAAATTTTATAACCACACCAATATCATTGGTATACATGATAAGTTAAGAAATAATTTCAAAAGTCATATTTATCTTGATTTTCAATGTAATGGTTGACTCATTTTCATCTGCAATCAACAGATCATAATTTGCAAACGTAGATTGTATATTAAATTAACATTAAATAGGAACATTTTCCGATAATATTGATAACTACCATTCAATGTTCATGTATTGCACCTTATTTCAGCTACTTGTTGCAATCAGTCATAAGATCATCTTTGATTCCAAGCAACAAATGAGCATAAAAATTGAGATATTAATGTGAAGAAACAATCATTTTGCCCCAAATAAGATCCCAGGCCACGTGTCCGCTGTGTGTGAGCACAAAGGCCCCCCCAGTCCTGCCCTAGTGTCAGTGCAGCCTGCAGTCACCGCCTTTTCATACCATTGGAAAAAGCGCCAAATTCACCCCGACTCTCCTCAGAAGAGTCAATGCAAACCTTTTTCAGGTCAATATTGACTGCGACTCACCACACAGATGTCCCATTTCGTGTGTAATTCTGATTGTAATCTGTGGCATCGATCAACAGAGGAGATGTTTTTTCAACAAGATCTCAAACCCCTTGAAATTGACCAACATTGCATTGTTTTTTTGTTAGCGCACAAATATGTCCTACATGAGTTTGTTACAGTTCAATCAAGGAACTGGTGTGTTGCTCTGAAAAGAACCTTTGTGAGCATATGGAGTGAGTGTCAGCCTTTGCTTGGAGCTGGTGTACTTGGTGACGGCCTTGGTTATTATATAATTTATTTGTAATGTTATTATTGATAGTGAGAGTATTATTATAACAGTATTATTTAACTACCTTTAGAACTTGAAAGAGCTCGGGTGGATTCAAGTTGACTCTTCCTTGGAATATAGAAACAAGTATCAGAACCTTTCTTCACGAATGTAACTATATCTGGGATCATCCCTGATAACTCTGGCCTGATGGCTTCTGAAGAAATGTTACCACTTAATCTTGAATTGTTGCCTCAGCAAGTAAAATCTTGTAGGCCTTGTTATGGACGTGTAATTATAATTTAAACAATTTGCACTGTTTGTTCTCTGTTTCACACAGAAAAGCTGAGTTGAACTTTTACAAAATGAAGCAATGGAAAAAGCTTGATATAAATAACAATGATTTCAACTGCACACTGTGCAAAATTTGGTAGTTATAAAATATAGATTTACACATAAAACACAGAAACTCACAGGGGATACCAATCGCCTACAGATTCATGCAATCTTTAAAGCTACACATAGTATCAGGGTTATACATCATGATTACCATTTCCATGTAATCATATTTATCTTGGTTTTCAGTGTCATGTATTATAAATTCTAACCTGAAAAGTGAAATCACAATTCGCAGGAGAAGTGGATGGGAAATTACTTGAACGCTCAATAGGAACGTTTTCACATAATAATTATAACTAATAATTCTAACCAATTAAGGACTTTGAGACATCAGTAAGATGTGAAAAGCATTATATCAAACGCAAGGATTCTTTATTATTAATAATAATAACTACCTTTCAATGTTCATATGTGGTACACACTTGTAAATGTGTCATATTGAAAGCAGTGATAAGACCATATTAGATTCCAAATATAAAAATTACAAAACCTCAACACATTAAGATATTAAGGTGAAGAAACAATCATTTGTGTCCACAACAAGGTCTCAGGTCACGTGGTCACTGCATGTGAGGCGAATGGCGCCCCCTGTCCTGCCCTAGTGTCAGTGCAGCCTTTTCATACCATTGGAAAAAGCGCCAAACTCACTCGCACAAAGAGAGGAGACAAAGCAAACACTTTTCAGGTGAATATTGAATGCGACTCACCACAGATCCCATTTCGTGTGTAATTCTTAGTTTCATCTGTGGCATTAATCACCATTGATACTTTTTCACCCACAAATATACAGTCAATTCACTTCACAGTACAGTGTACTGTTTATTCTGTGAAGTGCTTTGAGCCGTTGATAAGATGGGAAAAGCGCTACATCAAATGCAAGGATTATGATTATTATTACATATGAAAATATTCCCAATCCTCTGAAAATCGGTTTACATTTGGATCCTGATCTACATTAAATTGCTTTTTTCGCAATTTGCTGAGCAGTTTTTTTTAGATAAACACACGACCCGCACATCAAAACCTTTTATCCCACTGATCAGCCTCTTTTAAATATTATTGATGTTACAGTAAAAGGCAGCAGTAACCCAAGTGATATTTTGTACTGGCATGACTACTGATTGCTTTAGCGTCTCCTCATCGCATTAGCATTGAAGGATGAGAGAAGATTAGACATTGATCCAAACTTAAAGTCATCTCTAGCAGAAGAACAAATGACAATCGTACAGAGGATTTCCAGTGGAGAGAACGACCCCAGCCAGGACTTGAATATTGTTAGTGCACAGACATGTCTAACAAGAGTTTGTTACAGCTCAGTCAGGGAAGTGGTGTGTGGCTCTGAAAAGAGCCTTTGTGTGTATCTGGAGCGAGTGTCAGCCTTTACTTGGAGCTGGTGTACTTGGTGACGGCCTTGGTGCCCTCGGACACGGCGTGCTTGGCTAGCTCCCCGGGCAGCAGCAGGCGCACGGCGGTCTGGATCTCTCTGGAGGTGATGGTCGAGCGCTTGTTGTACTGAGTCAGGCGGGAAGCCTCGGAGGCGATGCGCTCGAAGATGTCATTGACAAACGAGTTCATGATGCTCATGGCCTTGGAGGAGATGCCGGTGTCGGGGTGAACCTGCTTCATCACTTTGTACACGTAGATGGAGTAACTCTCCTTCCTCGATCTCCTGCGCTTCTTGCCCGCAGTCTGCGGTTTGCGAATGGCTTTCTTGCTGCCTTTCTTGGGCGCTCCTTTGCTCTCAGCTTTGGCTCCTTTGCCCTCAGATTTCGATTCTCCTGCCATTTTGCCTCAATATAATACAATATGACAATGTAAGTCAGTGCTCGCAAGGCTTCCTTATATCATAACGCCATCCAATCACAGCACAGTATTCTGTTCATCCTTGTTTAGCATAAAGAGTTGTTACCCAACGGGAACCCAGAGATGTGTGTGAACCAATCAGATTGATCCTCCCACCGCACCAAACACAAGCCCGACAATGAGAGGCAAATGAGGGATTGAAAAGATGCTTTGCTGTGTTTGGCTGAGAGTCACATCTTGATGAGCTGGGGGATTTGGTTGGACAGAGGACGGGAGCCTAACTGTGGGGCTGAGATGATTTAAGCGGCGGCTTTGGTTCCTGTTGTAAACTCAGTAAACATGTCAGGACGTGGAAAGACTGGCGGCAAAGCCCGAGCCAAGGCCAAGTCCCGCTCCTCCCGGGCCGGGCTGCAGTTCCCTGTGGGCCGCGTCCACAGGCATCTCCGTAAAGGCAACTATGCTGATCGCGTGGGTGCCGGAGCCCCGGTCTATCTGGCCGCCGTGCTCGAGTATCTGACCGCTGAGGTGCTGGAGCTGGCGGGGAACGCCGCCCGCGACAACAAGAAGACCAGGATCATCCCCAGACACCTGCAGCTGGCCGTCCGCAACGACGAGGAGCTCAACAAGCTGCTGGGAGGAGTGACTATCGCTCAGGGCGGCGTGCTGCCCAATATCCAGGCTGTGCTGCTGCCCAAGAAAACCTCCTCCCATCCCCAGAAGAAGTAAATCATCCACATGTTCCTGTCAAACCAAAGGCTCTTTTAAGAGCCACTCACGTTGTCTATGAAAGAGCCGTTGGCCGTTTCAGCCTCTGGAACTCCAGTGTCTGAGGCTTGTTTGCTCCAAACACAGCGACCGCAGTGCATGGCGCCAAACCATCGCTCTTTATCGCATTCAATTGTGTTGCTGCAAATATATGCCGTCAAATCACTGTAATTCCTACTCTAATCTCTACTTTGTTTTTATTGATGGGGAACGGATTGGCTCGAGCTCTGTGTGTATTCAAACTTCACTGGAGGCGGTTCCGAGTTGCTCTCAATTTACTGCGTACAGTGCAGCCGAGGTGTGAGGGAAACCTAATGCATTTGGAGTCTTGATTGTAATGGCGAGATGGCCTGGGAGAGATGTTAGGCCACAAAGCGTATTCCTCGCTGTATCATTGGCAGTTACTGTATGTAGATAAAGTGACGGTAGTCTTTAGCTGACGAGAGAGTGTAAAGTGTAACAGAGAGAGAGAGGGAGGGAGGTGGGAGGGAGGGAGGGATGCTCAGTTCTTGAACATATTAAAGACTGAGATTGATAGATTTTTTGTCGATAAAGGAATTAACGGATATGGGGATAAGATAAGATGTGTAGGTGGAGTTAGAATAGATCAGCCATGATCTTATTGAATGGTGGGGCAGACTCTAGGGGCCGAATGGCCTACTCCTGTTCCTAATTCTTATTGTCTTATGTTCTTATATATTTTAAAAAGTCATTTCAATCTATGACTGTTTGTGGGTCACTGCTGTGCGCAATTGGCTGCTGTGTTTCGCCCACATAGATACACATATAGTCAATTCACTTTACAGTATATTCTGTGAAGCGCTTTGAAAGTCTAGAAGAAGTGAAAAGTGCAATATCAAACACAATTATTATTGTTAGTATTATTATTATTACCCTACAAAATTGCCGCATATCCCTTAAAACCCTAACCTAATACAGTACAGTATACAGTACAATGAAATATCATGCTCCACTCTTGTTTCATACAGGGCTAACAGTAATATAATATAGAAATGTAATAGAGTACAAATAGTATAATGAGAAGATAATAACAGTAATAAAGACAAAAATAATAGTAACATTGATAACAATAATAAACTACAACCAGCTCACATACAACAACAACTTTGATTTATACAGCGCCCTCCAAGCCGGACAGCATCTCAGAGCGCTTCACAGTAGCGGACCCCGGGGACCGAGCCAGGGGCAGGAAGGTGACCAAAGGCGCGATCGAAGAGAAAGATCTTCAGCTGGGGGGGGGGGGGGAGGGGGGGGAGTGAGGGAGGGAGTTCCTGAGCCTCGGGGTGTAGTGACTGAAGGCCTGGCTGCCGAGGGTGGAGCGGAGGATTCGGGGGGACATGGAGGAGGCCAGACCCGGGGGAGCGAAGGCAACGGGAGCTGGGGTGAGGAGAGAGGAGGCCAGAGAGGTTGGGGGGGGGGGGGGGGGGGGGCAGAGGGTACATCACCCTCCACACAGGATTACCGTATATCAGTGATTAACATGGGGAGGGCGTGTGGGTGGGTCTCCCTCTCCTGTCAATCACTGGTAACCAGGGATACGCGGGTGTCTCACTCTCCTGTCAATCATTGGTTACCATGGAGACAATGTACGCGCAGGCAATGTGCGTCATCAAGCTGCGTCAACTAGTCACGTGCTCATTGTCTCTAATGGCGGCGAGAGGGTCACCGAGAAGACAGGGTGATGGCTGTCTCTGTGCAGCTTGAGGTGCAGGGAGAGAGAGAGAGAAGGTGAGAGACAAAGGGAGAGAAGGTGAGAGAGAGAGAGAGAAAAGTTGGGGAAGTGAGAGAGAGAGTCTGTGTGTGTCTCCGTGCCCCCCCTCCCCCCCCCCCCCCCCCCCCCCGCCTTCCCTGCAGGCGGTCCTGGAGTGAGACTGAATGTGTCTGTGTGAGTGAGAGTGTGTGTGTCGCCCTGACCCCTCTCTCTATAGGAGGTGTGAGGGTGAGTGTGGCTGTATGTGTGCGTCTGTGTATGTGTCCCTAACCCTCTTGTCCCCCTGTAGGAGAGCATGGTGTGAGTGTGACTGTGGGTGTGTGTGTGTCTCCCTGAACCCTCCTCCTGCCTCCCTGTTGGGGGTCCTACAGGGAGGTCCTGGTGTGAGGATGAGTGTGGTTATGTGGCTGTGTGTGTGTGTGTGTGTGTCCCTGACACCCCCCTGTCTCCCTTGTGAATGTGTGTGTAAACTGTGTGTGTTTGAGGATGTGTATGTGTCTCTTTGAGAGTGTGTGTGATGGAATGTCTCCCCACCACTCTTGTCTCCCTACAAGACCTCCCTTTGTGCCTCCTCTGATCACCTTATTATTCTTGGCGATTTCAACCTCCATTTAACCCCCTCCTGCCCCATTTCCTCTGAATTCTCCTCTTTATTTTCGTCCTTCAACTTCTCCCTTCATATTAACACTGCCACTCACACCCACGGCCATCCTCTCGATCTGGTGATCACCCGAGGCCTCAACGTCTCTGGCGTCACCATCACAGACACGGCCATATCCGACCATTTTTTCATTTCCTACAACACCTCTATCCCTCCCCCCTCCACCTCCAAACCCACCACCATCTTCTACCGGCCCTAGAAGAAGATTCCCCCTCAAACTTTCACCACTACCCTAGAAACCTCCGACCTCCTCCCACAGTGGCACTTCTTTTGCACCGACCCATCCTCCGCCTCCATCGCCCTCCACAACACCCTCTCCACTACCCTCGACACCCTGGCCCCCCTCACCTCCAGAACCGTCTCCCACTCAAGATCATCACCGTGGTACACAACTCACCTCCGTTCCCTCAAAAGCCAAGTGAGAGCAGTTGAACACACCTGGCTCAAATCTGGCCTCACGGTCCACCGGCAAATTTGGCTGGACCGCATCAAATTTTACCGCTCCGCCCTAGCCACGGCCAATCAGCCTTCTACTCCAGGATAATCCAGGAAGCGAAGGACAACCACCGCCTCCTCTTCGCCACCACCAACCAGCTCCTCCGCCCCCCCCCCGCCTCACTTCACACATCCTCTCCTCTAACGATCGTTGTGAGGTGATGCTGGACTTCCTTGAGTCCAAAATAGAGAGAATCCGCTCTGCGGTTTCCTCCCCCCACCACTCCTCCACCTCCGCGCCCTCATTAGTTACCTCAACCCCTACTCACCCCCCATTTCACACTTTCAACCCCACCACCCCGTTTTCAGTCACAAAAATAATTGCCTCCATAAACCCACCACGTGCTCATTGGACCCCATCCCAACCCCCTCCTCCACACCCAGCTCCACCTTCTGGCCCCGCTCATTTCTGACACCATCAACCTTTCCCTCTCCTCAGGCACCGTCCCTACCTCCCTTAAAACAGCCACCATCACCCCTATCCTGAAGAAACCCTCCCTTGATGCGTCGCAACCATCAAGCTATCGACCCATCTCCAACCTCCCGTTTTTATCCAAGGTCCTTGAAAGAGTGGTTGCCTCCCAGCTCTGCTCTTTCCTTTCAACTCATTCACTCTTTGAACCCCTCCAATCAGGTTTCCGCCCAATTCACAGCACAGAAACTGCCCTGGTTAAGGTTACAAATAACATTCTATCCGCCTGTGACCAGGGCTCCCTCTGCCTCCTTGTCCTCCTTGACCTGTCTGCTGCGTTCGACACAGTCGATCACACCATCCTCCTCCAACGTTTTTCCTCCCACCTCAACCTTCAAGGCACGGTCCTTGACTGGTTCCATTCCTACCTGACCCACAATTTACACTTTGTTTCTTCCAACGGTATTTCTTCAAACCCCAGCACAGTTTCTCACGGCGTCCCTCAGGGCTCTGTTTTAGGCCCCCTCCTTTTCACCCTTTACACGCTCCCTCTGGGCGATGTCATCCGCAAACATGGGGTAAATTTCCACATGTATGCGGACGACACCCAGCTGTACCTTTCTGCCTCATCCATCAACCCCCAGACCATCGATGTTCTGACAGCATGTCTGTCCGACATCGAGTCCTGGACGAGGGAAAATTTCCTGCAATTGAACGTGAGTAAGACCGAGGCCCTCCTGATTGGCTCAAGCCAGCGCCTCCGCACATCGGGCGCTGCCAGCCTCAACATCCAAGGCTGTCCTCTCCACCTCACAAAGCCAATCAGGAACCTCGGCATCATATTCGATCAAAAACTCTCCTTCCTCCCCCACATCCGTGCCTTAACCGGCACCCCTTATTTCCACCTGCGCAACATTGCCAGGCTCCGCAACTATGTTACCCCCCGCGCTGCCAAAACACTCGTGCACGCATACATCACCTCGAGGCTGGACCACGGAAACTCTCTCCTCGTCGGCCTCCCCAGTTCCTCCATTCACAGGCTGCAGGTCATCCAAAACTCTGCAGCCCGTGTATTATCCCGCACCCGCCTCCGCGACCATATAACCCTCGCCCGTCTCCATTGGCTCCTCATTCTCCAGAGGATCGAGTTCAAGATCCTCCTCCTCACCTTCAAGGCCTTACACGGCCTTGCCCCGCCCTATTTAACCAATCTACTTTCCCCCAACAAGCCCACCCGGACCCTCCGTTCAACAGGACTTGGCCTGCTCCAAGCCCCCCGCCCGAACCGCCCCACCATCGGAGGCCGGGCCTTCAGTTTCTCCGCTCCCACCCTATGGAATGCCATCCCTCAATCCCTCCGTCTCGTTTCTTCCCTTTCCTCTTTCAAGGCCGGTTTGAAGACTTACCTCTTCGATCGTGCTTTTTGTTCCACCCCGAATTTTTTTACCTCCCCTTCGTGTTTCACCCCTTCCCAACCACTCCCCTCTCAGCTCGGGTCACACGCCTCCTGTGCAGCGCCTTGGGACGTCCTCCCGACGTGAACGGCGCTCTATAAACGTAATTTGTTGTTGTTGTTGTTGTTGAGATGGAGGACTCCACATGCATGTTGTGCATGTTCAGTCATCGGGAAAGTATCCAGGTAGCGTGGTGTGTCCAATTTGATCCCTCTGCTTCCATTCTTTCTTCTGAAATGATCTCTGTTTATCCAGTTGATTAGGGCTCTTTCCCCTCTAGTCTTTTTCGAGTAGTTCCTTTGTAAAGAAAGGAAATGAATCCGCTGCAGACTACTTTTCCATGAGAAAATTTCAGTTTAAGAATAAAAACAGCTTGATGATACTCCCGCAACGGTAGTCAAATACATCTCTCATCAAATATGATTGATTGCATGCCTCAATACTATATTTATGTTTATTAATAATGTAAGTTGAGCCATTATTTAACACATTAATTACAGAATCCAATAGTAGGCCTAACAGAACTATGATAGGGGAAACACAAGCAGGGCAGTGTGAAACAGTGGATAGCTCTGACAGGAATCCAGCCAAGGTGAACCTATCTTCACAAATGTAACTATGTCTGGTATCATCCCTGATCAATGTGGCCTGAAAGCCACTATAGAAATATTGCCACTTGATCTTCAATTGCTGCCTAAACAAACAGAATGTTGTGGGCCCTAGTGATATACTTGGAATTGAAACATAAAAGAACTGCACTATTTGTTCTCTGTTTCACAAAGAGAATCTCAGTTGAATTTTCAACAAACGAAAAGGGGTAGAAACGTGACCAAAGGCATAATCGATGAGAAAGGTGTTTAGCTGGGATCTGTAGCTGAGAAAAGAGGGGGCGAGGCGAAGGTTGTGTGGAAGGTTGTGAGCCTCGGGGCATAGTGGCTGAATGCATGGTGTGCGGATGATTCGGGGGACATGGAGGAGGCCAGACCCTGTGAAGCGAATGCATCGGGAGCTGGTTTGAGGGGAGAGGAGGTCAGAGAGGTTGCGGGTGCAAGGAGTGGAGGGATTTGAAGACAAGGGTGAGTATCTTAAAGTCGATCCTCTCTGGGATAGGGTGCCAGTGAAATCTGGCAAGGACTGGGGTAATGGGGGAGTGAAGTTTGGTACAGGTGAGGGCACTTAATAGGAATAACACTGATTTCAACTCCAGTCATTGTCAAAATATAATAATTAAAAATATAGATTGACACACAAAATAACACAAAACATACAGGGGCTATCAATCACCTAAGGATTCATACATTCAGATATTACAAATTTTATAACCACACCAATATCATAGGTATACATGATAAGTTGAGAAATAATTTCAAAAGTCATATTTATCTTGATTTTCAATGTAATGGTTGACTCATTTTCACCTGCAATAAACATCATAATTTGCAAACGTACATTGTATATTAAATTAACAATAAATAGGAACATTTTCCGATAATATTGATAACTACCATTCAATGTTCATGTATTGCACCTTATTTCAGCTACTTGTTGCAATCATCTTTGATTCCAAGCAACAAATGAGCATACAAAATTGAGATATTAACGTGAAGAAACAATCATTTTGCCCCAAATAAGGTCCCAGGCCATGTGTCCGCTGTGGGTGAGCACAAAGGCCCCCCCAGTCCTGCCCTAGTGTCAGTGCAGCCTACAGTCACTGCCTTTTCATACCATTGGAAAAAGCGCCAAATTCACCCGGACTCTCCTCAGAAGAGTCAATGCAAACCTTTTTCAGGTGAATATTGACTGCGACACACCACACAGATGTCCCATTTGATGTGTAATTCTGATTGTAATCTGTGGCATCGATCAACAGAGGAGGTGTTTTTTAAACAAGATCTCAAACCCCTTGAAATTGACCAACATTGCATTGTTTTTGCCCAAAGCCGCTGCAGTATTAAGTTTCCCGTTTTTTCAGCACACCTCTCAAAACATAAACTTATTATCCTAAATTATTATCCTAATAATCACAAACCTCTGAAAACTATTGATATATCAGTAAAATCCAGCACCAAGCAAATGGATATTTTGTACTGGCATGACTACTGATTGCTGTAACATATCACCTCCCACCGAAGAACAAAATCACTTTATTAACGAGCCTCACAAATGGAGGACAACCCCAGGACTTGGATATTGTTAGCGCACAAATATGTCCTACACGAGTTTGTTACAGCTCAATCAAGGAAGTGGTGTGTTGCTCTGAAAAGAACCTTTGTGAGTATACGGAGTGAGTGTCAGCCTTTGCTTGGCGCTGGTGTACTTGGTGACGGCATTGGTTATAACATAACTTATTTGTAATGTTATTATTGATAGTGAGAGTATTATTATAACAGTATTGTTTCACTACCTTTAGAACTTGAAAGAGCTCGGGTGGATTCAAGTTGACTCTTCCTTGGTATATAGAAACAAGTATCAGAACCTTTCTTCACGAATGTAACTATATCTGGGATCATCCCTAATAACTCTGGCCTGATGGCTTCTCAAGAAATGTTACCACTTAATCTTGAATTGTTTCCTCAGCAAATAAAATCTTGTAGGCCTTGTTATGGACGTGTAATTAAAATTTAAATAATTTGCATTGTTTGTTCTCTGTTTCACACAGAAAAGCTGAGTTGAACTTTTACAAAATGAAGCAACGGAAAAAGATTGATATGGATAACTATGATTTCAACTGCACACTGTGCGAAATGTGGTAGTTATAAAATATAGATTTACAGATAAAACACAGAAACTCACAGGGGATACCAATCACCTAAAGATTCATACAATCTTTAAAACTACACATAGTATCAAGGTTATACATCATAATTACTATTTCCATATAATCATACTTATCTTGGTTTTCAGTGTCATGTATTATAAATTCTAACCTGAAAAGTGAAATCACAATTTGCAGGAGAAGTGGATGGGAAATTACTTGAACGCTCAATAGGAACGTTTTCACATAATAATTATAAATAATAATTCTAACAAATTAAGGACTTGGAGACAACAGTAAGATGTGAAAAGCATTATGTCAAATGCAAGGATTCTTTATTATTAAAAATAACAACTGCCTTTCAATGTTCATATGTGGTACATACTTGTAAATGTGTCATATTGAAAGCAGTGATAAGACCATATTAGATTCCAAGTAAAAAAAAGACAATACTTCAACACATTAAGACATTAACGTGAAGAAACAATCATTTGCGTCCACAACAAGGTCTCAGGCCACGTGGTCACTGTATGTGAGGAGAATGGCGCTCCCTGTCCTGCCCTAGTGCCAGTGCAGCCTTTTCATACCATTGGAAAAAGCGCCAAACTCACTCGCACAAAGAGAGGAGACAATGCAAACCCTTTTCAGGTGAATATTGACTGCGACTCACCACAGATCCCATTTCGTGTGTAATTCTTAGTTTAATCTGTGGCATTAATCACCAGTGATACTTTTTCACCCACAAACATACAGTCAATTCACAGTACAGTGCACTGTGTATTCTGTGAAGTGCTTTGAGACGTTGATAAGATGGGAAAAGCGCTACATCAAATGCAAGGATTATGATTATTATTACAGATGAAAATATTCCAAATCCCCTGAAAATCGGTTTACATTTGGAGCCTGATCTACATTAAATTGTTTTTTTCGCAAGTTGCTGAGCAGTTTTGTTCAGATAAACACACGTCCCGCACATCAAAACCCTCTCTCCCACTGATCAGCCTCTTTTACAAATTATTGATATTACAGCAAAAGGCAGCAGTAAACCAACTGATATTTTGTACTGGCATGACTACTGATTGCATTGGCATCTCCTCATCGCATTAGCATTGAAGGAGAGAAGATTGGACATTGATCCAAACTTAAAATCATCTCTAGCAGAAGAACAAATGACAATCGTAGAGGATTTCCAGTGGAGAGAACGACCCCAGCCAGGACTTGAATATTGTTAGTGCACAGACATGTCTAAGAGGAATTTGTTACAGCTCAGTCAGGGAAGTGGTGTGTGGCTCTGAAAAGAGCCTTTGTGTGTATCTGGAGCGAGTGTCAGCCTTTACTTGGAGCTGGTGTACTTGGTGACGGCCTTGGTGCCCTCGGACACGGCGTGCTTTGCTAGCTCCCCGGGCAGCAGCAGGCGCACGGCGGTCTGGATCTCCCTGGAGGTGATGGTCGAGCGCTTGTTGTACTTAGCCAGACGGGAAGCCTCGGAGGCGATGCGCTCGAAGATGTCATTGACAAAAGAGTTCATGATGCTCATGGCCTTGGAGGAGATGCCGGTGTCCGGGTGAACCTGCTTCATCACCTTGTACACGTAGATGGAGTAACTCTCCTTCCTCGATTTCCTGCGCTTCTTGCCGGCAATATGTGGTTTGCGAATGGCTTTCTTGCTGCCTTTCTTGGGCGCTCCTTTGCCCTCAGCTTTGGCTCCTTTGACATCGGATTTCGATTCTCCTGCCATTTTGCTTTAATATAATAAAATAGGACAATGGAAGGCAGTCCTCGCAAGCTTTCCTTATATCATAACGCCATCCAATCACAGCACAGTATTCTGTTCATCCTTGTTTAGCATAAAGAGTTGTTACCCAACGGGAACCCAGGGATGTGTGTGAATCAATCAGATTGATCCTCCCACCGCACCAAACACAAGCCTGACAGTAAGAGGCAAATGAGGGATTGAAAAGATGCTTTGCTGCGATTGGCTGAGAGTCACATGTTGATGAGCTGGGGAATTTGGTTGGACAGAGGACGGGAGCCGAACTGAGGGGCTGAGATGATTTAAGCGGCGGCTTTGGTTCCTGTTGTAAACTCAGTAAAGATGTCAGGACGAGGAAAGACTGGCGGCAAAGCCCGAGCCAAGGCCAAGTCCCGCTCCTCCCGGGCCGGGCTGCAGTTCCCCGTGGGCCGCGTCCACAGGCATCTCCGTAAAGGCAACTATGCTGATCGCGTGGGTGCCGGAGCCCCTGTCTATCTGGCCGCCGTGCTCGAGTATCTGACCGCTGAGGTGTTGGAGCTGGCGGGGAACGCCGCCCGCGACAACAAGAAGACCAGGATCATCCCCAGACACCTGCAGCTGGCCGTCCGCAACGACGAGGAGCTCAACAACCTGCTGGGAGGAGTGACTATCGCTCAGGGCGGCGTGCTGCCCAATATCCAGGCTGTGCTGCTGCCCAAGAAAACCTCCTCCCATCCTCAGAAGAAGTAAATCGTCCACATGTTCCTGTCAAACCAAAGGCTCTTTTAAGAGCCACTCACGTTGTCTATGAAAGAGCCGTTGACCGTTTCAGCCTCTGGAACTCCAGTGTCTGAGGCTCGTTAGCTTTAAACACAGCGACCGCAGTGCATGGCGCCAAACCATCGCTCTTTATCGCATTCAATTGTGTTGCCGCAAATATATGCCGTCAATTCACTAATTCCTACTCTAATCTCTAATTCGTTTGTATTGATGGGGAACGGATTGGCTACAGGTCTGTATATATTCAAACTTTACTGTAGGCGGTTGCGAGTTGCTCTCAATTTACTGTGTACAATGCAGCCGAGGCGTGAGGGAAACCTAATGCATGTGGAGTCTTGATTGTAATGGCGAGATGGCCTGGGAGAGATGTTAGGCCACACAGCTTATTCCTCGCTGTAACATTGGCAGTTACTGTATGTAGATAAAGTGACGGTAGTCTTTAGCTGACGAGAGTGTGTAAAGTGTGCAGGGGGGGGGGAAAGAGAGTGGTCGCCGCTGTTTACTGGACCATTTGGTGGCTCTTAAAAGAGCCTTTGTGGTGACAGACGATGTGGAGATGGCCAGGCTAAGCGCGCTCCCCGCGGATACGGCGGGCCAGCTGGATGTCCTTGGGCATGATGGTGACCCGCTTGGCGTGGATGGCGCACAGGTTGGTGTCCTCAAACAGCCCCACCAGGTAAGCCTCGCTGGCCTCCTGAATCGCCATGACGGCAGAGCTCTGGAAGCGCAGGTCCGTCTTGAAATCCTGAGCGATTTCCCGCACCAGGCGCTGGAAGGGCAGTTTGCGGATCAGCAGCTCGGTGGATTTCTGGTAGCGGCGGATCTCCCTGAGAGCCACGGTGCCGGGACGGTAACGATGGGGCTTCTTGACGCCGCCCGTGGCCGGAGCGCTCTTACGAGCAGCTTTGGTGGCCAGCTGTTTGCGGGGAGCTTTGCCGCCGGTGGATTTCCGCGCCGTCTGCTTTGTCCGGGCCATTTTTCTGATCAAGAGAAGCTGGGAATGGGGAGCGGGCTGTGAGCAGCGGCTCTTATAGAGGCCACAGCTCAATGATTGGCTGCAGTCAGGGGAGCCGAGAGTCACAGACTCAAGAGACATCAGCCTCTCAGCTGCCAGCTCCACCGCCAGCTTCACACAGGGACTAAATCACCTTCAGAAATTACGTTTCAAATAAATGCTGATCAGAAGAATTATATAAAACATCATCAATCATTTTTTTTAACAAGAAATGCTCCTTGATGGAAATGCTAACAGTTACTTTTGATCAAAAACAGAAATGGCTGAGAACACTCAGCAGGTCAGGCAGCATCTTTGGAGAAAGCGGACGTTTCGAGTCCGCAATCCTTCGTCAGAACGGGGGCAAGTTGGGAGGAAAATGTTGTTTACAGCGAACCGAGAGAGGGAGACGAATGCGAAAATGGAGTGGAGAACAGGGGATAATGCGTTAAAGGGGTTTAAAGAGGGCACTTCCCGGTGAGTTTGATTCTGATGGGGCGTTTGCTGTAAGAATAAAACTGTCGAGTGTTTTTGCAGTTGGTTATTTGTGAGAATACTCATTTGCATGAATTTCAGTGAATCGGTGAATCTCTAAACAAACATGGAACCAATAATCCGTGTTCATGTCTGTCCGTGTCTATCACATTATTACTACCTCAACGTGTAATTGATACTGCTGTGGATGTATGTTTGCATCTATAAATGTCTGTGTTTGCTGCTCCTTGTAGATTATGTTTTGATGGACAGTGAAGATCACTATTTTGCTAAAAGTGAATGTAAAGTATTAAACACCTTTGCTTGACAGCCTGTGTGATTATTGCTGTTTGTGAGACTGGCAGTAGGAAAATTAAGTTTTTGTTCAAGCGCCTTTCACGCCGGGAGGATGTCGCAAGGCTCTGGAAACATATTCTCACTTGGTAACGAACACTCCTGTGTGTGCGCCTAACAAATAAGGCGATGTAGAAACGTAATATTTTTGAGGTTATTATTCATCCAATTGTCGTTGTATTATTCATCCATTTGTATTCCATTTGAATACTTTGGCGTTATTTATGCAGCATTGTTAAACATTGGGTCGGTTTCTGTGTGAGATAGCGGTCCTTTGTCTCTTTGGGCTCATTCGTCTGACAAAGTATGATATACTGCAGTCTGCCATTCAGTATAATTGAACTTTAGATTGATAATGTAGAATGATAATTTAGATAGAAAACTACCTTGGCCTAGCATTCAAATTAATCTTGTTCCTTGGTATTGAATAGGACTCTGAAATTGATACAATTTGCTTTGTATCTCTTTTCTCGTAATTGTAGTCTCTATGGGTCACTGTACTTTAGCTGGTCAGTGCGATGCTGGTAATACATTGTAGAATCCTGTAGCTCAGTGGCTACATGACTCGCCACCCAAGCGAGAGATCTGGGTTTGAGCCACTGCAGGACAATCTGACCACTGGACTAACCAGGATTCAGACGCTTTAAGTCCACCATGAACACTAGCCAAAGGTCTGAGTTCCCAACACTAACCCAGTCACTGAAAGAGACTTCAATAGGTGCAGCTCGTTTGGGAGGGAATGGGAGGCTCTGAGAAGAGCCTTTGGGGGTTAAAGTAATCAGCAGAGGGGAGAAGTTACTTCTTTTTGGCTGGTGTTTTCTTAGCCACCGTCGCTCTGCGGACACCTTTAACTGTTTTGCTGCCTTTTCTCGGAGGCGCTAAAGGCTTCTTCGCAGCTTTCTTTGCCATCACTTTCTTCACTGGCTTCTTGGTTGGTGAGGTCTTCTTGGAGCCTCCAGATTTCTGTATCTTCTTGGCAGCCGGAGACTTGGCTTTGGTGACTCTCTTGACCACAGTTGACTTCTTGGCTGAACGTGGCTTTTTTACTGGCAGTTTCTTCCGCGGAGAAGGTTTGCTGGCGGCCGCTTGCTTCACCCGCGGCGCCGGTTTCTTTGCCGTTGTCTGCTTGTTGATTTTGTAGGTGCCGCTGGCGCCGGTGCCCTTGATCTGGGTCAGCACACCTTTGTCTTTCAGTCTCTGCAGAGAAGTCCTGACCTGGTATTTGCGAGTGTGCGCCTTGTAGCCTTTGGCTTCCAGACCCTTCTTGATGGCGACTACGGACAAGCCTTTGGTAGCCTTAGCACTGGCCACCATTTGCCGGATTTCGTCCATCACGTTGAAGCTGGATTTCGGCTTCGGGGCAACGCGCTTCTTCTTGGCGACTTTGGGTTTAGCGGCGGTGGTGGCGGCTGCAGGAGGCTGTGCGGCGGCGGCGGCGGCGGCGGCGGCGGGAGCTGTCTCAGCCATGGTGACTGTGGGAGGCTCAGTGTGTGCAGTTGCTCAGGATAGTGAAGCCAGGCACAGCCACGGCAACTTACACACACAGAGCGGACGCTGCAGAGCCAGCCGCTGCTCAGCTTCCGGGTTTCAAATCTCTTGTGTTTCTCTCGTTTCTAAAACTGACGGTTTCTCTCTAAACCCCTTTGTGCTGAGAGTGAACAACAGCCTTTTACTCAAGTGCACAATCCGCTCTTCACTCTCAGTCACTACAGAACTCAACTAAACGCCGCGGATTCCATTGCGAACCGTTTCAATGTCGGATTGATCGCGGTTTGGCCCTGAATCCTGGACATATTGACGGCGGCTTGAATGATATTCTCAAACTAAACCTAATCACAGATTAAATTGTGGTTGTGATGTCCAGCAGAGAGTCGGGGCTATCGTGTAACCAGATAATATGGTGACATTTGCTGACCGGGATTTCGAAATCCCGGCATGAAGCTGGGCACACTAACACAGCGACTCGAAGCTGAGCCAGGCGCCATTTTAACACAGGGCTGAAAATTCTGTTATTAAAACAGCGGCTTGAACTGGCAAACTGTACCCCAGTCCCGCCGCTATCAGAAGAGGATTTGACTCTGTACATATTGTGAGCTGCAGTTTCCCGGGGTTTGTCAGTGTTTGGCAGTTCAGTGGGTGACCGACTGTGAGACAGGAGCTGCTCACAGTGTCAGTGTTCTCACAGGAGAAAGAAAGGATTTCACTGGTTCTGTGGTTGTGCTAAACGTTTGTTTAACTGCAGATATATAGATAGAGATTAACGTGGGACATAATCACTGCGGTTTAAACGGGAATATTCACAAACAGATCCACAAATCTCGATCCTGTCTTGATGAAACTAACAGCTGCCGGTCGGTAACATGACATCACCGTGTGCCTGCAGATCGGCTGAGACACATGAATTTTCCGATTCTCCGTTGAGCAATAAATCTATTATAACTCAGCGCTTTGGGGCGTCCTCCCGACGTCAAGGGCGCTCTATAAATGCAATTCTGTTGTTGTATTTTTGTTGTGGTTTCTGTATCTTTGGCACTGACTCTCTTCCCGCTTTCATACTGTGTCGATGATTGGTTGGCACTGTGACTCACAGCAAATTCAAAAATCCCGCCAATTTCACGACGAAAACGAACTTCTCCCCGCTATCAATAGCTGGACCAGGTCCCTGAGCACAGAATAGCTACAGCACGAGAACCGCAAACACACCATTCATCATTCGGTCAAAAATAAAAAGAAACTGACAAGTGGATGTGCTGGAGTTTGTGTCTAAAATCTCACAGCGACACACACTGAACCTCTGATTGTCTGAGCCTCATTTTATACCTTAAACCGTCTCATATTCCACAGCTGGACCTACAATATGCAGTGAATTCAGGATTATTTGGGCTATAATGGGAGGGGGAGGAACATTAATAGTTAATTGTAACTTATTCTGGGGAGTGAAGTTAATGCTACTTCCCGCTCATTCTGGCTGGAGCTGCTTTAACATCACTGATTGATGGAGAACCATGGCTTTTCGCGTTTCACAAGTCAATTTGAATTCGGGTTAAACTGTCTGAACAATTGTCAACTGAGGGAAGCTGGGGGAGGAGCTGAGCTGCGGCAGCTGTTGCGTGTGACTGTGTGAGTGTGTTAACTGTGACTATCTCCTCCCCTCGCTAGCTCTGCCGTCGTCAGCCAGGTCGGGGCGCCCTCTATACAAACAGACAGCCCTCGCTGCTTGGGCCATTCGACTGTTTGTTGAAAACAGCAAGTAAAGAGCCATGTCTGGTCGAGGTAAAGGAGGCAAAGGCCTGGGGAAAGGCGGCGCCAAGCGTCACCGCAAAGTGCTGCGTGATAACATCCAGGGCATCACCAAACCAGCCATCCGCCGCCTGGCGCGCCGTGGCGGGGTCAAGCGCATCTCCGGCCTGATCTATGAGGAGACCCGCGGGGTGCTGAAAGTTTTCCTGGAGAATGTCATCAGGGATGCCGTCACCTACACTGAGCACGCCAAGCGCAAGACTGTCACTGCCATGGATGTGGTTTACGCTCTGAAACGCCAGGGCCGCACTCTGTACGGATTCGGCGGCTGAACGTCTCCCAGGTCAACACACAAACAACAAAGGCTCTTCTAAGAGCCGCCCAACCGCTCGTATCAAAGGCTGTAACCTCAACTAAACTAACCTTGGCTGTGAGGGCTTTGTCCTGGATTACAGGTGAAGGAGACGTAGTGTAAAGGTTGGTTTAAATGTATCACCTGCTATCAAGTAAACACCGACAAATGGTGTAGAAAAGTAAACTCATTTATTCATTCAACTTAATGAAAGTAACGCAAAGAATATGTCGCAATAATATTATTGATGTATAGTTGAGAATCGGGTAAACAATGCTGTGGATGGGATCGAGTAGCAATGTACAAATTATTGACCATTTTTCTCTTCCACCGAAACGTATCCCAAGTGTTCTTGCAGTTTCCAGTTTCACATGTAAAAGTGTAGGGAATAATAATAACAATAATCCTTGCATTGGATATATCCCTTTCCACGTGTTCTCACCGTCTCCAAAGTGCTTCACGGAATGCACTGTAAAGTCAATTGACAGCCAATTGCTCGCAGCAATGTCCCACAAACAGTCGCATATTGAAATGACCAGTTTATTATTGTTTTTCTTTTGGAGGGATTATTGTGAGGTGTGTGGCGTAAGGAGTCTTGCACAAGGTTTCACTCTGACCTGCCTGGATTCGAAACACAGGTCGCACGCTTCTAATAGCTGTGCTCTAACTCCTGAGAACTGCCCTTGTACTATCCCGCACCCGCCTCCGCGACCACATAACCCCCACCCTCGCTCGTCTCCATTGGCTCCCCATTCTCCAGAGGATCGAGTTCAAGATCCTCGTCCTCACCTACAAGGCCTTACACGGCCTTGCCCCGCCCTATCTAACTGATCTACTCTCCCCCTACACTCCCACCCGGACCCTCCGTTCAACATGACTTGGCCTGCTCCAAGCACCTCGCCCAAACCGCCCCACCATCGGAGGCCGGGCCTTCAGTTTCTCCGCTCCCACTCTATGGAATGCCATCCCTCAATCCCTCCATTTCGTTTCTTCCCTTTCCTCTTTCAAGGCCGGTTTGAAGACTTTCCTCTTCGATCGTGCCTTTTGTTCCACCCCGAATTATTTTACCTCCCGTTCGTGTTTCACCCCTTCCCAACCACTCCCCTCTCAGCTCGGGTCACACGCCTCCTGTGCAGCGCCTTGGGACGTCCTCCCGACGTGAACGGCGCTCTATAAACGTAATTTGTTGTTGTTGAGATGGAGGACTCCACATGTATGTTGTGCATGTTCAGTCATCGGGAAAGTATCCAGGTAGCGTGGTGTGTCCAATTTGATCCCTCTGCTTCCATTCTTTCTTCTGAAATGATCTCTGTTTATCCAGTTGGATAGGGCTCTTTCCCCTCTAGTCTTTTGCGGGTAGTTCCTTTGTAAAGAAAGGAAATGAAACCGCTGCAGACTACTTTTCCATGAGAAAATTTCAGTTTAAGAATAAAAACAGCTTGATGTTACTCCCGCAACGGTAGTCAAATCCATCTCTCATCAAATGTGATTGATTGCATGCCTCAATTGTATATTTATGTTTATTAATAATGTAAGTTGAGCAATTATTTAACACATTAATTACAGAATCCAATAGTAGGCCTAACAGAACTATGATAGGGGAAATACAAGCAGGGCAGTGTGAAACAGTGCATAGCTCTGACAGGAATCCAGCCAAGGTGAACCTATCTTCACAAATGTAACTATGTCTGGTATCATCCCTGATAAATGTGGCCTGAAAGCCACTATAGAAATATTGCCACTTGATCTTCAATTGCTGCCTAAACAAACAGAATGTTGTGGGCCCTAGTGATATACTTGGAATTGAGACATAAAAGAACTGCTCTATTTGTTCTCTGTTTCACAAAGAGAATCTCAGTTGAATTTTCAACAAACGAAAAGGGGTAGAAATGTGACCAAAGGCACGATCGATGAGAAAGGTGTTTAGCTGGGACCTGTAGCTGAGAAAAGAGGGGGCGAGGCGAAGGTTGTGTGGAAGGTTGTGAGCCTTGGGGCATAGTGGCTGAATGCATGGTGTGTGGAGGATTCGGGGGACACGGAGGAGGCCAAACCCCGTGAAGCGAATGCATCGGGAGCTGGTTTGAGGGGAGAGGAGGTCAGAGAGGTTACGGGTGCAAGGAGTGGAGGGATTTGAAGACAAGGGTGAGTATTTTAAAGTCGATCCTCTCTGGGATAGGGTGCCAGTGAAATCTGGCAAGAACTGGGGTAATGTGGGAGTGAAGTTTGGTACAGGTGAGGGCACTTAATAGGAATAACACTGATTTCAACTCCAGTCTTTGTCAAAATTTAATAATTAAAAATATAGATTGACACACAAAATAACACAAAACATACAGTGAATCACCTAAGGATTCATACATTCAGATATTACAAATTTTATAACCACACCAATATCATAGGTATACATGATAAGTTAAGAAATAATTTCAAAAGTCATATTTATCTTGATTTTCAATGTAATGGTTGACTCATTTTCATCTGCAATAAACAGAACACAATTTGCAAACGTAGATTGTATATTAAATTAACATTAAATAGGAACATTTTCCGATAATATTGATAACTACCATTCAATGTTCATGTATTGCACGTTATTTCAGCGACATGTTGCAATCAGTCATAAGATCATCTTTGATTCCAAGCAACAAATGAGCATACAAATTGAGATATTAATGTGAAGAAACAATCATTTTGCCCCAAATAAGGTCCCAGGCCATGTGTCCGCTGTGGGTGAGCACAAAGGCCCCCCCAGTCCTGCCCTAGTGTCAGTGCAGCTTGCAGTAGGGAACGGCGATATGGGATTTTTCCGGATATGGATATATCGGTTTGCTCATACCTGCTTAAACCGATCTAACGAGTTTTTATACTGCGCATGTGCGTGCATTCGAAGTGCGCGTGCATTGATGGCGCGCGCGCATTTATGGTGCGCGCTCAGTCGCGGTGCACGCGCATTGACGGTGCGTCCGCACTGACGATGCGCGCGCAGTCGCGGTGCACGCACATTTCGAAATGCATGCTCTAGGTCCAGAAAGTTTGTAATGTTGGTGTCAAGGTCTGTTGAATTATACGATGTTGTTTGCTCTCTAACTCCCCGTCTCCTTCTCTCCCTCCTCTCCTCTCTCCTTCTCTCCCTCTTTTCCCCTCTCCTTCTCTCCCTCCACTCTCCTTCTCTCCTCTCCCTCCTCCCTGTCTCCTCTCCCTCCTTTCCCCCTCTGCTTCTCTCCCTCCCTCCCTCCCTCCCTCCCTCCCCTCTCTCCTTCTCTCCCTCCCTCCCTCCCCTCTCTCCTTCTCTCCCTCCCTCCCTCCCTCCCCTCTCTCCTTCTCTCCCTCCTTTCCCCTCGCTCCTTCTCTCCCTCCTTTCCCCCTCTCCTTCTCTCTCTCCCTGCCTCTCCTCTCTTCCTCTCTCCTTCTCTCCCTCCTTTCCCCTCGCTCCTTCTCTCCCTCCTTTCACCCTCTCCTTCTCTCCCTCCTTCTTCTCTCTTCCTCTCTCCTCTCCCAACTTTCCCCATCCCCTTCTCTCCCTCCCTCCCCTCTCTCCTTCTCTCCCTCCTTTCCCCTCGCTCCTTCTCTCCCTCCTTTCCCCCTCTCATTTTCTCCCTCCATCTCTAAACACAAAATAGAACACACACACACCAAAAACAAAATCTAGAGATTTATTCTCCTCCATTTCTTGCTTGAAACTAGCATGTAATGTCCACGTGTAAATGAGATCTATGACAATAGAAAAGAGAGAGACAGACAGTCTGACTGTTAGAGTTAGAAGCCAGATTATCACTGCTTCTTTGTGTGTGTCTAGTCAGACACACACATAGTCAGTCAGACACACACATAGAAGCAGTGATAATCTGGCTTCTAACTCTCTCACGCACAAAAATAACACTTACAGCCACAAAATGCCACTTATTTTTATGTAGTCTGAATTCTGAATTAATGTCCTTCGCTATGTGGTTTGTACCTGGGGTCCAGTTAGTTTAGGAGTTGCTTAAACCCAAGCGTCTCAACAATCGCCATTGGCAAGCTCTCCTTTGCTATGCAAAAAGTGACAGCATTCGTGATACTTTGCCACTTTTTGTGCCCTCTCTGGTACAATGTTCTCCTCTTAAATAAAGCAGGAATTGTTTGAGCTGCACTGGCCCCACTACCTGTCGCTTTCTCCGAAGCGCTGGTTCGACTTCCTGCTGTTGTCGACAATAATTTCGCTCTGAGGGCAGCGTGCTGGGCGGGGTGGTGCTGCTTAATATGTTGTCGCAGGTTGCTCGTGCTCGAATCAGATGTCTTAACCAAGACCTTGCAAACTGTACATCTATACACACCATTACTGACTGCATTGTTTTCAAAGTAGTCCCATACTTTTCCCCGTGATGAGAAAGGTAAATTTTCAAACTACAATTTTCAGCGATACGACTTTGTTAAGACACCACGACTCACGTCGAGTATACACAGTAAAGTGTACGTGCGCACCGGATGTGCGCGCCCGTTAATTGTGCGCGCGCACCGAATTTACGCGCATTCCATGCTCTAGGTCTAGGAGGTTGCAATGCCGGCGACAAGGTAAGCTGGAAAAGATCGCATTACACTGATAATACCAACAATATTGATATATTGCCGGAACGATATTAAAAATATAACGAAAAATATATTTTTAAAATCGAATCTCTCGATATAACGGTTTTTTTAGAATCACCATATCGGCATACCGATCTGAAAATCATATCGGGTTTAATCGAAAAACCGATACATCGCCGTTCCCTAGCCTGCAGTCACCGCCTTTTCATACCATTGGAAAAAGCGCCAAATTCACCCGGACTCTCCTCAGAAGAGTCAATGCAAACCTTTTTCAGGTGAATATTGACTGCGACTCACCACACAGATGTCCCATTTTGTGTGTAATTCTGATTGTAATCTGTCGCATCGATCAACAGAGGAGATGTTTTTTCAACAAGATCTCAAACCCCTTGAAATTGACCAACATTGCATTGTTTTTGCCCAAAGCCGCTGCAGTATTAAGTTTCCCGTTTTTTCAGCATGCCTCTCAAAACACAAACTTCTATCCTAATAATCACAAACCTCTGAAAACTATTGATATATCAGTAAAATCCAGCACCAAGCAAATGGATATTTTGTACTGGCATGACTACTGATTGCTGTAACATATCACCTCCCGCCGAAGAACAAAATCACATTATTAAAGAGCCTCACAAATGGAGGACAACCCCAGGACTTGGATATTGTTAGCGCACAAATATGTCCTAAACGAGTTTGTTACAGCTCAGTCAAGCAAGTGGTGTGTTGCTCTGAAAAGAACCTTTGTGAGTATACGGAGTGAGTGTCAGCCTTTGCTTGGAGCTGGTGTACTTGGTGACGGCATTGGTTATTATATAACTTATTTGTAATGTTATTATTGATAGTGAGAGTATTATTATAACAGTATTGTTTCACTACCTTTAGAACTTGAAAGAGCTCGGGTGGATTCAAGTTGACTCTTCCTTGGTATATAGAAACAAGTATCAGAACCTTTCTTCACGAATGTAACTATATCTGGGATCATCCCTGATAACTCTGGCCTGATGGCTTCTCAAGAAATGTTACCACTTAATCTTGAATTGTTGCCTCAGCAAATAAAATCTTGTAGGCCTTGTTATGGACATGTATTTTAAAATTTAAACAATTTGCATTGTTTGCTCTCTGTTTCACACAGAAAAGCTGAGTTGAACTTTTACAAAATGAAGCAATGGAAAAAGATTGATATGGATAACTATGATTTCAACTGCACACTGTGCAAAATGTGGCAGTTATAAAATATAGATTTACAGATAAAACACAGAAACTCACAGGGGATACCAATCACCTAAACATTCATACAATCTTTAAAGCTACACATAGTATCAAGGTTATACATCATATTTACTATTTCCATATAATCATACTTATCTTGGTTTTCAGTGTCATGTATTATAAATTCTAACCTGAAAAGTGAAATCACAATTCGCAGGAGAAGTGGATGGGAAATTACTTGAATGCTCGACAGGAACGTTTTCACATAATAATTATAAATAATAATTCTAACCAATTAAGGACTTGGAGACATCAGTAAGATGTGAAAATCATTATGTCAAATGCAAGGATTCTTTATTATTAAAAATAACAACCACCTTTCAATGTTCATATGTGGTACATACTTGTAAATGTGTCATATTGAAAGCAGTGATAAGACCATATTAGATTCCAAGTAAAAAAAAGACAATACTTCAACACATTAAGACGTTAACGTGAAGAAACAATCATTTGTGTCCACAACAAGGTCTCAGGCCACGTGGTCACTGTATGTGAGGAGAATGGCGCCCCCTGTCCTGCCCTAGTGTCAGTGCAGCCTTTTCGTACCATTGGAAAAAGCGCCAAACTCACTCGCACAAAGAGAGGAGACAATGCAGGTGAATATTGACTGCGACTCACCACAGATCCCATTTCGTGTGTAATTCTTAGTTTAATCTGTGGCATTAATCACCATTGATACTTTTTCACCCTCAAATATACAGTCAATTCACTTCACTGTGCAGTGCACTGTGTATTCTGTGAAGTGCTTTGAGACGTTGATAAGATGGGAAAAGCGCTACATCAAATGCAAGGATTATGATTATTATTACATATGAAAATATTCCAAATCCCCTGAAAATCGGTTTACATTTGGAGCCTGATCTACATTAAATTGCTTTTTTCGCAAGTTGCTGAGCAGTTTTGTTTAGATAAACACACGACCCGCACATCAAAACCCTCTCTCCCACTGATCAGCCTCTTTTACAAATTATTGATATTACAGCAAAAGGCAGTAGTAACCCAACTGATATTTTGTACTGGCATGACTACTGATTCTATTGGCATCTCCTCATCGCATTAGCATTGAAGGAGAGAAGATTGGACATTGATCCAAACTTAAAATCATCTCTAGCAGAAGAACAAATGACAATCGTAGAGGATTTCCAGTGGAGAGAACGACCCCAGCCAGGACTTGAATATTGTTAGTGCACAGACTTGTCTAAGAGGAGTTTGTTACAGCTCAGTCAGGGAAGTGGTGTGTGGCTCTGAAAAGAGCCTTTGTGTATATCTGGAGCGAGTGTCAGACTTTACTTGGAGCTGGTGTACTTGGTGACGGCCTTGGTGCCCTCGGACACGGCGTGCTTGGCTAGCTCCCCGGGGAGCAGCAGGCGCACGGCGGTCTGGATCTCCCTGGAGGTGATGGTCGAGCGCTTGTTGTACTGAGCCAGGCGGGAAGCCTCGGAGGCGATGCGCTCGAAGATGTCATTGACAAAAGAATTCATGATGCTCATGGCCTTGGAGGAGATGCCGGTGTCCGGGTGAACCTGCTTCATCACCTTGTACACGTAGATGGAGTAACTCTCCTTCCTCGATTTCCTGCGCTTCTTGCCCGCAATCTGTGGTTTGCGAATGGCTTTCTTGCTGCCTTTCTTGGGCGCTCCTTTGCCCTCAGCTTTGGCTCCTTTGCCCTCGGATTTCGATTCTCCTGCCATTTTGCTTCAATTTAATAAAATAGGACAATGTAAGACAGTGCTCGCACGCTTTCCTTATATCATAACGCCATCCAATCACAGCACAGTATTCTGTTCATCCTTGTTTAGCATAAAGAGTTGTTACCCAACGGGAACCCAGGGATGTGTGTGAACCAATCAGCTTGATCCTCCCACCGCACCAAACACAAGCCTGTCAGTAAGAGGCAAATGAGGGATTGAAAAGATGCTTTGCTGTGATTGGCTGCGAGTCACATGTTGATGAGCTGGGGAATTTGGTTGGACAGAGGACGGGAGCCTAACTGAGGGGCTGAGATGATTTAAGCGGCGACTTTCGTTCGTGTTGTAAACTCAGTAAAGATGTCAGGACGAGGAAAGACTGGCGGCAAAGCCCGAGCCAAGGCCAAGTCCCGCTCCTCCCGGGCCGGGCTGCAGTTCCCTGTGGGCCGCGTCCACAGGCATCTCCGTAAAGGCAACTATGCTGATCGCGTGGGTGCCGGAGCCCCTGTCTATCTGGCCGCCGTGCTCGAGTATCTGACCGCTGAGGTGTTGGAGCTGGCGGGGAACGCCGCCCGCGACAACAAGAAGACCAGGATCATCCCCAGACACCTGCAGCTGGCCGTGCGCAACGACGAGGAGCTCAACAAGCTGCTGGGAGGAGTGACTATCGCTCAGGGCGGCGTGCTGCCCAATATCCAGGCTGTGCTGCTGCCCAAGAAAACCTCCTCCCATCCTCAGAAGAAGTAAATCATCCACATGTTCCTGTCAAACCAAAGGCTCTTTTAAGAGCCACTCACGTTGTCTATGAAAGAGCCGTTGACCGTTTCAGCCTCTGGAACTCCAGTGTCTGAGGCTTGTTTGCTCTAAACACAGCGACCGCAGTGCATGGCGCCAAACCATCGCTC
Source organism: Hydrolagus colliei (assembly GCA_035084275.1). Classification (NCBI taxonomy): domain Eukaryota; kingdom Metazoa; phylum Chordata; class Chondrichthyes; order Chimaeriformes; family Chimaeridae; genus Hydrolagus; species Hydrolagus colliei. The sequence continues at coordinate 925,441 of CM068778.1, forward strand.
TTTATCGCATTCAATTGTGTTGACGCAACTATACACCGTCAATTCACTAATTCCTACTCTAATCTCTAATTCGTTTGTATTGATGGGGAACGGATTGGCTCCAGGTCTGTATATATTCAAACTTTACTGTAGGCGGTTCCGAGTTGCTCTCAATTTACTGTGTACAATGTAGCCGAGGCGTGAGGGAAATTTAATGCGTGTGGAGTCTTGAATGTAATAGCGAGATGGCCTGGGAGAGATGTTAGGCCAAACAGCTTATTCCTCGCTGTATCATTGGCACTTTATCTACACTGTATTTAGATAAAGTGACGGTAGTCTTTAGCTGACGAGAAAGGGTAAAATGTGCGGGGGGGGGGGGGGGGGGGGGGGGTAAGAGATGTCGCCGCTCTGTTCACTGGACCATTTGGTGGCTCTTAAAAGAGCCTTTGTGGTGACAGACGATGTGGAGATGGCCAGGCTAAGCGCGCTCCCCGCGGATACGGCGGGCCAGCTGGATGTCCTTGGGCATGATGGTGACCCGCTTGGCGTGGATGGCGCACAGGTTGGTGTCCTCAAACAGCCCCACCAGGTAAGCCTCGCTGGCCTCCTGAAGCGCCATGACGGCAGAGCTCTGGAAGCGCAGGTCCGTCTTGAAATCCTGAGCGATTTCCCGCACCAGGCGCTGGAAGGGCAGTTTGCGGATCAGCAGCTCGGTGGATTTCTGGTAGCGGCGGATCTCCCTGAGAGCCACGGTGCCGGGACGGTAACGATGGGGCTTCTTGACGCCGCCCGTGGCCGGAGCGCTCTTACGAGCAGCTTTGGTGGCCAGCTGTTTGCGGGGAGCTTTGCCGCCGGTGGATTTCCGCGCCGTCTGCTTTGTCCGGGCCATTTTTCTGATCAAGAGAAGCTGGGAATGGAGAGCGGGCTGTGAGCAGCGGCTCTTATAGAGGCCACAGCTCAACGATTGGCTGCAGTCAGGGGAGCCGGGAGGCACAGACTCAAGAGGCATCAGCCTCTTAGCTGCCAGCTCCACCCCCAGCTTCACGCAGAGACTAAATCACCTTCAGAAATTCAGTTTCAAATAAATACTGATCAGAAGAATTATATAAAACATCATCAATCATGTTTTTTTTAACAAGAAAGGCTCCTTGATGGAAATGCTAACAGTTACTTTTGATCAAAAACAGCAATGGCTGAGAACACTCAACAGGTCAGGCAGCATCTTTGGAGAAAGCGGTCGTTTCGAGTCCGCAATCCTTCGTCAGAACGGGGGCAAGTTGGGAGGAAAATGCTGTTTGCAGCGAACCGAGGGAGTGAGACGAATGAGAAAATGGAGTGGAGAACAGGGGATAATGGGTTAAAGGGGTTTAAAGAGGGCAGTTCCCGGTGAGTTTGATGCTGATGGGGCGTTTGCTGTAAGAATAAAACTGTCGAGTGTTTTTGCAGTTGGTTATTTGTGAGAATACTCATTTGCATGAATTTCAGTGAATCTGTGATTCTCTAAACAAACATGGAACCAATAATCCGTGTTCATATCTGTCCGTGTCTATCACATTGTTACTATCTCAACGTGTAATTGATACAGTTGTGGGTTTATGTTTGCATCTATAAACGCCTGTGTTTTGCTGCTCCTTGCAGTTTATGTTTTGATGGCCAGTGAAGATCACTATTTTGCTAATAGTGAATTGAAAGCATTAAACACCTTTGCTTGACAGCCTGTGTGATTATTGCTGTTTGTGAGACTGGCAGTAGGAAAATTACATTTTTGTTCAAGCGCCTTTCACGCCGGGAGGATGTCGCAAGCCTCTGGAAACATATTCTCACTTGGTAACGAACACTCCTATGTGTGCGCCTAACAAATAAGGCGATGTAGAAACGTAATATTTTTGAGTTTATTATTCATCCATTTGTCGTTGTATTATTCATCCATTTGTATTCCATTTGAATACTTTGGCTTTAATTATGCAGCATTGTTAAAAATTGGGTCGGTTTCTGTGTGAGATAGCGGTCCTTTGTCTCTTTCGGCTCATTCGTCTGACAAAGTATGCAACACTGCAGTCTGCCATTCAGTACAATTGAACTTCAGATTGATAATGTAGAATGACAATTCAGATAGATAACTGTATCATTCTTCCTGGGCCTAGCTTTCAAATCAATCTTGTTCCTTGGTATTGAATAGGACTCTGAAATTGATACAATTTGCATTCTATCGCTTTTATCGAAATTGTAGTCTCTATGGGTCACTGTATTTTAGCTGGTGAGTGCGATGGTTTTAATACATTGTAGAATCCTGTAGCTCAGTGGCTACATCACTCGCCACCCAAGCGAGAGATCTGGGTTTGAGCCACTGCAGGACAATCTGACCACTGGACTAACCAGGATTCAGACGCTTTAAGTCCACCATGAACACTAGCCAAAGACCTGAGTTCCCAACACCAACCCAGTCACTGAAAGAGACTTCATTAGGTGCAGCTCGTTTGGGAGGGAATGGGTGGCTCTGAGAAGAGCCTTTGGGGGTTAAAGTAATCAGCAGAGGGGAGAAGTTACTTCTTTTTGGCTGGTGTTTTCTTAGCAGCCGTCGCTCTGCGGACACCTTTAACTGTTTTGCTGCCTTTTCTCGGAGGCGCTAAAGGCTTCTTCGCAGCTTTCTTTGCCATCACTTTCTTCACTGGCTTCTTGGTTGGTGAGGTCTTCTTGGAGCCTCCAGATTTCTGTATTTTCTTGGTAGCCGGAGACTTGGCTTTGGTGACTCTCTTGACCACAGTTGACCTCTTGGCTGAAGGTGGCTTTTTTGCTGGCAGTTTCTTCCGCGGAGAAGGTTTGCTGGCGACAGCTTGCTTCACCCGCGACGCCGGTTTCTTTGCCGTCCTCTGCTTGATGATTTTGTAGGTGCCGCTGGCGCCGGTGCCTTTGATTTGGGTCAGCACACCTTTGTCTTTCAGTTTCTGCAGAGAACTCCTGACCTGGTATTTGCGAGTGTGCGCCTTGTAGCCTTTGGCTTCCAGACGCTTCTTGATGGCGACTACGGACAAGCCTTTGGTAGCCTTAGCGCTGGCCACCATCTGCCGGATCTCTTCCATCACGTTGAAGCTGGATTTCGGCTTCGGGGCAACGCGCTTCTTCTTGGCGACTTTGGGTGAAGTGGCGGCTGCAGGAGGCTGTGCGGCGGCGGCGGCGGGAGCTGTCTCAGCCATGGTGACTGTGGGAGGCTCAGTGTGTGCAGTTGCTCAGGATAGTGAAGCCAGGCACAGCCACGGCAACTTACACACACAGAGCGGACGCTGCAGAGCCAGCCGCTGCTCAGCTTCCGGGTTTCAAATCTCGTGTGTTTCTCTCGTTTCTGAAACTGACGGTTTCTCTCCAAACCCGTTTGTGCTGAGAGTGAACAACAGCTTTTTACTCAAGTGCACAATCCGCTCTTCACTCTCAGTCACTACAGAACTCAACTAAACGCCGCGGATTCCATTGCGAACCGTTTCAATGTCGGATTGATCGCGGTTTGGCGCTGAATCCTGGACACATTGACGGCGGCTTGAATGATATTCTCAAACTAAACCTAATCACAGTTTAAATTGTGGCTGTGATGTCAAGCAGAGAGTCGGGGCTGTCGTCTAACCAGATAATATGGTGACATTTGCTGACCGCGATTTGGAAATCCCGGCATGAAGCTGGACACACTAACACAGTGACTCGAAGCTGAGCCAGGCGCCATTTTAACACAGGGCTGAACATACTGTTATGAAAACAGCGGCTTGAACTGGCAAACTGTACCCCAGTCCCGCCGTTATCAGAAGAGGATTTGACTCTGTACATATTGTGAGCTGCAGTTTCCCGGGGTTTGTTAGTGTTTGGCAGTTCAGTGGGTGACCGACTGTGAGACAGGAGCTGCTCACAGTGTCAGTGTTCTCACAGGAGAAAGAAAGGATTTCACTGGTTCTTTGGTTGTGCTAAACGTTTGTTTAACTGCAGAGATATAGATAGAGATTAACGTGGGACATAATCACTGCGGTTTAAACTGGAATATTCACAAACAGATCCACAAATCTCGATCCTGTCTTGATGAAACTAACAGCTGCCGGTCGGTAACATGACATCACCGTGTGCCTGCAGATCGGCTGAGACACATGAATTTTCCGATTCTCCGTTGAGCAATAAATCTATTATAACTCAGCGCTTTGGGGCGTCCTCCCGACGTCAAGGGCGCTCTATAAATGCAATTCTGTTATTGTATTTTTGTTGTTGTTTCTGTATCTTTGGCACTGACTCTCTTCCCGCCTTGTTGCTGTGTCGATCATTGGTTGGCACTGTAATTCACAGCAAATTCAAAAAGCCCGCCAATTTCACGATGAAAACGAACTTCTCCCCGCTATTAATAGGTGGACCAGGTCCCTGAGCACAGAATAGCTACAGCAGGAGAATGGCAAACACACCATTCATCATTCGGCCAAAAATACAAACAAACTGACAAGTGGATGTGCTGGAGTTTGTGTCTAAAATCTCACAGCGACACACACTGAACCTCTGATTGTCTGAGCCTCACTTTATACCTTAAACCGTCTCATATTCCACAGCTGGACCTACAACATGCAGTTAATTCAGGATTATTTGGGCAATAATAGGAGGGGGAGGAACATTAATAGTTAATATTAACTTATTCTGGGGAGTGAAGTTAATGCTACTTCCCGCTCATTCTGGCTGGAGCTGCTTTAACATCACTGATTGATGGAGAACCATGGCTTTTAGCGTTTCACAAGTCAATTTGAATTCGGGTTAAACTGTCTGAACAATTGTCATCTGAGGGAAGCTGCGGGAGGAGCTGATCTGCGGCAGCTGTTGCCTGTGACTGTGTGAGTGTGTTACTGTGACTGTCTCCTCCCCTCGCTAGCTCTGCGGTCGTCAGCCAGGTCGGGGCGCCCTCTATACAAACAGACAGCACTCGCTGCTTGGGCCATTCAATTCTTTTATTGATAACAGCAAGTGAAAAGCCATGTCTGGTCGAGGTAAAGGAGGCAAAGGCCTGGGGAAAGGCGGCGCCAAGCGTCACCGCAAAGTGCTGCGTGATAACATCCAGGGCATCACCAAACCAGCCATCCGCCGCCTGGCGCGCCGTGGCGGGGTCAAGCGCATCTCCGGCCTGATTTATGAGGAGACCCGCGGGGTGCTGAAAGTTTTCCTGGAGAATGTCATCAGGGATGCCGTCACCTACACTGAACACGCCAAGCGCAAGACTGTAACTGCCATGGATGTGGTTTACGCTCTGAAACGCCAGGGCCGCACTCTGTACGGATTCGGCGGCTGAACGTCTCCCAGGTCAACACGCAAACAACAAAGGCTCTTCTAAGAGCCGCCCAACCGTTCGTATCAAAGGCTGTAACCTCACAACTAAACTAACCTTGACTGTGAGTGCTTTGTCCTGCATGACAGGATGAAGGAGACGTAGTGTAAAGGTTGGTTTAAATGTATCACCTGCTATGAAGTAAACACCGACAAATGGTGTAGAAAAGTAAACGCATTTATTCATTCAACTTAATGAAAGTAACGCAAAGAATATGTCGCAATAATATTATTGATGTATAGTTGAGAATCGGGTAAACAATGCTGTGGATGGGATCGAGTAGCAATGTATAAATTATTGACCATTTTTCTCTTCCACCGAAACGTATCCCAAGTGTTCTTGCAGTTTCCAGTTTCACATGTAAAAGTGTAGGGAATAATAATAATAATAATCCTTGCATTCGATATATCCCTTTCCACGTCTTCTCACCGTCTCCAAAGTGCTTCACGGAATGCACTGTAAAGTCAATTGACAGACTGTCTCCCACAAGCAGTCGCATATTCAAATGACCAGTTTATTATTGTTTTTCTTTTGGAGGGATTATTGCGAGGTGTGTGGAGTAAGGAGTCTTGCACAAGGTTTCACTCTGACCTGCCTGGATTCGAAACACAGGTCTCACGCTTCTAATAGGAGTACTCTTAACTCCTGAGATGGAGGACTCCACATACATGTTGTACATGTTCAGTCATCGGGAAAGTATCCAGGTAGCGTGGCGTGTCCAATTTGATCCCATTGCTGCTTCAATCCTTTCTTCTGAAATGATCTCTGTTTCTCCAGTTGATTAGGGCTCTTTCACCTCTAGTCTTTTGCAGGTAGTTCCTTTGTAACAAAAAGAAATGAAACCGCTGCAGACTACTTTTCCATGAGAAAATTTAAGTTTAAGAATAAAAACAGCTTGATGTTATTCCCGCAACGGTAGTCAAATCCATTTCTCATCAAATGTGATTGATTGCATGCCTCAATTGTATATTTATGTTTATTAGTAATGTAAGTTGAGCCATTATTTAACACATTAATTACAGAATCCAATAGTAGGCCTAACAGAACTATGATAGTGGAAACACAAGCAGGGCAATGTGAAACAGTGGATAGCTCTGACAGGAATCCAGCCAAGGTGAACCTATCTTCACAAATGTAACTGTGTCTGGTATCATCCCTGATAAATGTGGCCTGAAAGCCACTATAGAAATATTGCCACTTGATCTTCAATTGCTGCCTTAACAAACAGAATGTTGTGGGCCCTAGTGATATACTTGGAATTGAGACGTAAAAGAACTGCACTATTTGTTCTCTGTTTCACAAAGAGAATCTCAGTTGAATTTTCAACAAACGAAAAGGGGTAGAAATGTGACCAAAGGCATGATCGAAGAGAAAGTTGTTTAGCTGGGACCTGTGGCTGAGAAAAGAGGTGGCGAGGCGAAGGTTGTGTGGAAGGTTGTGAGCCTCGGGGCATAGTGGCTGAATGCATGGTGTGTGGAGGATTCGGGGGACATGGAGGAGGCCAGACCCCGTGAAGCGAATGCATCGGGAGCTGGTTTGAGGGGAGAGGAGGTCAGAGAGGTTACGGGTGCAAGGAGTGGAGGGATTTGAAGACAAGGGTGAGTATCTTAAAGTCGATCCTCTCTGGGATAGGGTGCCAGTGAAATCTGGCAAGGACTGGGGTAATGGGGGAGTGAGGTTTGGTACAGGTGAGGGCACTTAATAGGAATAACACTGATTTCAACTCCAGTCATTGTCAAAATTTAATAATTAAAAATATAGATTGACACACAAAATAACACAAAACATACAGGGGCTACCAATCACCTAAGGATTCATACATTCAGATATTACAAATTTTATAACCACACCAATATCATTGGTATACATGATAAGTTAAGAAATAATTTCAAAAGTCATATTTATCTTGATTTTCAATGTAATGGTTGACTCATTTTCATCTGCAATCAACAGATCATAATTTGCAAACGTAGATTGTATATTAAATTAACATTAAATAGGAACATTTTCCGATAATATTGATAACTACCATTCAATGTTCATGTATTGCACCTTATTTCAGCTACTTGTTGCAATCAGTCATAAGATCATCTTTGATTCCAAGCAACAAATGAGCATAAAAATTGAGATATTAATGTGAAGAAACAATCATTTTGCCCCAAATAAGATCCCAGGCCACGTGTCCGCTGTGTGTGAGCACAAAGGCCCCCCCAGTCCTGCCCTAGTGTCAGTGCAGCCTGCAGTCACCGCCTTTTCATACCATTGGAAAAAGCGCCAAATTCACCCCGACTCTCCTCAGAAGAGTCAATGCAAACCTTTTTCAGGTCAATATTGACTGCGACTCACCACACAGATGTCCCATTTCGTGTGTAATTCTGATTGTAATCTGTGGCATCGATCAACAGAGGAGATGTTTTTTCAACAAGATCTCAAACCCCTTGAAATTGACCAACATTGCATTGTTTTTTTGTTAGCGCACAAATATGTCCTACATGAGTTTGTTACAGTTCAATCAAGGAACTGGTGTGTTGCTCTGAAAAGAACCTTTGTGAGCATATGGAGTGAGTGTCAGCCTTTGCTTGGAGCTGGTGTACTTGGTGACGGCCTTGGTTATTATATAATTTATTTGTAATGTTATTATTGATAGTGAGAGTATTATTATAACAGTATTATTTAACTACCTTTAGAACTTGAAAGAGCTCGGGTGGATTCAAGTTGACTCTTCCTTGGAATATAGAAACAAGTATCAGAACCTTTCTTCACGAATGTAACTATATCTGGGATCATCCCTGATAACTCTGGCCTGATGGCTTCTGAAGAAATGTTACCACTTAATCTTGAATTGTTGCCTCAGCAAGTAAAATCTTGTAGGCCTTGTTATGGACGTGTAATTATAATTTAAACAATTTGCACTGTTTGTTCTCTGTTTCACACAGAAAAGCTGAGTTGAACTTTTACAAAATGAAGCAATGGAAAAAGCTTGATATAAATAACAATGATTTCAACTGCACACTGTGCAAAATTTGGTAGTTATAAAATATAGATTTACACATAAAACACAGAAACTCACAGGGGATACCAATCGCCTACAGATTCATGCAATCTTTAAAGCTACACATAGTATCAGGGTTATACATCATGATTACCATTTCCATGTAATCATATTTATCTTGGTTTTCAGTGTCATGTATTATAAATTCTAACCTGAAAAGTGAAATCACAATTCGCAGGAGAAGTGGATGGGAAATTACTTGAACGCTCAATAGGAACGTTTTCACATAATAATTATAACTAATAATTCTAACCAATTAAGGACTTTGAGACATCAGTAAGATGTGAAAAGCATTATATCAAACGCAAGGATTCTTTATTATTAATAATAATAACTACCTTTCAATGTTCATATGTGGTACACACTTGTAAATGTGTCATATTGAAAGCAGTGATAAGACCATATTAGATTCCAAATATAAAAATTACAAAACCTCAACACATTAAGATATTAAGGTGAAGAAACAATCATTTGTGTCCACAACAAGGTCTCAGGTCACGTGGTCACTGCATGTGAGGCGAATGGCGCCCCCTGTCCTGCCCTAGTGTCAGTGCAGCCTTTTCATACCATTGGAAAAAGCGCCAAACTCACTCGCACAAAGAGAGGAGACAAAGCAAACACTTTTCAGGTGAATATTGAATGCGACTCACCACAGATCCCATTTCGTGTGTAATTCTTAGTTTCATCTGTGGCATTAATCACCATTGATACTTTTTCACCCACAAATATACAGTCAATTCACTTCACAGTACAGTGTACTGTTTATTCTGTGAAGTGCTTTGAGCCGTTGATAAGATGGGAAAAGCGCTACATCAAATGCAAGGATTATGATTATTATTACATATGAAAATATTCCAAATCCTCTGAAAATCGGTTTACATTTGGAGCCTGATCTACATTAAATTGCTTTTTTCGCAATTTGCTGAGCAGTTTTTTTTAGATAAACACACGACCCGCACATCAAAACCTTTTATCCCACTGATCAGCCTCTTTTAAATATTATTGATGTTACAGTAAAAGGCAGCACTAACCCAATTGATATTTTGTACTGGCATGACTACTGATTGCTTTAGCGTCTCCTCATCGCATTGGCATTGAAGGCGAGAAGATTAGACATTGATCCAAACTGAAAGTCATCTCTAGCAGAAGAACAAATGACAATCGTACAGAGGATTTCCAGTGGAGAGAACGACCCCAGCCAGGACTTGAATATTGTTAGTGCACAGACATATCTAACAGGAGTTTGTTACAGCTCAGTCAGGGAAGTGGTGTGTGGCTCTGAAAAGAGCCTTTGTGTGTATCTGGAGCGAGTGTCAGCCTTTACTTGGAGCTGGTGTACTTGGTGACGGCCTTGGTGCCCTCGGACACGGCGTGCTTGGCTAGCTCCCCGGGGAGCAGCAGGCGCACGGCGGTCTGGATCTCCCTGGAGGTGATGGTCGAGCGCTTGTTGTACTGAGTCAGGCGGGAAGCCTCGGAGGCGATGCGCTCGAAGATGTCATTGACAAACGAGTTCATGATACTCATGGCCTTGGAGGAGATGCCGGTGTCGGGGTGAACCTGCTTCATCACTTTGTACACGTAGATGGAGTAACTCTCCTTCCTCGATCTCCTGCGCTTCTTGCCCGCAGTCTGCGGTTTGCGAATGGCTTTCTTGCTGCCTTTCTTGGGCGCTCCTTTGCTCTCAGCTTTGGCTCCTTTGCCCTCAGATTTCGATTCTCCTGCCATTTTGCCTCAATATAATACAATATGACAATGTAAGGCAGTGCTCGCAAGGCTTCCTTATATCATAACGCCATCCAATCACAGCACAGTATTCTGTTCATCCTTGTTTAGCATAAAGAGTTGTTACCCAACGGGAACCCAGAGATGTGTGTGAACCAATCCGATTGATCCTCCCACCGCACCAAACACAAGCCTGTCAGTAAGAGGCAAATGAGGGATTGAAAAGATGCTTTGCTGTGTTTGGCTGAGAGTCACATGTTGATGAGCTGGGGGATTTGGTTGGACAGAGGACGGGAGCCTAACTGTGGGGCTGAGATGATTTAAGCGGCGGCTTTGGTTCCTGTTGTAAACTCAGTAAACATGTCAGGACGTGGAAAGACTGGCGGCAAAGCCCGAGCCAAGGCCAAGTCCCGCTCCTCCCGGGCCGGGCTGCAGTTCCCTGTGGGCCGCGTCCACAGGCATCTCCGTAAAGGCAACTATGCTGATCGCGTGGGTGCCGGAGCCCCTGTCTATCTGGCCGCCGTGCTCGAGTATCTGACCGCTGAGGTGTTGGAGCTGGCGGGGAACGCCGCCCGCGACAACAAGAAGACCAGGATCATCCCCAGACACCTGCAGCTGGCCGTCCGCAACGACGAGGAGCTCAACAAGCTGCTGGGAGGAGTGACTATCGCTCAGGGCGGCGTGCTGCCCAATATCCAGGCTGTGCTGCTGCCCAAGAAAACCTCCTCCCATCCCCAGAAGAAGTAAATCATCCACATGTTCCTGTCAAACCAAAGGCTCTTTTAAGAGCCACTCACGTTGTCTATGAAAGAGCCGTTGGCCGTTTCAGCCTCTGGAACTCCAGTGTCTGAGGCTTGTTTGCTCCAAACACAGCGACCGCAGTGCATGGCGCCAAACCATCGCTCTTTATCGCATTCAATTGTGTTGCTGCAAATATATGCCGTCAAATCACTGTAATTCCTACTCTAATCTCTACTTTGTTTTTATTGATGGGGAACGGATTGGCTCGAGCTCTGTGTGTATTCAAGCTTCACTGGAGGCGGTTCCGAGTTGCTCTCAATTTACTGTGTACAGTGCAGCCGAGGTGTGAGGGAAACCTAATGCATTTGGAGTCTTGATTGTAATGGCGAGATGGCCTGGGAGAGATGTTAGGCCACAAAGCTTATTCCTCGCTGTATCATTGGCAGTTACTGTATGTAGATAAAGTGACGGTAGTCTTTAGCTGACGAGAGAGTGTAAAGTGTAACAGAGAGAGAGAGGGAGGGAGGGATGCTCAGTTCTTGAACATATTAAAGACTGAGATTGATAGATTTTTTGTCGATAAAGGAATTAACGGATATGGGGATAAGATAAGATGTGTAGGTGGAGTTAGAATAGATCAGCCATGATCTTATTGAATGGTGGGGCAGACTCTAGGGGCCGAATGGCCTACTCCTGTTCCTAATTCTTATTGTCTTATGTTCTTATATATTTTAAAAAGTCATTTCAATCTATGACTGTTTGTGGGTCACTGCTGTGCGCAATTGGCTGCTGTGTTTCGCCCACATAGATACACATATAGTCAATTCACTTTACAGTATATTCTGTGAAGCGCTTTGAAAGTCTAGAAGAAGTGAAAAGTGCAATATCAAACACAATTATTATTGTTAGTATTATTATTATTACCCTACAAAATTGCCGCATATCCCTTAAAACCCTAACCTAATACAGTACAGTATACAGTACAATGAAATATCATGCTCCACTCTTGTTTCATACAGGGCTAACAGTAATATAATATAGAAATGTAATAGAGTACAAATAGTATAATGAGAAGATAATAACAGTAATAAAGACAAAAATAATAGTAACATTGATAACAATAATAAACTACAACCAGCTCACATACAACAACAACTTTGATTTATACAGCGCCCTCCAAGCCGGACAGCATCTCAGAGCGCTTCACAGTAGCGGACCCTGGGGACCGAGCCAGGGGCAGGAAGGTGACCAAAGGCGCGATCGAAGAGAAAGATCTTCAGCTGGGGGGGGGAGGGGGGGGATGGGGGGGGAGTGAGGGAGGGAGTTCCTGAGCCTCGGGGTGTAGTGACTGAAGGCCTGGCTGCCGAGGGTGGAGCGGAGGATTCGGGGGGACATGGAGGAGGCCAGACCCGGGGGAGCGAAGGCAACGGGAGCTGGGGTGAGGAGAGAGGAGGCCAGAGAGGTTGGGGGGGGGGGGGGGGGGGGGCAGAGGGTACATCACCCTCCACACAGGATTACTGTATATCAGTGATTAACATGGGGAGGGCGTGTGGGTGGGTCTCCCTCTCCTGTCAATCACTGGTAACCAGGGATACGCGGGTGTCTCACTCTCCTGTCAATCATTGGTTACCATGGAGACAATGTACGCGCAGGCAATGTGCGTCATCAAGCTGCGTCAACTAGTCATGAGCACGTGACTAGTGTCTCTAATGGCGGCGAGAGGGTCACCGAGAAGACAGGGTGATGGCTGTCTCTGTGCAGCTTGAGGTGCAGGGAGAGAGAGAGAGAAGGTGAGAGACAAAGGGAGAGAAGGTGAGAGAGAGAGAGAGAAAAGTTGGGGAAGAGAGAGAGAGAGTCTGTGTGTGTCTCCGTGCCCCCCCTCCCCCCCCGCCTTCCCTGCAGGCGGTCCTGGAGTGAGACTGAATGTGTCTGTGTGAGTGAGAGTGTGTGTGTCGCCCTGACCCCTCTCTCTATAGGAGGTGTGAGGGTGAGTGTGGCTGTATGTGTGCGTCTGTGTATGTGTCCCTAACCCTCTTGTCCCCCTGTAGGAGAGCATGGTGTGAGTGTGACTGTGGGTGTGTGTGTGTCTCCCTGAACCCTCCTCTTGCCTCCCTGTTGGGGGTCCTACAGGGAGGTCCTGGTGTGAGGATGAGTGTGGTTATGTGGCTGTGTGTGTGTGTGTGTGTGTGTCCCTGACCCCCTCCCCCTGTCTCCCTTGTGAATGTGTGTGTAAACTGTGTGTTTGAGGATGTGTATGTGTCTCTTTGAGAGTGTGTGTGATGGAATGTCTCCCCACCACCCTTGTCTCCCTACAAGACCTCCCTTTGTGCCTCCTCTGATCGCCTTATTATTCTTGGCGATTTCAACCTCCATTTAACCCCCTCCTGCCCCATTTCCTCTGAATTCTCCTCTTTATTTTCGTCCTTCAACTTCTCCCTTCATATTAACACTGCCACTCACACCCACGGCCATCCTCTCGATCTGGTGATCACCCGAGGCCTCAACGTCTCTGGCGTCACCATCACAGACACGGCCATATCCGACCATTTTTTCATTTCCTACAACACCTCTATCCCTCCCCCCTCCACCTCCAAACCCACCACCATCTTCTACCGGCCCTAGAAGAAGATTCCCCCTCAAACTTTCACCACTACCCTAGAAACCTCCGACCTCCTCCCACAGTGGCACTTCTTTTGCACCGACCCATCCTCCGCCTCCATCGCCCTCCACAACACCCTCTCCACTACCCTCGACACCCTGGCCCCCCTCACCTCCAGAACCGTCTCCCACTCAAGATCATCACCGTGGTACACAACTCACCTCCGTTCCCTCAAAAGCCAAGTGAGAGCAGTTGAACACACCTGGCTCAAATCTGGCCTCACGGTCCACCGGCAAATTTGGCTGGACCGCATCAAATTTTACCGCTCCGCCCTAGCCACCGCCAATCAGCCTTCTACTCCAGGATAATCCAGGAAGCGAAGGACAACCACCGCCTCCTCTTCGCCACCACCAACCAGCTCCTCCGCCCCCCCCCCCGCCTCACTTCACACATCCTCTCCTCTAACGATCGTTGTGAGGTGATGCTGGACTTCCTTGAGTCCAAAATAGAGAAAATCCGCTCTGCGGTTTCCTCCCCCCACCACTCCTCCACCTCCGCGCCCTCATCAGTTACATCAACCCCTACTCACCCCCCATTTCACACTTTCAACCCCACCACCCCGTTTTCAGTCTCAAAAATAATTACCTCCATAAACCCACCACGTGCTCATTGGACCCCATCCCAACCCCCTCCTCCACACCCAGCTCCACCTTCTGGCCCCGCTCATTTCTGACACCATCAACCTTTCCCTCTCCTCAGGCACCGTCCCTACCTCCCTTAAAACAGCCACCATCACCCCTATCCTGAAGAAACCCTCCCTTGATGCGTCGCAACCATCAAGCTATCGACCCATCTCCAACCTCCCGTTTTTATCCAAGGTCCTTGAAAGAGTGGTTGCCTCCCAGCTCCGCTCTTTCCTTTCAACTCATTCACTCTTTGAACCCCTCAGGTTTCCGCCCAATTCACAGCACAGAAACTGCCCTGGTTAAGGTTACAAATAACATTCTAACCGCCTGTGACCAGGGCTCGCTCTGCCTCCTTGTCCTCCTTGACCTGTCTGCTGCGTTCGACACAGTCGATCACACCATCCTCCTCCAACGTTTTTCCTCCCACCTCAACCTTCAAGGCACGGTCCTTGACTGGTTCCATTCCTACCTGACCCACAGTTTACACTTTGTTTCTTCCAACGGTATTTCTTCAAACCCCCACACAGTTTCTCACGGCGTCCCTCAGGGCTCTGTTTTAGGCCCCTCCTTTTCACCCTTTACACGCTCCCTCTGGGCGATGTCATCCGCAAACATGGGGTAAATTTCCACATGTATGCGGACGACACCCAGCTGTACCTTTCTGCCTCATCCCTCAACCCCCAGACCATCGATGTTCTGACAGCATGTCTGTCCGACATCGAGTCCTGGACGAGGGACAATTTCCTGCAATTGAACGTGAGTAAGACCGAGGCCCTCCTGATTGGCTCAAGCCAGCGCCTCCGCACATCGGGCGCTGCCAGCCTCAACATCCAAGGCTGTTCTCTCCACCTCACAAAGCCAATCAGGAACCTCGGCATCATGTTCGATCAAAAACTCTCCTTCCTCCCCCACATCCGTGCCTTGACCGGCACCGCTTATTTCCACCTGCGCAACATTGCCAGGCTCCGCAACTATCTTACCCCCCGCGCTGCCGAAACACTCGTGCACGCATACATCACCTCGAGGCTGGACTACGGAAACTCTCTCCTCGTCGGCTTCCCCAGTTCCTCCATTCACAGGCTGCAGGTCATCCAAAACTCTGCAGCCCGTGTATTATCCTGCACCCTCCTCCGCGACCATATAACCCTCGCCCGTCTCCATTGGCTCCCCATTCTCCAGAGGATCGAGTTCAAGATCCTCGTCCTCACCTTCAAGGCCTTGCCCCGCCCTATTTAACCAATCTACTTTCCCCCTACAAGCCCACCCGGACCCTCCGTTCAATAGGACTTGGCCTGCTCCAAGACCCCCGCCCGAACCGCCCCACCATCGGAGGCCGGGCCTTCAGTTTCTCCGCTCCCACCCTATGGAATGCCATCCCTCAATCCCTCCGTCTCGTTTCTTCCCTTTCCTCTTTCAAGGCCGGTTTGAAGACTTTCCTCTTTGACCGTGCCTTTTGTTCCACCCCGAATTTTTCGACCACCCCTTCGTGTCTCACCCCTTCGTGTCTCACCCCTTCCCAAACACTCCCCTCTCAGCTCGGGTCACACGCCTCTTGTGCAGCGCCTTGGGACGTCCTCCCGACGTGAAAGGCGCTCTCTAAATGTAATTTGTTGTTGTTGTTGTTGTCCTGGTGTGAGGATGAGTCAGTCTGTGTGTCCGTGTGTGTCCTTGATGCCTTTCTTGTCCCCCTGTTGGAGAGCCTGGTGTGAGGGTTAGTGTGGCTGTGTGAGAGAGTGTGTGTGTTTGTGTGTCAATGTCTGTGTGTGTGTGAGTCACCCTAAAGGCCATTCCCGGCCTTGCCCCCGCCTGTCTCTCTGACCTGCTGTCTCCCTATCAGCCTCCCCCGTCCCCTCCGCTCAGGAGACTCAGGCCTGCTCCGCGTCCACCGCCCTAAACCCCACCATCGGCTCTCAGCCTCTCTGCTCCCACACTGAGGAACTCCATCCCGCAATCCCTTCGCCTCACTTCCTCCTTCAAGGCCGTTCTCAAGACCTTCCTCTTCGACCGTAGCATCTGCTCCCCTCCTAACTCTTCCCCCACTCCCACTCTCCTTCCCCTTCCCTCCCCCCCCCCCCAGCTCGGGTCCCGACCGATTGTTCAGCGCTTTGGGACGTCCTCCCGATGTGAAAGGCGCTCTATCAATGTGATTTTGTTGTTGTTCTTAAGTGGCTGTGTGTGCATCTCCCTGACGCTCCCCTCTTGACTCCCTATAGGATGTCCTGGTGTGAGGGTGACTGTGGTTATGCGTGTGTCTGTAACCCCCCTTGCCTCCCAGTAGGGGGTCCTGGTGGGAGGGGTTAGTGTGGCTACTGTGTATGTGTGTGAATGTGTGTGTGTGAGAGTGTATGTGTGTCAAAATGAGTGTGTGTGAGAGTGAGTGTGCTTCTGTGTGTGTCTTCCTGAACCCCCACCCCTTGTCTCCCTATCAGTCATCCTGGTGTGAGGGTGAGTGTGTCTGTGTCTCCGTGTGTGTCTCCCTGACCCCCCCATTGTCTCCCTGCAGGGGCTGCATTTGACCATATGTTTGGCTGGTAACACATCAGGTATAAGTTTGTGCTGCTAACACAAGGCAGTAGAGAATGTCTGAGGAAACCCAAGCCAGCAACATGGAATGTGCGATTATCCCAGGGAAAGCTCAATGTATCTGTACCTCACTGTATTTGCTTATTGTTTAAATATTCAGTCTTGGTTTATTTATAACTTGACCATGTATTACTTGCATTTTGCCAACAATTATACAGTCAATTTACTTTACAGTATATTGTGTAAATCGCTTCGACACGTCGATGTGATGTGGAAAGCGTAATATCAAATGCAATTATTATATGTATTACTATTTGATATTTCACTTTTCACGTCTTCTAGATGTCTCAAAACGCTTCACAGAATCTACTGTAAAGCAAATTGACTGTATATTTGTGGACAAAACTCAGCAACAAATCTTACCTAGCAGTGTCCCACAAACAGCAGTGGAATGAAATGATCAATTTTTTGTTTGTTTTTTTGTTAGCCGTTATTGTAAGTAAATATTCGAAGGAAGTAAGTAAACCTTTGTATGTGGCAGGACAGTGAGATAAGGCTGTTAAAAAAGCAAATGGGATACCAGGCTTTATAAATAGTGGCATTGAGTACAAAGGTCAGGAAGCTTTAATTAACCTGTATAAAACGTGGTGCAGCCCTCACCTAGAGTATTGTGTTTCGATTCTGGGCACCACACTTCAGGAAGGATGTTAAGGCATTGGAAGGGGTGCAGAGGAAATTCACCCAGATGTTAGCAGGATTGGGGGACTTTGGTTATGAGAAAAGTCTAGAAAGTCTAGGATTATTCTCATTCGAGCAGGTAACATTACGAGGAGACCTGGTAGAGGGTTTTTTCATGCAGCGAGTTTTTGGAATCTTGAATGAATTTCCTGAAAGGGTGTTGGGGGCTGATTTGATACCAACACGAGGTGGTTAGTTATTTGGGGAGGACATGTTTTGCAGGGTAATGGGGAGAAATCCGGAGAGTCAGATTGACGTTGAATAGTTATTTTCAAACAGCTAGCACAGACACTGTTAGGTATATTTTGTTTATAGGTCCTTCTCCTAAAACTCATTCATACACATATACAATAAATATACCTCAAAACGTTTAGTTACTCCAAGTACATTTATTATCTATCTCTGAACCAGTCGCTCAGTCTGGTACAGGGATAGGGTCGAAGCTTCACCAAGCTAACAAACCCGTCACTTAGGTTGCATCTGTATTTATCCTTTACATTTCATGTGGGAGGATTTACCTCCTTTCAATCACATTCACTTCACACATCTCTTATCTGTACATTGATCCCCTTTGTTAGTCAATGCTCTGGGTTCGAGACTGCTGACACAGATGACTAAGCAGTTGTTGATTGTGGGTGTGATTTTGTCTTGTTTTCCGAGTTTTGTTCGTCTCACATGCTTTTCTGCACGTGCACCATTAAGCTTTCTGTTTTAGCCCCTTTTGTGCTGTACATTTCCTAAATATTATAATCTTAATTCCCTTTTTCTCTAACATTCCCTCCTTTTATAATATTTATAAATCCTTTCGTCAGCTGCCGTGTTCTCAGGCCCCTTTTGCTGTTGTTTTAACAGTTGAAAAAGAACGCCCTCATAGACAGCAAAATGACCCTGCAATCTTATGGGTCAGAATAGTAGCCATCTGTGTCCCACTTATCAGTCCATTGTACAGTCCAAAGATGAGGAACCATAGCCATGCCATGCTTGATAGTTGTCTGTCTTACGGCTAAGGTGTCTTCTTACATTGGTTAACGTGTACCCAGGTGTTTCGTTCTGCAATTCGGATCGCTGTTGGTGTGGTCAATAACACTTGGTACGGTCCAACCCACTTAGGTTGATGCCAGTGTTTTCGCTTGATGTCCTTCACTAGAGTCCAATCTCCCGGTTGTAGTGGGCATGGCTCGGTACTCTCAACGGTAATCTGCGGAGGTAATACGTTTCGCATGGCAGTTTTATTTTCGAACAATTTTCGCATATAATCTGCCAATCCTGCTTCCATTAACATTGTGCGCTCTCCCAATTGGGGCATATACAAGTGATACATTGTCTACAAAATTTTTGTAGATAAGTTGTTAGTCCGAACGTTGTATACTGTTGCTCTATCATTGTCCTCATCCCTCCTTTTGAGACATGGCATTTGCCATGGCTCAACTTTGCCGCAATAGGAAACAATGATCGGGGCAACACAGGTAATCCTGTAGCCCCTACCCAGATTTCCAAGGGGTTTTTAGTGCATCCCACCCTTGTGATGGTGCAATCTTTTTTACCGGAAATAGAGGGGTGTTGCATGGGGAATCAGGACAGTTTATTATAATGCCTTTTTCCTTAAGTTCTTTGATTATTGGTTTAATTCCTTCAATGGCCTCTGGTTTCATGGGATTCTGCCGTTGGTATGGGCGGTGTGTCCCTTTTGGTATAATTTTAATAGGTTCGACTCCTTTTATTAGCCCTACATCGGCTGATCCCTGGGACCATAGAGCAGTGGGCAGGGCATCCAATGCCTCCTCCTGTTCTATTTCCAAACTTATCAGGCAGGGATTAATTTTTCCTGAATGCATTTTCCTAGTTCTTTCGCATTGATATACCCAATTTAAACATTGTGAATAGAGACCTGTTCTCGGGGAATACCATATCCCTTTTTCCTCAGTTTCTCTCCAGTCCTGTACCTTAGTTCCTCGATCTACCAAGTCCCCCACTTGGTGCCACGACTGCTGTCGTCCCTTTGCAATTGATACATGGGGGTTCCCTAGTCCTTGGTGCAATTGCGCATCTAATGGCTGAAGTATAGCCTTTCCTCCCATATTATGAGCATTCCAGTACACACATTGAATCGTCAAACGTGTGGAACTTCCTAATTTAAAATGTTTCTCATATGGCTATGAGCTTCCTCCCTCATCACGGTACCACATAGTACAGTGCAAATTTTTTGGCGTTTGGAAATCACTTTGTTCCATCACTCGTTGGTATGCCAATTTGAGTAATTCTTGCCGGAATTTCCCTGGTCCCTCTTTTAACTGTAGGGCGTAATAGTATTGTGGCTCTCCTCTTTCTTGGATTACCAGGTTTTCGTCAAGGTCTTGCTTATATGTAATTTTAACCGCTTCCCATCGGTCGCTTCCCATAGGTATTACCCCCAATTTAAGTTTTGTCAGAACATCTCTACCTAGTAAATTAACAGGGCACGTTATCGAGATGACCACTTGTGCTTCTACAGTCTCCTCATTCCTATAGCAAAATTTTAGGGGTTCCGTAACACACTGGGTTTCTAATTCCCCTGACGCTGATCGAATCGTAATTTTTTCTTGGCCTTTTTCATAGGGAAAGGTTGCATCTTTCTTTGTAATGACTGTTCTACATGCCCCTGAATCACACAAAAATGATATGTCAACTCCGTTAACTTCCAATGTTAACCAAGCACTCCCTGGAGACTGTATCAACGCCAATATGCGTTCCGTCTCCTCTTTTTCCTCCTCCCATTCCTCTTTTGGTTTCTGGGACCTATATCGGTTTGGACAGTCTCTCGCCCAGTGTCCCATTTTCCCACAGGTATAACACTCCCACCCATTGTCATTTCTGGGCTTCCCTTTCCTTTCCCCCTGCCATGGTTTCTTGTTCGTTTCTTGCGCTACAAACCCCTCACCGTGTTTGTTATTTCTCTTCTCCTCCCTAGTTATCCGCTCAAAGTGGATGGCATAGTCCAATACTGGCTGGAGTGCCCCCGTACTCCACGTTATTAAATGCCGTTTTACCAATTTTGAAATGTGAGGTACCATTCCAGCTAAGAACGCATTCTTAATCTGCTGTGCCCACACTCCGTTATCATCATGCGACTGTGGTGGTTCAATTCCACTATTGGAATTAAATACCCTCCGTAGTCGTGTATAGTATTGCATACTCGTTTCATCCGTAGCTTGAACACAATCTATTATTGCGGAATAATTACACCGCGCCCTATAAAATACGGCTATTCTACCCATCAATCGATCCAGTGGTCCCCAATACTCATGTTGAGGACGGTTTTCCGCTGCCGGTGGCTGGACATACATTCTCGGCACTCCCTCGTTATTTAGTGCTGTCCAATTTCCTCCCACCTGACACCATTCTTGGCGCACAACCTCCCTTATACATTGTTCTGTTTCTAGGATATTTAACCTATAACTTGCCAGTGTCTGATACATAAAATCCTGAAACTCGTTTCCCCCTTGATTAGGGTGAGGACAAGCGACCATTGCCCGTTTTACATCCTCCATTCCCCAAGCCCTATATACATACTGTGTATTCCCCTGTCCATTTGCTACTTCTATCATTGGAAAATTTCCTTCTTTTCTCTCATCTGCTTCCTTAAATTGACTTAAAGGAGAACTAGGGGGTGTGCGTTTGTTTTGATAATTACCATGGAGCCACCTGGTGTATTGGTCAGCATTCTTAGGTGTCCTCGGACCATAAGCGTGATTTAAAGGTGCCGTGGGCTGTGCTGACCGATACGGCGGTGGGGCAACGGGGATTTCTTGGCGCCGAGTGGCTGGGGTTTCCAAATCCTCTTTTTCTGTATAGGCTAATAAGGGAATGTCTGTTTTGTCCCCCATCAGTTCGCCCAATCGTCGGTTTCCTGTAGCTCTTAAATGCCATACCTGTGCCTCACCGTAATGGTATTTTTTTTGCTTTTTAATATTATCTCCACTCTTCTCTTTTATTCTGTCCAATAATTCTTTTGTGCTTTCTGGCTTTAATCGCCCATCAAATCCAAATTTACGTTTCCATACTTTCCCAATCCCCGCTTCCCTGAACTACCTTGTTCATAGCCTTTCCATTTCGACTAATTGGTTCGCGGGGTTCTTTCTTACAACAACTATAACACCAGCCCCCTTTACTACCTACACATCCCATCTTTAAGATTCAAATGATCTCGTCACTTACCCTTTCCTAGGTGAATCAGTCTCGACCTCTACGTACCGACTTCTAGATCCTTCTCGATCCTCGGTGTCCGATTCCCTCGGACCTGACTATACTCACTCTTAAGTCGTAAGATGTTGAAATCCCGGACGAGCCCCCAATATTAGGTATATTTTGTTTATAGGTCCTTCTCCTAAAACTCATTCATACCCGGACGAGCCCCCAATATTAGGTATATTTTGTGTATAGGTCCTTCTCCTAAAACTCATTCATACACATATACAATAAATATACCTCAAAACGTTTAGTTACTCCAAGTACATTTATTATCTATCTCTGAACCAGTCGCTCAGTCTGGTACAGGGATAGGGTCGAAGCTTCACCAAGCTAACGAACCCGTCACTTAGGTTGCATCTGTATTTATCCTTTACATTTCATGTGGGAGGATTTACCTCCTTTCAATCACATTCACTTCACACATCTCTTATCTGTACATTGATCCCCTTTGTTAGTCAATGCTCTGGGTTCGAGACTGCTGACACAGATGACTAAGCAGTTGTTGATTGTGGGTGTGATTTTGTCTTGTTTTCCGAGTTTTGTTAGTCTCACATGCTTTTCTGCACGTGCACCATTAAGCTTTCTGTTTTAGCCCCTTTTGTGCTGTACATTTCCTAAATATTATAATCTTAATTCCCTTTTTCTCTAACAGACACAATGTGCCAATATGCCTCATTTGAACTGTAATATTCTATGATACTATAATTCTATTATTAGTAGGCATGTGGAGTGAGTAAACTGACAGAAATTTAACCAGGTTTCTCGTTTATAAAGCAAGTGCTCTATCAGCAGGATTTATTGGATATTGGCTTGTGCAATTAACATGTATTGTACTACACTTTTATGTTTAATTATACGGTGCCCAGAAAGAATAATTTTTTATAATAATGATATTCCTTGCATTTGGTGTAGCGCTTTTCAAATATTCTGGATGCTTTGCAGAATATACGAAAAAGTGAATCGACTGTATATTTCACTATCAAATCATGGCAGCCAACAAACAACAATTACCTTTTATTTGTGAGAAGTATTATTGCCTATCAACCAGGTTCATATTTACTGCTATGCAAACAGAGGCCTGTGGAGTGAGGAAACTTGTCTAAAGTTTTTCCCCACCCCGGAATCAAGCCCGGGTTTTCTTGTGCAAGGCGCTAAACAATTTGATTAGGATCAATTTTATTTACTGTCTACAAAGCTCTAAAGTCTATCAGCCTGAAGCTGTTAGTGCTTTCAGTTCTCTGTGTACATTACGTTTTCCAATTCTGTTCTTGTTATCGATTTGCTCCATAGGGCTTAAGACTGCAAAGGGTTTGAGCTCCAAACACAATCAAGTGACAGGAGCAGAGGACAGGAGCAGCAGATACAATTTGAGAAAGAGGGAGAGAAGAAATGACACCGAGGAAAAGGATCTTCGTGACGATGATTACCTACCGTAAATCCCCGGGTATAAGGCGCACTTTTTTTCACGGCGGAAGATCTCGAAAGTTGGGGTGCGCCCTATTCGCAGGTACAATAAATTTTGAGCCTCGGAAATACAGTAAACAGGAGGGGCAGCCGGCGCGCTGTCAGCCGGGCTTTGGTCAGTGCCCGGCGGGGGTTGGGGGGAGCGGGTGATAGCATTTCGGCCTCGGCCGCCCGGGCAGCGGCAGCAGCAGCGGACTTCAGTGCCGTGCCTGCTGCCTGCCTCCCTCCCTCCCTCCCTCCCTCCCCTCCCTCCCTCCCTCCCTCTCTCTCTCTCTCCCCCCCTCCCTCCCTCCCTGCTTGCCTGCCTGCCTGCCTCCCTTCCTCTCTCTCTCCATCCCTCCCTGCCTGCCTCCCTCTCTCCCTCCCTCCCTCTCTCCCTGCCTGCCTCCCTCCCTGCCTGCCTGCCTGCCTCCCTCTCTGCCTGCCTCCCTCCCTCCCTCTCTCCCTCCCTCCCTGCCTGCCTCCCTTCCTGCCTGCATCCCTCTCTCCCTTCCTGCCTGGCTGCCTCTCTCCCTGCCTGCATCCCTCTCTCCCTCCCTGCCTGCATCCCTCTCTCCCTCCCCCCCTGCCTCCCTCTCTCCCTCCCTGCCTGCCTCTCTCCCTCCCTCCACCCCTTCTGCCGTCAATAAAATGCTTCCGTTTTTTTCACCAAGAAAAGGTTAAAAAGTGGGGGGTGCGCCTTATACGCGAGTGCACCTTATACTCGGGTATTTACGGTACGTAATTGATAAATTCTAAGGATAAATGGTCCAGTAGAATTGGGCGAATGTTATCGTAGCACTTTGACCTCTCAAGTCAGGACGTGGTGGATTCAAGACCCTGCTCCCTCTAGTCCCACTTTGTGGACAATGTGATTACAGGACAGTTGGCTGACATTGTTTATCCCCGTTGTTCTGGCTTCAGTAGAGTGTCCGGTACAGAGGTAGGGGATGGCAGCTCTGATAAGCAACAGCAATCAAATGCACTTGTTGAGACAAGGCATAAGTGATCAGAAAGTCAACGGCATTTGTCAGATCGCCCATTGGTGAGGGCTGCGGAGAGCAGTGTAGGGAGTTAAAGTCCGGAGACGGGAACATGGCTCTTGATTGGAAAGACAATTATGGCGTCATTTAAGAGAGTTTATAGGAATTAGAGATAGACAGACAGAAGAGTCAGGAGATACTCATGTGAAAAATGCTGAGTAAAGACTTATTTGGTGATTTTTGAAAATGGCGCTGGAAACAAAGCATCGCACAGTGGTTTTGGACCATTGACAAGTTTCAAAATGGCCACATTTGTAAGGAGCTCTTACCCAGTCCCAGCCATGATTCTGCACTAGGCTGGCTACGCTAGTCTGACCAATGGAAAGTACGGTGTCCGTGGAACAAACAGAAACAATATCTACAGGAGTTTGGGGAATCTTGACTGGATTAGCTTTACATTAAGCTACTGTGTGTTGTTGCAATTTTCATAAGATTGCAACTTCACATGCTGAGTTTCACTCCAGGGAGGTTACTTTGCAGTTAACTGTTTGTCACTTTTATTACACGGTGCATTTGATTACTCAGAATGGACATTTTAAAAGTTCCATGTAATAGCCTGGATCAATTCAGCTATATCATCGCTTCCAGCATATAGATTGTAGTATTAAGCCAAGCCGCAGTCCGGTCGCTGAGGTGTTTGTGGGAGGCGAGAGAGGCAAGGGCAAGAGGCAAGACCACGAGCTTTTACGGTGAAGTTCCTCTGTGCCTCTTCAGACAGATGAAAAGAATGCAACTGTTTTAATGGGTAGCACCTTATCATGTCGTCAAGACATCCTGAAGCACTTTGCAGAATTTTATTGTGAAGTGTTGTATGTATAATGAAAAACAAAACAAAATTGTAAAGCAATGTTCATGTTGGGAGGACATTCCAGATTCCACCGTGATGACCCCCAACCAGCCACGAGGTGACAGACTAAACTTGTCTTAGTTATTGACAGCCAGGACACTGTGGTGAGATCGAGTGAGAGAAACTCGCACCGCTTTGGAATCATTCCGTGATAACTTTAATGTCTACCTGATCATAAATGGCTGGAGAGCTGGGTTGAAAATGTCTTCAGATTTCTTCAGATGCGCGGCAACTCAGAGAATGGAACACATTCCCCACATTAATGTAAATTTGTACCAGTGTCCTGGGCAGGTATCTTTGTCACGAATTCTTCGCTCACCTCATGTCTGTTTGTGAGAAGTTGCTGCCTGCAAAAAACTAACACTGACATATCCTGATCTACATGAAGGGCGCTATATAAACGCAGTGTTACAGTGGTAAGAATAAAGCACTGACTTCATCAGGTATTGTATAAATGCCAGAATTTATTGATCAAACATCAATTGCTAAACAATGCACTCATGTGTTTTGTTCTCCTTATTTAAAAAAAGGACATACTTACCTCAGAGGTTGTGCAGCGTAGATTGACTAGGTTAGTTCCTGGGATGAGGGAACAAACCCATGAGGATAGGTTGAGCAAACTGGGGCTGTATTCTCTAGAGTACAGAAAGTTCAGCCTTTTGTAACAGAGTTGAGGAAACATTTCTCCACTCAGAGGGTGGTGAATTTATGGAATTCACTACCCCAGAAGGCTGTGGATGCTCAGTCGTTGAACATTTTGAAGGCTGAGACTGATAGATTTTTAAAAAATAGAGGGATATGGGGATAGGGCAGGTAATTAGAGTTATGTCAGAAGATCAGCCATGATCTTATCAAATGCCGGGGCAGGCTCGAGAGGCCGAATGGCCTACTCCTGATTCTTATGTCTTATGCTCTTATGTATGTCGCTTTTACAAATCTTTCTTGTTTCACATCAGCAGCCAAAGTGGATGGTTCTGGAGCTACTCTGTGTTTACTCGAGCTAAGTTTCAGCAGAAGACATCCCGAGCTCCAACACCATTGGCTCACAGTTAAGACACTGGGACGACAGTTTGTACTTTTCTATCCTCAACTTGGGATGGGTAATCTCCCACAGTTCCTTGCACACAACTGGCTGTTGAGCATCTGTCAGGTTAGCACCTGCTGGACAACATAACAGAATGGTTCAGTGAGATGTGCGAACCAGTGTGTCCCAATGATACGAGGTGAGATTCCATCACCATAGCTCATATCACTTCACTATAAATAATAGGTCGAAAGGCACCTCTCCCAGTTGATTGCCAGCAGAATCGGGTCTGTACTGGCTTCTTATCAACCAGTTTAGCAGCTTAATATCGATCAGCATTTTTTGTTTTTAACGGTGAAGTTGGACGGTCTGTGTGGTGGATGGGGTGTGATTGTTGCGGGAAGGGAATGTATGTGCTTGTGGGAAGAGGTGGGGTGTTGGTGAGGGATATTAATGTGTAATTCAGGGGAAAGAGGGTTTGTCGTGTGGGGGAGGGATACTAAAATGTGGGAAGGGATAATAATTTGTGTGTTGATGGTAAGAGCTAAAAAGAGTAGTTAAATGGTGGGAGGGTATATTAATCTGTATTGATGATGCTTTTAACCATACTGGTAAGGCACTTTGCTTACTTTATGGAACATCCTCCTATTGTGAAATCCGCTAAACAAATTACATTTTCATTGTTGTAATGTTACCCTGACTAATATTAAAGCCATGGACACGGAATACCGAGGGCTGTACTCCCTATTGAAGAGACGTCCACAGTCCGCATTAGGAATGTGTTTCCCTTCCAAAACCATGACAACATTGACATGACATCCTTGTGATGTCCACCTGATGTGAAAGGTGCCCCACAAGTGTAATTGTGTTGTTGTTGTTGTTTCCAAAGTGAAGGGAAGGGCCAGATAGGGAGGTCACTGAGGTGCGGTGGGAATGGGAAAAATGATGATCTTAGAGGAATCTCTCCCCAAAAAGTGATATTTTTGATGGCAGCAGAACAGGTAGACAAGGCTGTTAAAAAACCATATTGGACACTAGGCTTTATAACCAGGGGCATAGAGTACAAAAGCGAAGAAGTTCTGACTAACCTGTATCAAACTTTGATTGGGCTTCAGCTCGAGTACGCTGTTCAATTCTGGTCACCACACTTTAGGAAGGAGGTTAAGGCATTGGAAAGGGTGCAGAGGAGATTTACCAGGATGGTACCAGGAATGACGGAATTCAGTTATGAGGAAAGGCTAGGTTTATTCTCATTCAATCAGCGAAGGTTACGAGGAGACGTAATAGAGATTTTCAAGACCATGAGGGGATTTGACAGAGTCAACAGGGAAAAACTGTCCACTGGTGGATGTATCAGTGACTCGTGGTCACAGATTTAAAAAGAAGCAGAGGGGAGATAAGGAGAAATGTATTCACCCAGCGAGTTGTTCAAATCTGTAATGCATTCCCTGAAAAGGTGGTGGAAGCCAATTTGATAACAACTTTTAAAAGAGAGGTCGACATTTATTTGGGTAGGACGGGTTTGCAAGGTTATGGTGAGAGAGCTGGGAGTGGGGTTAAATTGCTCTTTTTAAAGTGTTGGCACAGACTCGATTAGCAGAATGACCTCCTTTTGTGCTGTAAGATTCTATGAGAGGGGGCGAGGCGAAGGTTGTGTGGAAGGGAGTTCCTGAGCCTCGGGGCATAGTGGCTGCTATGGTGTGCGGAGGATTTGTGGGACATGGAGGAGGCCAGACCCCATGAAGCGAATGCAACGGGAGCTGGTTTGAGGAGAGAGGAGGTCAGAGACGTTGCGGGTGCAAGGAGTGGAGGGATTTGAAGACGAAGGTGAGTATCTTGAAGTCGATCCTCTCTGGGATAGGGTGCCAGTGAAGTCTGGCATGGACTGAGGTAATTCTGATATTACAAATTTTATAACCACACCAATATCATAGGTATACATGATGAGTTAAGAAATAATTTCAAAACGTCATATTTATCTTGATTTTCAACATAATGGTTGATTCATTTTCATCTGCAATAAACAGATTATAATTTGCAAAAGTAGATTGTATATTAAATTAACATTAAATCGGAACATTTTCCCACAATATTGATAACTACCATTCAATGTTCATGTATTGCACCGTATTTCAGCTACTTGTTGCAAGCAGTCATAAGATCATCTTTGATTCCAAGCAACAAATGACCATAAAAATTGAGATATTAACATGAACAAACAATCATTTTGCACAAAATAGGGTCCCAGGCCACGTGTCCGCTGTGGGTGAGCACAATGGCGCCCCCTGATCTGCCCTAGTGTCAGTGCAGCCTGCAGTCACCACCTTTTCATACAATTGGAAAAAGCGCCAAATTCACCCGTACTCTCCTCAGAAGAGTCAATGCAAACCTTTTTCAGGTGAATATTGACTGCGACTCACCACACAGATGTCCCATTTCGTGTGTAATTCTGATTGTAATCTGTGGCAGCGATCACCAGAGGAGATGTTTTTTCAACAAGATCTCAAACCCCTTGAAATTGACCAACATTGCATTGTTTTTGCCCAAAGCCGCTGCAGTATTAAGTTTCCCGTTTTTTCAGCACGACTCTCAAAACACAAACTTCTATCCTAATAATCACAAACCTCTGAAAACTATTGATATATCAGTAAAATGCAGCACCAAGCAAATGGATATTTTGTACTGGCATGACTACTGATTGCTGTAACATATATTCACATTCAAGAAGAAGACAGAATTAGGCGCTGATGGCGGAAAAAATCACCTCCCGCCGAAGAACAAAATCACATTATTAAAGAGCCTCACAAATGGAGGACAACCCCAGGACTTGGGTATTGTTAGCGCACAAATATGTCTTACACGAGTTTGTTACAGCTCAATCAAGGAAGTGGTGTGTTGCTGTGAAAAGAACCTTTGTGAGTATATGGAGTGAGTGTCAGCCTTTGCTTGGAGCTGGTGACGGCCTTGGTTATTATATAACTTATTTGTAATGTTATTATTGATAGTGAGAGTATTATTATAACAATATTGTTTCACTACCTTCAGAACTTGAAAGAGCTCGGGTGGATTCAAGTTGACTCTTCCTTGGAATATAGAAACAAGTATCAGAACCTTTCTTCACGAATGTAACTATATCTGGGATCATCCCTGACAACTCTGGCCTGATGGCTTCTGAAGAAATGTTACCGCTTAATCTTGAATTGTTGCATCGGCAAATAAAATCTTGTAGGCCTTGTTATGCACGTGTAATTAAAATTTAAAAAATTTGCACTGTTTGTTCTCTGTTTCACACAGAAAAGCTGAGTTGAACTTTTACAAAATGAAGCAACGGAAAAAGCTTGATATGGATAACAATGATTTCAACTGCACACTGTGCGAAACGTGGTAGTTATAAAATATAGATTTACACATAAAACACAGAAACTCACAGGGGATACCAATCATCTAAAGATTCATACAATCTTTAAAGCTACACATAGTATCAGGTTATACATCATAATTACTATTTCTATATAATCATACTTATCTTGGTTTTCAGTGTCACGTATTATAAATTCTAACCTGAAAAGTGAAATCACAATTCGCAGGAGAAGTGGATGGGAAATTACTTGAACGCTCAATAGGAACGTTTTCACATAATTATAAATAATAATTCTAACCAATTGAGGAATTTGAGACATCAGTAAGATGTGAAAAGCATTATATCAAATGCAAGGATTCTTTATTATTAATAATAATAACTACCTTTCAATGTTCATATGTGGTACATACTTGTAAATGTGTCATATTGAAAGCAGTGATAAGACCATATTAGATTCCAAGTAAAAAAATGACAATACTTCAACACATTAAGACATTAACGTGAAGAAACAATCATTTGTGTCCATAACAAGGTCTCAGGCCATGTGGTCACTGTATGTGAGAAGAATGGCGCCCCCTGTCCTGCCCTAGTGTCACTGCAGCCTTTTCATATCATTGGAAAAAGCGCCAAACTCACTCGCACAAAGAGAGGAGACAATGCAAACCCTTTTCAGGTGAATATTGACTGCGACTCACCACAGATCCCATTTCGTGTGTAATTCTTACAATTTAATCTGTGGCATTAATCACCATTGATACTTTTTCACGCACAAACATACAGTCAATTCACTTCAGAGTGCAGTGCACTGTGTATTCTGTGAAGTGCTTTGAGACGTTGATAAGATGGGAAAAGCGCTACATCAAATGCAAGGATTATGATTATTATTACATATGAAAATATTCCAAATCCCCTGAAAATCGGTTTACATTTGGAGCCTGATCTACATTAAATTGCTTTTTTCGCAAGTTGCTGAGCAGTTTTTTTAGCTAACCACACATCAAAACCCTTTATCCCACTGATCAGCCTCTTATACAAATTATTGATGTTACAGTAAAAGGCAGCAGTAACCCAAGTGATATTTTGTACTGGCATGACTACTGATTGCTTTAGCGTATCCTCATGCATTAGCATTGAAGGAGGAGAGAAGATTAGACATTGATCCAAACTTAAAATCATCTCTAGCAGAAGAACAAATGACAATCGTACAGAGGATGTCCAGTGGAGGGAACGACCCCAGCCAGGACTTGGGTATTGTTAGCGCACAAATATGTCTTACACGATTTTGTTACAGCTCAATCAATGAAGTGGTGTATTGCTCTGAAAAGAACCTTCGTGAGTATATGGAGTATACCCGAGGCCTCAACCTCGCTGGCGTCACCCGTCACAGACAAGGCCATTTCCGACCATTTTTTCATTTCCTGCAACACCTCTATCACTCGCCCCTCCACCTCCAAACCCACCACCATCTTCTACCGGCCCTGGAAGAAGATTCCCCCTCAAACTTTCACCTCTGCCCTCCAACCTCCAACCTCGTCCCACAATGGCATTTTTTTTGTACCGACCCATCCTCCGCCTCCACCGCCCTCCACAACACCCTCTCCACTACCCTCGACACCCTGGCCCCCCTCACCTCCAAAACCGTCTCTCATTCCCGAACATCATCGTGGTACACAACACACCTCCGTTCCCTCAAAAGCCAAGTGAAAGCAATTGAACGCATCTGGCTCAAATCTGGCCTCATGGTCCACCGGCAAATCTGGCTGGACCGAATCAAATTTTACCGCTCCGCCCTAGCCACCGCCAAATCAGCCTTCTACTCCAGGATAATCCTGGAAGCGAAGGACAGCCACCGCCTCCTCTTCGCCACCACCAACCAGCTCCTCCTCTCCCCCCCCCCCCCCCCCCCCCCCGCCTCACCTCGCAGATCCTCTCCTCAAACGCTCGTTGTGAGGAGATGCTGGACTTCCTCGAGTCCAAAATAGAGAAAATCCGCTCTGCGGTTTCCTCCCCCCACCACTCCTCCACCTCTGCGCCCTCATCAGCTACCTCAACCCCTACTCACCCCCCATTTCACACTTTCAACCCCACCACCCCGCTTTCAGTCACAAAAACAATTGCCTCCATGAAACCCACCACGTGCTCATTGGACCCCATCCCCACCCCCATCCTCCGCACCCAGCTCCATTTGTTAGCCCCGCTCATTTCTGACACCATCAACCTTTCACTCTCCTCAGGCACCGTCCCTACCTCCCTTAAAACAGCCACCATCACCCCTGTCCTGAAGAAACCCTCCCTTGATGCGTCGCAACCATCAAGTTATCGACCCATCTCCAACCTCCCGTTTCTATCCAAGGTCCTTGAAAGAGTGGTTGCCTCCCAGCTCCGCTCTTTCCTTTCAACTCACTCACTTTTTGAACCCCTCCAATCAGGTTTCCGCCCTATCCACAGCACAGAAACTGCCCTGGTTAAGGTCACAAATGACATCCTAACCACCTGTGACCAGGGCTCCCTCTGCCTCCTCGTCCTCCTTGACCTGTCTGTTGCGTTCGACACAGTCGATCACACCATCCTCCTTCAATGTCTTTCCTCCCCCTTCAAGGCACAGTCCTTGACTGGTTCCATTCTTATTTGACCCACCGTTTACATTATGTTTCTTCCAACGGTTTTTCTTCAAACCCCCGCACAGTTTCTCACTGCGTTCCTCAGGGTTCTGTTTTACGCCCCCTCCTTTTCACCCTTTACACGCTCCCTTTGGTCGACGTCATCCGCAAACACGGGGTAAATTTCCACATGTATGCGGACGACACCCAGTTGTACCTTTCTGCCTCATCCCTCAACCCCCAGACGATCGATGTTCTGACAGCATGTCTGTGCGACATCGAGTCCTGGATGAGGGACCATTTTTTGCAATTGAACGTGAGTAAGAACGAGGCCCTGCTGATTGGCTCAAGCCAGCGCCTCCGCACATCGGGCGCTTCCAGCCTCAATATCCAAGGCTGCACTCTCCACCTCACGAAGCCAATCAGGAACCTCGGCATCATGTTCGATCAAAAACTTTCCTTCCTCCCCCACATCCGCGCCTTGACCGGCACCGCTTATTTCCACCTGCACAACATTGCCAGGCTCCGCAACTATCTTACCCCCCGCGCTGCCGAAACACTCGTGCATGCATACATCACCTCGAGGCTGGACTACCGAAACTCCTCGTCGGCCTCCCCAGTTCCTCCATTCACAGGCTGCAGGCCATCCAAAACTCTGCAGCCCGTGTACTATCCCGCAACCGCCTCCGCGACCACATAACCCCCACCCTCGCCCGTCTCCACTGGCTCCCCATCCTCCAGAGGATCGAGTTCAAGATCCTCGTCCTCACCTACAAGGCCTTACACGGCCTTGCCCCGCCCTATTTAACCAACCTACTCTTCCCCTATACGCCCACCCGGACCCTCCGTTCAACAGGATTTGGCCTGCTCCAAGCCCCCCGACCGAACCGCCCCACCATCGGAGGCCGGGCCTTCAGTTTCTCCGCTCCCACCCTATGGAATGCCATCCCTCAATCCCTCCGTTTCGTTTCTTCCCTTTCCTCTTTCAAGGCTGGTTTGAAGACTTTCCTCTTCGATCGTGCCTTTTGTTCCACCCCGAACTCTTTTACCTCCCCTTCATGTTTCACCCCTTCCCAAACACTCCCCTCTCAGCTCGTGTCACACGCCTCCTGTGCAGCGCCTTGGGACATCCTAGCAGCGTGGGGGGTGAGGTAGTTGCCGAGGTTCCTGACTGGCTTTGTGAGGTGGAGAGTACAGCTTTGGATGTTGAGGCTGGCAGCGCCCGATGTGCGGAGGCGCTGGCTTGAGCCAATCAGGAGCGCCTCAGTCTTG
This sequence comes from Hydrolagus colliei, assembly GCA_035084275.1. Taxonomy (NCBI): domain Eukaryota; kingdom Metazoa; phylum Chordata; class Chondrichthyes; order Chimaeriformes; family Chimaeridae; genus Hydrolagus; species Hydrolagus colliei. The sequence goes on from CM068778.1 coordinate 958,633, forward strand.
CTCACGTTTAATTGGAGGTAGTTGTCCCTGGTCCAGGACTCAATGTCGGACAGACATGCTGTCAGAACATCGATGGTTTGGGGGTTGAGTGATGAGGCAGAAAGGTACAGCTGGGGGCAACCACTCTTTCAAGGACTTTAGATAAAAACGGGAGGTTGGAGGTGGGTCTGTAGCTTGATGGCTGCGACGCATCAAGGGAGGCTTTTTTCAGGGTAGGGGTGATGGTGGCTGTTTTACGGGAGGTAGGGACGGTGCCTGAGGAGAGGCAAAGGTTGATGGTGTGAGAAATGAGCGTAGCCAAAAGGTGGAGCTGGGTGCGGAGGAGGGGGGGTGGTGATGGGGGTCCAATGAGCACGTGGTTGAGGAGAGGATCTGCGAAGCGAGGCGGGGGGGGGGGGGGGGGGGGGGCGGAGGAGCTGGTTGGTGGTGGCGAAGAGGAGGCGGTGGTTGTCCTTCGCTTCCAGGATTCTCCTGGAGTAGAAGGTTGATTTGGCGGTGACTAATGCAGAGCGATAAAATTTGATGCGCTCCAGCCAGATTTGCCAGTGGACCGTGAGGCCAGATTTGAGCCAGGTGCTTTCAGCTGCTGTCACTTGGCTTTTGAGGGAATGGAGGTAAGTTGTGTACCACCGTGATGATCGGGAGTGCGAGGCGGTTCTGGAGGTGAGCGGGGCCAGGGTGTCGAGGGTAGTGGAAAAGGTGTTATGGAGGGTGGTGGAGGCAGAGGATGGGTCGGTACAGGAAGAAAGCCACAGGGGGAGCAGGTCGGTGGTTTCGAGGACAGAGGTGAAGGTTTGAGGGGGAATCTTCTTCTTCCAGGGCAGGTGGATTTGGAGGTGGAGGGGGGAGGGATAGAGGTGTTGAAATAAACGAAAAAATGGTCTGAAATGCAAGAGATGTCGATGGGAAATTACTTTTAACGCTCAATAGGAAGGTTTTCACGTAATAACTATCAATAATAATTCTAAACAATTCAGGACTTTGAGACATCAGAAAGATGTGAAAAGCATAGGATCAAACGCAAGGATTCTTTATTATTAATAATAATAACTACCTGTCAATGTTCATATGTCATACATATATGTAAATGTGTCATATTGAAAGCGGTTATAAGCGGTCTCAGGCCACGTGGTCACTGTATGTGAGGAGAATGGCGCCCCCTGTCCTGCCCTAGTGTCACTGCAGCCTTTTAATACCATTGGAAAAAGCGCCAAACTCACTCGCACAAAGAGCGGAGACAATGCAAACCCTTTTCAGGTGAATATTGACTGCGACTCACCACAGATCCCATTTCGTGTGTAATTCTTAGTTTAATCTGTGGCATTAATCACCATTGATACTTTTTCACCCACAAACATACACTCAATTCACTTCACAGTACAGTGCACTGTGTATTCTGTGAAGTGCTTTGAGACGTTGATAAGATGGGAAAAGCGCTACATCAAATGCAAGGATTATGATTATTATTACATATGAAAATATTCCATATCCCCTGAAAATCGGTTTACATTTGGATCCTGATCTACATTAAATTGCTTTTTTCGCAAATTGCTGAGCAGTTTTTTCAGATAAACACACGACCCGCACATCAAAACCCTCTCTCCCACTGATCAGCCTCTTTTACAAATTATTGATATTACAGCAACAGGCAGCAGTAACCCAAGTGATATTTTGTGCTGGCATGACTATTGATTGCTTTGGCATCTCCTCATCGTATTAGCATTGAAGGAGGAGAGAAGATTAGACATTGATCCAAACTTAAAGTCATCTCTAGCAGAAGAACAGATGACAATCGTACAGAGGATTTCCAGTGGAGAGAACGACCCCAGCCAGGACTTGAATATTGTTAGTGCACAGACATGTCTAACAGGAGTTTGTTACAGCTCAGTCAGGGAAGTGGTGTGTGGCTCTGAAAAGAGCCTTTGTGTGTATCTGGAGCGAGTGTCAGCCTTTACGTGGAGCTGGTGTACTTGGTGACGGCCTTGGTGCCCTCGGACACGGCGTGCTTGGCTAGCTCCCCGGGCAGCAGCAGGCGCACGGCGGTCTGGATCTCCCTGGAGGTGATGGTCGAGCGCTTGTTGTACTGAGCCAGGCGGGAAGCCTCGGAGGCGATGCGTTCGAAGATGTCATTGACAAACGAGTTCATGATGCTCATGGCCTTGGAGGAGATGCCGGTGTCGGGGTGAACCTGCTTCATCACCTTGTACACGTAGATGGATTAACTCTCCTTCCTCGATTTCCTGCACTTCTTGCCCGCAGTCTGCGGTTTGCGAATGGCTTTCTTGCTGCCTTTCTTGGGCGCTCCTTTGCCCTCAGCTTTGGCTCCTTTGCACTCGGATTTCGATTCTCCTGCCATTTTGCGTCAATATAATACAATAAGACAATGTAAGGCAGTGCTCGCAAGCTTTCCTTATATCATAACGCCATCCAATCACAGCACAGTATTCTGTTCATCCTTGTTTAGCATAAAGAGTTGTTACCCAACGGGAACCCAGGGATGTGTGTGAACCAATCCGATTGATCCTCCCACCGCACCAAACACAAGCCCGACAGTCAGAGGCAAATGAGGGATTGAAAAGATACTTTGCTGTGATCGGTCACATGTTGATGAGCTGGGGGATTTGGTTGGACAGAGGACGGGAGCCTAACTGCTGGGCTGAGATGATTTAAGCGGCGGCTTTGGTTCCTGTTGTAAACTCAGTAAAAATGTCATGACGTGTAGAGACTGGCGGCAAAGCCCGAGCCAAGGCCAAGTCCCGCTCCTCCCGGGCCGGGCTGCAGTTCCCTGTGGGCCGCGTCCACAGGCATCTCCGTAAAGGCAACTATGCTGATCGCGTGGGTGCCGGAGCCCCTGTCTATCTGGCCGCCGTGCTCGAGTATCTGACAGCTGAGGTGTTGGAGCTGGCGGGGAACGCCGCCCGCGACAACAAGAAGAGCAGGATCATCCCCAGACACCTGCAGCTGGCCGTCCGCAACGACGAGGAGCTCAACAAGCTGCTGGGAGGAGTGACTATCGCTCAGGGCGGCGTGCTGCCCAATATCCAGGCTGTGCTGCTGCCCAAGAAAACCTCCTCCCATCCTCAGAAGAAGTAAATCGTCCACATGTTCCTGTCAAACCAAAGGCTCTTTTAAGAGCCACTCACGTTGTCTATGAAAGAGCCGTTGACCGTTTCAGCCTCTGGAACTCCAGTGTCTGAGGCTCGTTAGCTTTAAACACAGCGACCGCAGTGCATGGCGCCAAACCATCGCTCTTTATCGCATTCAATTGTGTTGCCGCAAATATACGCCGTCAATTCACTAATTCCTACTCTAATCTCTAATTCGTTTGTATTGATGGGGAACGGATTGGCTCCAGGTCTGTATATATTCAAACTTTACTGTAGGCGATTCCGAGTTGCTCTCAAATTACTGTGTACAATGCAGCCGAGGCGTGAGGGAAATTTAACGCGTGTGGAGTCTTGAATGTAATGGCGAGATGGCCTGGGAGAGAGGTTAGGCCACACAGCTTATTCCTCGCTGTATCATTGGCAGTTACTGTATGTAGATAAAGTGACGGTAGTCGTTAGCTGAGGAGAGTGTGTAAAGTGTGAAGGGGGGGGGGGGGGGGGGGGAGAGACAGGTCGCCGCTCTGTTTACTGGACCATTTGGTGGCTCTTTAAATAGCCTTTGTGGTGACAGATGATGTGGAGATGGCCAGGCTAAGCGCGCTCCCCGCGGATACGGCGGGCCAGCTGGATGTCCTTGGGCATGATGGTGACCCGCTTGGCGTGGATGGCGCACAGGTTGGTGTCCTCAAACAGCCCCACCAGGTAAGCCTCGCTGGCCTCCTGAAGCGCCATGACGGCAGAGCTCTGGAAGCGCAGGTCCGTCTTGAAATCCTGAGCGATTTCCCGCACCAGGCGCTGGAAGGGCAGTTTGCGGATCAGCAGCTCGGTGGATTTCTGGTAGCGGCGGATCTCCCTGAGAGCCACGGTGCCGGGACGGTAACGATGGGGCTTCTTGACGCCGCCCGTGGCCGGAGCGCTCTTACGAGCAGCTTTGGTGGCCAGCTGTTTGATGGGAGCTTTGCCGCCGGTGGATTTCCGCGCCGTCTGCTTTGTCCGGGCCATTTTTCCGATCAAGAGAAGCTGGGAATGGGGAGCGGGCTGTGAGCAGCGGCTCTTATAGAGGCCACAGCTCAATGATTGGCTGCAGTCAGGGGAGCCGGGAGGCACAGATTCACGAGACAACAGCCTCTCATCTGCCAGCCCCACACCCAGCTTCACCCAGGGACTAAATCACCTTCAGAAATTACGTTTCAAATAAATGCTGATCAGAAGAATTGGATAAAACATCATCAATCATGTTTTATTAACAAGAAAGGCTCCTTGATGGAAATGCTAACAGTTACTTTTCATCAAAAACAGGAATGGCTGAGAACACTCAACAGGTCAGGCAGCATCTTTGGAGAAAGCGGTCGTTTCGAGTCCGCAATCCTTCGTCAGAACGGGGGCAAGTTGGGAGGAAAATGCTCTTTACAGCGAACCGAGGGAGGGAGACGAATGAGAAAATGGAGTGGATAACAGGGGATAATGGGTTAAAGAGGTTGATAGAGGGCAGTTCCCGGATAGTTTGATTCTGATGGGGCGTTTGCTGTAAGAATAAAACTGACGAGTGTTTTTGCAGTTGGTTATTTGTGAGAATACTGATTTGCATGAATTTCAGTGAATCTGTGAATCTCTAAACAAACATGGAACCAATAATCCGTGTTCATATCTGTCCGTGTCTATCACATTGTTACTATCTCAACCTGTAATTGATACAGTTGTGGGTGTATGTTTGCATCTATAAACGCCTGTGTTTTGCTGCTCCTTGCAGTTTATGTTTTGATGGCCAGTGAAGATCACTATTTTGCTAATAGTGAATTGAAAGCATTAAACACCTTTGCTTGACAGCCTGTGTGATTATTGCTGTTTGTGAGACTGGCAGTAGGAAAATTAAGTTTTTGTTCAAGCGCCTTTCACGCCGGGAGGATGTCGCAAGGCTCTGGAAACATATTCTCACTTGGTAACGATGTGTGCGCCTAACAAATAAGGCGATGTAGAAACGTATTATTTTTGAGGTTATTATTCATTCATTTGTCGTTGTATTATTCATCCATTCGTATTCCATTTGAATATTTTGGCTTTAATTATGCAGCATTGTTAAACATTGGGTCGGTTTCTGTGTGAGATAGCGGTCCTTTGTCTCTTTCGGCTCATTCGTCTGACAAAGTATGATACACTGCAGTCTGCCATTCAGTACAATTGAACTTTAGATTGATAATGTAGAATGACAATTTGGATAGATAACTGTATGATCCTACCTGGGCCTAGCATTCAAATCATTCTTGTTCCTTGGTATTGAATAGAAGTCTCAAATTTATACAATTTGCTTTCTATCGCTTTTCACGAAATTGTAGTCTCTATGGGTCACTGTATTTTAGCTGGTCAGTGCGATGGTGGTAATACATTGTAGAATCCTGTAGCTCAGTGGCTACATCACTCGCCCGCCACCCAAGCGAGAGATCTGGGTTTGAGCCACTGCAGGACAATCTGACCACTGGACTAAACAGGATTCAGACGCTTTAAGTCCACCATGAACACAAGCCAAAGGTCTGAGTTCCCAACACTAACCCAGTCACTGAAAGAGACTTCAATAGGTGCAGCTCGTTTGGGAGGGAATGGGTGGCTCTGAGAAGAGCCTTTGGGGGTTAATGTAATCAGCAGAGGGGAGAAGTTACTTCTTTTTGGCTGGTGTTTTCTTAGCCGCCGTCGCTCTGCGGACACCTTTAACTGTTTTGCTGCCTTTTCTCGGAGGCGCTAAATGCTTCTTCGCAGCTTTCTTTGCCATCACTTTCTTCACTGGCTTCTTGGTTGGTGAGGTCTTCTTGGAGCCTCCAGATTTCTGTATCTTCTTGGCAGCCGGAGACTTGGCTTTGGTGACTCTCTTGACCACAGTTGACTTCTTGGCTGAACGTGGCTTTTTTGCTGGCAGTTTCTTCCGCGGAGAAGGTTTTTTGGCGGCCGCTTGCTTCACCCGCGGCGCCGGTTTCTTTGCCGTTGTCTGCTTGTTGATTTTGTCGGTGCCGCTGGCGCCGGTGCCATTGATCTGGGTCAGCACACCTTTGTCTTTCAGTTTCTGCAGAGAACTCCTGACCTGGTATTTGTGAGTGTGCGCCTTGTAGCCTTTGGCTTCCAGACACTTCTTGATGGCGACTACGGACAAGCCTTTGGTAGCCTTAGCACTGGCCACCATCTGCCGGATCTCTTCCATCACGTTGAAGCTGGATTTCGGCTTCGGGGCAACGCGCTTCTTCTTGGCGACTTTGGGTTTATCGGCGGTGGTGGCGGCTGCAGGAGGCTGTGCGGCGGCGGCGGCGGCGGCGGCAGCTTTCTCAGCCATGGTGACTTTGGGAGGCTCAGTGTGTGGAGTTGCTCAGGATAGTGAAGCCAGGCACAGCCACGGCAACTTACACACACAGAGCGGACGCTGCAGAGCCAGTCGCTGCTCAGCATCCGGGTTTCAAATCTCTTGTGTTTCTCTCGTTTCTAAAACTGACGGTTTCTCTCTAAACCCGTTTGTGCTGAGAGTGAACAACAGCCTTTTTACTCAAGTGCACAATCCGCTCTTCACTCTCAGTCACTACAGAACTCAACTAAACGCCGCGGCTTCCTTTGCGAACCGTTTCAATGTCGGATTGATTCTGGTTTGGCTCTGAATCCTGGACATATTGACGGCGGCTTGAATGATATTCTCAAACTAAACCTAATCACAGTTTAAAATGTGGCGGTGATGTCCAGCAGAGAGTCGGGGCTATCGTGTAACCAGATAATATGGTGACGTTTGCTGACCGCGATTTGGAAATCCCGGGATGAAGCTGGACACACTAACACAGTGACTCGAAGTTGAGCCAGGCGCCATTTTAACACAGGGCTGATCATACGGTTATCAAAACAGCGACTTGAACTGGCAAACTGTACCCCAGTCCCGCCGCTATCAGAAGAGGATTTGACTCTGTACATATTGTGAGCTGCAGTTTCCCGGGGTTTGTCAGTGTTTGGCAGCTCAGTGGGTGACCGACTCTGAGACAGGAGCTGCTCACAGTGTCAGTGTTCTCACAGGAGAAAGAAAGGATTTCACTGGTTCTCTGGTTGTGCTAAACGTTTGTTTAACTGCAGAGATATAGATAGAGATTAACGTGGGACATAATCACTGCGGTTTAAACGGGAATATTCACAAACAGATCCACAAATCTCGATCCTGTCTTGATGAAACTAACAGCTGCGGGTCGGTAACATGACATCACCGTGTGCCTGCAGATCGGCTGAGACACGTGAATTCTCGGATTCTCCGTTGAGCAATAAATCTATTATAACTCAGCGCTTTGGGGCGTCCTCCCGACGTCAAAGGCGCTCTAGAAATGCAATTCTGTTGTTGTATTTTTGTTGTTGTTTCTCTATCTTTGGCACTGACTCTCTTCCCGCCTTGTTACTGTGTCGATGATTGGTTGGCACTGTGACTCACAGCAAATTGAAAAAGCCCGCCAATTTCACGATGAAAACGAAATTCTCCCTGCTATCAATAGGTGGACCAGGTCCCTGAGCACAGAATAGCTACAGCAGGAGAACGGCAAACACACCATACATCATTCGGCCAAAAATAAAAACAAACTGACAAGTGGATGTGCTGGTGTTTGTGTCTAAAATCTCACACCGACACACACACTGAACCTCTGATTGTCTGAGCCTCACTTGATACCTTAAACCGTGTCATATTCCACAGCTGGACCTACAACATGCAGTGAATTCAGGATTATTTGGGCTATAATGGGAGGGGGAGGAACATTAATAGTTAATAGTAACTTATTCTGGGAAGTGAAGTTAATGCTGCTTCCCGCTCATTCTGGCTGGAGCTGCTTTAACATCACTGATTTATGGAGAACCATGGCTTTTAGCGTTTACAAGTCAATTTGAATTCGGGTTAAACTGTCTGAACAATTGTCATCTGAGGGAACCTGGGGGAGGAGCTGAGCTGCGGCAGCTGTTGCGTGTGACTGTGTGAGTGTGTTAACTGTGACTATCTCCTCCCCTCGCCAGCTCTGCCGTCGTCAGCCAGGTCGGGGCGCCCTCTATACAAACAGACAGCCCTCGCTGGTTAGGGCATTCGACTATTTGATGAGAACAGAAATTGAAGAGCAATGTCTAGTCGAGGTAAAGGAGGCAAAGGCCTGGGGAAAGGCCTGGCGCCAAGCGTCACCGCAAAGTGCTCCGTGATAACATCCAGTGCATCACCAAACCAGCCATCCGCCGCCTGGCGCGCCGTTGCGGGGTCAAGCGCATCTCCGGCCTGATCTATGAGGAGACCCTCGGGGTGCTGAAAGTTTTCCTGGAGAATGTCATCAAGGATGCGATCACCTACAGTGAGAACGCCAAGCGCAAGACTGTCACTGCCATGGATGTGGTTTACGCTCTGAAACGCCAGGGCCGCACTCTGTACGGATTCGGCGGCTGAACGTCTCCCAGGTCAACACACAAACAACAAAGGCTCTTCTAAGAGCCGCCCAACCGCTCGTATCAAAGGCTGTAACCTCACAACTAAACTAACCTTGGCTGTGAGGGCTTTGTCCTGCATGACAGGATGAAGGAGACGTAGTGTAATGGTTGGTTTAAATGTATCACCTGCTATGAAGTAAACACCGACAAATCGTGTAGAAAAGTAAACGCACTTATTCATTCAAATTAATAAAAGTAACGCAAAGTATATGTCGCAATAATATTATTGATGTATAGTTGAGAATCAGGTAAACAATGCTGTGGAAGGGATCGAGTAGCAATGAATAAATTATTGACCATTTTTCTCTTCCACCGAAACGTATCCCAAGTGTTCTTGCAGTTTCCAGTTTCACATGTAAAAGTGTAGGGAATAATAATAATCCTTGCATTCGATATACCCCTTTCCACGTCTTCTCACCGTCTCCAAAGTGCTTCACGGAATGCACTGTAAAGTGATTTGACAGCCAATTCCTCGCAGCAATGTCCCACAAACAGTCGTATATTCAAATGAACAGTTTATTATTGTTTTTCTTTTGGAGGGATTATTGCGAGGTGTGTGGAGTAAGGAATCTTGCACAAGGTTTCACTCTGACCTGCCTGGATTCGAAACACAGGTCTAATGCTTCTAATAGGAGTACTCTTACCTCCCGAGATGGAGGACTCCACATACATGTTGTGCATGTTCAGTCATCGGGAAAGTATCCAGGTAGCGTGGCGTGTCCAATTTGATCCCTCTGCTGCTATTCTTTCTGCTGAAATGATCTCTGTTTATCCAGTTGATTAGAGCTCTTTCATCTCTAATCTTTTGCGGGTAGTTCCTTTGTGAAGAAAGGAAATGAAACCGCTGCAGACTACTTTTCCAGGAGAAAATTTCAGTTTAAGAATAAAAACAGCTTGATGTTACTCCCGCAATGGTAGTCAAATCCATCTCTCATCAAATGTGATTGATTGCATGCCTCAATTGTATATTTATGTTTATTAATAATGTAAGTTGAGCCATTATTTAGCACATTAATTACAGAATCCAATAGTAGGCCTAACAGAACTATGATAGGGGAAATACAAGCAGGGCAGTGTGAAACAGTGCATAGCTCTGACAGGAATCCAGCCAAGGTGAACCTATCTTCACAAATGTAACTATGTCTGGTATCATCCCTGATAAATGTGGCCTGAAAGCCACTATAGAAATATTGCCACTTGATCTTCAATTGCTGCCTAAACAAACAGAATGTTGTGGGCCCTAGTGATATACTTGGAATTGAGACATAAAAGAACTGCACTATTTGTTCTCTGTTTCACAAAGAGAATCTCAGTTGAATTTTCAGCAAACGAAAAGGGGTAGAAATTTGACGAAAGGCGCGATCGATGAGAAACGTGTTTAGCTGGGACCTGTGGCTGAGAAAAGAGGGGGCGAGGCGGGCGAAGGTTGTGTGGAAGGTTGTGAGCCTCGGGGCATAGTGGCTGAATGCATGGTGTGCGGAGGATTCGGGGGACATGGAGGAGGCCGGACCCCGTGAAGCGAATGCATCGGGAGCTGGTTTGAGGGGAGAGGAGGTCAGAGAGGTTGCGGGTGCAAGGAGTGGAGGGATTTGAAGACAAGGGTGAGTATCTTAAAGTCGATGCTCTCTGGGATAGGGTGCCAGTGAAATCTGGCAAGGACTGGGATAATGGGGGAGTGAAGTTTGGTACAGGTGAGGGCACTTAACAGGAATAACACTGATTTCAACTCCAGTCATTGTCAAAATTTAATAATTAAAAATATAGATTTACACACAAGATAACACAAAACATACAGGGGCTACCAGTCACCTAAGGATTCATACATTCAGATATTACAAATTTTAGAACCATACCAATATCAAAGGTATACATGATAAGTTAAGAAATAATTTCAAAAAGTCATATTTATCTTGATTTTCAATGTAATGGTTGACTCATTTTCACCTGCAATAAACAGATCATAATTTGCAAAAGTAGATTGTATATTAAATTAACATTAAATAGGAACATTTTCCGATAATATTGATAACTACCATTCAATGTTCATGTATTGCACCTTATTTCAGCGACATGTTGCAATCAGTCATAAGATCATCTTTGATTCCAAGCAACAAATGACCATACAATTTGAGATATTAACGTGACGAAACAATCATTTTGCCCAAAATAAGGACCCAGGCCACGTGTCAGCTGTGGGTGAGCACAAAGGCCCCCCCGTGTCCTGCCCTAGTGTCAGTGCAGCCTACAGTCACTGCCTTTTCATACCATTGGAAAAAGCGCCAAATTCACCCAGACTCTCCTCAGAAGAGTCAATGCAAACCTTTTTCAGGTGAATATTGACTGCGACTCACCACACAGATGTCCCATTTTGTGTGTAATTCTGATTGTAATCTGTGGCATCAATCAACAGAGGAGATGTTTTTTCATCAAGATCGCAAACCACTTGAAATTGACCAACATTGAATTGTTTTTGCCCAAAGCCGCTGCAATATTAAGTTTCCCGTTTTTTCAACACGACTCTCAAAACACAAACTTCTATCCTAATAATCACAAACCTCTGAAAACTATTGATATATCAGTAAAATGCAGCACCAAGCAAATTGATATTTTGTACTGGCATGACTACTGATTGTTGTAACATGTATTCACATTCAAGGAGAAGACAGAATTAGGCGCTGATGGTGGAAAATATCACCTCCCACCGAAGAACAAAATCACATTATTAAAGAGCATCACAACTGGAGGACAACCCCAGGACTTGGGTATTGTTAGCGCAGAAATATGTCCTACACGAGTTTGTTACAGCTCAATCAAGGAAGTGGTGTGTTGCTCTGAAAAGAACCTTTGTGAGTATATTGAGTGAGTGTCAGCCTTTGCTTGGAGCTGGTGTACTTGGTGACGGCCTTGGTTACTATATAACTTGTTTATAATGTTATTATTGATAGTGAGAGTATTATTATAACAGTATTGTTTCACTACCTTTAGAACTTGAAAGAGCTCGGGTGGATTCAAATTGACTCTTCCTTGGAATATAGAAACAAGTATCAGAACCTTTCTTCACGAATGTAACTATATCTGGGATCATCCCTGATAACTCTGGCCTGATGGCTTCTGAAGAAATGTTACCACTTAATCTTGAATTGTTGCCTCGGCAAATAAAATCTTGTAGGCCTTGTTATGGACGTGTAATTAAAATTTAAACAATTTGCACTGTTTGTTCTCTGTTTCACACAGAAAAGCTGAGTTGAACTTTTACAAAATGAAGCAACGGAAAAAGCTTGATATGGATAACAATGATTTCAACTGCACACTGTGCGAAACGTGGTAGTTATAAATTATAGATTTACACATAAAACACAGAAACTCACACGGGATACCAATCACCTAAAGATTCATCCAATCTTTAAAGCTACACATAGTATCAGGGTTATACATCATAATTACTACTTCCATATAATCATACTTATCTTGGTTTTCAGTGTCATGTATTATAAATTCTAACCCTGAAAAGTGAAATCACAATTCGCAGGAGAAGTGGATGGGAAATAACTTGAACGCTCAATAGGAAAGTTTTCACGTAATAATTATAAATAATAATTCTAACCAATTGAGGGCTTTGAGACATCAGTAAGATGTGAAAAGCATTATATCAAATGCAAGGATTCTTTATTATTAATAATAATAACTACCTTTCAATGTTCATATGGTACATACTTGTAAATGTGTCATATTGAAAGCAGTGATAAGACCATATTAGATTCTAATTTAAAAAATGACAATACTTCATCACATTAAGACATTAACGTGAAGAAACAATCATTTGTGTCCACAACAAGTTTCAGGCCACGTGGTCACTGTATGTGAAGAGAATGGCTCCCCCTGTCCTGCCCTAGTGCCAGTGCAGCCTTTTCATACCATTGGAAAAAGCGCCAAACTCACTCGCACAAAGAGAGGAGACAAAGCAAACACTTTTCAGGTGAATAGTGACTGCGACTCACCACAGATCCCATTTCGTGTGTAATTCTTAGTTTAATCTGTGGCATTAATCACCATTGATACTTTTTCACCCACAAATATACAGTCAATGCACTTCACAATGTGAAATTGTAAAAGTTAGCCATTTATACCTAGATGTAACTTCTATACTTTTAACCCACTCACAAAATGTGAAATTAGCCATTTTAGGCATAGATGTAATTTCTATACTTTTAACCCACTCACAAAATGAAAAAGACAAGTCCTGGGGAATGCAGATTGGCACAAAGCCAGTCGCTTCCTTATCTGAGCATTTTACAGGACAGGGAACAGTAACTCCTGCAAATCTTGAAGAAACTGACGTTGTCTAGTCCAAACGCCACCTGGAGATAAACTTGTTTTTGCCTGAATCGTTCCAAACTGGGACTCCTTTATATTATATTTTTCTAACCCATAGCCGAGAAATGCTTGGTATGTGAAGAACTAATCAATAGATAACATTTAACCTTGTTAGAGAGACATGGAGTGATTGAATTGTTGGAGCCAAGTAATTGATAATATTTTTGCAACTGCCTTTGTGTGTACTGCAAACCACTGTTTTTTATGTGTAAAAAGGCTGCATTTACTGATCACTGCAGCTCATTCTCGTGAGTGTCCAATGGTCTACTTGGAGACTGTTGACTTCTGCAAATAAACTTTACATTTCCTTATCCACGGTGTATGGTCTGTTTGTAAGACAACGGTTCTGGAAACGAGTAAAAAATTACAACTTCACATTTGGCGCTGCGAGCAGGGTCTCAAGACGTTACAGCAAGGAACGAACAGTTGTTGGGAGCAACATCCGAGAAACAGGCCAACAAGGTGAGATATTATCTGTAAAACCTTGGTTTCTCATATGTTGGTTTAACAAATGTGACCCATGACTATCGAACCTAAGTAACTGTTGACGAGACCCAATAGAAGAACCGTTAAGATACATCCGTTGGAGATGAAAATATAATAGAAGACGTTTTTTTAAAAAAATCTAAATTTGTGTTTTTAAAAACAAATTGTGTAGGTATAATTGGAACTCACCGAGGTTTGGAGCAGCTCATTGGAGCCGCCGGGTGGAGTTCATTACATAACGTGGAGTACGTACAAGCTCACCGAAAGACAAACTAACCTGCTGGTAGTTTTAAACGGATGTAGCACAGAAACACAGGGAAATTTGGTAATCGCTAGACAAACTAACCCCTTACACATTGCAGCTTATCGCCAAACTGCCCACTATGTTTTCGTAGGGGTGTTTTAGGTTTGAACCGTTAGTAGCTCATGTTGGTAGTAATGGTGCTTGTAGTTTTGAACGATTTAATTTGTTTAAATAATGAATGACGTTCTTCTAGCATCAGCAATTTTTTTTTGACTTGTCGCTTGTCGTATCGGGTGTTATTGTTGTTACTTGTCGTATCGGGTGTTATTGTTGTTACTTGTTGTATCGGGCGTTATAAGTTGTGTTTTAGTGTGATCCGTGAAGAAAGGCAACCCAATAATTATTGATTCTAGACTCTAAACATACACCGGTGTGTGACATAAAATGGGTACAATACTTGACAAAGCTAATGGCCCAATGGATCCGGTCCAAATGATGTGCACATGATTTCCTGAATATGAGACGAAATTTAGACTCCTATCTGGGCAAGCTAACAGACAATTGGAAGGTTGGCCTCAAGGTGGCACCTGGGATTTGGACAAATTAATAATGATATAGAATGCAATATGGAAAAAACGAGGTTGTGGAAGAGGACTAAAAACTAAATTAGCAATTAAAAAAATGGATAGAAGAAGCTGAGAAAAGGAAAAAATAAGTCAGTAATAGCCAGCTGGCAGGACAATGCGCGTAGAAGGGGAATTGATACAGTAGATAGTGAAGGGAATTCTAGGCAGGTAGAAGAATTAATGGGGGAGTGTAGACTCAGAGATAAGGAAGAAAAGAAAGAGGTGAATAAGAAAAAAACGGAAAAGGCATCGAAAAGATGCAACCTAGAATTATTGATGATGACAATTCGGAAACAAGAAATGATGATACCATCTGTTGGTTGGCTGATAAATCACCACCGACAGTACAAATTATAGAGACGCCTATTCCAGCTGCACAACAGGTCGTTAATACTGTTTCCTGCCCTGCTATTGTTCCAACTGCGCCAGTCGCTCCTCCCACATACACAGGTCCAATCACAGACCCAGTAGCAAACAGAACAAGGTCACATGATTATTCCACCCCTTTGTCTCTGTACCCACAGTTAGTAGAAGACACTAGTGTACCATCAGAAGGCGCTAGAGAGTATCAGATTAGGATGTACCCAAAAGTTGCAAGATGCAATCAACCACCAGTAAGAATCTGGAGCCCGTGGAAGCCGTCAGAATTACACGTCATTCTCCTACAGGCTCCAGATAAATCAAAAGATGCTAGAGCGTTCAAGGATTACCTGTTGCTTACTACACAAGTGTATGGTGCAACGGGACAGGATCTTTGGTCACTAATACAGGTTGCGCTCAATAGAACGCAATGGACAACGTTCAAAACAGCTGTAGGAGCTAATGATTGGAACACCTTTGCAGCTCAACATGATAACCCAGACGTTCAAAGGCAAACTCTACTGGATTCAGTAGAGCAAATTTTGGCAAGCCCTGTTAATATATCCAAAATACTAGACTGTAAGGCTAGAAAGGGAGAGGAGGCTGAAGAATTCATGATAAAGTATAATCAGATATATGAAAAATACTCCGGCGACGAAAATTATTTAACAGGGCGACAATATAACTCTCTGGTCTTGCAAGCCGTTCCAGCAAAAATAGCTGAGATGGTTAAAACCAACAACATGAATTGGCAGGATAACACACAGGCTCAAATGAGTAGATCAATTCGGTACTATTGGGATCAGACAGCTCCGAAAAAGTCGGAAAACAAGGAGGTTAAAGTAAAATAAGAATACACCAACAGGGAGGAAAAAAAACCCCAGCATCACCACAAATACAGGCATTATCCTAAGGGACATTATCAGGTAGATGATAGATTTGAGTCAAACAATAGACCTGATTCTGGGAGGTACCATGCAGGAAAAGGTGATAAAGTACCCGGGTTATGTTTGTTACAATTGTGGATACCCGGGCCACTTTAAACGAAATTGCCCCTACTCCATTGCGCAAATACCGTACATCCCGAGACACCCTCAATTTGATTACGACCCCAGAGGTCCTCCAATGCCGTACACTTTCGGCGAGAAAAGTTTTTTCCACAAAAACCAATGAGACAAGATAATTATTACCAGAGCGGACAGCCGCAAATGCCCCAGCCACCGCAAAATAGAAGGCGAGTTGAGTACACCACCGATAATCCATTTCAATATGAGGATTGACGAGTAGATAGAAACATGTTGCTGCTAACGACCATTGCCGTAAAAGAACCTATGCTAACAATTACTGTTGAGGGAAAAAAGATTCAGTTTTTGGTAGATTCTGGAGCAACATGTTCAACAATTCAATCAAAAATTGGTTTTAAAACAAACGGCCAGACTACCAAGCTTTCGGGTTTTGCTGCAATATTGCAAAAGTATGATAATACGGTACCGTTAGTAACAACAAACGGAGACATTACTGTTGAACATTCATTTGTAGTCACGACTGATTTGGATATAAACATTTTGGCTAGAGATTTATTGTGCAAATTAAATTTAAATATTGAATGCAGTCATGAAGGGCTAAGAGTTAACCAAAATAATATTGAGACGAATTATTCACAGTTCACTCATTCATCATGGTGGGCTATAGATTCCACAAATAATGATATTCCGTTACAGGGTATACCATCAGCACCACATGTCACCCTAGCTTACGATACATCAGGAACAGACACAGAGTTGGATAAATATTTTTTACAATTGTTGGGGACTCCACAAATGGTGGAAATAAACGGGATAGTGACTGGTCCTCAAGGATCAGCATTAACTGGTACACTGCCTGATTGTGTTTGGAAACAAAGTGCTGGAACTGCACCACACATAACACTGTCAGTAACTGATGGTTACCAGGCTAAAGATTTAGGAACAATGGATTACGATGCGCTGTTGTGTGCGAATACATCGATCACAGGGACACAAATAAAAGACGCAGTTTCAGTAGAAATGTGGTCACCGATACCAGTTCTGGGAATTTTAAACAAACATGCATCACATACACGGTCATCTATCGAAGGAATAGATTGTAACGTTTGGGCAGTGGATAAGATGGAGGTAGGGTACACTGATGTCCCACCAGTAAAAATACCACGAAAAGAAGGAGAGAGATTACCATCTATCAGACAATATCCATTAAAGAAAGAGGTCGAGGAAGGTATCAAACCATTAATAACTTCATTCCTCAAACAAGGCATACTTGTTCCTTGTTCATCGCCATGCAATACACCGATACTGCCAGTACTCAAAAAGAATGGAGACTATAGGTTGGTGCAAGATTTGCGAGCTATCAATAAGATTGTAAAAGAAACGCATGCTCTTGTTCCAAATCCAGCAACTATTTGTTCCCTGTCCTGTAAAATAACTATTTGTTCCCTGATACCTGTGGAAGCCAAAGTGTTTACACTAATTGATTTTCAGAATGCATTTATTTCAATTCCACTAGATCCAGCAAGTCAATATTTGTTTGTTTTTACGTTTCAGGGGAAACAATACACTTGGACTCGATTTCCACAAGGATTTGTTAACTCTCCTACCATTTATTCTACTACCCTACAGTCACAATTACGACAAATTAGATTAAAAGAGGGATCTACAGTAATACAGTATGTTGATGATTTACTGTTGGCCAGTCCCAGTAGAGAAGCAAATGAAAAGGATAGCATTCAATTGCTTAACGAGTTAAACAGCCTCGGATACGTTGTTCCGCCTCAGAAAATTTTAATTGGCCAAACATCAGTAAAAATTTTTGGAGTAATACTATCGGCAGACAACAGACAATTGGAAGATAACAGAATAGAGCCAATACTAGCACTAGCTCCTCCTGATACACCAACTAAAATGCGACAATTTGGGGGATTACTCAATTACTGCCGCCAGTGGATACCCAATGTCACGTTATATACAAAATTGTTAACTCCATACTCCACAACACTAACGGAAGCACATTACGAGTTACCTGAGCAGGAATTACAGGCATTTAAAAAATTAAAAACACTGCTAGCAACAGCTCCAGCACTTGGTAGGCCATTATATGACAGGCCATTTCAACTTTTTGTAACAGTGATCGAAGGTTGTGCCACTGCGGTGTTGACACAACAACATGGCGATAAACAACGACCAGCGGCCTATTATAGCACGCAGTTAGATACCGTTGCTAAAGGACTACCATATCGTACACAAATTTTGGCCGCAATATATGCATGCTTACAAGCAGCATCAAATATTACGATAAATTCTGCAATAACAATACACACCACTCATTCAGTTACTGCTCTCCCAAATGCAGACGCAACATTTAACAATGGCAAGACAGAGCAGGTATGAAATTGCCCTCCTAAATAATCCACGACTATCGTTTGTATATTGTACAACTATTAATCCAGCGACTTTCCTTAGGCACCAACCCGTGGATTTAGATAAAGCTGGTCATGATTGTATTCAGATAATACAGCACACAACATCTCCACGTGATGATTTGACTGACATGCCTCTAGATGATGTTGATTTGACATTATATGTGGATGGCAGCTCCTCTATAGACAAATTGGGAAAACGTAAATCAGGTTACGCTGTGGTGACTCAAAATTCAGAAATAGAAGCAGCAGCATTTGAGCAGCCAATGTCTGCACAACAAGCAGACGTATTTGCTCTCACCAGAGCATGTATACTGGCTGAGGGAAAATATACCAATATTTATACAGACTCAAGATATGCTGTTGGGATAGCCCATGATTTTGGAACATTATGGAAACAAAGAGGATTTTTAACTAGTTCAGGCAGCAATATTCAGAATAAAGATTTGGTAGCTAATTTACTAAAAGCCATTATGTTACCTAACAGGTTGGCAATAATTAAATGCAATGCGCATTCGACAGGCACTACGGAGGTCGATAAAGGAAATAGACGAGCTGATGCAGCAGCTAAATTGGCGTCTCGAAAAGAAAACTTAATTGTTCCTAAAATGACGAATATGGCCCAAAGATCCGCAAGGATACAGTCAGATTCTGATACTAAAAATATGCCAATTTTAGACAACATTGTCTCGTTACAAAACGAAGCCTCCGCTGATGAAAAACTAGACTGGGAAAAAAATGGATGTATATACAATGAAAAATTTAAATTATGGTTAACTCCGGCCGGACAGTGTTGTGTACCACTTTGCTTACTACCATGGTTAGTTGATATTATTCATCAACAAACGCATGCTGGCAAGGAGGGAATGGTGGGATTATTATTACAATCATGGTGGAGCCCTTTACTCGACCAATATGCACAAAAAGTAATACAAAGATGTCTGATTTGCCAAAAGTACAATATTGGAAAAGGAACACCATGTCCCATAGGCCGTACTCCTCTCCCAGCAGGGCCATGTGATACAATTCAACTAGATTTCATAGAACTGCCAAAAACACAGTGTTATAAGTATTGTTTAGTAATCATTGATGTATTTAGTAAATGGATAGAAGCCTATCCTACTACCTGCAATACTGCAGAAACAGTGGTAAAAATTTTATTAAGAGAAATAATACCAAGATTTGGAATCCCCAATTGTATAAGCTCAGACAACGGACCACACTTTACAGCCCGGATAAACGAAGAACTATGTGACCAATTAAACATCAAGCAGCAGTTCCATTGCCCATACCATCCTCAATCTGCAGGATTAGTGGAGAGGGCTAATCAGACATTGAAACTAAAACTTTCAAAACTGACTGAAGAAACAGGACTAAGCTGGTTTAAAATTCTACCTTTTGGCCCTTTTCCAAATGAGAATCACACCACAACAACAAACTAAGTTGTCACCGGCTGAGATATTGTACGGGAAAACATTGCAAACTCCTTGGGCATTCTCCAGGACACATAGCCCTCTGATGTATATGAGATGACAAATGAAGTATGTGATTATGTGATTGCTCTAACAAAAAGCTTGCAGCATTATCATTTACAGGTCCAGAAGCAGCATAAGGAGGGAGGCGGCCAGACAAAAGATTCGAAGGACATTGGTCCTAGGATACAGGCTGGAGACTACGTTTTGATTCGCAACTGGACCGAAAAAAAATTGGAACCCCGGTGGAACGGACCATTCCAAGTGCTGCTGACGTCACCGACCACTGCGAAACTACAAGGAAGAGAGAAATGGGTTCATTTGAACCACTGCAAAAGACTTACGTATACCTAATGATATTATGTTGTGTAATTCTAACACATGAATGGGATGTGGGCATGAAATATACTAACACAACTAACCAAACTTTAGTATTAGAACAAAGAGACGATTTCCAACAAGTGTTAGCTATTGTCTCAATACGTAAAGGGAGTGAAGTTAATTTGGTTTATCTGGAAAGTCAAGATGATAACACTAACTGTAGCCGCAGAAATAAAAGTTCCTGCAGGATAACAACAGGAACTGGTGTCAGTTTGCAAACGGGATGTTGTACGTATCAGAAGGATACAAGAATGAGGATTAAAAGGGAAATTTTAAATTGGGATGCCAAAACCAACAATAATATAGTTATGACTAAACCATCAAGGTTTAGTATTGAAAAACATTCAGAAAAAGAAAATTCATTCCTTCAGTATTTAAGCTTCGTGAAACAATTGGCTATCAATAATTCGAAAAGGGTAGTGTGCATGCCACAACCTCGTTGATAAAAAATAAAGGAGGTTGTGGATGGTTACCATTATGAGAGCAGGTGATGAGGCAGGGGACATTGATAAAAATAAAGGAGGTTGTGGATGGTCACCATTTTGGTGGATTGGCACTTTGGGTAAAGGATGGGGAGCTAAAATACTGGAATGGATATTGTGGATTTTGGCATTTCTATTGATAATTAAAGTAGTTTATGGTGGTGTAACAATATGTAGTAAAGAGGCAATAAAAAGAGAGTTAGTAGAACGAAAAGTAAGAAAGGACAGGAAATATTGGGAAGAGGAAAATGAAATGCAGGGGATAAATGAAATGAGTGTTAAAAATGAATACTTGGTGTTATCATATGGGATATGATAAAAGGAGGGAATGTGAAATTGTAAAATTTAGCCATTTATACCTAGATGTAACTTCTATACTTTTAACCCACTAACAAAATGTGAAATTAGCCATTTTATACCTAGATGTAATTTCTATACTTTTAACCCACTAACAAAATGAAAAAGACAAGTCCTCGGGAATGCGGATTGGCACAAAGCCAGTCGCTTCCTTATCTAAGCATTTTACAGGACAGGGATCAGTAACTCCTGCAAACCTTGAAGAAACTGTGACGTTGTCTAGTCCAAACGCCACCTGGAGATAAGCTTGTTTTTGCCTGAATCGTTCCAAACTGGGACTCCTTTATTTTATATTTTTCTAAACCATAGCCGACAAATGCTTGGTATGTGAAGAACTAATCAATAGACAACATTTAACCTTGTTAGAGAGACATGGAGTGATTGAATTGTTGGAGCCAAGTGATTGATAATAGTTTTGCAACTGCCTTTGTGTGTACTATAAACCCCTGTTTTATTATGTATAAAAAGACTGCATTTACTGATCACTGCAGCTCATTCTCGTGAGTGTCCAACGGTCTACTTGGAGACTGTTGACTTCTGGGAATTAACTCTTGTCGGCAAATAAACTTTACATTTCCTTATCCACGGTGTATGGTCTGTTTGTAAGACAACGGTTCTGGGAACGAGTAAAAAATTACACCTTCACAACAGTACAGTGCACTATGTATTCTGTGAAGTGCTTTGAGACGTTGATAAGATGGGGAAAGCGCTACATCAAATGCAAGGATTATGATTATTATTACGTATGAAAATATTCCAAATACCCTGAAAATCGGTTTACATTCGGAGCCTGATCTACATTAAATTGCTTTTTTCGCAAGTTGCTGAGCAGTTTCTTTTAGATAAACACACGACCCGCACATCAAAACCTTTTATCCCACTGATCAGCCTCTTTTAAATATTATTGATGTTACAGCAAAAGGCAGCACTAACCCAAGTGATATTTTATACTGGCATGCCTACTGATTGCTTTGGCGTCTCCTGATCGCATTACCATTGAAGGAGGAGTGAAGATTAGACATTGATCCAAACTTAAAGTCATCTCTAGCAGAAGAACAAATGACAATCGTACAGAGGATTTCCAGTGGAGAGAACGACCCCAGCCAGGACTTGAATATTGTTAGTGCACAGACATGTCTAACAGGAGTTTGTTACAGCTCAGTCAGGGAAGTGGTGTGTGGCTCTGAAAAGAGCCTTTGTGTGTATCTGGAGCGAGTGTCAGCCTTTACTTGGAGCTGGTGTACTTGGTGACGGCCTTGGTGCCCTCGGACACGGCGTGCTTGGCTAGCTCCCCGGGGAGCAGCAGGCGCACGGCGGTCTGGATCTCCCTGGAGGTGATGGTCGAGCGCTTGTTGTACTGAGTCAGGCGGGAAGCCTCGGAGGCGATGCGTTCGAAGATGTCATTGACAAACGAGTTCATGATGCTCATGGCCTTGGAGGAGATGCCGGTGTCGGGGTGAACCTGCTTCATCACCTTGTACACGTAGATGGAGTAACTCTCCTTCCTCGATCTCCTGCGCTTCTTGCCCGCAGTCTGCGGTTTGCGAATGGCTTTCTTGCTGCCTTTCTTGGGCGCTCCTTTGCCTTCAGCTTTCGCTGCTTTGCCATTGGATTTCGATTCTCCTGCCATTTTGCTTCAATGGAATACAATAAGTCAATGTAAGGCCGTGCTCGCAAGCTTTCCTTATATCATAACGTCATCCAATCACAGCACAGTATTCTGTTCATCCTTGTTTAGCATAAAGAGTTGTTACCCAACGGGAACCCAGGGATGTGTGTGAACCAATCCGATTGATCCTCCCACCGCACCAAACACAAGCCCCACAGTCAGAGGCAAATGAGGCATTGAAAAGATGCTTTGCTGTGATTGGCTGCGAGTCACATGTTGATGAGCTGGGGGATTTGGTTGGACAGAGGACGGGAGCCTAACTGAGGGGCTGAGATGATTTAAGCAGCGGCTTTGGTTCGTGTTGTAAACTCAGTAAAGATGTCATGACGAGGAAAGACTGGCGACAAAGCCCGAGCCAAGGCCAAGTCCCGCTCCTCCCGGGCCGGGCTGCAGTTCCCTGTGGGCCGCGTCCACAGGCATCTCCGTAAAGGCAACTATGCTGATCGCGTGTGTGCCGGAGCCCCTGTCTATCTGGCCGCCGTGCTCGAGTATCTGACCGCTGAGGTGCTGGAGCTGGCGGGGAACGCCGCCCGCGACAACAAGAAGACCAGGATCATCCCCAGACACCTGCAGCTGGCCGTCCGCAACGACGAGGAGCTCAACAAGCTGCTGGGAGGAGTGACTATCGCTCAGGGCGGCGTGCTGCCCAATATCCAGGCTGTGCTGCTGCCCAAGAAAACCTCCTCCCATCCTCAGAAGAAGTAAACCATCCACATGTTCCTGTCAAACCAAAGGCTCTTTTAAGAGCCACTCACGTTGTCTTTGAAAGAGCCGTTGGCCGTTTCAGCTTCTGGAACTCCAGTGTCTGAGGCTTGTTAGCTCTAAACACAGCGACCGCAGTGCATGGCGCCAAACCATCGCTCTTTATCGCATTCAATTGTGTTGCCGCAAATATATGCCGTCAATTCACTGTATAATTCCTACTCTAATCTGTAATTCGTTTGTATTTTAACGGATTGGCTCCAGGTCTGTGTGTATTCAAACTGCACTGGAGGCGGTTCCCAGTTGCTCTCAATTTACTGTGTACAATGCAGCCGAGGCGTGAGGGAAATTTAATGCGTGTGGAGTCTTGAATGTAATAGCGAGATGGCCTGGGAGAGATGTTACGCCACACAGCTTATTCCTCGCTGTATCATTGGCAGTTACTGTATGTAGATAAAGTGACGGTAGTCTTTAGCTAACGAGAGAGTGTAAAGTGTGCAGGGGGGGGAAGAGAGTGGTCGCCGCTGTTCACTGGACCATTTGGTGGCTCTTAAAAGAGCCTTTGTGGTGACAGACGATGTGGAGATGGCCAGGCTAAGCGCGCTCCCCGCGGATACGGCGGGCCAGCTGGATGTCCTTGGGCATGATGGTGACCCGCTTGGCGTGGATGGCGCACAGGTTGGTGTCCTCAAACAGCCCCACCAGGTAAGCCTCGCTGGCCTCCTGAAGCGCCATGACGGCAGAGCTCTGGAAGCGCAGGTCCGTCTTGAAATCCTGAGCGATTTCCCGCACCAGGCGCTGGAAGGGCAGTTTACGGATCAGCAGCTCGGTGGATTTCTGGTAGCGGCGGATCTCCCTGAGAGCCACGGTGCCGGGACGGTAACGATGGGGCTTCTTGATGCCGCCCGTGGCCGGAGCGCTCTTACGAGCAGCTTTGGTGGCCAGCTGTTTGCGGGGAGCTTTGCCGCCGGTGGATTTCCGCGCCGTCTGCTTTGTCCGGGCAATTTTTCTGATCAAGAGAAGCTGGGAATGGGGAGCGGGCTGTGAGCAGCGGCTCTTATAGAGGCCACAGCTCAATGATTGGCTGCAGGGGAGCCGAGAGTCACAGACTCAAGAGACATCAGCCTCTCAGCTGCCAGCTCCACCGCCAGCTTCACACAGTGACTAAATCACCTTCAGAAATTACGTTTCAAATAAATACTGATCAGAAGAATTGTATAAAACATCATCAATCTTTTTTTTTAACAAGAAAGGCTCATTGATGGAAATGCTAACAGTTACTTTAGATCAAAAACAGAAATGGCTGAGAACACTCAGCAGGTCAGGCAGCATCTTTGGATGAAGCGGACGTTTCGAGTACGCAATCCTTCGTCAGAACAGGGGCAAGTTGGGAGGAAAATGCTGTTTACAGCGAACCGAGAGAGGGAGACGCATGAGAAAATGGAGTGGAGAACAGGGGATAATTTCTGCAGTTGGTTATTTGTGAGAATACTGATTTGCATGAATTTCAGTGAATCTGTGATTCTCTAAACAAACATGGAACCAATAATCCGTGTTCATGTCTGTCCATGTCCATCACATTGTTACTATCTCAACGTGTAATTGATACTGTTGTGGGTGTATGTTTGCATCTATAAACGCCTGTGTTTTGCTGCTCCTTGTAGATTATGTTTTGATGGACAGTGAAGATCACTATTTTGCTAAAAGTGAATTTAAAGCATTAAACACCTGTGCTTGACAGCCTGTATGATTATTGCTGTTTGTGAGACTGGCAGTAGGAAAAGTACATTTTTGTTCAAGCGCCTTTCACGCCGGGAGGATGTCGCAAGGCTCTGGAAACATATTCTCACTTGGTAATGAACAATCCTGTGTGTGCGCCTAACAAATAACGCGATGTAGAAACGTAATATTTGTGAGGTAAATATTCATCCATTTGTCGTTGTATTGTTCATCCATTTGTATTCCATTTCAATAGTTTGGCTTTAATTATGCAGCATTGTTAAACATTGGGTCGGTTTCTGTGTGAGATAGCGGTCCTTTGTCTCTTTGGGCTCATTTGTCTGACAAAGTATGATATACTGCAGTCTCCCATTCAGTACAATTGAATTTTAGATTGATAATGTAGAATGACAATTTAGATAGATAACTGTATGATCCTACGTGGGCCTAGCATTCAAATCAATCTTGTTCCCTGGTATTGAATAGGACTCTGAAATTGTTACAATTTGCTTTCTATTGCTTTTCTCCTAATTGTAGTCTCTATGGGTCACTGTATTTTAGCTGGTCAGTGCGATGCTGGTAATACATTGTAGAATCCTGTAGCTCAGTGGCTACATCACTCGCCACCCAAGCGAGAGATCTGGGTTTCAGCCACTGCAGGACAATCTGACCACTGGACTAACCAGGATTCAGACGCTTTAAGTCCACCATGAACACAAGCCAAAGGTCTGAGTTCCCAACACTAACCCAGTCACTAAAAGAGACTTCATTAGGTGCAGCTCGTTTGGGAGGGAATGGGTGGCTCTGAGAAGATCCATTGGGGGTTAATGTAATCAGCAGAGGGGAGAAGTTACTTATTTTTGGCTGGTGTTTTCTTAGCCGCCGTCGCTCTGCGGACACCTTTAACTGTTTTGCTGCCTTTTCTCGGAGGCGCTAAAGGCTTCTTCGCAGCTTTCTTTGCCATCACTTTCTTCACTGGCTTCTTGGTTGGTGAGGTCTTCTTGGAGCCTCCAGATTTCTGTATTTTCTTGGCAGCCGGAGAGTTGGCTTTGGTGACTCTCTTGACCACAGTTGACCTCTTGGCTGAACGTGGCTTTTTTGCGGCCAGTTTCTTCCGCGGAGAAGGTTTGCTGGCGGCCGCTTGCTTCACCCGCGGCGCCGGTTTCTTTGCAGTTGCCCTTGATTTGGGTCAGCACACGTTTGTCTTTCAGTCTCTGCAGAGAACTCCTGACCTGGTATTTGTGAGTGTGCGCCTTGTAGCCTTTGGCTTCCAGACGCTTCTTGATGGCGACTACGGAGAAGCCTTTGGTAGCCTTAGCGCTGGCCACCATCTGCCGGATCTCTTCCATCACGTTGAAGCTGGATTTCGGCTTCGGGGCAACGCGCTTCTTCTTGGTACTTTGGGTTTAGCGGCGGTGGTGGCGGCTGCAGGAGGCTGTGCGGCGGCGGCGGCGGGAGCTGTCTCAGCCATGGTGACTGTGGGAGGCTCAGTGTGTGGAGTTGCTCAGGATAGTGAAGCCAGGCACAGCCACGGCAACTTACACACACAGAGCGGACGCTGCAGAGCCAGCCGCTGCTCAGCTTCCGGGTTTCAAATCTCGTGTGTTTCTCTCGTTTCTAAAACTGACGGTTTCTTTCTAAACCCGTTTGTGCTGAGAGTGAACAACAGCCTTTTACTCAAGTGCACAATCCGCTCTTCACTCTCAGTCACTACAGAACTCAACTAAACGCCGCGGATTCCATTGCGAACCGTTTCAATGTAGGATTGATCGCGGTTTGGCGCTGAATCCTGGACATATTGACGGCGGCTTGAATGATATTCTCAAACTAAACCTAATCACAGATTAAATTGTGGCTGTGATGTCCAGCAGAGAGTCGGGGCTATCGTGTAACCAGATAATATGGTGACATTTGCTGACCGGGATTTGGAAATCCCGGGATGAGGCTGGACACACTAACACAGTGACTCGAAGCTGAGCCAGGCGCCATTTTAACACAGGGCTGATCATACTGTTATCAAAACAGCGGCTTGATATGGCAAACTGTACCCCAGTCCCGCCGTTATCAAATCAGAAGAAGATTTGACTCTGTACATATTGTGAGCTGCAGTTTCCCGGGGTTTGTCAGTGTTTGGCAGCTCAGTGGGTGACCGACTGTGAGACAGGAGCTGCTCACAGTGTCAGTGTTCTCACAGGAGAAAGAAAGGATTTAACTGGTTCTGTGGTTGTGCTAAACGTTTGTTTAACTGCAGAGATATAGATAGAGATTAACGTGGGACATCATCAGTGCGTTTTAAACGGGAATATTCTCAAACAGATCCACAAATCTCGATCCTGTCTTGATGAAACTAACAGCTGCCGGTCGGTAACATGACATCACCGTGTGCCTGCAGATCGGCTGAGACACATGAATTCTCCGATTCTCCGTTGAGCAATAAATCTATTATAACTCAGCGCTTTGGGGCGTCCTCCCGACCTCAAGGGCGCTCCAGAAATGCAATTCTGTTGTTGTATTTTTGTTGTTGTTGCTGTATCTTTGGCACTGACTCTTTTCCCGCCTTGTTATTGTGAGGATCATTGGTTGGCACTGTGATTCACAGCAAATTCAAAAAGCCCGCCATTTTCACGACGGAAACTAACTTCTCCCCGCTATCAATAGCTGGACCAGGTCCCTGAGCACAGAATAGCTACAGCAGGAGAACGGCAAACACACCATTTATCATTCGGCCAAAAAAACAAACTGACAAGTGGATGCGCTGGAGTTTGTGTCTAAAATCTCACACCGACACACACACTGAACCTCTGATTGTCTGAGCCTCACTTGATACCTTAAACCGTGTCATATTCCACAGCTGGACCTACAACATGCAGTGAATTCAGGATTATTTGGGCTATAATGGGAGGAGGAGGAACATTAATAGTTAATAGTAACTTATTCTGGGGAGTGAAGTTAATGCTACTTCCCGCTCATTCTGGCTGGAGCTGCTTTAGCATCACTGCTTGATGGAGAACCATGGCTTTTAGCGTTTCACAAGTCAATTTGAATTGGGGTTAAACTGCCTGAACAATTGTCATCTGAGTGAACCTGCGGGCGGAGCTGAGCTGCGGCAGCTGTTGCCTGTGACTGTGTGAGTGTGTTACAGTGACTGTCTCCTCCCCTCGCCAGCTCTGCCGTCGTCAGCCAGGTCGGGGCGCCCTCTACACAAACAGACAGCACTCGCTGGTTGGGCCATTCGACTGTTTGTTGAGAACAGCAAGTGAAGAGCCATGTCTGGTCGAGGTAAAGGAGGCAAAGGCCTGGGGAAAGGCGGCGCCAAGCGTCACCGCAAAGTGCTCCGTGATAACATCCAGGGCATCACCAAACCAGCCATCCGCCGCCTGGCGCGCCGTGGCGGGGTCAAGCGCATCTCCGGCCTGATCTATGAGGAGACCCGCGGGGTGCTGAAAGTTTTCCTGGAGAATGTCATCAGGGATGCCGTCACCTACACTGAGCACGCCAAGCGCAAGACTGTCACTGCCATGGATGTGGTTTACGCTCTGAAACGCCAGGGCCGCACTCTGTACGGATTCGGCGGCTGAACGTCTCCCAGGTCAACACAAAAACAACAAAGGCTCTTCTAAGAGCCGCCCAACCGCTCGTATCAAAGGCTGTAACCTCACAACTAAACTAACCTTGGCTGTGAGGGCTTTGTCCTGGATGACAGTGTCGTGGAATAACTCACAAAGAGATCAGGTTATTCGTGTATAGCACAAACAGTCATTTAATATACTAACGGCCGAAAGGAGAAATACCCTCACAGGTCAGATACCCGAGTTGGTACTTCTAAGGAACTAACAGAAATACAACAGTTTATATCTTATTCTTTTGCACACCACGTGACAGTAGTATCAGTTCCTTTAACCAATTACAGCAATCCACCTAATCAATAAAAGTGAATGTGGGAAGATAGTTGAACTCTATTTACACTAGCCATAGGGTGCAAAAAGGGCAGTATCTATTAAAACAAAACTAGACAACCACAAGTTGCTGATTGATAGATTACAATTTTCAAAGAAAGAAGTAAATCATCTTTAATGATCAGGCGTAAACTGAAGCAATTGATCACCTAAAGAATAACAAGCAGGGAATATCTAATTTAATCAAGCACAAGCCTTTCTCCCTTTTTAGGTCTGGACTATGTCATACAACTGACGTTTGCTGATACCTCTATTAACCTCTGGAATTTCTAAGGGAGACGAAGAAACAGCTAACAATGTCCAGGGGAAGCTAAGAAACAGCTAACATGGTTGCCCATTTTTGACATGGTTTCCACTATCGGATGAAGGAGACGTAGTGTAAAGGTTGCTTTCAATGTATCACTTGCTATGAAGCAAACACCGACAAATGGTGTAGAAAAGTAAACGCATTTATTCATTCAAATTAATAAAAGTAAATCAAAGAATATGTCGCAATAATATAATTGATGTATAGTTGAGAATCAGGTAAACAATGCTGTGGAAGGGATCGAGTAGCAATGTACAAATTATTGACCATTTTGCTCTTCCACCGAAACGTATTCCAAGTGTTCTTGCAGTTTCCAGTTTCAAATGTAAAAGTGTAGTGAATAATAATAATAATAATCCTTGCATTCGATATATCCCTTTCCACGTCTTCTCACCATCTCCAAAGTGCTTCACGGAATGCACTGTAAAGTCAATTGACAGCCAATTGCTCGCAGCAATGTCCCACAAACAGTCGCATATTCAAATGACCAGTTTATTATTGTTTTTCTTTTGGAGGGATTATTGTGAGGTGTGTGGAGTAAGGAATCTTGCACAAGGTTTCACTCTGACCTACCTGGATTCGAAACACAGGTCTCACGCTTCTAATAGGAGTACTCTAACTCCTGAGAACAGCCCACCTACTATCTCGCACCTGCCTTCGCGACCACATAACCCTCACCCTCGCCCGTCTCCACTGGCTCCCCATCCTCCAGAGGATCGAGTTCAAGATCCTCGTCCTCACCTACAAGGCCTTACACGGCCTTGCCCTGCCCTATCTAACTGATCTACTCTCCCCCTACACGCCCACCCGGACCCTCCGTTCAACAGGACTTGGCCTGCTCCAAGCCCCCCGCACGAACCGCCCCACCATCTGAGCTGGGCCTTCAGTTTCTTCGCTCCCACTCTATGGAATGCCATCCCTCAATCCCTCCGTTTCGTTTCTTCCCTTACCTCTTTCAAGGCCGGTTTGAAGACTTACCTCTTCGATCGTGCATTTTGTTCCACCCCGAACTCTTTTACCTCCCCTTCGTGTTTCACCCCTTCCAACCACTCCCCTCTCAGCTCGGGTCACACTCCTCCTGTGCAGTGCCTTGGGACGTCCTCCCGACGTGAAAGGCGCTCTATAAATGTAATTTGTTGTTGTTGTTGAGATGGAGGACTCCACATACATGTTGTTTTTCTTTTGGAGGGATTATTGCGAGGTGTGTGGAGTAAGGAATCTTGCACAAGGTTTCACTCTGACCTGCCTGGATTCGAAACACAGGTCTCACGCTTCTAATAGGAGTACTCTTAACTCCTGAGATGGAGGACTCCACATACATGTTGTGCATGTTCAGTCATCGGGAAAGTATCCAGGTAGTGTTTTGCGTGTCCAATTTGATCCCTCTGCTTCAATTCTTTCTTCTGAAATGATCTCTGTTTATCCAGTTGATTAGGGCTCTTTCCCCTCTAGTCTTTTGCGGGTAGTTCCTTTGTAAAGAAAGGAAATGAAACCGCTGCAGACGACTTTTCCATGAGAAAATTTCTTGTTTAAGAATAAAAACAGCTTGATGTTACTACCGCAACGGTAGTCAAATCCATATCTCATCAAATGTGATTGATTGCATGCCTCAATTGTATATTTATGTTTATTAATCATGTAAGTTGAGCCATTAGTTAACACAGTAATTACAGAATCCAATAGTAGGCCTAATAGAACTATGATAGGGGAAATACAAGCAGGGCAATGTGAAACAGTGGATAGCTCTGACAGGAATCCAGCCAAGGTGAACCTATCTTCACAAATGTAACTATGTCTGGTATCATCCCTGATAAATATGGCCTGAAAGCCATTATAGAAATATTGCCACTTGATCTTCAATTGCTGCCTAAACAAACAGAATGTTGTGGGCCCTAGTGATAGACTTGGAATTGAGACATAAAAGAACTGCACTATTTGTTCACTGTTTCACAAAGAGAATCTCAGTTGAATTTTCAACAAACGAAAAGGGGTAGAAATGTGACCAAAGGCACGATCGATGAGAAAAGTGTTTAGCTGGGACCTGTAGCTGAGAAAAGAGGGGGCGAGGTGAAGGTTGTGTGGAAGGTTGTGAGCCTCATGGCATAGTGGCTGAATGCATGGTGTGCGGAGGATTCGGGGGACATGGAGGAGGCCAGACCCCGTGAAGCGAATGCATCAGGAGCTGGTTTGAGGGGAGAGGAGGTCAGAGAGGTTGCGGGTGCAAGGAGTGGAGGGATTTGAAGACAAGGGTGAGTATCTTAAAGTCGATCCTCTCTGGGATAGGGTGCCAGTGAAGTCTGGCAAGGACGGGTAATGTGGGAGTGAAGTTTGGTACAGGTGAGGGCACTTAATAGGAATAAAACTGATTTCAACTCCAGTCATTGTCAAAATGTAATAATTAAAAATATAGATTTACACACAAGATAACACAAAACATACAGGGGCCTAAGGATTCATACATTCAGATATTACAAATTTTAAAACCACACCAATATCATAGTTGTACATGATAAGTTAAGAAATCATTTCAAAAAGTCATATTTATCTTGATTTTCAATGTAATGGTTGATTCATTTTCATCTGCAATAAACAGATCATAATTTGCAAAAGGAGATTGTATATTAAATTAGCATTAAATAGGAACATTTTCCCATAATATTGATAACTACCATTCAATGTTCATGTATTGCACCGTATTTCAGCTTCTTGTTGCAAGCAGTCATAAGATCATCTTTGATTCCAAGCAACAAATGACAAGAAAAATTAAGATATTAATGTGAAGAAACAATCATTTTGCCCAAAATAAGGTCCCAGGCCACGTGTCCGCGTGGGTGAGCACAAAGGCGCCACGTGTCCTGCCCTTGTGTCAGTGCAGCCTGCAGTCAGCCGCCTTTTCATACATTTGGAAAAAGCGCCAAATTCACTCGGACTCTCTTCAGAAGAGTCAATGCAAACCTTCTTCAGGTGAATATTGTCTGCGACTCACCACACTGCCGTCCCATTTCGTGTGTAATTCTGATTGTAATCTGTGGCATCGATCACCAGAGGAGATGTTTTTTCAACAAGATCTCAAACCCCTTGAAATTGACCAACATTGCATTGTTTTTGCCCAAAGCCGCTGCAGTATTAAGTTTCCGGTTTTTTCAGCACGACTCTCAAAACACAAACTTCTATCCTAATAATCACAAACCTCTGAAAACTATTGATATATCAGTAAAATGCAGCACCAAGCAAATGGATATTTTGTACTGGCATGACTACTGATTGCTGTAACATATATTCACATTCAAGGAGAAGAGAGAATTAGGCGCTGATGGCGGAAAAAATCACCTCCCGCCGAAGAACAAAATCACAATATTAAAGAGCCTCACAACTGGAGGACAACCCCAGGACTTGGGTATTGTTAGCGCACAAATATGTCCTACATGAGTTTCTTACAGCTCAATCAAGGAAGTGGTGCGTAGCTCTGAAAAGAACTTTTGTGAGTATATGGAGTGAGTGTCAGCCGTTGCTTGGAGCTGGTGCACTTGGTGACGGCCTTGGTTATTATATGACTGATTTGTAATGTTATTATCTATAGTGAGAGTATTATTATAACAGCATTGTTTCACTACCTTTAGAACTTGAAAGAGCTCGGGTGGATTCAAGTTGACTCTTCCTTGGAATATAGAAACAAGTATCAGAACCTTTCTTCACGAATGTAAGTATATCTGGGATCATCCCTGATAACTCTGGCCTGATGGCTTCTGAAGAAATGTTACCACTTAATCTTGAATTGTTGCCTCAGCAAGTAAAATCTTGTAGGCCTTGTTATGGACATGTAATTAAAATTTAAACAATTTGTACAGTTTGTTCTCTGTCTCACACAGAAAAGCTGAGTTGAACTTCTACAAAATGAAGCAACGGAAAAAGCTTGATATGAATAACAATGATTTCAACTGCACACTGTGCGGAATGTGGTAGTTATAAAATATAGATTTACACATAAAACACAGAAACTCACAGGGGATACCAATCACCCACAGATTCATACAATCTTTAAAGCTACACATAGTATCAGGGTTATACATCATAATTATTATTTCCATATAATCATACTTATCTTGGTTTTCAGTGTCATGTATTATGAATTCTAACCTGAAAAGTTAAATCACAATTCGCAGGAGAAGTGGATGGGAAATTACTTGAACGCTCAATAGGAACGTTTTCACATAATAATTACAACTAATAATTCTAACCAATTAAGGACTTTGAGACATCAGTAAGATGTGAAAAGCATTATATCAAATGCAAGGATTCTTTATTATTAATAATACTAACTACCTTTCAATGTTCATATGTGGTACATACTTGTATATGTGTCATATTGAAAGCAGTGATAACACCATATTAGATTCGAAGTAAAAATATTACAAAACTTCAACAAGCTATGAGGAGAGGCTAGATAGGCTAGGGTTATTCTCTCTGGAGCAGAGAAGATTGAGGGGAGACCTAATAGAGGTTTATAAGATCATGAGGGGTTTCGACAGGGCAAATAGAGAAAAACTATTTCCACTCGTGGGTGAATCTGTGACTCGTGGTCACAGATTTAAAATAGTTTCAAGGCGAAGTAGAGGGGAGCTGAGGAGAAATTTTTTCACTCAGCGAGTTGTTCGAATCTGGAATGCATTGCCTGAAAAGGTGGTGGAGGCTGATTCGATAATAACTTTTAAAAGGGAATTAGATCTTTATTTAGGGAGAACGGGTCTATTAGGCTATGGGGAGCGGGCAGGGCAGTGGGATTGAATCGCTCTTTTCAAAGAGCCGGCACAGACTAGATGGGCCGAATGGCCTCCTTTTGTGCCGTAAAATTCTATGATTCTATGATTCTATGATTAAGACATTAACGTGAAGAAACAATCATTTGTGTCCACAACAAGGTCTGAGGCCACGTGATCACTGTATGTGAGGAGAATGGCGCCCCCTGTCCTGCCCTAGTGTCAGTGCAGCCTTTTCATACCATTCGGAAAAGCGCCAAACTCACTCGCACAAAGAGAGGAGACAATGCAAACCCTTTTCAGGTGAATATTGACTGCGACTCACCACAGATCCCATTTCGTGTATAATTCTTAGTTTAATCTGTAGCATTAATCACCATTGATACTTTTTCACCCACAAATCTAGTCAATTCACTTCACAGTACAGTGCACTGTGTATTCTGTGAAGTGCTTTGAGACGTTGATAAGATGGGAAAAGCGCTACATCAAATGCAAGGATTATGATTATTATTACATATGAAAATATTCCAAATCCCCTGAAAATCGGTTTACATTTGGAGCCTGATCTACATTAAATTGCTGATTTCGCAAGTTGCCCAGAAGTTATTTTTAGATAAACACTCGACCCACACATCAAAACCATTTATCCCACTGATCAGCCTCTTTCAAATATTATTGATGATACAGCAAAAGGCAGCAGTAACCCAAGTGATATTTTGTACTGGCATGACTACTGATTGCTTTAGCGTCTCAACAACGCATTAGCATTGAAGGAGGAGAGAAGATTAGACATTGATCCAAACTTAAAGTCATCTCTAGCAGAAGAACAAATGACAATCGTACAGTGGATTTCCAGTGGAGAGAACGACCCCAGCCAGGACTTGAATATTGTTAGTGCACAGACATGTCTAACAGCAGTTTGTTACAGCTCAGTCAGGGAAGTGGTGTGTGGCTCTGAAAAGAGCCTTTGTGTGTATCTGGAGCGAGTGTCAGCCTTTACTTGGAGCTGGTGTACTTGGTGACGGCCTTGGTGCCCTCGGACACGGCGTGCTTGGCTAGCTCCCCGGGAAGCAGCAGGCGCACGGCGGTCTGGATCTCTCTGGAGGTGATGGTCGACCGCTTGTTGTACTGAGCCAGGCGGGAAGCCTCGGAGGCGATGCGCTCGAAGATGTCATTGACAAAAGAGTTCATGATGCTCATGGCCTTGGAGGAGATGCCGGTGTCCGGGTGAACCTGCTTCATCACTTTGTACACGTAGATGGAGTAACTCTCCTTCCTCGATTTCCTGCGCTTCTTGCCCGCAGTCTGCGGTTTGCGAATGGCTTTCTTGCTGCCTTTCTTGGGCGCTCCTTTGCCCTCAGCTTTGGCTCCTTTGCCCTCGGATTTCGATTCTCCTGCCATTTTGTCTGAATATAATAAAATAGGACAATGTAAGGCAGTGCTCGCAAGGTTTCCTTATATCATAACGCCATCCAATCACAGCACAGTATTCTGTTCATCCTTGCTTAGCATAAAGAGTTGTTACCCAACGGGAACCCAGGGATGTGTGTGAACCAATCCGATTGATGCTCCCACCGCACCAAACACGAGCCTGACAGTCAGAGGCAAATGAGGGATTGAAAAGATGCTTTGCTGTGTTTGGCTGAGAGTCACATGTTGATGTGCTGGGGATTTGGTTGGACAGAGGACGGGAGCCTAACTGAGGGGCTGAGATGATTTAAGCGGCGGCTTTGGTTCGTGTTGTAAACTGAGTAAAAATGTCATGACGAGGAAAGACTGGCGGCAAAGCCCGAGCCTACGCCAAGTCCCGCTCCTCCCGGGCCGGGCTGCAGTTCCCTGTGGGCCGCGTCCACAGGCATCTCCGCAAAGGCAACTATGCTGATCGCGTGGGTGCCGGAGCCCCTGTCTATCTGGCCGCCGTGCTCGAGTATCTGACCGCTGAGGTGTTGGAGCTGGCGGGGAACGCCGCCCGCGACAACAAGAAGACCAGGATCATCCCCAGACACCTGCAGCTGGCCGTCCGCAACGACGAGGAGCTCAACAAGCTGCTGGGAGGAGTGACTATCGCTCAGGGCGGCGTGCTGCCCAATATCCAGGCTGTTCTGCTGCCCAAGAAAACCTCCTCCCATCCTCAGAAGAACTAAACCATCCACATGTTCCTGTCAAACCCAAGGCTCTTTTAAGAGCCACTCACCGTGTCTATGAAAGAGCCGTTGACCGTTTCAGCCTCTGGAACTCCAGTGTCTGAGGCTTGTTTGCTCCAAACACAGCGACCGCAGTGCATGGCGCCAAACCATCGCTCTTTATCGCATTCAATTGTGTTGCTGCAAATATATACCGTCAATTCACTGTAATTACTACTCTAATCTCTGATTCGTTTGTATGGATGGGGAACGGATTGGCCCCAGGTCTGTATATATTCAAACTTCACTGGAAGCGGTTCCCAGTTGCTCTCAATTTACTGTGTACAATGCGGCGGAGGCGTGAGGGAAACTTAATGCATGTTGAGTCTTGATTGTAATGGCGAGATGGCCTGGGAGAGATGTTAGGCCACACAGCTTATTCCTCGTTGTATCATTGGCTGTTACTGTATGTAGATAAAGTGACGGTAGTCTTTTGCTGACGAGAGAGTGTAAAGTGTGCGGGGTGGGAGAGAAAGGTCGCCGCTCTGTTCACTGGACCATTTGGTGGCTCTTAAAAGAGCCTTTGTGGTGACAGATGATGTGGTGATGGCCAGGCTAAGCGCGCTCCCCGCGGATACGGCGGGCCAGCTGGATGTCCTTGGGCATGATGGTGACCCGCTTGGCGTGGATGGCGCACAGGTTGGTGTCCTCAAACAGCCCCACCAGGTAAGCCTCGCTGGCCTCCTGAAGCGCCATGACGGCAGAGCTCTGGAAGCGCAGGTCCGTCTTGAAATCCTGAGCGATTTCCCGCACCAGGCGCTGGAAGGGCAGTTTGCGGATCAGCAGCTCGGTGGATTTCTGGTAGCGGCGGATCTCCCTGAGAGCCACGGTGCCGGGACGGTAACGATGGGGCTTCTTGACGCCGCCCGTGGCCGGAGCGCTCTTACGAGCAGCTTTGGTGGCCAGCTGTTTGCGGGGAGCTTTGCCGCCGGTGGATTTCCGCGCCGTCTGCTTTGTCCGGGCCATTTTTCTGATCAAGAGAAGCTGGGAATGGGGAGCGGGCTGTGAGCAGCGGCTCTTATAGAGGCCACAGCTCAATGATTGGCTGCAGTTAGGGGAGCCGGGAGGCACAGACTCAAGAGACATCAGCCTCTCAGCTGCCAGCCCCACCCCCAGCTTCACACAGGGACTAAATCACCTTCAGAAATTCCGTTTCAAATAAATACTGATCAGAAGAATTGTATAAAATATCATTAATCTTTGTTTTTTAACAAGAAAGGCTCATTGATGGAAATGCTAAGTTACTTTCGATCAAAAACAGAAATGGCTGAGAACACTCAGCAGGTCAGGCAGCATCTTTGGAGAAAGCGGACGTTTCGAGTCCGCAATCCTTCGTCAGAACGGGGGCAAGTTGGGAGGAAAATGCTGTTTACAGCGAACCGAGGGAGTGAGACGAATGAGAAAATGGAGTGGAGAACAGGGGATAATGGGTTAAAGAGGTTTAAAGAGGACACTTCCCGGTGAGTTTGATTCTGATGGGGCGTTTGCTGTAAGAATAAAACTGTCGAGTGTTTTTGCAGTTGGTTATTTGTGAGAATACTGATTTGCATGAATTTCAGTGAATCTGTGATTCCCTAAACAAACATGGAACCAATAATCCGTGTTCATGTCTGTCCGTGTCCATCACATTGTTACTATCTCAACGTGTAATTGATACTGTTGTGGGTGTATGTTTGCATCTATAAACGCTTGTGTTTTGCTGCTCCTTGCAGATTATGTTTTGATGGACAGTGAAGATCACTATTTTGCTAAAAGTGAATTTATAGCATTAAACACCTGTGCTTGACAGCCTGTGTGATTATTGCTGTTTGTGAGACTGGCAGTAGGAAAATTACATTTTTGTTCAAGCGCCTTTCACGCGGGGAGGATGTCGCAAGGCTCTGGAAACATATTCGCACTTGGTAATGAACATACATTCATAGAATTTTACGGCACAAAAGGAGGCCATTCGGCCCTTCTAGTCTGTGCCGGCTCTTTGAAAACAGCGATTCAATCCCACTGCCACTGCCACTCAGCGCTTTGGGGCGTCCTCCCGACGTCACAGGCGCTCTAGAAATGCAATTCTGTTGTTGTATTTTTGTTGTTGTTGTTGCTGTATCTTTGGCACTGACTCTCTTCCCGCCTTGTTACTGTGTCGATCATTGGTTGGCACTGTGACTCACAGCAAATTCAAAAAGCCCGCCAATTTCACGATGAAAACTAACTTCTCCCCGCTATCAATAGATGGACCAGGTCCCTGAGCACAGAATAGCTACAGCAGGTGAACGGCAAACACACCATTCATCATTCTGCCAAAAATAAAAACAAACTGACAAGTGGATGTGCTGGAGTTTGTGTCTAAAATCTCACACCGACACACACTGAACCTCTGATTGTCTGAGCCTCATTTTATACCTTAAACAGTCTCATATTCCACAGCTGGACCTACAACATGCAGTGAATTCAGGATTATTTGGGCTATAATGGGAGGAGGAGGAACATTAATAGTTAATAGTAACTTATTCTGGGGAGTGAAGTTAATGCTACTTCCCGCTCATTCTGGCTGGAGCTGCTTTAGCATCACTGATTGATGGAGAACCACGGCTTTTAGCGTTTCACAAGTCAATTTGAATTGGGGTTAAACTGCCTGAACAATTGTCATCTGAGTGAACCTGCGGGCGGAGCTGAGCTGCGGCAGCTGTTGCCTGTGACTGTGTGAGTGTGTTACAGTGACTGTCTCCTCCCCTCGCCAGCTCTGCCGTCGTCAGCCAGGTCGGGGCGCCCTCTACACAAACAGACAGCCCTCGCTGGTTGGGCCATTCGACTGTTTGTTGAGAACAGCAAGTGAAGAGCCATGTCTGGTCGAGGTAAAGGAGGCAAAGGCCTGGGGAAAGGCGGCGCCAAGCGTCACCGCAAAGTGCTCCGTGATAACATCCAGGGCATCACCAAACCAGCCATCCGCCGCCTGGCGCGCCGTGGCGGGGTCAAGCGCATCTCCGGCCTGATCTATGAGGAGACCCGCGGGGTGCTGAAAGTTTTCCTGGAGAATGTCATCAGGGATGCCGTCACCTACACTGAGCACGCCAAGCGCAAGACTGTCACTGCCATGGATGTGGTTTACGCTCTGAAACGCCAGGGCCGCACTCTGTACGGATTCGGCGGCTGAACGTCTCCCAGGTCAACACAAAAACAACAAAGGCTCTTCTAAGAGCCGCCCAACCGCTCGTATCAAAGGCTGTAACCTCACAACTAAACTAACCTTGGCTGTGAGGGCTTTGTCCTGGATGACAGGATGAAGGAGACGTCGTATAAAGGTTGGTTTAAATGTATCACCTGCTATGATGTAAACACCGACAAATGATGTAGATAATCATATAGTCACATATATAATGAAAACGGGTCAGAGGGATCTCTCTCTCTCTCTGTCTCTGCCTCCTGTCAATCACTGGGTACCAGGGAGACAGTGGGCGTGTTTCCCCGCCTCTCCTGTCAATCACTGGGTACCAGGGAGACAGTGGGCGTGTTTCCCCGCCTCTGCTGTCAATCACTGGGTACCAGGGAGACAGTGGGCGTGTTTCCCCGCCTCTCCTGTCAATCACTGGGTACCAGGGAGACAGTGGGCGTGTTTCCCCGCCTCTGCTGTCAATCACTGGGTACCAGGGAGACAGTGGGCGTGTTTCCCCGCCTCTGCTGTCAATCACTGGGTACCAGGGAGACAGTGGGCGTGTTTCCCCGCCTCTGCTGTCAATCACTGGTTACCAGGGAGACAGTGGGCGTGTTTCCCCGCCTCTCCTGTCAATCACTGGTTACCACTAAGATGTTCTGACCTCACCGAAGGACCGGATGCAGGAGAGGGTAGCAGTGCTGACGGTACTTGAGTGAGTAGGAGGGAGCTGGAGACGTCATGTAAGATGCACTCCCAGACAGAGGTGAGGTGAGAGAGAGATCTGTGTATAACAACAACAACAAATTGTGTGTCAGTGTCTGTGAGTGAGTGTCAGTGTGTGTGTCTCTGACCTACCTGTGTGTCTATGTGTGTGTCAGTGTATGTGAATGTATGTGTATGTGTGTGTCTGTCTGTGTGTGTGTGTCTCTGTCCTACCTGTGTATCAAGGTTAGCGTCTCTGCCCCCCTCACTGGAACCTGAGGGTGAGGTGGGAGACGCAAGGGGGAAATGTACCGCCTCCTCGTCCTCACTGGCACTAACCTCCCCCCTCCCTCGCTCTGTAACAGAGAGAGAGAGAGAGAGGGAGGTGGGAGGGAGAGACGGAGGGACGGGGGGGAGGGAGGGATGCTGAGTTCTTGAACCTATTCAAGACTGAGATTCATAGATTTTTTTGTCGATAAAGGGATTAACGGATATGGGGATAAGATGTGTAGGTGGAGTTAGAATAGATCAGCCATGATCTTATTGAATGGCGGGGCAGGCTCGAGGGGCCGAATGGCCTACTCCTGTTCCTAATTCTTATTGTCTTATGTTCTTATATATTTTAAAAAGTCATTTCAATCTATGACTGTTTGTGGGCCACTGCTGTGCGCAATTGGCTGCTGTGTTTTGCCCACATAGATACACATATAGTCAATTCACTTTACAGTATATTCTGTGAAGCGCTTTGAAAGTCCAGAAGATGTGAAAAGTGCAATATCAAACACGATTATTATTGTTAGTAGTATTATTATTACCCTACAAAATTGCCACATATCTCTTAAAACCATAACCTAATACAGTACAGTATATCCAGTACAATGAAATATCATGCTCCACTGTTGTTTCATACAGGGCTAACAGTAATATAATACAGAAATGTAATAGAGTAAAAATAGTATCATGAGAAGATAATAACAGTAATAAAGACAAAAATAATATTAACATTGAAACAATACTAAACAACAACCAGCTCACATACAACAACAACTTTGATTTATACAGCGCCCTCCACGCCGGACAGCGTCTCAGAGCGCTTCACAGTAGCGGACCCCGGGGACCGAGCCAGGGGCAGGAAGGTGACCAAAGGCGCGATCGAAGAGAAAGATCTTCAGCTGGGGGGGGGAGGGGGGGGGAGGGGGGGGAGTGAGGGAGGGAGTTCCTGAGCCTCGGGGTGTAGTGACTGAAGGCCTGGCTGCCGAGGGTGGAGCGGAGGATTCGGGGGGACATGGAGGAGGCCAGACCCGGGGGAGCGAAGGCAACGGGAGCTGGGGTGAGGAGAGAGGAGGCCAGAGAGGTTGGGGGGGGGGGGGGGGGGGGGCAGAGGGTACATCACCCTCCACACAGGATTACTGTATATCAGTGATTAACATGGGGAGGGCGTGTGGGTGGGTCTCCCTCTCCTGTCAATCACTGGTAACCAGGGATACGTGGGTGTCTCACTCTCCTGTCAATCATTGGTTACCATGGAGACAATGTGCGCGTAGGCAATGCGCGTCATCAAGCTGCGTCAACTAGTCACGTGATCAGTGTCTCCAATGGCGGCGAGAGGGTCACCGAGAAGACAGGGTGATGGCTGTCTCTGTGCAGCTTGAGGTGCAGGGAGAGAGAGAGAGAAGGTGAGAGACAAAGGGAGAGAAGGTGAGAGAGAGCTAGAGAGAAGCTGGGGAAGTGAGAGAGAGAGTCTGTGTGTGTCTCCCTGCCCCCCCCCCCCCCCCCCCCCCCCCCCCGCCTTCCCTGCAGGCGGTCCTGGTGTGAGGGTGAATGTGGCTGTGTGAGAGTGTGTATGTCTATGTGTGTGTGTGTGTGAATCACCTTCAAGGCCATTCACAGCCTTGCCCCCACCTATCTCTCCGACCTGCTGTCTCGCCCGTCCCCTCCTTCTCTACGTCCACCGCCCTAAACCCCACCATCGGCGGCCGGGCTGTCACCCTCTCTGCTCCCACACTGAGGAACTCCATCCCGCAATCCCTTCGCCTCACTTCCTCCTTCAAGGCCGGTCTCAAGACCTTCCTCTTCGACCGTAGCATCTGCTCCCCTCCTAACTCTTCCCCCTCTCCTCTATAAAGGTGCTCTATAAATGTAATTTTGTTGTTTTTGTTGTTGTTCTTAAGTGGCTGTGTGTGTGGCTGTGTGTGCATCTCCCTGACGCTCCCCTCTTGACTCCCTATAGGAGGTCCTGGTGTGAGGGTGACTATGGCTATGTGTGTGTCCGTAACCCCCCTTGCCTCCCAGTAGGGGGTCCCTATGTGAGGGTTAGTGTGGCTACTGTGTATGTGTGTGAGTGCGTGTGTGTGTGTCAAAATGAGTGTGAGAGTGAGTGTGCTTGTGTGTGTGTCTTCCTGAACCCCCACCCCTTGTCTCCCTATCAGACATCCTGGTGTGACGGTGAATGTGTCTGTGTCTCTGTGTCTGTGTGTGTCTCCCTGACCCCCCCATTGTCTCCCTGTAGGGGCTGCATTTGACCATATGTTTGGCTGGTAACACATCAGGTATAAGTTTGTGCTGCTAACACAAGGCAGTAGAGAATGTCTGAGGAAACCCAAGCCAGCAACATGGAATGTGCGATTACCCCAGAGAAAGGTAACCACTCAATGTATCTGCACCTTACTGTATTTGCTTATTACTTAAATGTGCAGGCTGTGTTTATTTATAACTTGCCCATGCATTGCTTGCATTTCGCCCACAATTATACAGTCAATTCACTTTACAGTATATTTTGTGAAGCACTTTGACACATCAATATGATGTGAAATGCGTTATATCAAATGCAAGGATTATATAATTTGATATTTCCCTTTCACATCTTCTAGATGTCTCAAAACACTTCACAGGATCTACTGTAAAGCAAATTGACTGTATATTTGTGGACAAAACTCAGCAGCAAATCGTGCATAGCAGTGTCCCAGAATCAGCAGTGGAACAAAATGATCAATTTTTTTTTTTTTTAGCAATTATTGTAAGTAAATCTTCGAAGGAAGTAAGTAAACCTTTGTATGTGGCAGGGCAGTGAGATAAGGCTGTTTAAAAAAAAGCATACAGGATACTACGCTTTATAAATAGTGGCATTGAGTACAAAGGCCAGGAAGCTTTAATTAACCTGTATAATACTTGGTTTAGGCCTCAGTGCTGTGTTTTGATTCTGGGCACCACACTTTAGGAAGGATGTTAAGGCCTTGGAAAGGATGCAGAGGAAATTCACTGGGAGGTTAGCAGGATTGAGGGACTTTGGTTATGAGAAAAGTCTACAAAGTCCAGGATTAATTCTCATTGGAGCAGAGAACGTTACGAGGAGACCTGATAGAGGGTTTTTTCATGCAGCAAGTTGTTCGAATCTGGAATGAATTGCCTGAAAGGGTGTTGGAGGCTGATTTGATAACAACAAGTGGTGGGTAGTTATTTGGGGAGGAAAGGTTTTGTGGGGTTATTGGAAAAAATCCAGGGAGTTGGATTGACATTGAATAGTTCTTTTCAAAAAGCCAGCACAGACTCGATGTGCCAATATGCCTCACTTTAGCTGTAAAATCTATCAACCAGGTTCATACTTACTGCTCTGCAAACAGTGGCCTGTGGAGCGAGGAAACTTGTCTAAGGTTTTCCCTACCTGGGAATCAAGCCTGTGTTCTCTTGTGCAAGGTGCTAACCAATTTGATTAGGAACAATTTTATTTACTGTCTACAAAACTCAAACGTCTCTCAGCCTAAAGCTGTTAGTGTTTTCAGTTCTCTGTGTACATCACGTTTTTGAATTCTGTTCTTGTTATCGATTTACTCCCTAGGTCCCTGCACTGCAAAGGGTTTGAGCTCCACACAGAATCAATTGACTGGAGGAGAGGCCGGGAGCAACAGATACGATTTCAGAAAGAGGGAGAGAAGAATTTATACTGAGGAAAAGGATCTTCGTGACGATGATTACCTGTGTGAGTGATAAATCAATCAGAGTTTCTGAACATAAATTGGCCCAGAACAGAATTGGGCAGATGCTATTCTAGCACTTTGACCTCTCAAGTCAGGACGTGGTGGATTCAAGACCCTGCCCCCTCTAGCCCCACA
Source organism: Hydrolagus colliei (assembly GCA_035084275.1). Lineage (NCBI taxonomy): Eukaryota > Metazoa > Chordata > Chondrichthyes > Chimaeriformes > Chimaeridae > Hydrolagus > Hydrolagus colliei. The sequence goes on from CM068778.1 coordinate 1,002,688, forward strand.
TTGTGAACAGTGTATTTATAGGACAGTTGGCTGACATTGTCTATCCCCGTTGTTCTGGCTTCAATAGAGTGTCCGGTACAGAGGCAGCAGTGCAGGGAGTCAACATCTGGTTATGGGAACATGGTTCTTCATTGGAAAGACAATTATGGCGTAATTTAAGAGAGTTTATAGGAATTAGAGATAGACAGACAGGAGAATCGGGAGATTCTCATTTGGAAAATGCTGAGTAAAGATTTATTTGGTGAGTTTGGAAAATGGCGCTGGAAAGAGAGCATCGCACAGTGGATTTTGACCATTGGTTAGTTCAGGTGAGAAGTTTCAAAATGGCCACCGCTGTAGGGAGCTCCTCCCCTGTCCCACCCACTCCCAGCCATGACTCGGCACTTGGCTGGCGCTGACCGTCTGCTCTGGTCTGACCGATGTCCAGCACGGTTCTGAGACACGGGTTTCTGTGGATCAAACGCAAACAATAGTTATAGGAGTTTGAGAATTGACCAGATTAGCTTTATATTAAACACAAGTGTTTATTATTGTTCTTGATAAGGTTGCAGTTTCACAAGTTGAGGTTCACCCCATCCAGGGAGGTTACTTTGCTTTTAAATGTTTGTCACTTTTATTAGATGTGGATTTGATTCCTCAAAATGGACATTATAAATGTTCAGAGTAATAGCCTGGATCAGTTCAGCTGTATCACCGCCTTCAGGATATAGATTGTATTATAAGGCAGATGCCGCAGTCCAGCTACTGTGCTGGGGGGTGTGGTGGGGGGGGATCTTTAATGTCCACCTGAACAGACATGGCTGGGGAACTTGGCTGAACATTTCGTCAGAAGTGCGGCAACTCAGACAATGGAAAGCATTCCCCACGTGAATATAAATTTCTACAGTTTCCTGGCCAGGCATCCACTTCACTAAATATTCAGGCACCTGGTGGCTGTTTGTGAGAAGCTTCTTCCAAAAACTGACACAGTCATATACTGACCTGTATGAAATGTGCTATATAAATGCAATCTACAGTAGAGGCCCGTTTATCCGTGACCTGATCTACCACATTGCTCGGCCCCGTCCCGGGGCAATTCCCTATTCCAGCAATCGCGAGTATGTTCACAGTGCGCATGCGCGCTTATTAAACTTATAAACTTAGAGGTTTTTACCAATTGGTTAAAAAATGCTTTTTACAGAGTGTGCTGGAATCTTTATTGATATGTAGCCACACAATATCCTGTTACTATTTAGTATATTATTAACATAGTATGTTTTAATATAAATATTTTTTTTGTGCTGGGTTTTCGGCAACTTGCCGCCTGTTTATCCGGCACAGTCAATTAGTCAACACCCCCACCCCCCCAAGCGTGCCGGATAAACAGGCTGTTACTATATTATTGACCCACATTTGACAGTAATTACAGTAAAGCATTGTTTTTGTCAGGTATTCGACAAATGCAAGGAATTATTGATTAAACAGCGATTGCTAAAGAATACACTCACATGTCTGTCTTTTATACAGATCTTTCTTGTTTCCCATTAGCAGCCAAACTAGATGATTCTGAGGCTATCCCTTGGCCTCAGTATAACACTGCGTTTACTCGAGCTGAGTTTCATCAGAAACACAGCAGAAGACATCCCGAGCCCCGAAGAGGCACATCGGCCACACAACCAGATTGTACGGTAAATCTTTTTTCACAGCCAGACACAGGTCATGGATCCATCAGATGTATTGTTGAAGAAAAGGGGGTCTCGCAAACAAGATCTTCGCGGGATCATCTGCCATCGATCTCAAAAGAGAGACTGTATGACTGTTCCCAATGTGGGAAGAGCTTCACACATTCAGGATCCCTCCACAGACACCAGCGATCACACACAGGAGAGAGACCATATAAATCTGTTGAATGTGGAGAGACATTCACAATACCAGGAAGCCTCCACATCCACCGTCGATCACACACAGGAGAGAGACCATATAAATGTGCTGAATGTGGAAAGAGTTTCACAAGGTCATACACTCTCAATGTACACTATCGATCACACACAGGAGAGACACCATATAAATGTGCTGAATGTGGAAAGAGTTTTACAGGGTCGGGATATCTCCGGGTACACTATCGATCACACACAGGAGAGAGACCGTATAAATGTTCTGAATGTGGAAAGAGTTACTCAACATTGGGGAGTCTCCAGGTACACTATCGATCACACACGGGAGAGAGACCATATCCATGTGCTGAGTGTGGAAAGAGTTTCAAAACATCAAACGATATGAACGTACACCATCGATCACATACGGGAGAGAAACCGTATAAATGTGCTGAATGTGGAAAGAGTTTCACATCGTCGGGGTATCTCCGGGTACACTATCGATCACACACAGGAGAGAGACCATATAAATGTTCTGAATGTGGACTGAGTTTCTCAACTTTGGGGCATCTTCAGGTACACTATCTATTACACACAGGAGAGAGACCATATACATGTGCTGAGTGTGGAAAGAGTTTCAAAACAGCAGGGGAAATGAAAATACACCATCGATTACATTCAGGAGAGAGACCATACACATGTGCTGAATGTGGAAAGAGTTTCAAAACATCAGGGGATATGAAATCACACCATCGATCACACACGGGAGAGAAACCATATAAATGTGTTGAATGTGGAGTTAGATTCACAAGGAAACAGCACCTCCAGAGTCACCAGGGAATACACACACGAGAGACTGTATAACTGGGCAGATTGATCCAACACCATTGACTCACAGTTACGTCACCGATACGACAGTTTCTCCTCTTCTATCCTGAACTTGGGTTGTCCACAGATCCTTGCACACAACTGGCTGTTGTGCATCTGTCAGGTTAGCACCTGCTGGAGAGATTAACAGAATGGTTCAGTGAGATGTGAGAGCCAGTGTGTCCCACTGACACTGGGTGTGATTCCATTACCATAGCTCATATCACTTCATTATCAATAGTAGGTCAAAAGGCACCTCTCCCAGTTGATTGCCAGCAGAATGGGGTGTTTGTGCTGGCTTCTTACCAACCAGTTTACCAGCTTAATATCAATCAGCATTTTTTGTTTTTAACGGTAAAGTTGGATGGTGGATGGGGTGTGATTGTTGCGGGAGGGGAATGTATGTGCTTGTGGGAAGAGGTGGGGGTGTTGGTGAGGGATGTTCATGTGTATTTCAGGGGAAAGGGGGTTTGTCGTGTGTGGCGGAGGGATATTAAAATGTGGGAAGGGATAATAATTTGTGTGTTGGTGGTAAGAGCTGAAGTGAGTAGTTAAATGGTGGGAGGGTATATTAATCTGTATGATGCTTTTAACCATATTGATAAGGCACTGTCAATGCTTACTGTATGGGACATCCTCCCGACGTGAAATCCGCTAAACAAATGTAATTTTTTTGTTGTTGTAATGTTTCCATGACTAATATTAAAGCCATCGACATGGAATACCGAGGGCTGGATTCCCTATTTAGAAGATGTCCACAGGCCGCATAAGGAATGTGTTTTGCTTCCAAAACCATGACAACATTGACACAACACCGTTTTTACGTCAGTTCTCAAACTGCTCAACACTGCCAGCTGAACTCCCGAGCTGGGGAGGGAACAGCAGAAGGTGGGATGGTTAAAGGGTTACCAGAAGCACAGACAAACAGTCGAAAGAGTTGATGTGCTTTAAATGAGGGTTGGGATGGAAATTGAGTGGAGCAAAATGCTCATGTTGTGGCAAATGGGGTTGGGGTACATGAAGAAAGCCAGTGTTTCCTCCTTCAAGTCCTGCCTCAAGACCCTCCTCTTCGATGACCCCATTGGCCACTCCAAATCCCTTTTGCTTCAACCTCCCTGTCCCCAGCTCACGTCTGAAATAATGACTCTCCAATGCCTTGTGACGTCCTCTGAGTGAAAGGCGCTATACAAGTGTAATTGTGTTGTTGTTTCCGGGTGAAGGGAGGGGCCAGGTAGGGAGCTCGCTGAGGTGCGGTGGGAATGGGCAAAATGATGATCTCACTCAAATAATTACTTCAAATAATCACCAAAAAGTGATTATTTGAAGGTGGCAGGACAGGTAGACAAGGCTGTTTTTTTTTTTAAAAGCGTACGGGATACAAGGGATAAATAGGGGCATAGAGTACAAACGTCAAGAAGGTCTGACTAACCTCTATAATACTTTGGTTAAGCCTCAGCTAAAGTACTCTGTTCAATTCTGGTCACCACACTTTAGGAAGGATTGGAAAAGCATTGGAAAGGGTGCAGAGGAGATTTACCAGGATGGTACCAGGAATGAGGGATTTCAGTTATGAGGAAAGGCTAGCGAGGCCAGGTTTATTCTCGTTCGAGCAGGGAAGGTTATGAGGAGACCTAATAGAGGTTTTCAAGATCAAGATTGTTATTGCTTTTGTTGTTTCTTGTTGTTGTTTGATTCCCCACACCCTTGCCCCCCCAGCCTCCCACCCCCCTCTTTTTCCCTCATTCCCTTTTCCCCCTTTCTTTTCCCCTTCCCTCCCTGTTCCCCCTTATCCCCTTTCTCCCTGATTTTAACCCCCAACCACCTTTCCCTCCCTCTCTCCCCTTAGCCCCCCTTCCCCTTCCTGATTTTACCCCACCTTTGCCTCCCTCTCCCCTCTTTTCCCCCTTTCTCCCCTGGCCCCACTTCCGTGACTGTTTGTAGGACACTGCTGCTGCATTTCAGCCACAAATATAGCGTCAGCTTTTCTGCTCTCCTTCCCCTTACCCCAGCCCCTCCCATTATCCTCTTTTCCCCAAACCCCACTTCCACGACTGTTTGTGGAACACTGTTGGACGCAATTTGGCTGCCGCGTTTCTTCCACAAATATACAGTCAATTTCCCCCCCCCCCCGCTCCGGTCGCAACCTTGGGACGTTGTTGTATTCTGTGAAGCGCTTTGAGACGTTGATAAGACGTGGAAAGTGTTATATCAATGTAAGGATTTTTTATTGTATTTATTATATTATTATGATGGTATTCTACAGAGTAAACAGGAAAAACAGGATCTCCCTGGTGGGTGTATCAGTGACTTGTGGCCACAGATTTCAAATACAGTAGTTTCAAAAAGAAGCAGAGGGGAGGTGAGCAGAAATTTTTTCAACCAGTGAGTTGTTCAATCAATTAATCAAGCAATCAATGAATGAATCAATGAATGAATCAGTCCAAACTTACATTTATATAACGCCTTTCACATCGAGAAGACGTCCCAAGGTGTTGTACAGTTAGGTTGGGACAAGAGCAGGGGTCGGGGCAGGACAAGGAAGAGTTGAAAAATTGACTATATTGTTCAAATCTGGAATGCATCTCCTGAAAAGGTTGTGGAGACTTTTAAAAGAGAGGTAGACATTTATTTGGGGTGGACCGGTTTGCAAGGTTATGGGAGAGATCTGGGGAGTGGGATTGAATGGCTCTTTTCAAAGAGACGGCACAGACACGATGGGTCTAATGGCTTCCTTTTGTGCCATAAGATTCTATGAAAACAGCACCATTTGCCTTTGCTCATCCGTGTCCTCGAAATCCTTTGCTTCACCATCAGTGTCCGTGCTAGGGTCCATCGATATGGAAATTTTCCGATTGAGATATATCGATGGGCTCACATCGAGATACACTGAAATATCGATATTTTCTGGGTTTTCGTACTGCACATGCACACGCGTCGCGAGGTGTGCGCGCATTCAGGGCTTATCTCCTCAGGAGGTAAATATCTCTCTCTCTCTGTGTCTCTCACATTCACTCTCTCCATCTCTGTGTTTTTCTGTCTGTGTCTCTGTGTCTCTCTCTCTCACATCCCCATCTCTATCTATCTATCTGTATATTATCACATCCACCCCGTCTCCCCACCCACCCCCGTCTGTCCTCCCGCCGCCGTCCGTCTCCGATTTTTTTCGATATATCAACTTTTTGGATACATCGGCATTTCGAAAATACTGTACCGACATATCGATATAAGAATTATATCGGATATAACCGATATATTGATATATCGCTGGACCCTAGTCCGTGCCTGCAGCCACTACGCCCCGAAGTTCCGAACTCCCTGCCTCGCTCCCTTCACCGAGCCACTCTTTTCATAGTTTCAGGTCTCGGCTGAAGAACTTTCTTTTTGACCGCGCCTTCAGTCACCTTTTCCCCCCCTGCCCGTGGCTCGGTCCCTTGATCCGTTATTTGAAGAGTTCTGAGATGCTGTCCAGCGTGGAGGGCGCTATATAAATTTAACTTGTTGTTGTTTACCCCCTCTCTTGCCTTCTTCAAGTCTCTTCTAAAGACTGTCCATTTCAACCTTGTGTGAGCTGGGGGCATCGAATCAATAAAGATCAGGGCGCGGGGCGCAAAATAGGCCAGTGCCCGCCATGTGGAGGAACAGCTTTGAGTTAAGACATGAAGTCCGCACACACTAACAGCAGCTTTGTATTTCAGGATGGCCGTGTGGCCTTCCTTGACCTGGTGCTTGTGTGGGCTGAACAGGAAGAGGAGAGTCAAGCCAACCTGGTGAGTTTCAGACCCAGAGACTCAGTGAGCTACTGCACAGCCGGGTGTGGAGACTTGACATTCTCCAGCCCAATCCTATCATGTCTTCAGACAGAAGTGGTCGCCAGGGCCATGCCAGCGGCTATCACACCTTCGAGATGACTCAAAGCTCTTCACAGACTATACAGTATAATGTAAATTTAATTGCCTGTAGATTTTGTGGGCGAAATTGAGAGCACTGAGCAGAACTCACAAGGCCCAGGACATCTGCCGATCCATTAAATGCAACAACCCAAATAGTTTGCTTCACAAGCACAGCATTGGGAAGATTGACAAGCGTCTGTTGGTTTACACACAGCAAAATCCCCTTTTCAAAGGTATTTTTAAAATTAAAATAACTTTATATCAGCCTTGATTTTTATTTTATTTATAGTAGGATATGAGGCCCGACAGCTTTTGAACTTTTTATGGCTAATCCTCGACTTTGTGTCTGCTGCAGGTCAAGCGTATCTCAGCTAAGAGGGAGGAGGAGAAAAGCAGGTAAAGGTTTTAAAATGCCCCGATCTCCGCAAACCCAAATCCTTGTGTCTCCAATTGTATGTTTCTACTCTCAGCTTTCAAACACTGCTCAGAAACACTTTGTCCTCATACCATGGCTGTCCCATGCTCAGTGCTCCCAGTATCTGTGTAAAACTTTTTGTGTCTAATATTGACATCTAATATTAACAAAATAATCCTTGCATTTGATATAGCACTTTTCACATCTTATCGACATCTTAAAGCGCTTCACAGACTATACTGTAAAGTGAATTGACTGTATATTTGTGGGCGAAATGCCACAGTCAATTGCGCACAGCAATATGTTGATAACGGAACAGAATTCCCCCCCTAAAAAGCAGGGCCAGTCACTGTGTTACTGACGGTCGGAGGGAGCCGGCAATGTACAGAGCAGTGTAGGCAGTGGTGGCCGGTAACATCTCAGCCACGTCCAACACAAAACCATGTCTCACTCATACACTCCCTGTCATCTGTCATCTCGCTGCTGGGAGTCTGGATTATAATACTTATGATATTAATCCTTCCATATGATGCAGCGCCTTATCATGTCATTTCAGACTTCTCAAAGCGCCATTAACCCAAATTATTCTCACTCACCTTCTGTGCGTTTGGAATTCCTCCCGACGTGAAAGGCGATACACAAATGTCATTTGTTGTTATTGTTGTCTGCTGGGTGTTGGAGGGCCGTGTGTCTGACCCCCTGACTGGGAGCCAGGCTGAATGACAATCCATTCCTCTCTCAGGAAGAAGAAACAATAATAATTATAATAATAATCCTTGCATTTGGTATAACGCTTTTCACATCTTCTAATCCTGTCATTCACAACCTTGGGTCCCAACCCAAATCAGGGTCACAAGGATCCTCAGTAGGTTCGCGAAGGGTCATCAGAAATGTTGTCCTTTTTTTCCTTTTTTTTATGTTGAAAATGCTGTTTAATGCTGAGCAGTGGCCCAGGCGTCACCGCCCACCAATTTGAATGAAAGATCGTACCAGCGAGTTGCGCTGAGGCCACAAAAGAGAAGGAGATATCATCTTGGCTGAACTTCGCTTGAGTCACGTCCTCGCCCCCTAAGGGTTGGGGGGACTTGTCGGTGGCCAATCTAGGGTCGCAGCAAAAAAAAGTTTTGGAACCACTGTTCTAGGGTCTCAAAGCGCTTCACAGAATGTACTGTAAAGTGAGTAGATTGTATAGTTGTGTTGCGAAAGGCTGTGTCGCCACATTGTTAAAAACAACTTATTGCCGCCAAGCCGTAGTTTATAGATAAGACACTAACTTACTTCAAAATGTTAATTACTGTAACAATGTTAAACGGGTGCAAATAAAGGAATGTGCAACATAGTATCAGGTGAACCGCTGTTCTACACTACTGTGTCTCAAAGCGCTTCACAGAATATAGTGTAAAATTAATTGACAGTATATTTGTGGGCAAAACGCGGCAGCCAATTGCACACAGCAGTGTCCCACAAACAGATATGGATTAAAATGACCAATTTTATTATTGTGTGTTTTCAGGACAGATTTTTATTAGGCATATCTGTGTCTGTGTGCGCATGGAGTAAGGAAACTTACCCAATGTTTCACCCTGACCTGCCTGAATTCGAAACACGGGTCTCACACTTACAAGCCGAGTGCTCTAACTACTGAGCTACAGGACTCAGCTACATGTGAAAATTGCTATATGTAATGAAATGATGATTGTTATTATTATTATAATCTTCTGAAGAACATTGAAACTTCCCAAACAGTTTATAAGGCAATATACCAAACAAGAGAATAGTACTATTTTTATTACGAATATTATGCTGATAAGTTTTAAGCGATCGCACTAATGGCAGAAAAAGAATGGCCACAACAAAATACTTATTTAATATCAACGATAGCATTTAATATCATCTATCCTTATCAGATCACTAAAGTGTCACAAAGTGCCTTACAGTTATTACTGTAGACTGTGTGAATCGGTACAGAATCAAACATAAACACAGGGAGAATGCGAGTCCCTTTGGAATATATTAGGTGGTTGATGAACCATAAATTATCTTTGCTTAGTAGATCAGCAATTCTAAAAATATGCTTGGATTTGATAAAGTGACCTATCACATTGTACTGGTGTCTCTAAGCGCTTCACGGAATATATTGTAAATCCCGTGACTGTGTGTTTTTGTGGGGGGAAAAGCTGGCAGCCCATTCGCACATCACTGTTCCACATACAATTTGTGGATTGAGAGACTGTTATTATTACTATTTTTTGAATATTTGGACAGATATTTTACCCCAGCAAAACTGATCTGCCAATTGACTAATAAGCGGACTGTAAGGCGAGTGCTCTAATCACTGCACTATCAAACTCCACAGCCTCTTTTCACCACCCTCCGTGTTATAATTGTATAATCAGTGAGAGCTCAGGGTATGTGGATGTGTGAACTGTGTGTAAACTGTGTGTGTGTGTATGGCAGAGTGTGAGCTGAGGGTATGTGTGGGTGTGAGTATGAGCTGGGGGTGTGTATGTGGGTGAGTGTGAGCTGACTGGGTATGGTTGAGTGTGAGCTCAGGGTGTGTGGATGTGTGAACTGTGTGTAAACTGTGTGAGCTGAGGGTATGTGTGGGGGTGAGCATGTGCTGGGGGTGTGTATGTGGGTGAGTGTGAGCTGTGTGTGTTTGCATGGGTGAGTGTGAGCTAAAGGTGTGGGTGGGTGAGTGTGTATGCGTGGGAGAGTGTGAGCTAGGTGTGAGTGTGTGCATGTGTATGAGCGTGGGTGAGTGTGAGGCCAGCCTGAGAGCTAGGACAGGACTCTCTGCGATTTTGGATTCCAAAACATGTTCAGCTCTGGTGGGAGGGTAAAGGGCAGTGACTGTGTGTTTGGAGTAAAGTGTAGTGACTGTGTGGTTGGGGGAGGATAATATGTAGTGACTTTGTGCTGGGGGGGATGGGTAAAATGCACTGAGTGTGTTTGCGTGGAGGATAAAGTGTAGTGACTGTGTGTTTGGTGTCTCTCTCTCACACGTACACACAGTGGGACAGACTGATGGGAGAGGAATCAAGAATGACATATTTAATAACCAGTCACTACAGTGTACAGAATGTATTACATTACACACTGTGTGGACAGTCACGGCCTTGGTCACGATCTCACAAACACTCTCAGCCCAGCTCTGAACACCTGCAGTGATTCCAGCTGATTCTTTCCATCTGAACTGAACTTATTCCCCTCCAGCCTGAAAAAGCAAATAAAGACCTGATCACCATATAAACTGGAAACTGTTCATGGCATTGTTTATTCAATCAATCAATAAATAAATGGCCTCAAACTGGTTCCATTCTGACATCCAGCCCTGTTCTCTCGGTGTGTTTATCACATTAAACAATGACACAAACACTCACCAGATCCTCTCCAGGTTGGTGTAGGTCAGTATGAGGTGGCGCAGAGTGGGGACACAGGTGTCTGTGAAGGAGCTAGACCCCAGTCCCAGCCTCCTCAGTGAGCGACTTGTACTGAGAGCGGAGACCAGATCATCAGTGCAGCCATTGGTCAGCCAGCCAGCCTGGAGATCAGAGACACAGAGAATGACAGGGATCAGAGTAAACACTGTGTTTGTTACTGTTTATTATGCACATCAGAGACACGGAGAAATCAGGGACACAGAGTGTGTGTTGGGGGGAGGGGGTGGGGCAGTGATTGCTGGGGTATACCCATCGGGGAATGTGGCGGAGGAAAGATAGTTGAGGGTCGAACAAGACAGTTAGGATCCTGAATGACTTGGTGAGGTCGAGTGAACAACTATGGAGGTAGTATTTCAACGTACAATATATTCTGAAAGCAAACCGAACCTGGTGATGTGAGTATTGCTATATCAACTGAATATGTTTCTTTTTCAATGATTCACATTGATCTGTTTCAAACTAATGTTATATAACTATTATTTATAATGTTATTAGTGAGAGTAGTATTATAACAGTATTATTCACTACCTTTAGAACTTGGAAGAGCTCAGGTGGATTCAAGTTGACTCTTTCTAGGAATATAGAAACAAGTATCAGAACCTTTCTTCATGAACGTACCTATGTCTGGGGTCATCCATGATAACTCTGGCCTGATGAGTTCTGTAGAAATGTTACCACTTAATCTTGAATTGTTGCCTCGGCAAATAAAATCTTACAGGCCTTGTTATGGACTGGTAATCGAGATTGAAACATTTACACTGTTTGTTCTTTGTTTCACAAAGAGAAGCCGAGTTGAACTTTTACAAAATGAACCCCCCCCCCCCCATTACCCTCTTTTCTCCCTTTCTCCCACTTCCGCGAATGTTTGTGGGACACTGTTGTGCACAATTTGGCTGCCACGTTATGCCCACAAAAATACAGTCGGTTTTCCTGCTCTCCTTCCCCCGACCTCAACACCTCCCCACTGCTCTGGTCCATACCTGACTGTTCAGTGCCTTGGGACGTCCTCCCGACATGAAAGGCACAATATAAATGTAATGATTGATTTATAACCACACACAGTATCATAGTTTTGCATCATAATTACGAATTCCATAAAGCTATATTTATCTTGTTTTTCAATGTAATGTATCAATCAGTAATTGTAAACAGAAAAACAAAAATCCTAATTTGCAAGAGAAGTAGATTGGAAATGAAATTTATACTGAATAGGAAAGTTTTCACATAATATTTATAACCGCCTTTCAATGTTCATATATGGTACATACTTGTAAAAGTGCCATATTGCAAGCAGTGATAAGACCATATTGGATTCCAAATAAAAAATGACAGTACCACATTAAGACATTAACGTGAAGAAACAATAATTTGTGTCCACAGCAAGGTCCCAGGCCACTTGTCCACTGTGTGTGAGGATAATGGCGCCCCCTGTTCTACCCCAGTGTCAGTGCAGCCTGCAGTCACCCGCCTTTTCATACCATTGGAAAAAGCACCAAACTCACTCGGCCAAAGAGAGGAGTAAATATAAACCTTTTTCAGGTGATTATTGACTGCGACTCACCATGCAGACCCATTCCATGCATAATTCTTATTTTAATCTGTAGCAGATTTATTATAATCGCTATATTAAATGCAGGGACAATTATTAATTTTATGCTTATTTTTATTATTGCTATGTCAGCCACTTGGTAGCGCTCTCTCCTCTGGATCACAACATTGTGTTTCCAATTCCAACTTCAAATGCAAATTGGTGGATACTGAGTTGTTGTTGCTGGTTTGTCAAACTCAGTTTCCAAAATGCCTTGGACAATTTAGATTTTTGGTTATTTGGGTGACCGACATACATCAAATTCAAAATCCTTCCTTAGGAGTATTCAAACCGAGCTGAAAGTCCCATGCATCCAACTTACACATACATATTCCTTTGAATGACTATACTATTGATATAGCACTTTCCGACCTGGAGAGCATCTTAAAGTTTTGATTCTGCTATCTCAGCACACAAGCTGGAGGTGGGTGCCAAATATGGGATTGTGGAAGGGAAAAATTAATGAAAGCGTGGTCAAAGAGGTATTCAAGTTGCTCTATAAACGAGGGGAGGAGACGATTGAGTTAATGGGGCTCATTAAAGCAGTTCTAGAGAGCTTGGACCGAATGGCTGAAAGCTTGTCTGCTGAAAGTGAGACAGAATGCACGGTAGACATCATGCAGGCTGCAGCTCACTGCACAATGGGAATGGTCATGTCAGACACATGTCCCACAAGGACAAAATCTCATTTGAAAGCCTCTTGGATAATATTGGAAACACTAGAATAGAACTGGTGACTACGGGGGTATATGTGGAATGCCTCAGTCAGCAAATTGGGGCAGGTGTGGGGTGTGAACAGGTTGAAGAGAAAGGAAGGTGCTCGGCACAACAGTGTCCAACAAAAACTCATGGGTTGAATGACCGAATTCTTTATATTGTTAACGTATTCTTACCCTTGGAAAGTGATCTGATGAGTGACTATCAACTGAGTTTCTACATTCTGCTAGGTTAACAACAACAACAACAACTTAAACTTATAAAGCGCCTTTCACATCGGGAGGACGTCCCAAGGCACTGCACAGGAGGCGTGTGACCCGAGCTGGGAGGGGAGTGTTCGGGAAGGGGTGAAACAGGAGCTTGTGGAGTAAGGAAACTTGCCTAAGGTTTTGCCCTGCCCGGGAATCAAACCTTGATCCTCTCACTTGGGAAGTGTGTGCAAAAGGTAATAAATCACAACATTGAGAATGAGTACCAGTAACTCTGCTATCCAATACAGTTCAGGATTCTTCTGTAACTGATTAGTATGAGTGTAAAGATCTTGAAATTGATCCATTGTGCCATGGAGACAGTGGATCCATTGTGCCATGGAGACAGTGGATCCATTGTGCCATGGAGATATCTGGTTGCTACCTGTCCATTTCATGCTGTTGTTAGGGCATCTGTTTATCATCTTATCTGATGAGAAGCAAATCATCGCCTCTGAAAATCCAGCCAACCCTCCCCACCACCATCCACAACAAACTGCACTGCACGATCAGCCTGGACTCTGTAATTAAAGTCCCAATGTAAGGATTGAATCCGCACATGTCTGGCTGACGCAATAAACCAAGATGATAAATCAATGAATCAATCAGAGTTGTTTTTCTGAGGCTAATACCCATGTTATGAATTAGTTTATTCCCTGATAAATGTTGAACGTGTTTGCTCACTTGCCTGTATATAACACCCATTATTGTGCATTGAAAGAGTCCCAGTGGAGGATTACCTTACTATATATAACAGAGTTTCGATCACACCACACATGTTTTTGATGCTGTCGTGAAGAACATGGGTTTCCCACCGATAGTACAGATAGGTTTCATTTTTTACCATTTTCTGACAGTGATAGGAATCCCTGGTAAGACAATTTGTAGCTTTATAATATTACAACTGTTCTGTCTCAGCTTCTGCTGTTGCTCAACAGGTATGGGTTGGCTGTACGTTCCCCTGCCTCATCTGTCCACCATTAGAGGGTAGACCTAATGCTATCTGACACCCTCTGCTCCAGGGTGGGACTGCAGAATGGAATCAGATAGATGGCCACTTCGTTCAAGGTCTGTCTCAAGATTTACCTTATTGATCAAACATTTGGTTATTTTCCCCTCCCACCGCCCTATCGCCTTCCATAAGCATCTTGGGTGCCAAGTCATGAATGTTTAGTAACTTGGGACTTTCTCCCAACTTCCTGCTAACACAGAAACTGAGTAAATGTAAAATTGTATTGTATTGTGTTTATTCTCCTGTTCAGTTCCAACAAGTTTTTGTCACAGTTTCTCGAAATTGGTTTCCAATTGACTTGCATACCTACCTGTTCATTAGACTGTCAATGTACCATCTTTTGGGCTTTGACCTTCTTATCTTACAATACAATATATTTTACATTTGTGCAGCATCTTTAACATCAGGAGGGCATCTCAAAGCATTTGACACTGCTGGCTGGGCACCTGATCTTCATGGAGATAGGTGGAAGTCACAGAGGTGGAGAAAGGCTGTAAATGATGTAGGCTTTGAGACCTATATTGATGTGGGCAAACAAGGAAGAGGTTAAGGGGAAAGCAATTTGGGTGGAGTTCTGGTGAATGGGTGGAGATTGAATGCTTCAATGTAGCACCATATAAGGTGGGGACATAAGGTAGAGTATTGGTCAGTAAGGCTGCAGGAGATCACATAGTTTGAGATGGATATTGAGACCAAAGCTAGTTGACATGAAGGTGAGCATGAGGATCTTGAATTCAACTCTCACCTCTTTGAGTTTGGGTGCTGAATGTGGTAAATTCACAACCTAATTCAATTTGGTGCCACCCAACGTGGCCAAGCAAGGCTCAATAGATATCAAGAGATGAAGGGGCTCTGGTCAATTCCAACATCTCTACCCATTCTAGCCTTCAACTGGAACCATGGCTGAGATCAGCTAAATCAAACTGGGTGAAGTTGGCAAACTTCCAATCTTGATAATAAAAAATAATGATCCTTGCCTGAAACATTAATATTTCCAAATGCTTCATTAGGATCTACTTTAAAGTGCACTGATTGTGTCGGCTAACCCAGCGGCCAATTGGTGCATAGCCAGGAAGGCAATAATAAGTTTACCTTAATGATTGTTTGCCAAGCCAATGGGAGAGAATAAATCTCTTCCCTTTTCCAATAGTATCACAGGATCTTTGACTTCCATCCAAACAAGCAGTTGTACCCAGTGTTTGAGGAATGAACAATGATATAATAATCATAATAATAATAATCCTTGCATTTGATATAGCGCTTTCCACATTTTATCAACGTCCCAAAGCGCTTCACAGAATACATTGTAAAGTGAATTGACTGTATATATTTGTGGGCGAATCGCGGCAGCCAATTGCGCACAGCAGTGTCCCACACACAGTCGTGGATTGAAATGACCAATTTTATTATTGTGATTTTTTTGGAGGGATTATTATTATTAGGCATGTGGAGTAAGGAAACTTGCCCAAGGTTTCGCCCTGACCTGCCTGGATTCGAACACAGGTCTCCCCAGCTTGGTCTCCCCAGCTTGTAAGACAAGTGCTCTAACCACTGAGCCACAGGAGCTCCACAAATATAGACCAGGCAGATCATTAGTCTTAAGAGAAGCGATTCAAAGGGGCCACTGTGGAGGTATGTAAAAAACATTAATGGTTTAGAAAAGAAAACCGAGATCATACTTGCAGATATAGCAAGATAGTAGAGCAATTTTGGGGCAGATACCGGAAAGTCTTGTATCTCAGTGCTACAGTGTTTGCCTCACAAGTGAGAAACTTGGGATTGATTTTGAACAGTGCAAACACTTGGGCAAGTTTTGCTTATTCTAAAGGCCTGAAAATAATCCCTCATGAAAATAATACTGCTAATAATTTAGTCAATCAATATACAACAGTTTGTGGGACACTGCTGTGCAAAGTTGGCTACTGTGTTTTTCCCATTTAAATATAGTCAATTCACTTCACAACATGCTTACTCTACGAAGTGCTTTAAAGTGTTTTCAAGATGTGATAAAGTGTTATGATAAACGAAAGGATTATTATTATTGATATTGTTATCAGCATGCTTTAAACAATGTTAACATTACCTCCTGATGTGAATAGCTGCTGTACCAAATGCAAGAAGGATTATTACATCAATAAAATGATACAAATCCTTCAATTTGAAAGATCTTTCCACATTGATAGGACATCCCACAGTACAGATGATTAGTAGGATTATTGAGCCAAAGAGAACTTATACATAAATGTCTATACATAAAGTTTGGTACAATCAATTAGAATCTTAAATGTTCCTCTCTCTTTCCTATTGTTTGCAGCCAATTTGTTGACAACTGCTATCCTGTGTCAGGGAAGATGTGGACTCTCTCATGGTGTGTCTCTCTACCTTTTGGCTATGACAACAGCAGATTTACTGGTACTAATTTTCAATGTTGTGATTTATTACCTTTTGCGTTACTATTTCCCATATTCATTTGTCGAGTACACGCCAGTCTGCAGTGTAAATGAAGCCGTGAACTACATTCTAGTTGACAGCTCTGTGTGGCTGACGGTGGCCTTCACTGTGGACCGCTCTGCAGCAATCTGTTACCCAAAGCTCACAGTCAAATACTGCACACTGAGAACTGCACAGTGGATCACTGCATCCCTGTGTGGACTGAGCTGCCTGAAGAATATAGCCGTTTACTTCAAGTTTGAATCTGTCTACCTCATACACCATGTGCCCATTGGTTGCAAGATAAAACCCTCCTACTACACATATACAGGATGGCTAATCTTTGATTGGCTTGATACTGTTTTCTGCCCACTTGTCCCCTACTTCATGATAATGATGCTCAATGCTTTGACTGTCAGGCATGTCCTGGCAGCCAACAGGAAACGCAGGTCTCTGCTGGGACGCAGGGCAGTGGGTAGCAATGATCCCGAGCTGCGGAGTCGGAGAAAATCCATCAATTTGCTCTTCGCAATCTCTGGGAGCTTCGTGTTACTGTGGATGCCATACGTTGTCTTCTTCCTACACTCCAGAAGCACAAACACTCACTATGTTCCATACGCCTACACTGACCCGCTTCTGATCGCTGAATTCACTGCGGATATGTTCCAGTTGCTAAGTTCTGGCACGAATACTTGCATTTATGCGTTGGCTCAGACCAGATTTAGACAGCAGTTACTCAATACCATCAAGCACCCATTTAACCTGATCGTCAACATGTTTAGAAAATAAAACAGCGAACAAGAATTTATCCTCCTTTGTCAGCCTACCGCAGGTAGCCATGCTCTTGGGTCTTATTTTGAAGGTTCTGGGTCCAAGCCCTAGAATAGTATTCCGAACCAAACATTCTAAGATGACTCCACAATGTTTCATTATCATCAGTACCTTCCTTCAAATGTTAAACGGCGGTGCCCTGTGCAGCGCATACCAGTAGCATAAAACTTAATTAAAACAGGTTTTGGTCTGCCACCTGGATCAGATGGAATACGAGACTATCTTTAAAATATTACTGGTTTACATTATTATATACCTATACAATTGTCCTCATGTAACCTGTCAGCTTTGCAACAAAATACATGAACTAGTCCTAAAGCTTCATATTCAATTAAATTACATTGATTGTATTGAATTATTTTGCATAAACATGTTTACATCTATTCAAGGGTCAAAAGTGTTTCCTTTTGATGCTGTAAGTCAAGTGAATCCACCATTACACAAAACCACACTGTTAAAGAGGAGTGTTTTTAGATGGGCTTTGGAGGGGGAAAGGAAGAGTGGGCGAGAGAAAGGGGACCGTGGGATGAAATTCCAAAGGGTAGTCAAAGGGTCTGATGGCCCAACCAGCAATGTTGCAGTAGCTGATATAGAGCAGGTGGGAAACCATTGACAGTGAGTGGACAGGACAATAAATTTACAAATGAACTCCTTCATCATCAGAAGGAGTACTCAACGTGCTGGAGAACCAGTGTTCCTAAACCGAGCTGGGGGTCGGGTTCAGGGATGTTGGTGGGCAGGGAGTAAAGGAGGGTGATCAAAGGAAAAGTCAAAGAGCGTACAGCCCCACAGGCTTTGGACAGAACCGTGCCATGGAATAACTCACAAAGAGATCAAGTTATTCGCGTAAAGCACAAACAGTCATTTACTGTACCAACTGAAGCACTTGATTACCAAATGCAATGACAAGATATGCAAGCACGGAAGCCTAATCTAGATGAGTACATGTCTTTCTTCTTTGTCCTGTCTGGACAATGTCCTGCAGCTGGGGTTTGCTGATAGCCATGCTGAGCACTGCAACTTCTAGGGGAGACAAAGTAACAGCTAACATGGTTTCCACGACACAGACAAACAAAGATATAGACAGAGAGAGAGAGAGAGACACACACGCACAAACAGACAGCGAGAGGGAGAAATACACACACACACACACAGAGAGAGAGAGAGAGAGAGAGAGAGAGAAAGAGAGAGACATACACACACACAGAGTGAGAGAGAGACACCGAGAGATACACACACACAAAGACACAGAGAGAGAGAGACACACAGTCACAGAGAGAAAGCCACACCCTCCCCTGCAAACCCCCGCCCAAAACACTCACCTACACACAACACCCCCCACACCCCCACAAACACAGTCCCACCCTGACACAAACGCCCTCTCGAGCCACCGCCGCCAACAGTCAACACGCATGTGACTCCATGACGCTATGTACTGCGCGCCTGAATGGGGAGTGGGGGGGACCGACCACTGTCTCCCTGGCAACCAGTGATTGACAGGAGAGCGGATTCCTTCACTGATCCTGTTATCCTGGAGTGTGGCTACAACTACTGTCACTCCTGTATCACTCAGAGCAGGAGACAAATGCCGGAATGTCTGCAGATTGTTGCCGAAGGGAACCTCAGGGTGAATCGAGCCCTGGTCAGAATGGTAGAGAAAGCTCAAGAATTCAGCCTGACTCCGCCACAGACAGGAATCAAACCTCACTGTGAGAAACACAGCGAGGAACTCAAGCTGTTCTGTGAAACTGATAATAAATTGCTGCGTGTGGTTTGCAGTCATGGGCGAAAACAGAGGTCACAGTTTCCTGCCCATCGATGAAGCTGCTGAAATCTACAAGGTAACAATACCCACTTCCCAGGCCATTCATTCATGTCTCTACTTTATATTTTCAATTTTCACACATTTATTCCTTGTGTTTGTTCCAGGATAAAGTGAAATCCTCCTTAGCCTCTCTCACACAGAGGGAGGAAACTGCTGTACAAGTTCAAGTCAAACAGAGAGAAAAGATCTCACAAGTGAAGGCAAGTTGTATCGGGGCTGATGTCTGTGCTCTCAGTGTATGTCTCCCTTTACTGTGTGTAGATGGTGTGATGTCTCTGTGTGTCTCCCTTTACTGTGAGTGCACGGAGTGATGCCTTGTGTCTGTATGTGTATGTGTCTGTACCATGTGATGCCTGATATTCTGTGGGAACAGGTGAACAGTCTCCAGAACCAGATCACGGCTGATTTTGCTAAGCTGCGCCAGAGTCTGACTGACAGAGCAGCGGGTGATGGGAGAGCTCAGGCAGCGAGACGGGGAGATTTTACACCAAATGGAAAGAAATCTGCGAGAGATTCAGGACCACTTACATTCTGTTCAACAAGAACTCTCCGAGTTACAGAAACAGGTGGATTACACTTGTGATAGACACAGCATCTCACACCAGGCTGACGTCCCAAGACGCTGGAGACTCACTGTTTCAGATCTGAGCTGGGGAGGGAGGGAGGGAAGCTAAAAGGGGGCATTTGGGGTGACTAAGGGGACCGCTGAAGAGGAGGGTGATGGGGTGGGACTTGAAGGAGGTGAGGGACGGGGGGTGGGGGGGGGGGGGGGGGAGGGAGGAAGGCCAGGGAAGGGGTGAGGTGGAGGGAGGGGGGGAGGCAGAGGGCCAGTGGGATGGAGTTTATATCTCAAGTTTCTAACCATTTGGAGACAATATTGAGTGAGTAACGTTGCTGTGATAATGAAAGTAAACTTTGTTTTATGGAATTCTATTCTGTGACTGAGTTTACAATGCGGTGTCTCAGTGTCAACTCACATCTCTCTCTCTCTCTCTCTGTTTGTCTCTCTCTCTCTGTGCTTGATTTCATCAGGAGGAATCTGTGCTGAAGAAAAGGTATGAAATGTTCCTGATTTTAAAAAAATCCCATAATTTAATACACAAACAAAACACAACAGTGTGTGGTTTCACTTTATGACGTGAATGTGTGTTATTTCAGGATCAGTGATCAGGATTTTACGCTGTCAGTGTGTGAGGGTGATCTGTCTGTGGGGATATGCAAAGGGCCTGTACACTACACAGCCTGGAGACAGATAATACACGGCATCAGCGAAGGGAGTGAGGAAGGGAGACCCGGGCCGGGCTGCAGTTCCCTGTGGGCCGCGTCCACAGGCATCTCCGTAAAGGCAACTATGCTGATCGCGTGGGTGCCGGAGCCCCTGTCTATCTGGCCGCCGTGCTCGAGTATCTGACCGCTGAGGTGTTGGAGCTGGCGGGGAACGCCGCCCGCGACAACAAGACCAGGATCATCCCCAGACACCTGCAGCTGGCCGTGCGCAACGACGAGGAGCTCAACAAGCTGCTGGGAGGAGTGACTATCGCTCAGGGCGGCGTGCTGCCCAATATCCAGGCTGTGCTGCTGCCCAAGAAAACCTCCTCCCATCCCCAGAAGAAGTAAACCATCCACATGTTCCTGTCAAACCAAAGGCTCTTTTAAGAGCCACTCACGTTGTCTATGAAAGAGCCGTTGGCCGTTTCAGCCTCTGGAACTCCAGTGTCTGAGGTTTGTTTGCTCCAAACACAGCGACCGCAGTGCATGGCGCCAAACCATCGCTCTTTATCGCATTCAATTGTGTTGCTGCAAATATATGTCGTCAATTCAGTTTACATCATACTCTACAGCAATTTGAGTTCTCTCAAAGAGGTCAATATATCAAACACACAGACGAGGATGATTATTATTGATGTCTACCCGGCAACAAGTCCACACAGTCTCACACTATTTCCTGCTCTGTGTTCCCTAATCGACAGCTTCCCCACCAATCCACACATCTCGTTGTCGCTGTGTTGCTCAACATCACAATGGGGGAAGCTGAGGTCACACCAATCCATTTAATATAACCGATTTAATCTTAACCCAAACAGGGATTTTACTCCTTTCTTTTTCTGGGTGAATTTGGCGCCTTTTTGAAAAGCAGGGTTACTACAGGATGGACAGACACTGACAGAGGGAGCCTGTGTGCACACACAGGGAACACACGGCCTGAGACATTCTTGTGGACACAAATTATTTATCATTAATTGGCTCAAACATACTCTTTTTTATGATTCGGGTTGCATGTAACCCTATTATGGCTTGCAGTATGCCAATTTTACATGATCTAAAATTCTGTAAATATGTGAACATTCAAAGGCAGACGACAGTGTTTTGTCTTATTCAATGTTAATTTAATTTACAATCTACTGTTGTTACGTATTTTGATTAGTTCATGAGGCTAGAATTAATAACACAGAACATTCAAAATGAAGATAAATATGACTTGATGTGGAAGTTTTAATGACCCTCTACACCTCTGATATTGTGTTTGATTCTAAAGCTGTAACATCTGATTGTCTGAATCTGTGGGTTATTGATCAATAATGTGAGTAACTATGTCTTTTTTATTCCTGATTATCATGTTTAGGGGAGTTGAATTCAGATAGGTTTCTCTAAAAAGCCATTTGTTAAAAAATTTAAACATGCTTTTTTTCTTCCTGGGATTTTCTCTAATACTTCGTACTGGAGAATACCTCTCTGCTGGTGAAATCAAATGTTTTCTATGGAGGTTGATTTTGTATGTTTGAGATTAATAATGGCTTCCAGGTCTTTAATGTTATATGCGAGTCTATAATTGCTAAACGTATGATCATCTGTATTTGACAAGAGTGAATGACACCTGTGTTCCGTGGCAGGGTGAAACCTCGGGCAAGTTTCCTTACTCCACATGATAATCTAATGATAATCTCTCAAAAAAAATTGGTAATTTCAATGCACAACTGTTTGTGGGGACACTGTTGTGCACAATTGGCTGCCACGTTTAGCCCACAAATATACAGTGAATTCATTTTACAGTTTATTCTGTGAAGCGCTTTGAGACGTCTCGAAAATCTGCGAAGCGCTATATCAAATGCAAGGATTATGTAGTGCAATTGAAAGGGAACCAATAAAAATCCTTAAATTGATGAGTGTATCACCTATTCTTGTTGTTTCGCCGACAAATATACAGTCAATTTTTTTTTACTCTCATTCATCCTGCCCTGACCCCTCCCCCACTGCTCTTGTCCCTTTCTGACTGTACAGCGTGTTGGGACGTCCTCTCGATGTGAAAGGCACTATATAAATGTAAGTTTTGAGTGATTGATTGATTGATTCTAGATGGAAAGAAATTCTTTCCTTTCAGTCAATCGTCAGTTGGGCTAATAACAACAACAACTACATAATAATAATTGTCTATTGTTAATATATTTCTGAGTGTTTGGTACAATGCTACACTGTACTCTTAATAATGAAACAGAGAATATACAGAAATCAATAGCGTTCATCTTGATTACCAGTCCAAAATATGGCCTCTCAGATTGTACCTATTGAGGCAATAATTCAAGTTCAAGTAGTTTCACTTCATCAAGAAATTTCAGCCACAGTTACCAGGGATGATACCAGTCAAAGTTACATTTCTGAAGATTTGTTCTGATACTTGTTTCTGTATTCTTAGAATGAGTCAACCTGAATTCAGCAGAGCAGTTTAAAATAACAAAAATAGCAAAATAACACTCTGCTATTTGATATAATCCTTGGATTACAATCTATATATATATATATAGATATATATAGCATCCACAGCCCTTTGGGGTCTTCTAAATTACCCATAAAAATGGAATCTACAACAGCAGCGAAACCCACAGGTTTGAGAGAATACACTGTAAAGTGAATTGATTGTATATGTGTGGGTGTAACTCAGTGACAAGCATTTGAAACAGATTTGTAGGATGCTAAGAAGACAAAACCAAAGTCATTTGACAAAGAATAGAACAGGGATTGAGTATTCTGCTTTGAGGAAATGTTGTACATTGAAATACAGTTACATATAGTTTTTTTTTAAAAAACGGATCATCAAATCAGAATCCATAAACAGCAGCAAAACAGTGACTGACTAAGCTGGGGAGGGTGGGAGAGGGGGAGTATGAACAGTGGAATATCTATCATTATTTTCATTAGATAGTGTGTTGCAATGTCTTGGAATGGAATTGGATAGTTGAGGATGAGTTTGCTTATGAGCTTGCCAGTGTACCTGCTACATGTGTGGAGTCTATCATTCTCTACACACACACACAACCAATATTCTGTTTTCATGTCTGATTAACTATACGTGAGCATTAAACAATTGCATGTTTAAATGAATACTGTTGTGTGTGTATCTGGAAAAGCCTGTGTATTTCGCTGCTGTTTGTAGATTCCAAGTTGATGTTTACTGTACATCACTGTTTTCCTATAAGTGTTTGGTTATTGCTGTTTGCAAAATTGGTCATTGGAACTGAATCAATCGTGTGTATCAATCTTGAGTAGAAAAACAAGCCTAGTCTCCATATAACAGGCCCATATCCTGTGTCTAACAGGCTGGGCCTGTGTGTAACTGGCCTCACTGTTTAACATAAATTTGACAAGGTGATAAACTAAGAAGGTGAATAATATTGACATATGAAAAGCGATAGATGTTTTGTTACAAGGCCAAACTCTTTGAAATGTGATATGAAATCTACTACTACTGAGGAGCCGGTCAGTTTTCGGGCCTGTAGTTACACTGGGCTCTGTTTTCCCGCCATTTTGAAGATGGTCCAGGTGGGCGGGCGAGGACAAGGAGCGGGTGCTGGACTATTGTTGATTGATTTTGTTGTTAATATTATTGCTTTTGTTGTTTGTTGCTCTTGTTTGATTCCCTCCTACCCCACCCCTTCTTCTTCCCTTATTCCTTTCCCCCACTTTCTCCCCCCCCCTTTTCCCCGTCTCTCTCTTCCCTCTTGCCCCCTCTCTCTCTCCCTCCCCCTTTTTCCTATCTGATTGTTCCCCACCTTCGCCGCCCTCTCCCCCTTATCCTCTTTTCCCCTTTCCTCCCCTGGCCTCACTTCCACGACTGTTTGTGGGACACTGTTGTGCGCAATTTGGCTGCCGCGTTTTGCCCACGAACATACGGTCAATTTTCCTACTTTCCTTCCGCCAACCACGACCCCTCCCCCCTGCTCTGGTCCCAACCTTGGGACATTGTTGTATTCTGTGAAGCACTTTGGGACGTCGATAAGATGTGGAAAGTGCGATATAAACGTAAGGATTATTATTTATTATATCCGCGAACTCCTTACTGACCAGCACCAACCTGGAGAGGATCTGGTGAGTGTTTGTGTCATTGTTTAAGGTGATAAACACACCGAGAGAACAGGGCTGGGTGTCAGAATGGAACCAGTTTGAGGCCATTTATTTATTTATTGAATAAACATGCCATGAACAGTTTCCAGTTTATATGGTGATCAGGTGTTTATTTGCTTTTTCAGGCTGGAGGGGAATAAGTTCAGTTCAGATGGAAAGAATCAGCTGGAATCGCTGCAGGTATTCAGAGCTGGGCTGAGAGTGTTTGTGAGATCGTGACCAAGGCTGTGACTGTCCACACAGTGTGTAATGTAATACATTCTGTACACTGTAGTGACTGGTTATTAAATATGTAATTCCTGATTCCTCTCCCATCAGTCTGTCCCACTGTGTGTATGTGTGAGAGAGAGACACCAAACACACAGTCTCTAGAATTTAACCCAAACACACAGTCATTACACATTACCCCAAACATACAGTCACTACACTTTACCCTCCCTCCATAGCCAGAGCTCAATGTGTTTTATAATCCATACTGGCAGAGTCCTGTCCTAGCTCTCAGATTGTCCTTACACTCACCCCCATTCACACTCACACTCGCACAGAGCTCACACTCATCCCCCCCCCCACACACACCCAGCTCACACCCTCCCACACATACACACTCACCCACCCACACACACCTTCAGCTCACACTCACCCATGCACACACACATCACATTTATGTCCCCACATACACACTCATCTCACACTCAACCACACTCACTGTCAGCTCAGTCACCCACACACACGCCACCCAGCTCACACTCGCCCCACACATACCCTCAGCTCAGTCTCCCACACACACAGTTTACACACCCTGAGCTCACACTGGTTACACAATGACTACAGGGAGGGCAGTGTATAGAGGGTGTGTAGTTCTATAGTTCAATGATTAGAACACTCGCCTTCTAGTCCGCTTACTAATCCATTGGCGGATCGGTTTTGCTGGGGTAAATATCTGTCCAAACATTTTTTAAATAGTAATAATAACGCAGTCTCTCAATCCACAAATTGTATGTGTAGCAGTGATGTGCGAATGGGCTGCCAGCTTTTCCCCCCACAAAAACACACAGTCACGGGATTTACAATATATTCCGTGAAGCGCTTAGAGACACCAGTACAATGTGATAGGTCACTATATAAAATCCAAGCATATTTTTAGAATTGCTGATCCACTAAGCAAAGATCATTTATGGTTCATCAACCACCTAATATATTCCAAAGGGACTCGCATTCTCCCTGTGTTTATGTTTGATTCAGTACTGATTCACACAGTCTACAGTAATAACTGCAAGGCACTTTGCGACAAGTGACTTAGTGACTTGATAAGATATGCTGAATAAATATCTGTCCCGATCGTACCAGCAACTCGCTGGTACGATCTTTCATTCAAATTGGTCGGCGGTGACGCCTTGGCCACTGCTCAGCATTAAACTGAATTTTCAACATTAAAAAAAGGAAAAAAAGAACAACATTTCTGATGACCCTTCGCGAACCTACTGAGGATCCTCGTGACCCTGATTTGGGTCGGGGCCCAAGGTTGTGAATGACAGGATTAGAAGATGTGAAAAGCGTTATACCAAATGCAAGGATTATTATTATAATTATTATTGTTTCTTCTTCCTGAGAGAGGAATGGATTGTCATTCAGTCTGGCTCCCAGTCAGGGGGTCAGACACATGGCCCTCCAACACCCAGCAGACAACAATAACAATAAATGACATTTGTGTATCGCCTTTCACGTCGGGAGGAATTCCAAACGCACAGAAGGTGAGTGAGAATAATTTGGGTTAATGGCGCTTTGAGAAGTCTGAAATGACATGATAAGGCGCTGCATCATATGGAAGGATTAATATCATAAGTATTATAATCCAGACTCCCAGCAGCGAGATGACAGATGACAGGGAGTGTACGAGTGAGACATGGTTTTGTGTTGGACGTGGCTGAGATGTTACCGGCCACCACTGCCTACACTGCTCTGTACATTGCCGGCTCCCTCCGACCGTCAGTTACACAGTGACTGGCCCTGCTTTTTTGGGGGGAATTCTGTTCCTTTATCACCATATTGGCTGTGGCATTTCGCCCACAAATATACAATCAATTCACTTTACCGTATAGTCTGTGAAGTGCTTTGAGACGTTGATAAGAATATGAAAAGCGCTATATCAAATGCAAGGATTATTTTGTTAATATTAGATGTCAATATTGGACACAAGTGACTTCACACAGATACTGGGAGCACCGAGTATGGAAACAGACAAAGTGAGCAGTTGCTGAGCAATGTTTGAAGGAGGAAACATACTGTTGGAGACACAGGGAATTTGGGTTTGCGGAGATCAGGAACATTTCAAAACCTTTACCTGGTTTTCTCCTCCTCCCTCTTAGCTGAGATACGCTTGACCTGCAGCAGACACAAAGTCGAGGATTAGCCATGTCATTGTACTTTTAAAAAGTTCAAAAGCTGTCGTGCCTCATATCCTAATATAAATAAAACATAAAATCAAGGCTGATATAAAGTTATTTTCATTTTTAAAATACCTTTGAAAAGGGGATTTTGCTGTGTGTAAACCAACAGACGCTTGTCAATCTTGCCAATGCTGTGCTTGTGAAGCAAACTGTTTGGGTTGTTGCATTTAATGGATCGGCAGATGTCCTGGGCCTTGTGAGTTCTGCTCAGTGCTCTCAATTTCGCCCACAAAATCTACAGGCAATTAAATTTACATTATACTGTATAGTCTGTGAAGAGCTTTGAGTCATCTCGAAGGTGTGATAGCCGCTGGCATGGCCCTGGCGACCACTTCTGTCTGAAGACATGACAGGATTGGGCTGGAGAATGTCAAGTCTCCACACCCGGCTGTGCAGTAGCTCACTGAGTCTCTGGGTCTGACACTCACCAGGTTGGCTTGACTCTCCTCTTCCTGTTCAGCCCACACAAGCACCAGGTCAAGGAAGGCCACACGGCCATCCTGAAATACAAAGCTGCTGTTAGTGTGTGCGGACTTCATGTCTTAACTCAAAGCTGTTCCTCCACATGGCGGGCACTGGCCTATTTCGTGCCCCCCACCCTTATCTTTATTGATTCGATGCCCCCAGCTCACGCAAGGTTGAAATGGATAGTCTTTAGAAGAGACTTGAAGAAGGCAAGAGAGGGGGTAAACAACAAGAAGTTAAATTCATATGGCGCCCTCCACATTGGATAGTGACTCAGAACTCTTCAAATAACAGATCCCGAGGCCGAGCCAGGGCAGGGGGGGAAAAGGTGACCAAGGCAAGGAAAAATGGAAAGGAAAGATGTGACCGAGGTTGAAAAGAAAGGTCTTCAGCTGAGACCTGAAACTAGGAAGAGAGGGAGCAAAGTGAAGGGAGTTAGGAAGGGAGTTCTACAGCTTCGGGGCGTAGTGGCTGAAGGCATGGCTGCCGACGGTGAAGCGGAGGATTTGGGGGACAAGGAGAAGAGCAAAACTGGAGGAGCGAAGGTGAAGGGTTTTGTTTTCATAGAAGCATAGAATCTTATGGCACAAAAGGCCATTTGACCCATTGAGTCTGTGCCGTCTCTCTGATAAGAGCCATTCAATCCCACTCCCCAGCTCTCTCCCCATAACCTCGCAAACTCGTCATCGCCAAATAAATGTCTACCTCCCTTTTAAAAGTTGTTATTGAATCAGCCTCCACCTTCTTTTCAGGCAATGCATTCCACATTCAAACAACTTGCTGGGTGAAAAAACTTTCTCACCTCTCCTCTACTTCTATTTGAAACTATTTTAAATCTGTGACCACGAGTCACTGATACGCCCACCAGTGGAAACAGTTTTTCCCTATCTACTCTGTCGAATCCTGTCATGAACTTGAAAATCTCCATTGGGTCTTCTCGTAACCTTCCCTGCTCAAATGAGAATAAACCTAGCCTCTCTAGCCTTTCCTCATAACTGAAGTCCCTCATTCCTGTTACCATCCTGGTATATTTCCTCTCCTTTCCAATGCTTCAACATCCTTCCTGAAGTGTGGTGACCAGAATTGAACACAGTACTCTAGCTGAGGCCTAACCAAAGTTTTATAGAGGTTAGTCAGAAGTTCCTGACTTTTGTACTCTATGTCCCTATTTATAAAGCCTAGTATCCCGTACGCTTTTTTTTTAAAAAAAAAAACAGCCTTGTCTACCTGTCCTGCCACCTTCAAAGAATCACTTTTTGAGTAGAGATTACTCTAAGATCATAATTTCTCCCATTCCCACCGCACCTCAGCGAGCTCCCTACCTGGTCCTTCCCTTCACCCTGGAAACAACAACAACTATAACAAAGCTACACTTGTATAGCGCCTTTCACGTCAGGAGGACATCACAAGGCACTGGACAGTCATTGTTTCAGACCCGAGCTGGGGATAGCGAGGTTGGAGGGAAAGGCAGGGATTTGGAGTGGCCAATGGAGCCATCAAAGAGGAGGGTCTTGAGGCAGAACTTGAAGGAGGAAACACCGGCTTTCTTCATGTACTCCGACCCAATCTCCCACCAAATTATCATTTTGCTCCATCCGCAGTTTCCATCCCAACCCTCATTCAAAGCACATCAACTTTTTTGACTGTTTGTCTGTGCCTTTCCCCATCCCACCTTCCGCTGTTCCCTCCCCAGCTCGGGAGTTCAGCTGGCAGTGTTGAGCAGTTTGAGAATTGACATAAAAACGGTGTTGTGTCAATGTTGTCATGCTTTTGGAAGCGAAACACATTCCTTATGCGGCCTGTGGACATCTCTTAAATAGGGAATCCAGCCCTCGGTATTCCATGTTGATGGCTTTAATATTAGTCATGGAAACATTACAACAACAAAAAAATTACATTTGTTTAGCGGATTTCACGTCGGGAGGATGTCCCATACAGTAAGCATTGACAGTGCCTTATCAATATGGTTAAAAGCATCATAAATCTACAGATCAATATACCCTCCCACCATTTAACTAGTCCCTTCCGTTCCTACCCGCAGCACACAAATTATTATCCCTTCCCACATTTTAATATCCCTCCCCCACACATGACAAACCCTCTTTCCCCTGAAATACACATAAACATCCCTCACCAACACCCCACCTCTTCCCACAAGCACATACATTCCCCTCCCGCAACAATCACACCCCATCCACCACACAGACCGTCCAACTTCACCATTAAAAACAAAAAATGTTGATTGATATTAAACTTGTAAAACGTGGAGCTCCTGTGGCTCAGTGGTTAGAGCACTTGTCTTGCAAGCTGGGGAGACCAAGCTGGGGAGACCTGTGTTCGAATCCAGGCAGGCCAGCGCGAAACCTTGGGCAAGTTTCCTTACTCCACACGCCTAATAATAATCCATGAAAAAAAACACTATAATAAAAAAATTGGTCATTTCAATCCACGACTGTGTGTGGGACACTGCTGTGTGCAATTGGCTGCCGCGATTCGCCCACAAATATATACAGTCAATTCACTTTACAGTATATTCTGTGAAGCGCTTTGGGATGTCACTAAGATGTGGAAAGCGCTATATCAAATGCAAAGATTATTATTATTATATTATAAAACTGGTTGGTAAGAAGCCAGGACACACCCCATTCTGCTGCCAATCAATGGGGAGAGGTGCCTTTTGACCTACTATTTATAATGAAGTGATATGAGCTATGGTAATGGAATCACACCTGGTGTCAGTGGGACACACTGGCTCTCACATCTCACTGAACCATTCTGTTAAGCTCTCCAGCAGGTGCTATCCTGACAGATGCACAACAGCCAGTTGTGTGCAAGGATCTGTGGACAACCCAAGTTCAGGATAGAAGAGGAGAAACTGTCGTATCAGTGACTTAACTATGAGTCAATGGTGTTGGATCAAAGGGCTCTCTGCACGGAATGCATCAATCTATTATTGTTATTGTATTCTATTTCCTCAAAGCAGCATTTTTGAGCTTCGAAATGTATCTTCTCCTGGAAAGCATTCAAGTAGGAAAGGCACCTTTCAGAGCATTATTTTTCTGCTGATCAGACCACGCAAGTCTTCCCACAATCCACCCATTCATACAGTCTCTCGTGTGTGTATTTCCTGGTGTCTCTGGAGGTGCTGTTTCCTTGTGAATCTATCTCCACACTCAGCACATTTATATGGTCTCTCTCCTGAGTGTGATCGATGGTGTGATTTCATATCCCATGATGTTTTGAAACTCTTTCCACACTCAGCACATGTATATGGTCTCTCTCCTGAGTGTGATCGTTGGTGTGATTTCATTTCCGCTGATGTTTTGAAACTCTTTCCACACTCAGCACATGTATATGGTCTCTCTCCTGTGTGTAATCGATAGTGTACCTGGAGATGACCTGACGATGTGAAACTCTTTTCACATTCAGAACATTTATATGGTTTCTCTCCCGCGTGTGATCGACGGTGTACGTTCATATGGCTTGATGTTTTGAAACTCTTTCCACACTCAGCACATGTATATGGTCTCTCTGCTGTGTGTGATAGATAGTGTACCTGGAGATATCCCAAAGTTGAGAAACTCAGTCCACATTCAGAACATTTATACGGTCTCTCGCCTGTGTGTGATCGATAGTGTATCCGGAGATACCCCGACCCTGTAAAACTCTTTCCACATTCAGCACATTTATATGGTCTCTCTCCTGTGTGTGATCGATAGTGTACATTAAGAGTGTATGACCTTGTGAAACTCTTTCCACATTCAGCACATTCATATGGTCTCTCTCCTGTGTGTGATCGATGGTGTATCTGAAGGCTTCCTGGTATCGTGAATGTCTCTCCACATTCAGCACATTTATATGGTCTCTCTCCTGTGTGTGATCGATAGTGTTCCTTGAGTTGCCCTGATGTTATGAAATTCTTTCCACATTTTCCACATTTATATGGTCTCTCTCCTGTGTGTGATCGATAGTGCACATGGAGACTCTCTGACCTTGTGAAACCCTTTCCACATTCAGCACACTTATATTGTTTCTCTCCTGTATGTGATCGTTCGTGTCTGTGGAGGGATCCTGAATGTGCGAAACTCTTGCCACATTGGGAACAATCATATGGTCCCTCTTCTGAGATCGATGGCAGGTGATCCTGTGGAGATCCTGTTTGCGAGACCCCCTTTTCTTCAACAGCACATATGATGGATCCATGACACTTTTCCTGCTGTGAAAACAGATTTACCTCACAAGCTGATTGTGTGGCTGATGTGCCTCCACAGAGTTCAGAATGCCTGCTGTGTTTCTGATGAAAATCGGCTTGAGTAGACACAATGTTGAACTGAGGACAAGCGGGAGCCTCCGAGTCATCTATTTTGGCTGCTGATGGGAAACAAGAAATAATTGTATAAGCGACATACATGCAAGTGTATTCTTTAGCAATTGCTGTTTGACCAATCTATCCTTGCATTTGTAGAATACCTGACCAAGTCAATGTTTTATTCTAATTACTGTCAAATGTGGGTCAATAATAGATTGCATTTATATAGCGCACTTCATGGAGGTCAGTATATGATCGTGTCAGTTTTTGTCAGAAACTTCTTACAAACAGTCATCAGTTGACTGAATGATGAGTGAAGTGGATGCCTGGCCAGGACACTGGTAGAAATTTATATTGATGTGGGGAATGTTTTCCATTGTCTGAATTGCCGCACTTTTGATGAAATGTTCAGCCAAGCTCCCCGGCCATGTCTTTTCCAGTGCCATTTTAAAGATACCATGGAATGATTCCAAAAGAGTTGCAAGTTTATCTCTCTCGATCTCACCACTGCGTCCTGGTTGTAATTATCCAAGATAAATTTGGTCTGTTACTTCATGGCTGTTTGAGGGACATCGCTGTGGAATCTGGAATGTCCTCCCAACATGAATAGTGCTACACAATGTTTATGTGTGTTTATTTTGACAACACTTCACAGTAAAATCCTGCAAACTGATTTAGGATGTCTGGATGACATGATAAGACGCTATCCATTACACCAGTTGCATCTTTATCATCTGCTCTGAAGAGACACAGAGGGACCACAGATACCCTAAAAGTTCAGGGTATCTGACAAAGCAGCATTGTGTGCCTCACCACTCCACCCCTCCCCCACTACAGTAACTGGACTGCGGCATCTATCTCACTAATACTTTCTTTATCCTGAAGGCAGTGATATGGCTGAACTGATCCAGGCTATTACTTGGAACTTTTAAAATGTCCATTTTGAGGAATCAAATGCACAGCTAATAAAAGTGACAAACATTTAAAAGCAAAGTAACCTCCCTGGATGGGGTGAA
Organism: Hydrolagus colliei; assembly: GCA_035084275.1. Lineage (NCBI taxonomy): Eukaryota > Metazoa > Chordata > Chondrichthyes > Chimaeriformes > Chimaeridae > Hydrolagus > Hydrolagus colliei. The sequence continues at coordinate 1,035,441 of CM068778.1, forward strand.
ACTCAGCTTGTGAAACTGCAATCTTATCAATAACAATAATAAACACTTGTGTTTAATATAAAGCTAATCCGGTCAATTCTCAAACTCCTATAACTATTGTTTGCGTTTGATCCACAGAAACCCATGTCTCATAACCTTGCGTTACATCGGTCAGACCAGAGCAGACACTCAGCGCCAGTCAAGTGCGGAGTCATGGGAGGAGCTCCCTACAGCGGTGGCCATTTTGAAACTTCTCACCTGAACCAACCAATGGTCAAAATCCACTGTGCGATGCTCTCTTTCCAGCACCATTTTCCAAACTCACCAAATAAATCTTTACTCAGCATTTTCCAAATGAGAATCTCCCGACTCTCCTGTCTGTCTATCTCTAATTCCTATTAACTCTCTTAAATTACGCCATAATTGTCTTTCCAATGAAGAACCATATTCCCATCACTCGTGCTCACAGATTTAAAATAGTTTCAAAGCGAAGTAGAGGGGAGCTGAGGAGAAATGTTTTCACTCAGCGAGTTGCTCGAATCTGGAATGCATTGCCTGAAAAGGTGGTGGATGCTGATTCGATAACAACTTTTAAAAGGGAATTAGATCTTTGTTTAGGGAGAGCAGGTCTATTAGGCTATGGGGAGCGGGCAGGGCAGTGGGATTGAATCGCTCTTTTCAAAGAGCCGGCACAGACTAGATGGGCCGAATGGCCTCCTTTTGTGCCGTAAAATTCTATGAATCTATGAATCACCAGATTTTGACTCCCTGCACTGCTCTCCTCAGCCCCGATCAGTGGGCAGCTGACTAACCCTGTTGACTCTCTGATTACCTACTCCTTGTCTCAACGAGCTTGTTTGGTTGCTGTTGCTGAACAGAGCTGCCGTCCCCTACCTCTGTACCGGACACTCTATTGAAGCCAGAACAACGGGGATAGACAATGTCAGCCAACTGTCCTATAAATACACTGTTCACAATGTGGGGCTAGAGGGGGCAGGTCTTGAATCCACTATGTCCTGACTTGAGAGATCAAAGTGCTACAATAGCATCTGCCCAATTCTGCTCTGGGCCAATTTATGTTTAGAAACTCTGATTGATTTATCACTCACACAGGTAATCATCGTCACGAAGATCCTTTCCCTCAGTATAAATTCTTCTCTCCCTCTTTCTCAAATCGTATCTGTTGCTCCCGGCCTCTCCTCCAGTCAATTGATTCTGTGTGGAGCTCAAACCCTTTGCAGTGCAGGGACCTAGGGAGTAAATTGATAACAAGAACAGAATTAAAAAACGTGATGTACACAGAGAACTCAAAGCACTAACAGCTTTAGGCTGAGAAACTTTAGAGTTTTGTAGACAGTAGATAAAATAGTTCCGAATCAAATTGGTTAGCGCCTTGCACAAGAGAACACAGGCTTGATTCCCAGGTGGGGAAAACCTTAGACAAGTTTCCTCGCTCCACAGGCCTCTGTTTGAAGAGCAGTAATATGAACCTGGTTGATAGATTTTACAGCTATAGTGAGGCATATCGGCACATCAAGTCTGCGCTGGCTTTTTGAAAAGAACTATTCAATGTCAATCTAACTCCCTGGATTTCTCCCGATAACCCCGCAAAACCTGTCCCCCCCAAATAACTATCCACATCGTGTTGTTATCAAATCGGCCTCCAATACCCTTTCACGCAATTCATTCCAGACTCCTAAGAACATAAGAATTAGGAGCAGGAGTAGGCCATTCGAGCCTGCTCCGGCATTCAATAAGATCATGGCTGATCTTCTGACCTACTCTAATTACCAGCCCTATCCCCATATCCCCTAATCCCTCTATTTTTCAAAAATGTATCAGTCTCAGCCTTGAAAATGTTCAAGGACTGAGCATCTACAGCCTTCTGGGGTAGTGAATTACCTAAATTCACTACCCTCTGAGTGAAGAAATGTTTCCTCAACTCTGTTCTAAAAGGCTGATCCTTAATTTTAAGACTGTGACCCCTGGTTATAGATTCTCCTACCAGGGGAAACAGTCCCTCAGTGTCTACTTTATCTAGCCCTTTAAGAATCTTATATGTTTCAATAAGATCCCCCCTAATTCTTCTGTGCTCTAGAGAATACAGCCCTAGTTTATTTAACCTATCCTCACAGGTCAGTCCCCTCATCCCAGGAACTAACCTAGTGAATCTACGCTGCACCCCCTCTAAGGCAAATATTTCCTTTTTTAAATAAGGAGACCAAACCTGCACACAATACTCTAGGTGCGGTCTCACCAGAGCGCTATACAGTTGCAGCAAGACTTCCCTACTCTTATACTCTAAACCTTTTGAAATGAACGCTAACATGCCGTTCCCCTTCTTAGTTGCTTGCTGCACCTGCAAACCTGCAAGTTTTTGGGACTGGTGTACAAGGACACCCAAATCCTTTTGAATACTAACCCTATCTAACTTCTCATCCTCTAGAAAATAATCTATTCTTTTATTCTTGCTACCTAGGTGAATAATTTCACACTTGCTAACATTGAATTCCATCTGCCACCTACTTGCCCACTCCCCTAGCCTATCTATATCTTGTTGCAATCTTTTTAAATCATCCTCAGAGCTCACTCTGCTACCTAGTTTAGTGTCATCCGCAAGTTTAGACACATTACATTCAATGTTCTCATCTGGATCATTGATGTAAATAGTAGCTAGCTGAGGCCCAAGCACTGATCCTTGTGGCACTCCACTAGTGACATCCTGCCAATTCGAGAATGATCCATTTATCCCTACTCTCTGCTTTCTACCTGATAGCCACTCTTCTATCCATGTTAATATTTTTCCATTAATCCCGTGGGCCTTAATCTTGAGTAACAGCCTTTTGAGTGGCACCTTGTCAAATGACTTCCTAAAATCCAAATATACCACATCTGCTGGTTCCTCCTTATCCAGCCTATTGGATACATCCTCAAAAAATTCCAAAAGATTAGTCAAACATGACTTCCCTTTTGTAAAGCCATGTTGACATCTTTTTACGGTCTTCAAGGTATCCCATAACTACGTCTTTTATTAAGGACTCAAGAATTTTCCCTACAACTGATGTCAGACTAACTGGTCTATAGTTTCCCATATTTTCTCTCCCACACTTCTTAAATAGTGGAGTTACGTTTGCAATCTTCCAATCAATGGGGACTTTTCCAGTATCCAGAGAATTTTGGAACATTATAGACATGCCATCCATTATCTCAGTAGCCACCTCCTTTAAAACTCTGGGATGCAGGCCATCCGGTCCAGGGGATTTATTGGTTTTAAGACCCGACAATTTACCTAGAACCATCTCTTTACTAATGTTAATCTCCCTAAATTGCTCGCTAACATTGTCTTCTTGGTTCTCCTCTATTTTTGGTATGTTTCCAGTGTCTTCTACGGTGAAGACTGTAGAAAAATACTTGTTTAATGACTCTGCCATGTCTTTGTCCCCTATTGCAGGCAGAGACCATTGCAGGTCTCTGCCTGCAATGGACCCACATTCACCCTCGCCAGCCTTTTCCTCTTTATAAAATTGTAAAACCTCTTGCAGTCTGTTTTTATGTTCCTCACTAGTTTGCCCTCATAATCTATTTTCTCCCTCTTGATCTATTTTTTGGTCCTCCTCTGTTGTTCCCTAAAGTTCTCCCAATCCTCGGGTTTACTACACATCTTCACTGTTTTATAGGCTTTTTCTTTTGATTTGATATTTTCCCTAACTGCTCTAGTTAGCCACGGCTGAACCACCTTTCCCGTGGCATCCTTATTCCTCAAAGGATTATGTGTTCGTTGGGAATTTTGCACTCTCTCCTTGAATGTCTGCCATTGCTGGTCTACTGTCAAATCCTTAAGTCTAGTCTCCCATTCAAACAACTCGCTGCATGAAATAACCTCTATCAGGTCTCCTCATAACCTTCTCTGCTCCATTGAGAATCATCTTAGACTTTCTAGAGTTTTCTCACAACCAAAGTCCGTCAATCCTGCTAACATCCCAGTGAATTTCCTCTGCACCCTTTTCAAGGCCTTAACATCCTTCCTAAAGTGTGGTGCCCAGAATCGAAACACAGCACTGAGGCCTAAACCAAGTATTATACAGGTTAATTAAAGCTTCCTGGCCTTTGTACTCAATGCCACTATTTATAAAGCCTAGTATCTTGTATGCTTTTTTTTAAACAAACAGCCTTATCTAGCTGTCCTACCACATACAAAGGTTTACTTACATCCTTCGAAGATTTACTTACAATAATTGCTAAAAAAAAAAAATTTAATTGATCATTTTATGCCACTGTTGTTTGTGGGACACCGCTAAGCACGATTTGCTGCTGAGTTTTGTCCATAAATACAGTCAATTTGCTTCATAGTATATTCTGTGAAGCATTGTGAGACATCTAGAAGACGCAAAATATTAAATAATAGTATATATATATATATATTAGGGTCGTCGATATGGAAATTTTCTGATTTAGATATATCAACGGGCTCATATCGAGATATACTGAAATATCGATATTTTCGGGTTTTTCGTACTGCGCATGCGCAGGCAGCGCGCGCATTTAGGGTGCGCGCGCGTTCGGGGGTTATCTCCTCAGGAGGTAAATATCTTTCTCTCTCTGTGTCTCTCACTCTCTCCATCTCTGTATTTTTCTGTCTGTGTCTCTCTCCTCTAAAACACCCCCCCCATCTCTATCTATCTGTATATTATCACATCCACCCCGTCTCTCCCCCACCCACTCCCGCCGCCGAACCTCTCTCGCACCCCCCACCCCCGACGTCTATCTCCCCCTCCTTCCCCCAGCCGTCTCTTTCCCACTCCCCCCCCGCCGTCTCTCTCTCTCTCTCCCTCCCCCCACCCAGCCGTCTCTCTTCCCCCCACCCAGCCGTCTCTCTCCCCCCCCACCACCAGCCGTCTCTCTCCCCCCCCCACCAGCCGTCTCTCTCCCCCTCCCCCCAGCCGTCTCTCTCCCCCTCCCTCCCCAGCCGTCTCTCTCCCCCACCCCCCCCTCAGCCGTCTCTCCCCCACTCCCCCCTCAGCCGTCTCTCTCCCCCCCCACTCCCCAGCCGTCTCTCTCCCCCTCACCCCCACCCCAGCCGTCTCTCCACCCCCACCCCTTGCATACCTGTATATTGTATTCAAGGACTATGAATACAATATGGCGGCTTTGTACCTCGGTCTGTGCATTGTGTATAGAGATGAGCATTCTGGGTCTTGTAGTTCAGTGTGCAGGCATTCCGATTTTTTCCCTCGATATATCGACTTTTCGATATATCGATATTTTTGAAATGCCTATATCGGCGTATCGATATGAAAATTATATCGGGTTTTAGCGATATATCGCCGGACCCTATTATATTTATATATATATATATATAATCCTTGCATTTGATATAACGCTTTTCACATCATATAAACTTGTCGAAGCGTTTTACAAAATATACTGTAAAGTGAATTGACTGTATAATTGTGGGTGAAATGCAAGCAATGCATGGGCAAGTTATAGATAAACGTAGACTGAACATTTAAACAATAAGCAAATACAGTGAGGTACAGATAAATGGAGTGGTTACCTTTCCCTGGGGTAATCGCACATTCCATGTTGCTGGCTTGGGTTTCCTCAGACATTCTCTACTGCCTTGTGTTAGCAGCACAAACTTATACCTGATGTGTTACCAGCCAAACATATGGTCAAACGCAGCCCCTACAGGGAGACAATGGGGGGGGTCAGGGAGATACACACAGAGACACAGACAGACACACTCACCAGGACCTCCCATAGGGAGACAAGAGGGGGGGAGGGGAGTCAGGGAGACACGCACACACGCACCCTCACACCAGAATGTCTGATAGGAAGACAAGGGGTGGGGGTCATCAGGAAGACACTCACAGCCACACGGATACTCAAGAACAACAACAGGAACAACAAAATTACATTTATACAGCGCCTTGAAGGAGGAAAGGGAGGCAGTGAGCCGAAGGGATTGCAGGATGGAGTTCCACGGTGTGGGAGCGGAGAGGCTGAAAGCCGACCACCAATGGTGGGGCGGTTAGGGCGGTGGACATGGAGCAGCCAGAGCCTGCTGAGCGGAGCACAGACACAGCCACACTCACCCTCACACCAGGCTCTCTAATAGGGGGCAAAAGGGGGGTCAGGGACACACAGACGCACTCATCCTCACATCAGGAATACAAGGGAATACAAGGCGGGGGTGGGGGGCAATGTCAGGGAGACACACAGACACACAGCCACTCAACCTCACACAAGGACGTCTTACAGGGAGACAAGGGATTGGGAGTGAGGGAGACACACACACACACACACCAGGACCCTGTACAGGGAGACAAGTGGGTGGGGTGGGGGGGTTCACGAAGGCACACACATACTCTCCCGCATACAAACACACAGCAGCCACACTCACTCTCACACTCGGACCCCCTACAGGGAGACAAGAGGCGTTCAGACACACACACACACAGCAACATACACACATAGTTACACTCACCCTCACACCAGAACAACCTACAGGGAGACACACACTGAGACAGGGATACATACACACAGCAGCCACCGATGCCCTCACAACAGGACCCCCTACAACAACAAATTACATTTATAGAGCGCCTTTCACGTCGGGAGGACGTCCCAAGGCGCTGCACAGGATGCGTGTGACCCGAGCTGAGTTAAAAGGGAGTGTTTGGGAAGGGGGGGAGACACGAAGGGGAGGTCGAAAAATTCGGGGTGGAACAACAGGCACGGTCGAAGAGGAAAGTCTTCAAACCGGCCTTGAAAGAGGAAAGGGAAGAAACGAGACAGAGGGTTTGGAGGATGGTATTCCATAGGGTGGGAGCGGAGAAACTGAAGGCCCGGCCTCCCATGGTGGGGCGGTTCGGGCGGGGGGCTTGGAGCAGGCCAAGTCCTGTTGAACGGAGGGTCCGGGTGGGCTTGTAGGGGGAAAATAGATTGGTTAAATAGGGCGGGGCAAGGCTGTGTAAGGCCTTGAAGGTGAGGACGAGGATCTTGAACTCGATCCTCTGGAGAATGGGGAGCGAATGAAGACGGGCGAGGGTGGGGGTTATGTGGTCGCGGAGGCGGGTGCAGGATAATACACGGGCTGCAGAGTTTCGGATGACCTGCAGCCTGTGAATGGAGGAACTGGGGAGGCCAACGAGGAGTTTCCGTAGTCCAGCCTTGAGGTGATGTATGCATGCACGAGTGTTTCGGCAGCGCGGGGGGTAAGATAATTGCGGAGCCTGGCAATGTTGCGCAGGTGGAAATAAGCGGTGCCGGTCAAGGCGCGGATGTGGGGGAGGAAGGAGAGTTTTTGATCAAATATGATGCCGAGGTTCCTGATTGGCTTTGTGAGGTGGAGAGTACAGCCTTGGATGTTGAGGCTGGCAGCGCCCGATGTGCGGAGGCGCTGGCTTGAGCCAATCAGGAGGGCCTCGGTCTTACTCACGTTCAATTGCAGGAAGTTGTCCCTCGTCCAGCACTCGATGTCGGACAGACATGCTGTCAGAACATCGATGGTCTGGGGGTTGAGGGATGAGGCAGAAAGGTACACCTGGGTGTCGTTCGCATACATGTGGAAATTTACCCCATGTTTGCGGATGACATCGCCCAGAGGCAACGTGTAAAGGGTGAAAAGGAGGGGGCCTAGGACAGAGCCCTGAGGGACACCGTGAGAAACTGTGCTGGGGTTTGAGGAAAAGCCGTTGGAAGAAACAAAGTGTAAACGGTGGGTCAAGTAGGAATGGAACCAGTCAAGGACTGTGCCTTGAAGGTTGAGGTGGGAGGAAAGACGTTGGAGGAGGATGGTGTGATCGACTGTGTCGAACGCAGCAGACAGGTCAAGGAGGACGAGGAGGCAGAGGGAGCCCTCGTCACAGGCGGTTAAGATGCCATTTGTAACCTTAACCAGGGCAGTTTCTGTGCTGTGAATAGGGCGGAAACTTGATTGGAGCGGTTCAAGGAGTGAGTGAGTTGAAAGGAAAGAGCGGAGCTGGGAGGCAACCACTCTTTCAAGGACCTTGGATAAAAACAGGAGGTTGGAGATGGGTCGATAGCTTGATGGTTGCGACGCATCAAGGGAGGGTTTCTTCAGGATAGGGGTGATGGTGGCTGTTTTAAGGGAGGTAGGGATGGTGCCTGAGGAGAGGGAAAGGTTGATGATGTCAGAAATGAACGGGGCCAAAAGGTGGAGCTGGGTGTGGAGGAGGGGAGTGGGGATTGGGTCCAATGAGCACGTGGTGGGTTTCATGGAGGTGATTATTTTTGTGACTGAAAATGGGGTGGTGGGGTTGAAAGTGTGAAATGGGGGGTGAGTAGTGGTTGAGGTAACTGATGAGGGCGCAGAGAGACAAGGGGGGGTCAGGGACACACACACAGCCACATACACCCTCTCACACACACAGATACAGCCGGCACTCACACCCAGGCCTTCCTACAGGGGGATAAGAGGGGGGGGGTCAGCGACACACCCACACACACATACACACAAAGCAGCTACACAGCAGCACACTCATCCTCACACCAGGACAGGGAAGACAGGGGGGGGTGGGGAATTATTAGGGAGATGCACACACACATACAGCCACTCAACCTCACAATAGGTCATCTTATAGGGAGTCAAGGTATTGGGGATTGAGGGAGACACACACACATACAGACACAAACAGTGATACACATACACTCTCACACCAGGACCCCGTACAGGGAGACAAGGGGTTGGGGGTTCAGGAAGACACACACACACACACTCTCACAGAGACACACACACTCATACACACACAGCAGGGAAACACACAAACAAAAACAAACTCACCCATACATATACCCTCACACACAGAGATACAGCCACACACACACACAGCCTACATAGACACTCACACCAGGGCCCCGACAGGGAGGCAAGGGTGTCAGGGACACACACACAGCCATATACACGCACAACCAGACTCACCCTCACACCAGCAGACCCTACACGGAAACAAAGGGGGGTCAGGGCCACACACACACACAGCCGCCACACTCAACACCAGGACCACAAGACCATAAGAATCAGGAGCAGGAGCAGGCCATTCAGCCCCTTGAGCCTGCCCCGCCATTCAATAAGATCATGGCTAATCTTCTCACCTAACTCTGATTACCTGCTCCATCCCCCAATCCCTCTATTTTTCAAAAATCTCTCAGTCTCAGCCTTGAAAATGTTGAAGGACTGCGCATCTACAGCTTTCCATAAATTCACTACCCTCTGAGTGAAGAAATGTTTCCTCAACTCTGTTCTAAAAGGCTGATCCTTAATTTTAAGACTGTGACCTCCTGGTTATAGATTCTCCTTCCAGGGGAAACAGTCCCTCAGTGTCTACTTTATCTAGCCCTTTAAGAATCTTATGTTTCAATAAGATCTCCCCTAATTCTTCTGTACTCTAGAGAATACAGCCCTAGTTTATTCAACCTATCCTCATAAGTCAGTCCCCTCATCCCAGGAACTAACCTAGTGAATCTACGCTGCCCCCCCCCCCCCCCCCCCCGCCCCCTCTAAGGCAAGTATGTCCTTTTTTAAATAAGGGTAGACCAAAACTGCACACAATACTCTAGGTGCGGTCTCACCAGGGCCCTATACAGTTGCAGCAAGACTTCCCTACTCTTATACTCTATAAACCATTTGAAATGAACGCTAGCATGCCGTTCGCCTTCTTAGTTGCTTGCTGCACCTGCAAACTAACTTTTTGAGACTGTGGGACCTCCTGTAGGGGGATAAGACACTCACACCAGGACCTACAGGGAAGTGAGGGGGGTGGTCAGGGAGACACACACAGACTCTCTCTGTCACTTCCCCCAACTTCTCTCTCTCTCTCTCACCTTCTCTCCCTTTGTCTCTCACCTTCTCTCTCACCTTCTCTCTCTCACTCTCACCTTCTCTCCCTTTGTCTCTCACCTTCTCTCTCTCTCTCACCTTCTCTCTCTCACTCTCTCTCACCTTCTCTCACCCTCTCTCTCACTTTCTCTCACTCTCTCTCGCCTTCTCCCACTCTCTCTCTCTCTCTCACTTTCTCTCACTCTCTCTCGCCTTCTCTCACTCTCTCTCTCTCTCACCTTCTCTCACTCTCTCTCAGCTTCTCTCTCTCTCTCTCCCTGTACCTCAGGCTGCACAGAGACAACTCTCACCTTCCCGTCTCTGTCGCCGCCATCGGGGACACTGATCACGTGACCTGTTGACGCAATTTGATGACGCGTCTTGCCTGCGCGCACCGTGTCTCCAATGGTAACCAGTGATTGACAGGAGAGTGGGAAACCCGCGTTTCCCTGGTAACCAGTGATTGACAGGAGAGAGAAACCCGCGTTTCCCTGGTAACCAGTGATTGACAGGAGACGGAGACCCACCCACACGCCCTCCCCATGTTAATCACTGATACAGTCCTGAGTGGAGGGCAATGGGAGCAGGTTGTATTGTTAAGTATTGGTTATCACTGTGAATATTATTTTTGTCTCTATTACTGTTATTATCTTATCTCTCTCATATTAGTGTTAAATTATCACATTTGTATATTACATTATTATGTTACTATGTTGTCATTCTATCACATATTGCTATTACTAGATTATTATCATTATTACCCACATACACAACAATTGATGTTATGTATCACCCTCCAAGCATGATATTTCATGGTATATACTGTACTGTATTCAAAGCGCTTCACAGAATATACTGTAAAGTGAATTGACAATATATATATATATATAGATGGGCAAAACAAAGCAGCCAATTGCACACAGCATTGTCCTACAAACAGTCATAGATTGAAATTATTTTTTATAATATATCTTTTAATTGTTATTTATTTATTCCTATTTATTAATGATTATTTCTAAACTAATAACGATTTCAGTGCTATTTAATTACTTTTTTTTTGTAGGGGTATTATTATTAGGCATGCGGAGACGGAAATTTGCCCAAGCTTGCAACCTGCCTGGAACTGAACCCAGTTCGCTGAGGATAATATGTGGTAACTCTGAACTAGTGGGATCCTGGGATGGTGACAAAATTGGAACCTGTTTCTCTCTCTGGCATCTTTTCACACTTTGGGTTTGGCAACACTATGTGTACTTCAAGCAGGATGTCTGACAAATTTACTCTTTGTAAACATATGAGCCAATCTGTGGATCACATTGTAGGTCGAGATTGGAAGTTGTTAGGAACAGAGAGGCTGAGGTTTGATGGGGACAGGATGGGGGAGATGTTGGTGGATTAATGTCGACTTAGTTCAGGATTGATACTTGTTTGAGTTTGTTCAGGGCTGAGAGATGCTTTCTGTCAGGGCTGTTTTGAAGCAGGTGACCCAAAGTCAATTTCCTAGCGACTGGCGTTGTGTAGTTGCCGAGAGTCAGTTTCTGTCAGCATTGGTTGAGGGCTGAGTTGCTTTAGTTGTTGAGTTGGTTGTGGGCTGAGAGTTGTTTCAGTTGATTGGATTCAGGGCTGAGTTGGTTTAGTCGTTGGGTTGACTGCTCTTTGTGAGTGAGATGGTACAATTTGTTGTATTTATGGATGAATTTCTCACACACTGTTTCATCATTTTGGGGTTTGATGAGGAAGCTCCTTTCTGTCAATTGTCGCTTGTCTAGGATCTCCTTGGTTATTCCGAAGTTGACCTGGAGCCCGTCCATGCCTGCGAGCGACCATGTTCACCACTGGGCTTCACCTCAATCGTCAACCGAAGGTACATGTGAAACTCGCGCCATTTTTCTTTCACTGTGGCTCTAGCACCTCGGGATTCGTGGAACATCAGGTGAGTGTAATAGTGGAAACGTCACGGTGCCAACTAAAGCTATTACACTCTTTCTCTCTCTTTGGCACCTTTCTGCATTCCAGTGGTTTGGCAAGATTATGTGGACTCCATGCAGGATGTCCGACGTCCGAACACATATGAGCCAATCTCTGGATCACAACAGCATCACGGAGATTGAGGTGAGGCACTATAGTTACATATTCGCTCGGACAGTTTCCATCCATGCTTTGTTCACATCCTTCCCTTATTGCTAGGCAGAATAATGATCTCTCTATTGGTACAGTACTGTATATATTTTTAATTGCACTTCTGTCATTTGCTAACCGAAACAAAAAACAATCCTTTTTTTAATCCAAGTTCTCAAATTATCTCCCAACTCCATCCTATAATTTCTGTCCAAGTGGAGTCCTGCAGCTCAATTGCTGGCAAGTGAGAGAACAGGCTTCAATTTTTGGCCGGGCTGAATGTTAGCAAGTTTTCTTAATTCATGGGCTTCTGTTTACCCACAGTAAATAGGAACCGTATTGTAATATTGTAGCGGTAATAATCCTTCCAAAAGAATCAATTGAGAAATGTTTGCCCCTCACATCCTCATGTATCTGCCATTTGTCCACTCGTAATTGAATCAATGGCATGTCAAATCATCTCCCATCTTTTATTGGCAAAATATGTTAAGTTATACGGCATGTTGAAATCACACAGTGATCTTTTCAAATATATTTTACTTTGAGGTATTCATTATGCTTATAGAATTTTATTAGAAGTAGGATATTTGTTGGTACTTGTTATGTGTGCAACACTAGAACAACAACATAATTGCTTGTATAGCGCCTTTCACATCGGGAGGATGTCCCAAAGTGCTGAACAGTCAGGTCGGGACCCGAGCAGGGTGGGAGAGGGTCGGGGTGGGGGGAAGGAGAGCGGGGAAGAGTTAGTGGGGGGGCCAAAAGCGTGGTCAAAGAGGAAGGTCTTGAGACCGGCCTTGAAAGAGGAAAGCAAGGAAGCGAGGGGGAGGGGCTGCAGGGATGGAGTTCCACAGTGTGGGAGCAGAGAGGCTGAGAGCCCGGCCACCGATGGTTGGGCGGTTAGGGCGGTGGAAGCGGAGCAGGCCTGAGTCTGCTGAGTGGAGGGTGCGGGCGGCAGATAGGGAAACAGTAGGTCAGAGAGATAGGCGGGTGCAAGGTCGTGAATGGCCTTGAAAGTGAGGACGAGGATCATTTACTAATTTACTATTTTAAAGCTACTATTGCTTTTACTATTCACTCCACTTTGTATAACCCTTTCGGGTTTTAACACCACAACTTCCTTTTTGACCACGCTCACAACTCAACTGCTCTTTTTACATAGATCTGTGTTAATAGCAACAACAACTTAGATTCATATAGCGCCCTCCATGCCGAACGGCATCTAAGAGCCAACGTTAAGAGCTGCAGGATTCTATGATTGTGGAGAGAGCTAATGAATGAAATGACTTGTTGCCGGTTTAATTAGACTTGTAATCTAATTAATTCTCCAAGAAGGGATTTCATGTGGTTCCAACTTTAGAAATTTCTTAAATCCAGTCTCCGCGGACTGGGCTGCAGAGAACTGGAGAGTCTGTAAGTTGTACTCGATACTGTAGCAAATCCCGTGAACACACCTTTGGTGCAGACAACGCCAATATGAGAACTCTGTGGTCCATGTTGGTGATGGCTGCCCAGGAGAGTTAGCAGTGAAATTATGAAATTATTCCACAACATGTGGAATGTGGCAAGATGAAGCTGAGAAGGTCAAGGCAAGGATGTGGTCAGAGGGTGTGATGTGGTGCTCACAGGACAGTTGGCAGTCAACCAAGACACGGAATTTCAGTATCAGCTCTGTAAGGTGAATATAGTTTGACACTGCCAGTGCCTGTGTTGATTATGTGATGAACAGGAGCCAGAAACTCTGGCCACAATCTTTCAATCTATTGAAGCAGGATAATGTTCAACTGTGGAAAGCTGCAGATCGTTCAGGACTTGTTGACTAAAAGGGCAGAACACCAGTGGTCAAGGAATCGAGGGTGGACGCAGTGATAGGATTAATAAAAATAATCGTCCTTGCGTTTGATACAGCACTGACCGGTGAGATCATATGCATAGAGAAGAGGACATGGAATAAAGGACGCTGTGCCTGATTGCACAGGGTGCTGAGGATAAGAAGTAACATGGATAGGATCGAGTAAGGGAAGAATGAAATCAGGATGCAAAGACCTATTAAATTGGAACTGAATAGAGACAAACAGATTTTCGACGGTATCGAGAGCAGAAAGCTCGAGGTGAACAAGGAAGCAGAGAGAGCGCTGGTTGACGATGGACAGAATGCGACTTTATTCATCACAGTCATTGAATTTTCGGCTGGGAGGAAAATTATTTGAAAGAGAAAACGCAGGGAATGCCGGAAAACAAACAAAATGAAATATGCATTCGGTTGTACAGGAGTCCCTGTAGCTCAGTGGTTAGAGCACTCGCCTTACAAGCATGAGACTTGTGTTCGAATCCAGGCAGGGCAAAACTGTAGGTAAGTGTCCTTGCTTCACATGCCTAATAATAATCCCTCAATTTTTTTTTATTTGTCATTTCAATCCACAACTGCTTGTGGGATGCTGCTGTGCGCAATTGGCTGCTGTGTGTCATCCACAAATATACAGTCAATTCCCTTTATAGTATATTCTGTGAAACGTTTTGAGACATCTCTTTGTCCGGATGGAAACCGGATATTAAGGAGACAGCAGTGGCCTGTTTTTTCAGGGTAATGTCTTCAGGAGAAGTCTGTGTGATGATCACAACCGGGGGCTATGGATCCTGGGGTAACTCAACTGCAAGACATTATACAACAGGTTATGGTTTGTTAGATAGTTTTTGTTGTGTACAATTGATATTAATATTGAAACAGACATTTATCTCAGCCATGACGTGGACAGTTCTGCCTCATTGACTTGTCCATTTTGGTCTTCCCAGTAAAGACCCCCTTTGAGATAGACCCTCTCCTTCAGTGTTGAATGTTCTCCCCTGAATGATGTGGGAGTGACATGTTCTGTACCTTAAAACACAAAACCAACCTGGCAGAGGGATTTCCACGTCTTGCCAGTTGCTGCTTTTAACTTTACAATGAATGTTGCTGTTGTCCATCTGAGATGCAGTGATTGTTAACTGGCTGCTCAGAGTGTAGAGACCGTTCATGTTGAGCACTGAGGGATAAGCCTTGACTTGGTCAGTGATGGAACGTCCTTTTGACGTCCGGCTAAAAGTGGCCGGCTCGGGGATGTAGTTGGTGGCCAGACACCCGAAAGTCACTGAGCTTCCAGAAGCGGATGGTAGCAGGGCATAAAGACTGGGAGGACTAGGGACAGCTGGAAACTGAGAGCGAAGCTACATTCCAGGTTCTCCAATTTGGTCAAACACACTGATAAATTGCTATAAACCTGTGACACAAATGAATACAGGTAGGTGTGTATATGCATGTGTGTGTGTGTGTGTGTATGTGTTTAGTTGTGTAAAAATGAGTATATGTACGTGTGTATCTATGTAGTTAGGCAGGCAGGTAAGTAGGTACATACATATCTATGTATATGTTTGTATGTTTAAGTGCTCTGAGATGCCATCCGGCGTGGAGGGCGCTATATAAATCAAAGTTGTTGTTTATTAATATGTGTTTGTGTGTAGATATGAATGCGTGTATATGTGTGTACACAGCTTGGGTCTGAAACATTGATTGTCCAGTGCCTTGAGATGTGCTCCCAACGAGAAAGGCCAGGAGGACAACCCAAGGCACTGGACATCCCAAGGCACTGGACAATCAAAGTTTTCTTACTTCACTCACCTGGTAATAATCCCATAAAGCAAAAATAAATTGGTAATTTCAAACCAATCGTGGGACACTGCAGTACGCAATTGGCTGCCACATTTGATAATTTAGCTTAATATATTAAATTTGCTGATGACACGAAACTAGGAGGAAACGTTAACACCATGGATGACATTTTTTTTTAAATGAAGCACGATAGAGATAGGTTAGGTCAATGGGCAGGTAGGTGGCAGATGAAATATAACATAAGGAAGTGCGAAGCCATCCACCTAGGTGGCAAAAACAGCAGCATGATTTTTTTTTGAGAGGGGGAGAGATTGGAAAGTGTTACGTCCAGAGGGCCTTGGGTGTCCTTGTACAACAAACGCAGAAAGTTAGTGTGCAGGTGCCGCAGGCAATTAGGAAGGCTAATGCTTTGTTAGCTTTCATTATGAAAGGATTAGAGTATAAGTGTAGGGACGTCGTCCTGCAGCTGTATAGGGCTGCAGCTGGAATACTGTGTGCAGTTTTGGTCTCTTTATTCAAGGAAGAATGTACTTGCCTTGGAGGGAGTGCAGCGTAAGTTTACTAGGTTAGTACCTGGAATGAGGGAGATGAGCTATGATGATAGATTGATTAATTTGAGCCTATAACCTCTGGAATATAGAAGAACTAGAGGGAATCTTATACAAGCCTGTAAGATTATTAACGGGCACGACAAAGTAGATAGTGAGAGATTGTTTCCCTTGGCTGGAGAAACTAAAACCAGGGATCACAGTCTGAACGTTAGGGGTCAACCCTTTCGGACTGAGATGAGAAAAAATTTCTTCACTCAGAAGGTAGTGAATCTATGGAATTCTCTAACCCAAAGGGCTGTGGATGCTCACTCCTTGAACTTATTTAAGACTGTAGTAATAGATTTCTTATGGATCAAGGGTTTAAGAGATAAGGGAAATGAGGTAGGGCAAGTTCAACAGGTTTCTGTAGGTGAGCATCTAGGGAATAGTGACCACAATATCGTTAGATTCAGAATAATTATGGAAAGGGATAAGGAACGATCACAGGTGAGGACACTCAACTGGAAAAGAGCTAATTTCAATGAGTTGAGGTGGGACCTAGCCAAGGTGGATTGGAAAGAAAAATTGGCAGGTAAGACAACTAACGAGCAGTGGGCAGCGTTCAAAGAGGAGATAGTTCAGGCATAGGTCAAAAGCATCCCCACAAAGGTGAAATGTAAGGCATCCAAACCTCCCTGGATGACTAAGGAAATCGGGGCCAAAATAAAACAAAAAAAAGAGGCTTATGATAAGTGTCAGGCTCAAAATTCAGAAGGGAACCAAGCAGAATATAGGAAGTGTAGGATAGAACTTAAAAGGAAGTTGGAGGGTCAAAGAGACTGCATGAAAAACAATTAGCGAGTAAGATTAAGGGGAACCCTAAGGTTTTTTAACAACATATTAAGAGTAGAAGGTTGATCAAGCATAGGGTGGGGCCAATTAGGGACCGAGGAGGAAATCTCATGGTGGAGGCAGAGGGCATGGCTGATGTACTGAATGAGTACTTCGCCTCTGTCTTCACAAAAGAAAAGGATACAGCCAATGCCATGGTATTGGAGGAGAGGGTAGGAGAAATGGATAGAATAATTATAACCAGAGAGGAAGTTCTAAAAAGGTTGACGTCGCTCAAGGTGGATAAGTCACCTGGTCCGGATGGGATGCACCCTAGGTTACTAAGGGAGGCACGGGAGCAAATAGCAGGGACTCTGGCCACGATCTTTCAATCTTCCTTGGACGCAGGGGTCGTGCCAGAGGACTGGAGGATAGCTAATGTTACTCCCTTGTACAAAAAGGGGCAGAAGGACAAGCCTGTAACTACAGACCAGTCAGTCTAACGTCGGTAGTGGGCAAACTTCTAGAGTCCATCATCAGGGACAAGGTAGATCTTCACTTAGAAAGATATAGGCTAATAAAGGACAGTCAACATGGATTTGTTAAAGGCAAATCTTGCCTTACAAATCTGATAGAATTTTTTGATGAGGTAACGGAATGGGTGGATAATGGTAGCGCAGTTGATGTAGTTTACATGGACTTTCAAAAGGCATTTGACAAAGTGCCACATGAGAGACTTATTAGGAAATTAAAGGCCCATGGCGTAAAAGGGACAGTGGCAGCGTGGATCCACAACTGGCTGCGAGACAGAAAGCAGAGAGTTGTAGTGAGCGGCTGTTTTTCAGACTGGAGGGAAGTGAGCAGTGGTGTGCCACAGGGATCAGTTTTGGGACCATTGCTGTTTGTAATCTACATCAATGATCTGGACTTGGGTGTACGGAGTACAGTTTCCAAGTTTGCAGATTACACTAAGTTAGGGAGAATAGTAAATAGTGAGGAGGATAGTAGCCATCTGCAAGAGGATATGGACAAATTGGTAAAGTGGGCAGACACATGGCAGATGAAGTTTAATGCAGAGAAGTGTGAGGTGATGCATTTTGGGAGAAGAAATGAAGGGAGGCAATATAGGCTAGATAGTACAATTTTAAATGGTGTGAATGAACAGAGAGACCTGGGGACTCGTTGAAGGTGGCAGGACAGGTAGACAAGGCTGTTAAGAAGGCATATGAGATACTAGGCTTTATAAATAGGGGTATAGAGTACAAAAGTCAGGAAGTGCTGACAAACCTCTATAAGACTTTGGTTAGGCCTCAGCTGGAATACTGTGTTCAATTCTGGTCACCACACTACAGAAAGGATGTGAAGGCATTGGAAAGGGTACAACGAAGATTTACTAGGATGGTGCCAGGATTGAGGGACTTCAGCTATGAGGAGAGGCTAGATAGGCTAGGGTTATTCTCTCTGGAGCAGAGAAGATTGAGGGGAGACCTAATAGAGGTTTATAAGATCATGAGGGGTTTCGACAGGGCAAATAGAGAAAAACTATTTCCACTCGTGGGCGATTCTGTGACTCGTGGTCACAGATTTAAAATAGTTTCAAGGTGAAGTTGAGGGGAGCTGAGGAGAAATTTTTTCACTCAGCGAGTTGTTCGAATCTGGAATGCATTGCCTGAAAAGGTGGTGGAGGCTGATTCGATAACAACTTTTAAAAGGGAATTAGATCTTTATTTAGGGAGAACAGGTCTATTAGGCTATGGGGAGCGGGCAGGGCAGTGGGATTGAATCGCTCTTTTCAAAGAGCCGGCACAGACTAGATGGGCCGAATGGCCTCCTTTTGTGCCGTAAAATTCTATGAATCTATGAATCTATATAGTGATAAACCGGGTAGGTGGAGCTGGAATAGATCAGCCAGAATCTTATTGAATAGTAGTACAGGCTCGAGGGTCCGAATGGCCTACTCCTGCTCCTAATTCTTATGTTCTTATGTTCGAACATGCCATGCCTCCAGAGATTTGGTTAGGTGAACTCAGTCGTATTTTTAAATTTGTATCAATTGGCTTATATTACCTTCAAAAAACAACCTTAGATTTCCTGAAATCTGCCATGCTATCTATCTTGGCCTCATAGTAACACACAATAGGAACCACATGTCTAATCATGAAAACGTAACCACTTAATGCATCTAAGTACATTTTCATTTTTACTGTCAACGATTGTCAGTGAATCAGCAGCTGTAGCTTCATTGTAATCTTCAACTACAATAATATATTTGCAGTATATTCTGTGGATCCCATTGACACTTACAGAAGGTGTGAAAAGCACTTTATTAAATGCAAGGATTATCATAATTTATTATATTGCTCTCCACTCTCACTGATACATTCTTTACAAATGCCGTGTGCATAGAATCCACTGTGCGACGTCCGAAGGCACTTGGGCGGACATACCAAGGCGCTGAACGATCAGGTCAGCACCCGAGCAGTGGGGGAAGGGTCGGGGTAGGGGGAAGGGGAAGGAGAGTAAGAGAGGGGGGAGAGTTAGGAGGGCAGCAGAAGAGAAAGTTCTTGAGACCGACGTAGTAGTAGGAAAGTGAGGCAAAGGGATTGCAGGATGGAGTTCTACGGTGTTGGAGCAGAGAGGCTAAAAGCGCGGCCACCGATGGTGGGGCAGTTAGGTCGGTGAGCGTGGAGCAGGCCAGAGCCTGCTGAGTGGAGAGGATGGGCAGGCTGATGGGGAGACAGCAGGTCAGAAGGATAGATGGGGACAAGGCTTCGAATGGCCTTGAAGGTGGGGATGAGGATCTTGAATTCGATCCTCTGGGGAATGGGGAGCCAGTGGAGATGGGTGTGAGTGTGAGTGAAGTGGTCGCAGAATCAAATGCGGGAGAGCACACGAGCTGCAGAGTTCTGAATAACCTGTAGCTTGTGAAGGGAGGAGCTGGTAAGGCCGATGAGGAGAGAGTTCCCATAATCCAGCCTAGATATGATGAAGGCATGTTTCAGTGTTTTGGCAGCATGGGGGGGTGAGGCAGTTGTGGAGTCTGTCAATGTTATGGAGGTGGCAGAAGGCTGTACCAGTGATGGTGTGGATATGAGGGAGGAAGGACAGTTCGGGTTCAAACAAGATGCCCAGATTCCTGACTGGCTTCGAGAGGTGGAGAGAGCAGCCTTGAATGTTGATGGTGTCAGCACCTGAGGTGTGGAGGCGCTGAAGCGATCTGATCAGGAGGGCCTCCATCTTGTTAATGTTAAGTGGGAGGAAAGTGGACCTCATCTAGGACTCAGTGTCGGACAGACACACAGCCAGTATTACTGGAATCGAGGGTGGACGCGGAAAGGTACAGTTGGGTGTCATCCGCATAGATGTGGAAATTTACCCCGTGTCTGTGGGTGATGTCACCCAGGGGGAGCATGTATCGGGTGAAAAGCAAAATACTGCAGATGCTGGAAATCTGAAACAAAACTAAAAATGTCTGGGAACACTCAGCAGGTCAGGCAGCATCTACGGAGCAAGGAAAAGTGAGTCAACTTTTCAGGTCTACGACCATTCATCAGAACTGGAGTGAATATTGGGAACTGCGGGAGATTATGTAGCTAAAACCTCAAAGCTGACAAGAGAAAGAACCCAGGAGTGGAACTTTAACTAAAGTGAGTTTCTTTTTATGTTGGTGCCAAAAATACCCATAAGAAAGTGAATATTTAGTTCACGGCTGTTTGTTGTGGGCAAATTGGTGCAGCGTTCCCCCAGATATACAAGGTGACCACATCCGTCAATCAAAAATAATCTTATGAAGTTCTTGGAGTTGTCTGGACAATGTAATAACACACTGTCCCACTGTATGAAATGAGGGAAATCAAATCAAATCGAAGGACACTTATAATTATGGAAAATATAACAAAGGAATCAACTGCAGGCAAGATTTACTCCCAATCAGTCAATTTTCATTTGTCAGTAGTTGTGGCCGAGTGGTTAAGGCGATAAGACTAGAAATCCATTGGGAAACTTCCCGAGTATGTTTGAATCCTGCCGACTACGTACATTGCCCACTGTTACTATCATTGTGCCACTGATTGTAGGAAAATGTTCACATTTATAATGATCGTACATTGTGGAACCCTGTAGTGGAGACGTGATGGAGAGGAGACTTTCCCCTTGACCAATGAAAAGTTATCCTCACTGAAAGATTTCTTTCATGATACTGTTATTCAATTTATTTGAGACCAGGACATCAGGTGAGATAGGTTGATGGTAACAACTTTCCAAAACTTATTGAGAATTTGTTTTTTCGGTTCATTTTTATTGTCGAGTTTTCATAAGATTCATCACTTTCTCAAAATAGAACAAGGCAATGGTTATAGAAACAAAACAGCAATCACTGGGAACACTCAGCAGTCCGTGTTTATTTTAGTTTGGAACCTCGGCGTCACGTTTGACCATAAACTCTCCTTCCTCCCCCACATCCGTGCCTTCACCGGCACCACTTATTTGCACCTGCGCAACATTGCCAGGCTCCGCAACTACCTCACCCCCCATGCTGCCGAAACACTCGTGCATGCATACATCACCTCACGGCTGGCCTACGGCAACTCTCTCCTCGTCGGCCTCCCCAGTTCCTCCATTCACAGGCTGCAGGTCATCCAAATCTCTGCAGACCGTGTTCTATCTCGCACCTGCCTTCGCGACCACATAACCCTCACCCTCGCCCGTCTCCACTGGCTCCCCACCCTCCAGAGGATCGAGTTCAAGATCCTCGTCCTCACCTTCAAGGCCTTACACGGCCTTGCCCTGCCCTACTTAACCAACTTACTCTCCCCCTATAAGCCCACCCGGACCCTCCGTTCAGCAGGTCTTGGCCTGCTGCAAGCCCCCCGCCCGAACCGCCCCACCAATGGAGGCCAGGCTTTCAGTTTTTCTGCTCCCACCCTGTGGAATTCCTTCCCCCAATCCCTCCATCTTGTTTCTTCCTTTTCTTCTTTCATGGCCGGTTTGAAGACTTTCCTCTTCGACCGTGCCTTTTGTTCCCCCCCGAATTTTTCGACCTCCCCTACATGTTTCACCGCTTCCCGAACACCCCCCTCCCAGCTCGGGTCACACGCCTCCTGTGCAGCACCTTGGGACGTCCTCCCGACATGAAAGGTGCTTTATAAGTTTAAGTTGTTGTTGTTGTTGTTGTTGTTGTTTATGGATGGTAAAGAGAAAGGCTGGGATTAGTTAGAGTTTAGCTCTCTTTACTGTAGTCGGCAAGACAGGAATATAAAAGTAATTTTCATAATACGTTTACACCATTATGTTTAAAATGAGAAAAGACAGCTGTGGTGTCTTGTTGGTGTTTGTAGGTGAAGGTTTAAACAACAAAATTAATATTCACAAATAATAATAATAATCCTTGCATTTGATATAGCACTTTTCACTTCTTCTAGACGTCTCAAAGCACTTCACAGAATATACTGTAAAGTGGATTCTCTATCTATATATTTGTGAGCAAAATGCCAAATGCGTACAGCAATGTCCCACGAAGAGTCACTAATGTATTACTGGGTTTTTTAAATGATTATTATTAGGCTAGTGGAGAAAGGAAACTTGCCCAAGATTTCACACTGACCTGCCTGGAAGTGAACCCAGGTCTCTCACTTGTAAGGCAAGTGATCTAACCACTGAGCTGCAGGACTCCATGATGGACGATGAGAACAGAAGAATAATTAAATGAAACAGGAAGAGCTGGACATTCTAATGACCTGATGCCTTTCCCATCCCCATTGTCAATTCCACAGTCACCCCCATATCACTCAATTAAAACTCTATCATAACCACCCTGACATATCACTGAACTCCAATACTATAGTTCCCTTCCCCATATAGCACTGCACTGCACTGAAATCCTAGTTTGGCCTGGCTAATTTCAGACATTTTCATGGTCTATCAATCAAGCACATTATCCATGTTTGTTGATAGTTGGAATAATAGGCTGAGCTGTCTTTCTTCAAAATGAACCAATTTGCATGTCTAATAAATGTAAACTTGGACTTTAATATTCCAAGTAGTGTCTGATATGAAGAGTTCAACATAATTGGAAGTTGTTATTCTTGCTGTTGAAAACTAAAATGAGTTGCTGAACCACAGAACATATTACAGTAGCTCTAGTGATGCAATAGGTTAGCGGGCGTGACATATATGTCAGAATTTGCTCGAGAAATGCCGAGGTTGTGAGTTCGATCCTAACCTAGACCAGGAGTTTTTATTGTTTTACTCCATTGATTTGCATCAGTGGACAACAGTGGTGGTCGCGGAGTAATATTTATGTGGTTATGATCCAGTGTGATGTTCTACAAAACCTGAATAAGCGTCCGTGACACAGTCCATCTTGCAGGGGGTAGATAAATAGTTATTGTTATAGTTATAGTTATAGTAATTTTGTTGTGGTTATGTCTGTTTGTGAACTCAGACTGTGGCCTCTGACTAATCAGCAGCATGTGATCATTTGTCTGGCAATTGGAGTTGAAGATCAAGATGAATTTTGATTAATGGGCAGGAAATCAACAAAGATCCCTTCAGATTCATAATGCCAATGTGTGTGTTGAAATGTCAGCTATGTGATGTATAAGTGGCTCATTGGTCCAGGGGTATGACTCTCACTTTAATATCAGAATTATTTGGACGACAGTAATGTACAGATTATGGGTGTAATAGAAACGCTCATTGAATCCAGAATCAAACATTCCTGCAACAATCAAGAAACCTTCACGTTCAATGTTTCATGGAGCAGGAGTTTAGACTTTACAGATAGTTACTATATTTGGAAGGAAACTGTGCAATATTGATATCTGCTCACAATATAAGTGTTTATCTAATCTTGTGAAACTCCAGTAAAGTACGATGTGACGCAAATATTGTACAAAAAAAGCATTTTAATTCAGATGAGTAATATTTATATTAATATTTATATGTAAATAAATGTATACATCACAACAAAGCTTACATTTTGATGCACAGCTCACAACAATTGACATTGGCCAAACCAATGTGCCAAACAGAAGGAGGATTAATGGCCAATTTATGTTTAATTTCACGTCCACGAAAGTATGCAGGTGCTGCTGCACAACTGCCCATTCGATCAGCAAAATGATACCCAGGTACTGCAGTAATGTAGTGTAAGAATTAATCTTGAATCTTCTTTCTTAGGAAGTGAAATATGGTGAGTCCAAGATCCACCGTCTTCATTTTTCTCCCTCGTCTTTATTCTTCACGTCGATCCCTCATTTTATGTTTTGTGTTAAACTTTGAAACCTACTTTCTTCTGCAAGAGGACTTTTCTGCAAAATCAAAGTTACACAGCTGTCTCTACAGCTGCTGACTATCACTCATTGAGAAAGACAACAATAAGAAATCAAAAAACTATTTGTTATCTAGAATGTGTCGAGAATCATTTCATTTACATCTTTTTGCTCCTACTGTGATGCCATCATAAGCGATCGATCACATGACTCAAATATATATTGTTAATGTAATGGATATATTAATGTGACACACTAATTACAGATCCTACAGTAATGTTGGAAGGTTTCCCTGTTTGCGAAGATATTCACCAATGTTGCTGATGTTCAGCCGTATTTGTTGCCAACTTCTTTCCTACCTTGTGTTGATGATATTTTATCATGAATTTAGCAATGCTATGAAAGGGATAAACCAACCCTTTCTTAAACTCCTCTCTGAACTTAGTCTGAGTTAATGCATAGATACAGGTGTTTGCACAGCAACTCAACCTTTGCAGCATGATCCCAGTTTCTTGGAGAATATATCGGGTGCTATTGACAAATGTTTTGCTATAAGTCAAATTGGAAACTTGCCATATGAATGAATGTAGAACAAAGGTTACCCACAAAATTATAAAAGTGCCTGATATGGCGAACAGTAAAACAACAGATTTTTTTCGGGTTTTCAACTCAGGATCATTTGTTTTCTCAGCATTTCTCTGACCCTGAAGCCTCCTGCGGACTTTGCTAGCCACCAGAATGTGTCTGATAACCACAGCATTGAACAGGCCAATCACAGCAAACACAAACAGTGGATTAAAAACACGGAGAAACCTTTCATATAATTTCCAGGTGAGCAACGTGTAAATGTTTGGTTTGAAGATACAGTACCATGGGGTATTGTTAACTATCATCGCAGGATCAAATATAAAGTAACAAGGAATGCTGGCTGAGCAGCTAAAAACAGACAGAGTCACAATAACCCCTGTGGCCGTTCTCTCCGTGCAATATATTGGCCTGAGATTTTGGCAGCAAATGGCAACAAATCGATCAACACTGAAAGCAACTGTGAACCACAAAGACATGAAGATGGCTGCAGTCCTCAACACAACACTGAAACTACACACTGGAGTGTAGAATAAGAAAGTTAATGGGAAATACAGATTGTTAATTTTGATTAACAACACATCCACGAGGACAACGAGCAGATCCGAGGCTGCCATGGCCACCAGATAGCGAGTGATGCACTTAGAGAGACCACAGTTTCCTCTTGACAGGATCACAATCGCCACCAAATTAACTGCGTGAACGATAGAAAACAGGGAAAATTATTCATCTGAGTACAGGAGTGGGATTACCAGTTGATGGGTGTGTCATATTTTGTTGTTTGTATATTTCAGTTAATTCAATTAATTCAGAACATTGTCCATATCTCAATCGTGTAACAAACCCGTTCATAAAGTTTGGATTTCTGGACTTGATGTAAGGAAGCCTGCACCAAACAATCAGCAAAATTATTTCACCTGATTACTTTCCAAAGCGTTGCTCTCAAACATCATCCTAGTTCACCTCTGGTTGCTGAATGGACAGGTGGCGGCCTCTGAACACACCTGGCTGAAATCTGGTCTAACAATAATACACTGGTATATCTGACTGCACCACATCAAAATCTATCACTGTGCTCTGGTCTCTGCCAAATCGTAATTCTACTCCAGGATAATCCTTGAGTTGAAGGATAACTACAAGTCCTTGTTCTCCGCAAGAAACCGGCTACTCTGCCCTCCCCGTCACGCCTCTCAGATCCTCTCCTCCAACTCCCACTGCGAGGAGAAACTGGATTTCCACGAGTACAAAATCGAGGGAATCCAATCAGGTATCACCACTTGTCCAACTTCCAACCCATCCACACCTCACCACCACACCACAGCGTCTACCCATCCATTCTTCCGCACCTTTGAACCTGTCTCCCCATACTCTGTCATCACCACCATATCCTCCATGAAGCCCACTACCTGTTCCCTCCATCCCCACCTCTCCTTACCTCCCAGCTCCACCTCCGTGCCTCTCCACTTGCTGATAAAGTCCACCTGTCCCTTTCAACTGACATTATTCTGACCCGCTTCAAAACAACCAACATCACCCCCATCCTCTCATAGCCAGTCAGGAACCCGGGCGTCTAGTTCGAAAGTGACCTGTCTTTCCTCCCCCATATCCACACCATGACCTGTACGCCCTTCCACCACCTTCGCAACATTGCCAGACTCCACCATTGCCACACACCTCAGGCTGCCGAAACCCTTAACCATGGATTCATCACATCAAGGCTCACCTATGGAAGCTTCCTCCTCGATGTCCTTCCTGGCTCTTCCCTTCACAAGCTGCAGATCATGCAGAATTCTGCATCTCATGTCCTCTCCCACACCAAGCTCAACGACCACAAAACTCCTACCGTTCCCCGTCTTCATCCCCAAATAATCGAATTCAAGGTGCTCGTCCTCACTTTCAAGGCCATTCACGACGTCACCCCTACTATCTCTCTGACCTGCTGTCCACTTATGAATGTCCCTGCCCCTTCCATTCAGTGAACTCCAGTCTGCTTCATATCCCATGCCCGACCCGCCCTATGCTCACTGGATGGGCTTTCAGCTTCTCTGCCACTACACGCTAAAATTCCATCCCATATTTCCTTCACCTTGCTTCTTCCCTGGCCTACTTCAAGGTTGGTATCAAGACCCTACTCTTCGACCATGCCTTCTGCTGCCCCAGTAACTCACTCCTGCCCATCCCCGCTACCCTACCCCTGTCTCTTGCTCATGATCCAACCTGGCTGTTCAGTGCCTTGGGACGTCCTCTGGATGTGAAAGACAACAATTAAATTTTGTTGTTGTTGTAATGTTCAAATCCCAGACAAATGGCTCAACAATAGGAAAGTATAATTAATCGGTGCCTTCCACAAATAACGCAGCGACGCTGAATGCTGCAAATTATGTGTCCTTTTTTTATTCTGTTTTATTGCGAGTCAGAAAAGTTAGTATGGAATCATATATATTTACAAGCAAATTTAGATTTTTGGGTCTTTGTGTCTGCACTAGCTCTCAGATCAAGTTATATATTCAGATTCACAGCCCTGAATATCCCCATTTCTGAAGCCAAGTCCTGTAGCTAATTAACTAGAGCTCAAGCAATGCATCTGAGTTCGATTCCAGGCAGGTCAGGGTGAAACTTTGGCAAGTTTCCTTACTCCACATGCTGGTAACGATCCTTCATCAAAAGATAATAAAATTGGTCATTTTCATTCATGATAGTTTGTAGGACACTAAAACACACAACTGGTTTTCTACTTTTGCCGACAAACACAAACACATTTCACTTGACAGCATATTCTTTGAGTTGCTTTGAGATTTCTAGAAAACATGACAGAGGGCCATATCAAGTGACAATTGCACTCGTCTCTTCACGATTGCCACAACATGAAAACAATTAGAATTACCCGGAATTGCAAATGCTGCCAGAATGGGGTAGTAAATAGCTACTACAGC
This sequence comes from Hydrolagus colliei, assembly GCA_035084275.1. Lineage (NCBI taxonomy): Eukaryota > Metazoa > Chordata > Chondrichthyes > Chimaeriformes > Chimaeridae > Hydrolagus > Hydrolagus colliei. The sequence goes on from CM068778.1 coordinate 1,063,175, forward strand.
GTACACTGTTGGAAATTCCATGCCCTGTTTCACATGTTTTCCTGCTGAAGTGGAGGCTTGAATGAAATTAATGAACTCACACTGAAATAAATCTGTACTTATAGCAAATGTGAAGTTACCACTTGAATAATTAATGCAGTTAATGCAATTAGTTCCAGACCAGTGAACAAACAAGAGTGTTTTCACATGAGAATTGCACACTGCAGTGTAATCTGTGGCTTGTGGCACAAGGACACTTACTAAATGTGTCATCCTGCTGGGAATCGAACCCAGGTCACTGGCTTAGTAGGCGAGTGCTCTGACCACTGAGCTACATGAATTCACAATGTAAAAGTTATTTTATTTTTCAGGCAAATTATTTATTTAATTGACAATCCCCAAAACAAACTTAGATTTCCTGAACTCTGCCATGCTATCTATCTTGGCCTCATAGTAACACACAAAAGGAACCACAGAGTCAGAGGATCCTCTGTCTAATCATGATAACGTAACCACTTAATGCAACTAAGAATTTTACGGCACAAAAGGAGGCCATTCGGCCCATCTAGTCTGTGCCGGCTCTTTGAAAAGAGCGATTCAATCCCACTGCCCTGCCCGCTCCCCATAGCCTAATAGACCTGTTCTCCCTAAATAAAGATCTAATTCCCTTTTAAAAGTTGTTATCGAATCAGCCTCCACCACCTTTTCAGGCAATGCATTCCAGATTCGAACAACTCGCTGAGTGAAAAAATTTCTCCTCAGCTCCCCTCAACTTCACCTTGAAACTATTTTAAATCTGTGACCACGAGTCACAGAATCGCCCACGAGTGGAAATAGTTTTTCTCTATTTGCCCTGTCGAAACCCCTCATGATCTTATAAACCTCTATTAGGTCTCCCCTCAATCTTCTCTGCTCCAGAGAGAATAACCCTAGCCTATCTAGCCTCTCCTCATAGCTGAAGTCCCTCAATCCTGGCACCATCCTAGTAAATCTTCGTTGTACCCTTTCCAATGCCTTCACATCCTTTCTGTAGTGTGGTGACCAGAATTGAACACAGTATTCCAGCTGAGGCCTAACCAAAGTCTTATAGAGGTTTGTCAGCACTTCCTGACTTTTGTACTCTATACCCCTATTTATAAAGCCTAGTATCTCATATGCCTTCTTAACAGCCTTGTCTACCTGTCCTGCCACCTTCAACGAGTCCCCAGGTCTCTCTGTTCATTCACACCATTTAAAATTGTACTATCTAGCCTATATTGCCTCCCTTCATTTCTTCTCCCAAAATGCATCACCTCACACTTCTCTGCATTAAACTTCATCTGCCATGTGTCTGCCCACTTTACCAATTTGTCCATATCCTCTTGCAGATGGCTACTATCCTCCTCACTATTTACTATTCTCCCTAACTTAGTGTAATCTGCAAACTTGGAAACTGTACTCCGTACACCCAAGTCCAGATCATTGATGTAGATTGCAAACAGCAATGGTCCCAAAACTGATCCCTGTGGCACACCACTGCTCACTTCCCTCCAGTCTGAAAAACAGCCGCTCACTACAACTCTCTGCTTTCTGTCTCGCAGCCAGTTGTGGATCCACGCTGCCACTGTCCCTTTTACGCCATGGGCCTTTAATTTCCTAATAAGTCTCTCATGTGGCACTTTGTCAAATGCCTTTTGAAAGTCCATGTAAACTACATCAACTGCGCTACCATTATCCACCCATTCCGTTACCTCATCAAAACATTCTATCAGATTTGTAAGGCAAGATTTGCCTTTAACAAACCCATGTTGACTGTCCTTTATTAGCCTATATCTTTCTAAGTGAAGATCTACCTTGTCCCTGATTATGGACTCTAGAAGTTTGCCCACTACCGACGTTAGACTGACTAGTCTGTAGTTACCAGGCTTGTCCTTCTGCCCCTTTTTGTACAAGGGAGTAACATTAGCTATCCTCCAGTCCTCTGGCACGACCCCTGCGTCCAAGGAAGATTGAAAGATCGTGGCCAGAGTCCCTGCTATTTGCTCCCGTGCCTCCCTTAGTAACCTAGGGTGCATCCCATCCGGACCAGGTGACTTATCCACCTTGAGCGACGTCAACCTTTTTAGAACTTCCTCTCTGGTTATAATTATTCTATCCATTTCTCCTACCCTCTCCTCCAATACCATGGCATTGGCTGTATCCTTTTCTTTTGTGAAGACAGAGGCGAAGTACTCATTCAGTACATCAGCCATGCCCTCTGCCTCCACCATGAGATTTCCTCCTAGGTCCCTAATTGGCCCCACCCTATGCTTGATCAACCTTCTACTCTTAATATGTTGTTAAAAAACCTTAGGGTTCCCCTTAATCTTACTCGCTAATTGTTTTTCATGCAGTCTCTTTGACCCTCCAACTTCCTTTTAAGTTCTATCCTACACTTCCTATATTCTGCTTGGTTCCCTTCTGAATTTTGAGCCTGACACTTATCATAAGCCTCTTTTTTTTGTTTTATTTTGGCCCCGATTTCCTTAGTCATCCAGGGAGGTTTGGATGCCTTACATTTCACCTTTGTGGGGATGCTTTTGACCTATGCCTGAACTATCTCCTCTTTGAACGCTGCCCACTGCTCGTTAGTTGTCTTACCTGCCAATTTTTCTTTCCAATCCACCTTGGCTAGGTCCCACCTCAACTCATTGAAATTAGCTCTTTTCCAGTTGAGTGTCCTCACCTGTGATCGTTCCTTATCCCTTTCCATAATTATTCTGAATCTAACGATATTGTGGTCACTATTCCCTAGATGCTCACCTACAGAAACCTGTTGAACTTGCCCTACCTCATTTCCCAAAACTAGATCCAGCAATGCTTCTTTCCTCGTTGGACTGGAAACATACTGATCAAGAAAGTTGTCCTGCACACACTTCATGAATTCTTCTCCCTCCTTGCCCTTTACTCTACTATTCTGCCAGTCTATGTTGGGATAGTTGAAGTCACCCATTATCACTACTCTATTAGCTCTGCATTTCTCCGTGATACGCTGAATCAAAAATCGATCATAACCACACTGACATATCACTGAACTCCAATACTATAGTTCTCTTCCCCATATAGCACTGTGCTGCACTGCACTAAAATCCTAGTTTGGCCTGACTAATTTCAGATGTTTTCATGGTCTATCAATCAAGCACATTATCCATGTTTGTTGATAATTGGAATAGTAGGCTGAGCTGTCTTTCTTCAAAATGAACCAATTTTCACGTCTAATAAATGTAAACTCGGACTTTAATATTCCAATTTGTGTCTGATATGAAGAGTTCAACATAATTGGAAGTTGTCATTATTGCTGTTGAAAACTAAAATGAGATGCTGAACAACAGAAAATATTACAGTAGCTCTAGTGGTGCAATAGGTTAGCACGCGGGACTTAAGTGGCAGTACTTGCTCGAGAAATGCCGACGTTGTGAGTTCGATCCTCACCTAGACCAGGAGTTTTTATTGTTTTACTCCCTTGATTTGCATCAGTGGACAACAGTGGTGGTCGCCGAGTAATATTGTTGTGGTTATGATCAAGTGCGATGTTCTACAAAACCTGAATCAGCGTCCGAGACACAGTCCATCTTGCAGGGGGAAGATACATAGTTATTGTTATTGTTGTTGTTGAAGTTGATTCAATTTAATTTCAAGTGAAAATCCTACAAAGAGATGTTGAATGATAAGGCAGGAGGGTGACACAGGAGGGTGGAATCGCAGGTATTGTGTGAGTTATTTCACCCGAGCTACACCGACAGTCTGACACTACATTAAATAAAAAGCTCGCAAGAAAACCAATTAATTTGTTGGCAGTTTGCAAAGAAAATATGTGAGAATATATTTGACCTCCCATGTGGCTAGCGGTTAGGATTCCTGGTTTTCAACCACGTGGCCCGGGTTCGACTCCTGGTATGGGAAGACACATTTCCACTGATTTGGGACGTGCTCCTGATGTGAATGGTGATATACAAGTGTAATTTTGTTGTGGCTGTGTCAGTTTGTGAACTCAGACTGTGGCCTCTGACTAATCAGCAGCATTTGATCATTTGGCTGGCAATTGGAGTTGAAGATCAAGATGAACATTGATTAATGGGCAGGAAATCAACAAAGATCCCTTCAGGTTCATATTGCCAATGTCAGTGTTGAAATGTCAGCTATTTGATTTATAAGTGGCTCGTTGGTCCAGGGGTATGACTCTCACTTTCAGGATAGCGAAACAGCAGGTCAGAGAGATAGGCGGAGGGAAGGTCTTTAATGGCCCTGAATGTGAGGACTAGGATCTTGAATTGGATCCTCAAGAGATGGGGAGCCATTAGAGCCCGGCGAGGGTGGGAGTGATATGGTCGCAGAACTTGGATTGGGAGAGAAAACAAGCTGCAAAGTTCTGGATAATCCACAGCTTGTGAAAGGAAGAGCCAGAATAGCCGATGAGTAGGGAGTTTTGAATACTCGACCCTTGGTGTGAGGAATGCATGGACAATGGTTTCAGCAACCTGAAGTATGAGGCAGTGGCAGTGTCTGGCAGTGTTGCAGAGCTGGTGGAAGGCTGTACTGGTCACGGCTTTTGTGGAGGCAGGACAGTTCAGGATCAAACAAGACACCCAGGTTCCTGACTGGCTTTGAGAGATGGAGCCTTCAATGCCAATCCTGCCAGCGCCTGAATTGCAGAGGCGCTGATGTGAGCCAACTGGGAGGATATTGTACTAGAGAAAGTTATCACACATTCAGGAATTATGTCAGACAGGCAGGCAGTCAGGGCACTGTTAGTCCTGGAGTTGAGGGTGAAAACAGAAAGGCAGACTTGAATGTCATTTGCATACATTTGAAAATTTACCCAATGACTGCGGGTGAAGTTACCAAAGCGGAGCATGCAGAACAACAACAACAACTTTGATTTACTGTAAATAGCGCCCTCCACACCGTATGGCATCTCAGAGTGCTTCACAACAACGGATCCCGTGCACAAGCCATGGGCAAGGGTTAAATAAGGTGACTGAAGGCGTAGTCCAAAAGAAAGGTCTTTAGCCTAGATCTGAATTGAGGAAGAGAGAGGGCAAGACAATAGGAGTGAAGAAGGGAGTTCCAGAACTTTGGGGGCATAGTGGCTGAAGGCATGCCTCCCAATGGTGGACCAGAGGATTTCAGGGTCAAGGTGGAGACCAGAACCAGAGGAGCAAAAGCAACAGGTAGGGAGTGCACAAGAGTGGAGCGATTTGAAGACATGAGTGACGATCCTGAAACCAATCCTCTCCGAGACAGGGAGCCAGTGAAGTCTGGAAAAGATTGGGGTAACGAGCGAGTGAAGTTTGGTGCCAATGAGAATGCAGGTGGAATGAGCTGGATTTTATGGATTATGGTGGAGGGAAGACCAGCGAGTAGTGCATTTGCATAGTCCAGCCAAGAGGTGAAAAAAGCAGAGACTAGAGTTTGAGAGGCTTTTTGGGGCAAGGTAGTGGAGGTGTAAAAAAGCGATGGTGATGATGGACCAGATATGTGGGAGGAAGGACAGTTGGGAGTCGAAACTGATGTCAAGGTTGAATGCCAGTTCGTAGAGTTTTAGGGGCAGGTCGCATAGGTGGAGTAGGAGAGACAAGTAATTGAAGATGTTGACGAGAGTCAAAGAGCATGGCTTCCATTTTGTCATCATTCAGCTGCAGGAAAATCATGCTCATGAAGCTCCTGATGTCTGACAGGCAGGCTGACAGAACATGGGGGTACTGGGGGTCGCAAAGTGAGGTGAAAAAATAGAATTGGATGTCATCCACATACATGTATAGGGTGAAGAGCAGGGGACCAAGGACAGAGCATTGAAGAACACTGCGTGCGACAGTGTGGGAGCTGGAGGAAAAGCTGTTGAGAGACACAAAGTGGAGACCATGTAGGACTGGAACCAGTCAAGATCAAAATCTTGAAAGTTGAGGTTGGGAGGAAAGGTGGTAGAGTAGGATTGAGTGGTCTACGATATCAAAGATGGCAGATAGGAAGAGGAGGACAAGGAGGCAGAGGGTGTCCTGGTCGAAATGTTTGGGTTATCATTTGTGACCTTGACCAGAGCAGTTTCATTCCTGTGAGTTGCTGGGAAGCCCAATTAGAGGTACTTGTGGAAGTAGTGGGATGAGAGTAAGGAGTGAAGCTGTGAGGCAAAGACTCCTTCAAGGACCTTTGTCAGACATGTAAAGTTGGAGATGGGCTGGTAGCTTGAAAGGTGCTTCACATCAATGGAAGATTTCTTGCGGATGGGGGTGATAGTAGCTGTTTTAAAGAGGGTTGGAGTTATGCCGGATGAATGGCACAGGTTGATTATGTTGGTGAGCAGTAGGCCAAGGAGGTGGAGCTGGGAGGTAAGGAGAGCGATGGGGACGGGGTGCAGGGAGCAGGAGGTGGACTTCATGGAGGATATGGTTATGATGACAGAGGATGATGAGACAGGTTCGAAGGTGTGGAAGAATGAATGGGTAGGTGTCAGAGTATGGGAGGGAGGTGGGGATGGGGGATGGAAGTTGGAAGAGCGTTGACAGCTGATCGGATTCCATCAATTTTGGACATGCGTAAGTCCGCATCTCCTCACAGTGGGGTTGGACAAAGTATCTGCGGGGCAAGCCGAGCATGGAGGAGGAGCCAGTTTGTCATGGGGAACAGGAGCCTGGGATTGTCCTTCACCTCCAGGATTATCATGGAGCAGAAGGAAGATTTGGCGGAGGCCAGAGTGACCGGTAGTTTTGATGTGATCCAGCCAAATATACCGGTGGACTATTGGTCCAGATTTGAACCAGGTGCTTTCAATGGCCCAGTGGCTTGAGCAAGCAGAGGTGGCCGGTGAACCAGGGTGAGGTTCTAGACCAGGAGGCGGTGAGTGGCGCAAGAGCTTCGACTATCGTGGAGAGAGTTATGACCAATTGCCACAATCAAAAGGGATATTTAATGTTGATAGGAAAATAGATTGAGTGCAATAATCACCTTCATCATGTCACTGCTTTCAGTTTATTGGATTCTGTCGCCAATGATTGAATAATTGAAAATGAATGGGAACTAAATCCACATCAAGTGCTTTAAAACTACATCAACAACAGAATTCAGTTCAGCAGCTGGATTCATGTTTTATATTTCAGTTGTTGCCTGAAATATTTGCAACAGTTTCTATCTGTTGATTTATTTTGATGGTGGTTGTGTTTTTTTTCTACTCCAACTTTTTCAATGTTGAAAGTGTGAGCGTGTGTATCAGTACATTTTGTAAAATAAAAGATAATTAGATGTTTCCACCAGGTTTTGAACCTGGGACCTTTCGCGTGTGAGGCGAACGTGATAACCACTACACTATGGAAACTTCAGTGACATGATTACTATCGACAGATTAATACAAAATCAATGATGCCTTTTGGGTCCATGACAAATCTCACATGCACGATTGGGGTTTAACAGACTCTTGGAGGACATGGATTCAAATCCCACTGCTGGGAAATGTTATTCTACTAACTCCCAATTCGTGATAATGTGCCGTAGACACTGCCAACTTTGCCAGTTCCACCAGGCACATTATCCAAATGACCCAAACTCCACCACCCACATACTCACCCTTACTAAACTGCCCCCTTCACACCAGTGCTAGCCACATCAACTTGTCCCCCATCACTGAACAGGTTCATTTCAAGATTCTCACCCTCGTTTTATTATCTCTTCTTAACCTACAATAATAAGCCTTGAATTTGATACAGCGCATTTCACATCTTCCAGACGTTTCAACGCAAATCACAGAATATTCTGACAGTATGGGCGGAATGCTGCAGCCAACAGCCGTGTTCCACAAACAGTTGTGGATTGAAGTGGCCAATTTATTATTGTATTTATTTGAAGGGATTATTTTCAGGTGTGTGGGGTAAAGCAAGTTGCCCAAGGGGAGTATGGAATACAAATGTATTCACCTGGTAAACCATGTTCATTGCATTCCAAACATAGGAATGCACACGTGTAGGCAGCATAGAATTCTCAAACTTCGTACAATCCTGATAATGGGTTCCCAACACTCGGCTGACAAACAGAACATTTCATTGTAGGTTCATTTGCTATAATATTTTTCCTTTAAAACAATCCTTGTTCTTCAATACTAGTTTATTGTATGGTTAAAGGTGGGGGAGTGAAGTACTATAATGGCAGAATGAGGTATTCAACTCAAACCCCAACTGATTTTGTCATTGTAGGAGATAGTTCTGGTCCTAGACAAAATGATTTAATGTTAATATTGGTAACTAAACTCGACTGGTTGGCACTTATTATTGTCAACCATCAAATATATTCATAATTCACCAAACTGAATTAATTTGCATATGACAGACGACATAACATGTGATACCAACAACAACAACAACAATTTACATTTATAGAGCGCCTTTCACGTCGGTAGGACGTCCCAAGGCGCTGAACAAGAGGCATGTGACCCGAGCTGGGAGGGGAGTGTTTGGGAAGGGGTGAAACACGAAGGGGAGGTAAAAGAGTTCGGGGTGGAACAAAAGGCACGATCGAAGAGGAAAGTCTTCAAACCGGCCTTGAAAGAGGAAAGGGAAGAGGCGAAACGGAGGGATTGAGGGATGGCATTCCATAAGGTGGGAGCGGAGAAACTAAAAGCCCGGTCTCCGATGGTGGGGCGGTTTGGGGGTGTCTGGGGGGAGGTGTGAGGAGAGGGAGGGGGGAGTGGAGGAGAGGAGGGTAGGGTAAGGGTAAGGGGTAGGAGGAGAGAGGTGCCGACAAAAGGAGCAGCCAACGGATGAAGCCAATGGGAAACACGTCATTGGCAGCCATTGACGTTGTCCATCAGGATGAGAGAGGGGTTTAGGAAACAGGGTTTACCGCTGAACTTGTTGATTGATCTGGTCTTGGGCTGGTCCATGGATTCGTGTCTGACCACACAGGAGTAGGTGTTCCCCTGCTCCCACTCGGAGCTCGAGATGGACACCAGACTGTACATGGATTGTTTGAGTCCGGTCTCGTTTCCCATGACCTCCGTGTTGGAGTAGTTGCCCTCGCTAATGGCCCGGCCGTTGAAGGTCCACTCCACCAGGATCTCCTCGGGGGCGAAGTCCTTCACCAAGCTCGTGAGGTTGACCGATTGGTGAGAGGAGAGCTCCTCGTCCAACAGGAGGAGGAGATACACTGAAGGCTGTTCTGGGGAGACTGTGGGGAGAGTTGGCACTCGAATCAACGGCGGCAACAAAACGGACGATGCTCGTAGAGACACTTTCAAGTCAGGAGGACGTCCCATGGCGACGGACAGTCACTGTGTCAGACCCGAGTGAGGGTAAGACGGGGGGTGGGGTGAGGGGGAGGGGAGGGAAGGGGGGAGATTGGGAGTTGCCGATGGGTGCATCGAAGAGGAGAGTCTTGAGGTGGGACTCGAAGGGAGGCCAGGGAGGGAGTGAGGGGGCGAGTGAGCGAGGTGGAGAGAATGTGGGATGTGGGGAGGGAGGGAGGGAGGGAGGGAGGGAAGGGAGTGAGTGAAGGAGGGTGGGGGCGAGTGAGCGAGCGAGCGAGGTGGAGGGAATGTGGAATGTAGGGAGGGAGGGAAGGGAGGGAGGGAGGGAAGGGAGCGAGGGAGCGTGTGAGCGTGCGAGGGAGGGAGCGAGAGCAGATTGGGATAAGGAGTTCCAGTTGCCAATAAGCCAAATAAACCATTCGTTGGTCCTGAAAACCCCTGGCGTCCTTTGCTCACCTTCGCTCTTGGATATCTCTGCGCGCTTGGGAGAGGCCATGGTTGGGTGGCTGGCCTGGCAGGCGTATCACTTCCTACTGGCCCATTCTTCGGCGGGAATCTCCAACTCGGTGACCGCTCGCCGAGCCGAGCGACTCTCGTGCGCCGAATGTAAGGCCGTCTGTCCTCGAGTCCAACTCACGGCGACGTCGCTGGGGGCGTTGGTCACGACGCAGGTCAGGGTGATGGTGGCCTGCGTCAGCAGCTGCCTTGGTGAGGGCGGCAGCAGAGACACGCAGACTTCTGGCACGGCAGGCGGACAATCGGGAGGTCCTGCGGTTCGAATCCGGGCAGATCAGTTCAGGGTCCAGGGCAAGGCAGGGGGAGACCCTGGGCAAGTTTCCGTACGCTCCCCCCCAACACACGCATACACACACGTACGCACACACACGCAACACACACGTAGCACACACAACACACACAGTGTGAGTGTGTGGGGGGGCTGGGTGATTCTAATTGTGCGTGTGTGTGGGGGACTGGGTAATAACCCAGTCCCCCACAGTTATTGTAATAACTCACAATAGTGAGTAGGTGTGTGTATGTGAGTGTGCATGTTTGTGTGAGTGTGTGTGTGAGTGTGCGTGTCTGCGTTTGTGAGTGTGTGTGTGCATGTGTGAGAGTGTGTGTTTGTGTATGTGTGAGAGTGTGTGTTTGTGAGTTTGTATGATTGCATGAGTGAGTTTGTGTGAGTGAGTGTGAGCGTGTGTGGGGACTGGTTTATTGTGAGTGTGTGTGCGTGTGTGTGTGAGTGTGAGTGTGTGTGAATGTGTGTGTGTGCGAGAGAGAACGAGTGCTCTGTACCACTGAGCTACAGGAGACCCCAACCCTACCTGGGCTCCAATTGGTGATGTTCTTGATGATGAGGGTCTGGGAGGGGTCATGGGTGACTTTGCAGGAATAAACCACGTCTTTCGTCCAGTTTGTGGCCTGGATGGTCAGCCGGCTGTCAGTACGGAAGGTCCCATTGTCATTGAGCGAAGGGGAGCTCTTGAAGCCTGAGGCCAAGGCCTTCCCGTCCTTCAGCCGGTCAACCCTGAGCTTGTCCGGACTGAAGCCAGAGACTGAGCAGAGAAGGGTGGCCTGGTTGGCGAAGGCGAAGGCGATGTCTTCGGGGGACGTCTGCGTGAGGAGCACAACTGGGGGCGATGGCGACAACAACAAGGACAAAATTATACACGCACAGACAGGGGCTTTTGCGTCAGGAGGACGTCCCAAGGCGCGGACAGTCACTGTTTCAGAACGAAGCTGAGGACAATGTGATGGGGTAGGGGGGTGGGGGTGTGGGGTGTGGGGGGGGGGGGGTTGGGCTTCGAGGGTGGGGGAGGGGAGGGGGTGTGGAGTGGGGTGTGGGGGGGAGGGGGGTGGAGTGGGTGGTGGTTGGGGGAGATTAGGATTTGCCGATGGGCGCATCGAAGAGGAGGGTCTTGAGGCGAGACTTGAAGGAGGCCAGGGAGAGAGGGAGAGAGGCAGAGAGGGAGAGAGCGAGGCGGAGGGACTGGGGGATGGAGTTCCAGAGATTGGGGGGAGGTGGGCGGACGGATAGCGTAGCTGAAGGTTGGCCCATTTGGCTCACCGTCATAAGAGCATAAGCATTAGGAGCAGAAGTAGGCCATTCAGCCCTTCGAGCCTCGCGTGAAAGGCTCTACACAGGGGGTAATGTTGTTGTTGTTGTTGTCTCTGTACCTTTGGAAACACAAAACTAACCTGGGGTACAGATGTCGTCGCCTGACCAGCTACTGCTTTTGACTTGACAACAGAGATTGGAGATGTCCACCTGAGATGCCCGCATGGTCAGCTGGCTGCTGGCTGTGTAGAGACCGTCCTTGCTGAGCACCGGGGGGTAACTCCTGACTTGGCCTTCGTTGGCGATGGGACATCCATTGGAGGTGCAGCTGAAAGTCGCCGGCTCGGGGGAGTAGTCGGCGGCCAGACACCCGAACGTGAGTCGGCCGTCGGGGGTGGGGGTGCGATCCGCAGATGGACCGGAGGGCGTAAAGACTGGGAGCTCTAGGGGTGGCTGGAAACGCGGAGAGAGCAAAGTTAGACCCCCGCCCACCAGGTTTCCGCCGTTGTCCATTTGGGTCAGACGCCACAGATTCACTGGACTAGACCTGCCGCACGCGTCAATACACACACAGGAGTAGGCCATTCAGCACCTCGAGCCCGCCCCGCAATTCAATAAGGTCACGGCGGATCTTGTAATCTAACTCCCCCCACCTTGTCCACATCTCCCCTTAATCCCTTCATACTCAAGAAATCTCATCAATCTCAGTCTTGAATATGTCCAGGGACTGACTGAGCATCTACAGCCCTTTGGGGTAGAGAATTCCATCCATTCACTATCCTCTTGAGTGAAGATGTTTTTTTTCAACTCAGTGTGAAAAGGCTGACCCCTCGTCTTCAGACTGTGACCCTCTAGTTATGGTTTCTCCAACCAGGGGAGACAGTCTCCCACTGTCTACTGTGTCAATGCCCCTTAATTATCTGATAGGTTTCTATAAGATCACCTCTGATTCTTCTAACCAGGTCTCACACTCAATCACAGCCTGAACCCTGACATCTCAAACGCAAACTGTTTCCGTCCAATAACCCACAGTTTACTGAACACACTCCTTCTCTCAGCCAGACGCTCTCTCTCCCTCTCTCTCTCTCTCCCTGTGTCCCTTTCTCTCGCTCTCGGTGACTGGCCAGCCAGCTCACACTCTGTCCTTCCACGTCACAACACGGAGCGTTCAATCTGCGTTTCGCCCACAAACGTACAGTCACTACACATGACAGTCTATTCTGTGAAGCGCTTTGAGACACAGTCGATCGGATGTGAAAAGCCGCCACGTCTAACGCAAGGATTGTTCTCATTACTAACACCTGGATCTCTTATACAGAGTTTACGCTGTGTGTTCGATTGAAATCAGATCTGTGTGTGTTTTCTCCGCCGATCAGTTGGTGCGAAACAGGAACCAGATGATTGTAAAGCAGCAACGGCCTCTAGTGTCTACTGTGCGCTGTGAGGAAGCCTCACTCAATTGCCGTGAAAATCAAATTGAAATGAAATTCTGAGCTCCTGAAGCTCAGTGGTTAGAGACACTGACTCGCCTCGCAAGCGCAAGACCTGTGTTCGAATCCGGGTAGATCAGGTCAGGGCGTGACCTGGGGCCAAGTTTGCTTGCTCCACAAACACACAGACACAGACACACATACATACACATACACACATTCACACACACACACGCACACAGACAGACAGACAGACAGACAGACAGACAGACAGACAGACAGACAGACACGCACACAGACACCTATACTCATCCCTCCAAAAGAAACCACAAAAATAAAAATTGTGATTTTCAATCCACGGCTGTGTGTGCGCAATTGACTGCCGTGTTTCGCTCTCCCACAAATATACAGTCACTACACTTGACAATCTATTATGTGAAGCGCTTTGAGACACAGTCGATAAGATGTGAAATTTATTATATTATTGTAATATCCTTGCAGTTTTAGTGACTGTATTTTCAATGACATCCCAGCAGTGTAAACCCACATTACTCTCAGTCTCCCCCCCCCACCACCCCAGTCTCCCCCCCCCCCCCCCCCCCCTCTCCCCCGGACGAGCCTCTTTCCTTCCTATAAAACAACCGACTGAAATTCAGATTGGAACCGATCAGACAGGCTGCCACTCGCTCATCCCACAACATTCAGGCCCTGATTCCCAACACGCGGCAAAAGTTTCAAACGTATTTATACAATTCTGATCCCAACTTACCCCCATAATCAACAGACGGCATCACCACGATCAGACATCGCAGGAAGTCTGTCAGTGTGACTTCAGCTGTGCAGTCACTAACCACCGAAAATATACCAGTAATAATACTAACAATATAATTATAATGAAATAATTCATATAAATGTTAAATGTAACGTGTGACATTTAAATTGAAAACTTAATTTAATTAATTTAAATTTGAAAATTTAAAATTTAAGTTAAAATTGTTAATTTAAAATTGAAAATTTTAAAATTAGAATTTTCCATTGTCGATTTTCCATTTTAAATTTTTTTAATTAAAAAATAAATTTTAATTTTAAATGTTACATGCTACATGTTAAAGTTAAACTTTAAATTTTGAACTTAAACAGTAAACATTGAATATCAAGCATTGAATAATAATCATTATATTTGATATCGCGCTTTTCACATTTTATCAACGTCTCAAAAGCTCTGCACAGAATACACTGAATTGACAATATATTTTGCGGGAGAGACGAACGCGGCAGCCAATTGCGCACAGCAGCTTCCCCACAAATAGCCGTGGATTGAAAATAACCAATTTTATTTCAGTGGGATTATTATTGAGCGAGTGAGTGAGCGCGTTCTTTCGCTCATTCGTTCGTTCGTTCATTCGCAAATGATTCTTACCGTCAGTCACTGTCAGCCTGGTCCCTTGTCCCCAGAAGTCAAGAACTCCAGTTGTGCACAGTGATACAAATACTGGCCTCGGTCTCTGCTCTCTCTACACTGGCTGCCAAAAGTCACTGAAATGGGCTATTTTAATGCCAGACAGAGTCTCAAATAATAATAATAACAATAATAATAATTCTTCTATTTATAACGTGACTTTTCGCGTCACACGCCTCCTGTGCAGCGCCTTGGGACGTCCTCCCGACGTGAAAGGCGCTCTATAAATGTAATTTGTTGTTGTTGTTGTTGTGTGTCTGTGTCTGTCTGTGTCTGTGTGTGTGTATGTTTGTGGAGTAAGGAAACTTGTCCCGAGGTCTCTCCCTGACCTGACCTGCCTGGATTCGAACCCACGTCTCTCTCTCGCGGTTTGTAAGGCGAGCTAGTGCGTTGCTTTAACCCACTGAGCTGCGGGAGCTCCCAGTCAGACGTCAAGAAACACACAGAACTCATGTCTCGAGCAACAGGAAAGAGAGGGAGTCAACAGTTCACTGAGTTCTATCGTTTATTGAGAGTTCGAGTCCGACAAGCCGACAGTGTCTGTGGCGACAACAACGACAACAGCAACACAACCACACTGGTACAGACAGAGCCTCCCACGTCAGGGGGACGTCCCGAGGGTCTGGACAGTCAGGTCAGGGCCCTGGGGGGGTGGGGGGGGGGGGTGGTAGAGTAGGAAAGGGGGGAGGATAGGAGGGTAGCAGGAGGCATGGTCGATCAACACACACGCACACACATACACACACACACACATATATATACACACACACACACACAGAGGCTGAAATTATTAATCGTATCTTTCATTTTATTTTCCAGGTGAAATGAGTCTCTTCACCTCAGCTTCACGGACGAGCCTCGCGTGTGTATATGTGTGTGTGTGTGTGGGTGTCTGTGTATGTGTGTGTGTCTGTGTATATGTGTGTGGCTGTGTGTTGATCGACCGTGCCTATATGCCGTGCACATATACACACGCGAGCCTCGTCCGTGAAGCTGAGTTTAAGAGAATCATTTCACCTGGAAAATAAAATGTCTCTCACACTTCTAAGGCGAGTGAGTGAACGAGTTCACTCGTTTGTTCGTTCGCGAGTGAGTGGGTGGGTGGGTGCACTCCTGAGTTCACTCGTGAGTTCGTTCGTTCCTTCATTCGCTCGCTCGTTCGTTCACTTGTTCATTCGCTTGTTCGTTCGCTCATTCGTTCGTGAATGTGTGAGTGAGTGTGTGAGCAAGCGAGGGAGAGAGTGGAGGGGAGTGAGTGAGTGAGTTCACTTGTTTGTTTGTTCATTCGTTCGTGAGTTCGTGAGTTGCCGTCTCCTCACCGTAATCAGAGTGACGGTGGCGCTGTAGAACATACTCAGGAAGAAGAGGATGATGAAGGTGGAAGCTGTAGGCCAGAGGTTGCCACTTTCATCTGATGAGAAACCCTCCAGCGTCATCTCGGCTGAGAAACCTGTGCGGATACAACCCGGAGATATATAATAATATTAATATTAATAACAATAATCCTGGCGTTTGATGTCGCCGCTTCTCGCGTCTCACCGGCCGCGTCTCAAAGCGCTTCGCGGGATAGACTGTCAAGTGTAGTGACTGTGTATATATCTGTGGGGAGAGCGAAACGCGATCGGCAGCCGATTGCGCACGGCAGCGTCCCCCCCCCCCCCCCCCCACACACAGAGCCAACAGTGGGTTGAAAATGACCGATTTTTATCAAAAAGGGATTATTATTAGGTATGAGTGTGTGTATGTGTGTGTGAGTGTGTCTGTGGTGACTGCATGTGTGTGTGTGTGGTGACTGTATGTGTGTGTGTGTGCGTGTGTGGAGTAAGGAAACTTGTCCCAAGGGCTCCCCCTGACCTGCCTGGATTCGAACCCAGGTCTCTCTCTCTCAGGGCTTGTTAGAGTGAGTGAGTGAGTGAGTGTCTCTAACCCACTGAGCTACAGGACTTTGCTGCGTGTGGGTTGTGTGAGGCTGATTTGGGGGGTGGGGGTGTGGGGAGGGTGATCAGACACTGTCCCTCACAGTCGAAGTGAAGTTTCGTAACTAAGGGAACAATGACGTGGAGTTTATTGTCGAAAATAACTTCAGATTCACTTCAAATAAAACGCTGACTTTACTCTGTGTGTGTAACAGCGATAGAGGGAAAGGGGGGATGTGTGTGTATGTGTGAGTGTGTGAGCTTGGGTAATTGTGAATGTTATTGTGTGTGTGTGTGTGTTTGTGAGTGACTTTGTGTTAGTGACAGTGTGTGTGAGTGTATGAGTGTGTGTGTGTGAGTTTGTATGGGCAGGGGGATTATGATTGTGTGTGTGGGTGTGACTATGTATGTGTGCGTGTGTGTGCGAGCTTGGGTAATTGTGAATGTTAGTGTGCGAGTGTGTGAGTGACTGTGTGTTAGTGTGTGAGTGACTGTGTGGGTGAGTGACTGTGTGAATGAATGAGTGGCTGTGTGAGTAATTGAGTGACTGTGTGAGTGTGTGAGTGAGTGAGTGAGTGAGTGTACGAGAGTGTGTGTGTGCTGGGTGATTAAGATTGTGTGTATAGGGGACTGGGTTATTGTCAGTAGGTGTGAGTGTGTGAGAGTGTGAAATGGTTGATATTGCGTGTGGGTGTGTGTAGGCTTTCATAATCGTGAGTCTGTGTGTGTGTGATCCTAGCTGGGTGTGTGTGTGAATGTGTGTAATTCTGGGTGGATAGGAGAGTATGTGTGTATTGGCCTGTGTGTGTGTATTATTGTATGTGGCCCTAGTAGATGAGATTGCTTGTGAGTGTGTGCGTGTGTGTGTGTGTGAGCCTCGCTGGTCATGGGTCCACAGCAGTGTGTGTGACAGTGTATAAGTTGAGACGGATGTGAGTGTGTGTGAGCCTGTGTGTGTGTGAGTGTATTATTGTGGGTGTGAGCCTGGGTGGCTGTGAGTGTGTGTGAGAGTACAGGTGAGTGTGTGAATGAGTGTGAGTCTCTGTGAGTGTGTGCACGCCTGTGTGGGGGTTTGTGTGTGTGACCCTAGCTGGGCATGCGTAAATAGTAGTGTGCGTGAATGTGTGTCAATCTGGATGGATCGGAGAGTGTTTGGGTGAACGCCTGTGTGTGTGTGTGCGAGTGTGTGTCTGTGTGAGTGTGTCTGTGTTTGAGTGTGAATCGGTGTGTTTATTTGAACATGTCCGAGTGTGGCTGAGTGTGTGTATAAAGCTGTTTGCGTGTGGTGGGTGGGAGGGGTGGAGGATGTGGGAGGTGGAAGCTGCTGTTTCGCTCTCCCACAAATATATGTACAGTCACTACAATTTACGGTATATCCTGTGAAGCGCTTTGAGACACAATCTAGAAGACGTGAAAAGCCGCGATATCAAACGCCGGGGTTATTATTATTATTATAATTAGTACTAATTGAATGAAACCTTCCCCTTTGGGACCTTGACTCGTAACTTACAATAAAGATTTTTTATTGGAGTTACTTTCTTTCCATTACTTCAAATTAGTCAACGTTAGGGAGGGGGGGAGGTGGGAGCAGAGGGAGGGGAGGGGAGGAGAGGAGAGTAGGGGGAGGGTAAGAGGTAGGGGGAGAGTGGTGCCGACAAAAGGAGCAGCCAACGGATGAAGCCAATGGGAAACACGTCATTGGCAGCCATTGACGTTGTCCAGCAGGACGAGAGACGGGTTTACGAAACAGGGTTTACCGCTGAACTTGTTGATTGATCTGGTCTTGGGCTGGTCCATGGATTCGTGTCTGACCACACAGGTGTAGGTGTTCCCCTGCTCCCACTCGGAGCTCGAGATGGACAACAGACTGTACATGGAGTGTTTGTGTCCGGTCTCGGTTCCCATGACCTCCGTGTTGGAGTAGTCGCCCTCGCTCATGGCCTGGCCGTTGACCGTCCACTCCACCAGGATCTCCTTGGGGACGAAGTCCTTCACCAGGCACGTGAGGTTGACCGATTGGTGAGAGGAGAGCTCCTCGGCCAACAGGAGGAGGAGATACACTGAAGGCTGTTCTGGGGAGACTGTGGGGAGAGTCGACACTCGAATCAACGGAGGCGACAAAACGGACAACGCTCGTAGAAACACTTTCACGTCAGGAGGACGTCCCATGGCGAGTGACAGTCACTGTGTCAGATCCGAGTGAGGGTAAGACGGGGGGTGGGGTAGGGTGAGGGGAGGGGAGGGATTGGTAGTTGCCGATGTGTGCATCGAAGAGGAGAACCTTGAGGTGGGACTCGAAGGGAGGCCAGGGAGGGAGGGGGCGAGTGAGCGAGGTGGAGGGAATGTGGGATGTGGGGAGGGAGGGAGGGAAGGAGGGAGGGGAATGAGTGAGGGAGGGAGGGGGCGAGTGAGCGAGCGAGCGAGGTGGAGGGAATGTGAGATGTAGGGAGGAAGGGAAGGGAGGGAGGGAGGGAAGGGAGCGAGGGAGCGTGGGAACGTGCGAGGGAGGGAGCGAGAGCAGGTTGGGATAAGGAGTTGCAGTTGTTAATAAGCCAAAGAAACCATTCGTTGGTCCCGAAAACCCCTGGCGTCCTTTGCTCACCTTCGATCTTAGATATCTCTGCGCGCTTGGGAGAGGCCATAGTTGGGTGGCTGGCCTGGCAGGCGTATCTCTTCCTACTGGCCCAGTCTTGGGCGGGAATCTCCAACTCGCTGACCGCTCGCCGAGCCGAGCGACTCTCTTGCGCCGAATGTAAGGCCGTCTGTCCTCGAGTCCAACTCACGGTGACGTCGCTGGGGGCGTTGGTTACGACGCAGGTCAGGGTGACGGTGGCCTGCGTCAGCAGCTGCCTCGGTGAGGGCGGCAGCAGAGACACGCAGACTTCTGGCACGGCAGGCGGACAATCGGGAGGTCCTGCAGTTCGAATCCGGGCAGATCAGGTCAGGGTCCAGGGCAAGGCAGGGCAGGGGGAGACCCTGGGTAAGTTTCGGTAATCTTCCCCCTCAACACACACACACACACGTACGCACACAAACACACGTACGCACACACACGCAACACACACGTAGCACACACAACACACAGTGTGAGTGTGTGTCTGGGGGGGGGGGCTTGGTGATTCTAATTGCGCGTGTGTGTGGGGGACTGGGTTATTGTGAGTAGGTGTGTGTGTATGTGAGTGTGCATGTGTGTGTGTGTGAGTGTGCATGTGTGCCTTTGTGAGTGTGTATGTGTGCATGTGTGAGAGTGTGTTTGTGTGTGCGTGTGCATGTGTGAGAGTGTGTGTTTGTGTGCATGAGTGAGTTTGTCTGAGTTAGTGTGAGTGTGTGTGGGGACTGGGTTATTGTGAGTGTGTGTGTGAGTGTGTGTGTGTGTGTGTGCTAGAGAGAGCGAGTGCTCCGTAGCACTGAGCTACAGGAGACCCCAACCCTACCTGGGCTCCAATTGGTGATGTTTATGATGATGAGTGTCTGGGAGGGATCATGGGTGACTTTGCAGGCATAAACCACGTCTTTCGACCAGTCTGTGGCCGGGATGGTCAGTCTGCTGTCAGTACTGAAGGTCCCATTGTCATTGAGCGAAGGGGAGGTCTCAATGCCTGAGGCCAAGGCCTTCCCGTCCTTCAGCCAGTCAACCCTGAGCTTGTCCAGACTGAAGCCAGAGACTGAGCAGAGAAGGGTGGCCTGGTTGGCGAAGGCGATGTCTTCAACAACAACAAATAAACAACAAATTACATTTATAGAGTGCCTTTCAAGACGGGAGGACGTCCCAAGGCGCTGCACGGGAGGTGTGTGACCCGAGCTGGGAGCGGAATGTTTGGGAAGGGGTGAAACACGAAGGGGAGGTAAAAGAGTTCGGGGTGGAACAGAAGGCACGATCGAAGAGGAAAGTCTTCAAACCGGCCTTGAAAGAGGAAAAGGAAGAGACTAAACGGAGGGATTGAGGGATTGCATTCCAAAGGGTGGGGGCGGAGAAACTGAAAACCCGGCCTCCGATGGTGGGGCGGTTCGGGCGGGGGGCTTGGAGCAGGCCAAGTCCTGATGAACGGAGGGTCCGGGTGGGCGTGTAGGGGGAGAGTAGATCGGTTACGTAGGGTGGGGCAAGGCCGTGTAAAGCCTTGTAGGTGAGGACGAGGATCTTGAACTCGATCATCTGGAGGATGGGGAGCCAGTGGAGACGGGCGAGGGTGGGGGTTATGTGGTCGCGGAGGCGGGTGCGGGATAGTACACGGGCTGCAGAGTTTTGGATGGCCTGCAGCCTGTGAATGGAAGAACTCGGGAGGGCGACGAGGAGAGAATTTCCATAGTCCAGCCGTGAGGTGATGTATGCGTGCACAAGTGTTTCGGCAGCGCGGGGGACGTCTGTGTGATGAGCACAACTGGAGGCGACGGCGACAACAACAAGGACAAAATTAGACACGCACAGACATGGACTTTTGCGTCAAGATGACGTCCCAATGCGCTGGACAGTCACTGCTTCCGAACCGAGCTGAGGACAATGTGATGGCGTTGGGGGGAGGGGTGGGGGTTGGGGTGGGTTGTGGGGGGGAGGGATGTTGAGGGCGTGGGGGGTGTGGGAGATTATGATTTGCTGATGGGCCCATCGAAGAGGAGGGTCTTGAGGCGAGACTTGCAGGAGGCCAGGGAGGGAGAGAGGGAGGGTGAGAGGGAGCGAGGCGGAGGGACTGAGGGATGGAGTTCCAGAGATTGGGGTAAGGTGGGCGAACGGATAGAGTGGCTGAAGGCTGGCCGATTAGGCTCACCGTCATACGAGCATAAGCATTAGGAGCAGAAGTAGGCCATTCAGCCCCTAGAGCCTCGCGTGAAAGGCTCTACACAGGGGTAATGTTGTCGTTGTTGTTGTCTGATCGTCTCTGTACCTTTGGAAACACAAAACTAACCTGGGAATGTGACATTCTCGGCTGACCAGCTGCTGCTTTTGACCTGACAACGGAGATTGGAGATGTCCACCTGAGATGCCTGGATGGTCAGCTGGCTACTGGCTGTGTAGAGACCGGCCTTGCTGAGCACCGGGGGGTAACTCCTGACTTGGCCTTCGTTGGCGATGGGACGTCCATTGGAGGTCCAGCTGAAAGTGACCGGCTCGGGGGCGTAGTCGGCGGCCAGACACCCGAACGTGAGTCGGACTTCGGGAGGGGGCGATCCGTAGGTGGGCCAGAGGGCGTAAAGACTGGGAGCTCTAGGGGTAGCTGGAAACGCGGAGAGAGCAAAGTTAGACCCCCCCCTCTTCCAGGTTTCCTTCTGTGTGCAATTGGGTCAGACGCCACAGATACACTGGACTAGACCTGACACACGCGTCAATACACACACAGGAGTAGGCCATTCAGCCCCTCGAGCCGGCGCCACCATTAAATAAGATCACGGCTGATCTTCTAATCTAACTCCTCCCACCCCCTGCCTTGTCCCCATCCCCCCTTAATCCCTTTATCCTCAAGAAATCTCATCAATCTCGTCTTGAAAATGTCCAGGGACTGACTGAGCATCTACAGACCTTTGGGGTAGAGAATTCCATCCAATCACTATCCTCTTGAGTGAAGATGTTTTTCCTCAACTCAGTGTGAAAAGGCTGACCCCTCATCTTCAGACTGTGACCCTCTAGTTATGGTTTCTCCAACCAGGGGAGACAGTCTATAAGATCACCTCTGATTCTTCTAACCAGGTCTCACACTCAATCACAGCCTGAACCCTGACATCTCAAACGCAAACTGTTTCCATCCAATAACCCACAGGTTATTTGCTCCACACAAACACACACACACACACAGAGACACACACACACACAGAGACACACACAGAGACCTATCATCATCCCTCCAAAAGAAACCACAATAATTAAAATTGGGATTTTCAATCCACAGCTGTCTGTGGGGGATGCTGCTATGCGCAAATTGGATGCCGCGTTTCGCTCTCCCACAAATATTCAGTCACTACACTTGACAGTCTATTCTGTGAAGCGCTTTGAGACACAGTCGATAAGATGTGAAAATTATTATATTATTGTCATATCCGAGAAGTTTTAGTGACTGTATTTGCAATGACATCCCTGCAGTGTAAACCCACTTTACTCTCAGTCTCCCTCCCCACCACCCCAGTCACCCCCCATCTCCCCCGGACGAGCCTCTTTCCTTCCTATTTAACAACCCATTGAAATTCAGATTGGAACCGATCAGACAGGTTGCCACTCGCTCATCCCACAACATTCAGGCCCTGATTCCCAACACGCTGGAAAAGTTTCAAACGTATTTATACAATTCCCGACCCCATCGTACCCCCACAATCAGCAGCCGGCATCACCACAATCAGACATCGCAGGACGTCTGTCAGTGTGACTTCAGCTGAGCAGTTAACCACAGAAAACATACCAGCAATAATACTAATAATATAATTATAATGAAATAATTAATATAAATGTTAAATGTAAAATGTTAAATGTTACATGTTCCATGTTTTAATTTAATTAAATTTAAAAATTTTACATGTTACATGTAAAATTACATGTTACATGTTACGTGTAAAAAAAAATATTTTAATTAAATTTAAAATTAAAAAAAAATTAAATTCAACATTAAACATTAAAAATTAAAAAATTAAAAATAAAAAATTTTAAAAATAAAAATAAAATTAAAAATTAAAAATTAAAAAAAAAAAATTAAAATTTTAAATTTAAAATTTTAAATTAATTTAAAAATTAAAATTACAAAATCACAAAATTACAACAAAAAAAAACAAAAAAAATTAAAAAAAACAATTTACATTTTACATTTTAAAATTTCCATTTAAATTTTTTTAATTTCCATTAAAAAACATTTAAAATAAAATACAAATTAATTTTAAATGTTACATGCTACATGTTAAACGTTAAATTTTCACTTTTCAATTTTAAACTTTAAACTTTAAACAGTAAAATCAAACATTAAATAATAATCATTGCATTTGACTTTGCGCTTTTCATATTTTATCAACGTCTCAAAAGCTCTGCACAGAATACACTGAATTGACAATATATTTTGTGGGAGAGCCGAACGCGGCAGCCAATTGCGCACAGCAGCTTCCCCACAAATAGCCGTGGATTCAAAATAACCAATTTTGTTTCAGTGGGAATTTTTTGGGGGACGGATTATTATTGAGTGAGTGAGTGAGCGCGTTCTTTCTTTCGCTCGTTCGCAATTGTTTCTTACCGTCAGTCACTGTCAGCATGGTCCCTTGTCCCCAGTAGTCAAGATATTCACAGTAGTCAGTGGTCTGCTCACTACAATAACTTGCTGTGAGGACAGGTCACACAAACAATCTGTTATTCCAAATGGTAAATTTCCTCCCAAAACAAAACGCAGGGAACCGTCTCTCTCTGTCATGTTCCCAACACCAACAACAACAACAACCGCACAGAACAATCTGCGTTCGCCTGTTGTTAAACGCCTGTGTCTTTCTGTGTTCCCGACAACAAAACAGCCCCCATTGCGATTGTCGCCCACGGATTTGAGATTCAAAATTCGACGTTTTATGTGTTTTTAAGTCAAATCGACTGAAAATTCCTCAGCGGTGGGTCTCCTCATACACACGTCAACTCTCCGAGCGTTAATTGGGACCTTCACAAGCCGGCGATGGGAGAGATTGAGAAGGTTTTGCTGTTGGAGGGTTTTTGTATTGACAGTTAACGCTGTGACCGTAGTGTACCCGGTAGTGCGGTCTTGCACAGTAATATATGGCGGTGTCGTGAACTGTCGGACTGTTGATGGTCAGATCGAAGATGTTGTTGGAAGTGTCTTTGATGACAGTGACACGGCTTTGAATGCCGGGCGGGTAATATTGGTAGCTTGAGCTGTAATACCACAGGAGCCATTCCAAGCCTTTCCCAGGAACCTGCCTAACCCAGCTCATGTACCAGCTGCCGAGATTGAACCCGCTGGTTTTACAGGTGAGTCTCACGGCCGTGCCAGGCTTCCCGGTTAGAGTCGCCGGCTGTGTCAGCACCACAGCGCCCTGGACGCCTGCGAGAAACGAGAAAAACGGGACCCGAGGTTAATTACGACGAGAACCGAGATCCGTGGTCGCGGAGACAGAGAGAGAGAGAGAGTCAGAGAGAGACACACGGACGCAAGCGAAAACAGCGAGACTAGGGTAGGACGAACGCCGACTCACATGAGAAGAGAGCCAGCAAGAGGCTGAGAGATATCAGGGACCTCATGGCTTCCCAGACAAAGTATCAGAGTTTGACGCTCTGTTTGTTTGAACCACAACAGCCGAGAGACAGACAGCTGTCGGGTGGACAGATGGGGTCTGTTACACACTGAACTGCTATATAACGAGGGGGACGAGGCCAGGTGTCTGGGGAACGGACCAATGAGGTATCAGGCTGACTGGGGAAGCGGCGGTGGGAGGGAGAGAGAGGGGGTGGGGGGAGGTGAAGGAGGTGGGAGAGTCAAAAAAATGTGAGTGTGTGTGTGTGTGAGTGTGCGTCTGAGTGTGAGTGTGTGTGTTGAAAGCTTGAGCTGTTTGTTGGAGTATTTTTAACCAGTCTCCAGTGGTCGGCTTTCAGGTCAGGTCAGTATTAAGAGGCAGAGACTCTAATTCAGTGGCAGAGAGAGCAGGTGTTTCCTGTGGATAAGGAACTGAGCCCTTCTCACATCATCAGATTTGGGTCCCCAGACACATACACACAGTCACTACACTCGACGGTCTATCCTGTGAAGCGCTTCGAGACACGGTCGATAAGACGTGGGAAGCCGCGATATCCAAACGCCAGGATTATTATTATTTATTATTATCATGTCTCCACCGTTTAAAACTCGCGAAACAATTAAGTTAAATTAGTTAAATTGAATTAAATCCGCTTAATTTCGCTTCACGTTCCACCAAAACCGGAGTGGTTTTGTGAGGCGGACACACGCGGCTGTGTGTGCGTGTGAGTGTGTGCGTGTGAGTGTGTGTGGACGTGTGTGT
Source organism: Hydrolagus colliei (assembly GCA_035084275.1). Lineage (NCBI taxonomy): Eukaryota > Metazoa > Chordata > Chondrichthyes > Chimaeriformes > Chimaeridae > Hydrolagus > Hydrolagus colliei. The sequence goes on from CM068778.1 coordinate 1,088,226, forward strand.
GTGAGTGTGTCTGTGTGTATGTGTTTATTTGTGTGTACAGTGTATATATGTTTGAGTGTATGTTTGTAATAATAATCATAATAATAATCCTCACGTTTGATATCGCGGCGCATCACCTCTTATCCACGTCTCAAAGCGCTTCATAGAATAGACTGTCAAGTGTAGTGACTATATATGTTCTGTGGGGAGAGCGAAACGCGATCGGCAGCCGATGGTGCACAGCAGCGTCGTCGTCGTCCCGTCCCCCCCCCCCCCCCCCCCCCGCACACACAGCCAACAGTGGATTGAAAATGACTGATTTTTATTATTTTATTTTTATTATAGTGGGTTTGTTTCTGGAGGCATTATTATTAGGCGTGTGTGTGTCTCTGTGTGTGTGTGTCCCTGTGTGTGTGTGAGTGTATGTGTGTGGAGTAAGGAAACTTGCCCAAGCTTTCGCCTTGACCCGACCTGATCTGCCTGGATTCGAAACACACAGATCACTCATGCTTGCAAGCGAGCGAGAGAGAGAGAGAGAGAGAGCAAGAAAGAGAGAGAGATAGAGCGAATGAGTGAGTGAGCGAGTGCTCTAACCACCGAGCCACGGAAAGCTCCCACTATTGACACTCGTATTAATTAATATGAACTTTGCTGCCGTCCAAGCAGAAGGTAAATTAATGATCAGTGCGGGGGTCTGAGGGAATGTGAGGTGCGACTCTCCCCCCCCCCCCCACCTTCCCCCGCCTCCCTCCCCCCAGCTTCTCCCCCCCCTCCTCCCGCCCTCCGCCCCCACTCCCCAATCAGCCCTGGAACCTCATTGGTCAATTCCGCAGACACCTGGCCTCGTCCCCCATCATACAATATCAGCTCAGTTTGTAACAGACCCCATCTGTCCACCCGACAGCTGTCTGTCTCTCGGCTGTTGTGGCTCAAACAAACAGGGCGTCAAACTCGGATACTTTCTCTGGGAAGCCATGAGGTCCCTGATATCTCTCAGCCTCTTGCTGGCTCTCTTCTCATGTGAGTCGGCGTTCGTCCTACCCCAGTCTCGCTGTTTTCGCTTGCGTCCGTGTGTCTCTCTCTGACTCTCTCTCTGTCTCTCTCTCTGTCTCCGCGTCCACAGATCTCGGTTCTGGCCGTATTTTACCTCGGTTCCCGTTTTTCTGGTTGCTCGCAGGCGTCCAGGGCGCTGTGGTGCTGACACAGCCGGCGACTCTAACCGGGAAGCCTGGCACGGCCGTGCCAGGTTAGCCCTCAGCGAGGCAGCTGCTGACGCAGGCCACCATCACCCTGACCTGCGTCGTGACCAACGCCCCCAACGACGTCGACTTGAGTTGGACTCGAGGACAGACGGCCTTACAGTCGACGCACGAGAGTCGCTCGGCTCGGCGAGCGGTCACCGAGTTGGAGATTCCCGCCGAAGACTGGGCCAGTAGGAAGAGATACGCCTGCCAGGCCAGCCACCCAACCATGGCCTCTCCCAAGCGCGCAGAGATATCCAAGAGCGAAGGTGAGCAAAGGACGCCAGGGATTTTCGGGACCAAGGAATGGTTTCTTTGGCTTATTGGCAACTAGAACTCCTTATCCCAACTTGCTCTCGCTCCCTCCCTCGCACGCTCACACGCTCCCTCGCTCCCTTCCCTCCCTACCTACATCCCACATTCCCTCCACCTCGCTCGCTCGCTCACTCGCCCCCTCCCTCACTCCCTCACTCACTCACTTCCCTTCCCTCCCTCCCCACATCCCACATTCCCGCGACCTCGCTCACTCGCTCCCTCCCTGGCCTCCCTTCGAGTCCCACCTCAAGACTCTCCTCGTCGATGCACCCATCGGCAACTCCCAATCTCTCCCCTCCCCCCACCCCCCGTCTTACCCTCACTCGGATCTGACACAGTGACTGTCCCTCGCCATGGGACGTCCTCCTGACGTGAATGTGTCTCTACGAGCGTCGTCCGTTTTGTCGCCGCCGTTGATTCGAGTGTCGACTCTCCCCACAGTCTCCCCAGAACAGCCTTCAGTGTATCTCCTCCTCCTGTTGGCCAAGGATCACTCCTCTCACCAATCGGTCAACCTCACGTTCCTGGACTTCGCCCCAGAGGAGATCCTGGTGGAGTGGACGGTCAACGGCCGGGCCATGAGCGAGGGCAACTACTCCAACACGGACGTCATGGGAACCAAGGCCGGACTCAAACACTCCATGTACAGTCCATCTCGAGCTCCGAGTGGGCGCAGGGGAACACCTACACCTGTGTGGTCAGACACGAATCCATGGACCAGCCCAAGAACAGATCAATCAACAAGTTCAACGGTAAACCCTGTTTAGTAAACCCCTCTCTCGTCCTGATGGACAACGTCAATGGCTGCCAATGACGTGTTTCCCATTGGCTTCACCCGTTGGCTACTCCTTTTGTCGGCACCTCTCTCCCCCTACCTCTTAACCTCCCCCTACCCTCCTCTCCTCCCCTCCCCTCCCTCTGCTCCCACCTCCCCCCCCTCCCTAACGTTGACTAATTTGAAGTAATGGAAAGAAAGTAACTCCACTAAAAAATCATTATTGTAAGTTATGAGTCAAGGTCCCAGAGGGGAAGGTTTCATTCAATTAGTAATAATTATAATAATAATAATCCCGGCGTTTGATATCGCGGCTTTTCATGTCTTCTAGACTGTGTCTCAAAGCGCTTCACAGGATATGCCGTAAAGTGTAGTGACTGTACATATATTTGTGGGAGAGCGAAACAGCAGCTTCCCCCCACCACACCCCCCCACCCACAACACACAAATAGCTTTACACACACACTCAGCCACATGCGGACATAGCCAAATAAACACACATCCAGATTGACACACATCCACACTCACTATTGTTTATGCATGCCCAGCTAGGGTCAGACACACACACACACCACACACACACACACACAAGCGTGCGTGTGCACACACACAAGCGTGCATGTGCACACACACTCACAGAGACTCACACGAATTCACACACTCACCTGTACTTTCACATACACTCACAGCCACCCAGGCTCACGCCCACAATAATAAACTCGCACACATAGGATCACACACACTCACATCTGTCTCAACTAACTCACAGACACTGCTGTGGACCCATGACCAGCGAGGCTCACACACACACACACAACATACACTCGCACAGACTCACACTCACTCACACACTCACCCATACGCTCACAAGCAATCTCATCCAGCAGGGCCTCATACAATAATAAACACACACACACAGGCCTATACACACATACTCTCCTATCCATCCAGATTTACAGACATTCACACACACACCCAGCTAGGATCACACACACCCAGCTAGGAACACACACACACAGACTCACGATTATGAAAGCCCACACACACCCACACACACTATCAACCATTTCACACTCACACACACACACACACACCTACTCACAATAACCCAGTCCCCTATACACACATTCTTAATCACCCAGCACACACAAACACTCACACACACACACACTCACTCACTCACTCACACACACACTCACACACTGACACCCACACACTAACATTCACAATTACCCAACCTCGCACACACACACGCACACATACATACACTCACACCCACACACAATCATTATCCCCCAGCCCACACAAACTGACACACACACTCATACACTCACACACACAGTCACTAACACAAAGTCACACACACACACACACTAACATTCACAATTACCCAAGCTAACACACACACACTCACCCACACACACACACACACACAGACACACAGTTCTCCCCCTTTCCCTCCACCGCTGTTACACACACAGAGTAAAGTCAGCGTTTTATTTGAAGTGAATCTGAAGTGATTTTCGACAATAAACTCCACGTCATTGTTCCCTAAGATACGAAACTTCACCTCGACTGTGAGGGACAGTGTCTGATCACCATCCCCACACCCCCACCCCCCACCCCCCAAATCAGGCTCAAACAACCCACAGGCAGCAAAGTCCTGTAGCTCAGTGGGTTAGAGACACTCAATCACTCACTCACTCTTACAAGCCCTGAGAGAGAGAGAGAGACCTGGGTTCGAATCCAGGCAGGTCAGGTCAGGAGGAGACCTTGGGACAAGTTTCCTTGCTCCACTCACGCACACACAGACACATATAGTCACTACACACACAGACACACTCAAACACACATACACACACTCACACCTAATAATAATCCCTTTTTAATAAAAATCGGTCATTTTCAACCCACTGTTGGCTCTGTGTGTGTGTTTGGGGGGGGGGGGGGGGGGACGCTGCCGTGCGCAATCGGCTACAGATCGCGTTTCGATCTCCCTACAGACATACACACAGTCACTACACTTGACAGTCTATCCCGCGAAGCGCTTTGAGACGCGGCCGGTGAGACGCGAGAAGCAACGACATCAAACGCCAGGATTATTGTTATTAATATTATTATTATTATATATCTCCGGGTTGTATCCGCACAGGTTTCTCAGCCGAGATGACGCTGGAGGGTTTCTCACCAGATGAAAGTGGCAACCTCTGGCCTACAGCTTCCACCTTCATCATCCTCTTCTTCCTGAGTATGTTCTACAGCGCCACCGTCACTCTGATTAAGGTGAGGAGACGGCAACTCACGACCTCACGAACGAATGAACAAACAAATGAGTGAACTCGTTCACTCACTCGCCTTTCAAGTGTGAGAGACCTGTGTTCGAATCCAGGGCAGGTCAGGTCAGGGCGAAACTTTGGGCAAGTTTCCTTACTCCACACACACACACACAGACACGCACACACACACAGGTATACACACACACACACAGAGAGAGACACACATACACACACACACACACACACACAGAGGCTGAAATTATGAATCATATCTTTCATTTTATTTTCCAGGTGAAATGAGTATCTTCACCTCAGCTTCATGGACGAGCCTCGCGTGTATGTGTGTGTGTCTGCGAATATATGTGTGTGTTTCTGTCTGTGTATATGTGTGTGTGTGTGTCTGTCTGTGTATATGTGTGTGTGTGTCTGCGTATATGTGTGTGTGTGTGTATGTGTGCGTGTGTGTTGATCGACCGTGCCTCCTGCTGCCCTCCTATCTCTCCCCCCCATTGCGGCTTCTCACGTCTTATCGACCGTGTCTCGAAGCGCTTCCCAGGATAGACCGTTGAGTGCAGTGTGTGTATGTGTCTGGGGACCCAAATCTGATGATGTGAGAAGGGCTCAGTTCCGTATCCACAGGAAACACCTGCTCTCTCTGCCACTGAATTAGAGTCTCTGCCTCTTAATACTGACCTGAACTGAAAGCCGACCACTGGAGACTGGTAAAAATACTCCAAGAAACAGCTCGAGCTTTCAACACACACACTCACACACACACACTCACACACACACACTCTCACACACACACTCACACATACATACACACACTCACTCACACACACACTCACACACACTCACTCACACACACACTCACACGCATTCACATTCACTCACACAGACACACACACACACACTCACTCGCACACACAAATACGCACATACTCACACACACACTCAACACACACTCACTCCACATACACATTCACACACTCCACATACACACTCACACACTCAACACACACTCACATGCAAACACCACACACACACTCACACACGTATACTCACACACACACTCCACACACACACACCCACACACTCAACACACACTCACACGCAAACTCCACACACACACACAGACACAAATAAGCACACACGTATTGGTGGGGGGGATGGGGGGGGTCAATCCCAGCTGCGTCCTGTGACAAGCCGTGGCCGCCGCTCGAACCCCCTGCTCCCCGCCAGCCACCCCCTGATGGTCTCCCGTCCACTCGCGAGTCTCTCGAATCGGTGACGAGGCCCAGAGAGAAACAATAATCCCCCGAATAATATAGAAATCTAATAATCACATTAATGTTAATAATCACCGATCCCGGCATTGGATACGGCGGCTTTTTGTTTTCGCGTCTGGTCGACGGCGTCTCGAAGCGCTTCGTGGGATAGACCGTCAAGTGTAGTGACTGTGTGTACATGGATATATTTGTGGCAGCCGATTGCGCACAGCAGCGTCACCGCCCCCCCCCCCCCCCCACACACACACACACACACGCACTCACTCATAGATTGAAATGACAGATTTTTTATTGTTAGGCGTGTGTGTGTGTGAGTGTGTCAGTATATGTGTGTCTGTGTGTGGAGTGTGTGTGTGAATATGTGTAGAGTGTGTGTGTGCGTATTTGCATGTGTGTGTGTGAGTGTGTGTGTGTCTGTGTGAGTGTGTATGTGTCTGTGTGAGTGTGTATGTGAGTATGTGTATGAGTGTGTGTGTGTGGAGTGTGTGTGTGTGTATTTGTGTGAGTGAGTGTGTGACCGAGTGCATATGTGTGTGTGTGAGTGTGTGTGTGTGTGTGGGAGTGTGTGTGTTGAAAGCTTGAGCTGTTTGTTGGAGTATTTTTAACCAGTCTACAGTGGTCAGCTTTCAGGTCAGGTCAGTATTAAGAGGCAGATACGTGTGTCTAAAAACTGATAAATTGGTCATTTTCAACCCACTGTTGGCTCTGTGTGTGTGTGTGGGGGGGTGGGGGGACACGCTGCTGGGCGCAATCGGCTGCCAATCGCGTTTCGCTGTCCCACTGATATGTACACACGGTCACTACACTTTGCAGTCTATCCTGTGAAGCGCTTTGAGACACGGTCCAGAAGACACTGGGTTAAGGCAAAGGGTCAATCGCCAGGATTATTATTATTATACAACAGTTAAAAATGACAACTTTTTCTACCCTCCTCAGAACAATATCTGATGCTTTAATCGGACACAATTATTTGATCTCCAGAGACAGTGTGAGTGTGTGTGTGAGTGAGTGTGTGTGTATGTATGTGTGAGTTTGTGTATGTGTGTGTGTATGTGAGTGAGTGTGTGTGTGTGTCAGTGTGTGTGAGTGTAAGTGTGAGTATGTGTGTGTCAGTGTGTGTGAGTGTGTGTGTGTGTGTCTGTGTGAGTGAATGTGAATATGTGTGAGTGTGTGTGTGTGAGTGTGTGTGTGCGCGTGTGAGTGTGTGCGTGTGAGTGTGTGTGTGAGTGTGTGAGTGTGTGTCTGTGTATGTGTTGAAAGCTCGAGCTGTTTTTTGGAGTATTTTTAACCAGTCTCCAGTGGTCGGCTTTCAGGTCAGGTCAGTATTAAGAGGCAGAGACTCTAATTCAGTGGCAGAGAGAGCAGGTGTTTCCTGTGGATAAGGAACTGAGCCCTTCCCACATCATCAGATTTGGGTCCCCTAACACATACACACAGTCACTACACTCGACGGTCTATCCTGTGAAGCGCTTCGAGACGCGGCCGATAAGACGCGAGAAGCCGCGATATACAAACACAAACATACAAATAGGAGCATGGTTTACAAAAGTCAGGAATATGTTCAGGGACTGACTAAGCATCTACAGCCCTTTGGGGTTGATAAAATGTGAAAAGTGCGATGTCAAATGCAATGATTATTATTTAATGTTTGATATTTATTTATTGTGTGTGCATATTTGTGTGTGTTTGTGGAGTTTGTGTGTTTGGATATATATATACTTCACTACTGAAACGTGTCTGCAGCCACAAAAGTCCATTCTCAAATCATGTCTATTATATCAACAGTGATTTGAGGTTACATTAATTTGTGTTTCTCTTGGTTTAACAGCCAGATATTGTGCAAAGAGGTGTGTTCAGCACAAACTATCCTGTCCTGTCTGCTTTGTCATCACACTTCAAACACAATGCGCAGAGGGCATGGGAAGGGCTGAACATGGAGGGGGTGTGGAGTGAGGGGAGGGAATGGGGGCGGATTGGAGCAGGCTGGTGTTTATTGAATGTATGGTACAGTTTGGTCGATGGGATGGAAGCAGGAGACGATAGAGGTTGGGCATGTTGATGCAGTGAGGGCGTTTCAAAGTGAGAATAAGAATGCCAAATTTAAAGCTATAATTTTTCAAGGCTGTGCTGTCATGAAAAAAACATGAATTGCAATCCAATTGCTGGAGAAAGGAGTTAGGCAACATGGATTTACCATGAAAAGCAGTTCAGCAGTTTGCTGATTTCTTGTACAGAAATAATAATAATCCTTGGGTTTGTTATTGCGATTTTCACTTCTTCTGGACGTCTGAAAGCGCTTCACCAAATATAACACTAATAATAATTCTTTGCGTTTGATATTGTGCTTTTCACGTCTTCTACACATATAAAAACACTTAACAGAATGTACTGTAAAATTAATTATCTTTACATTTGTGTGTGAAATGTGTCAGCCATTTGTGCACATCCGTGTCCCCACAAACAGTCGTGAATTGAGTAACCAAATTATTATCGTTTTTCTGTTTTGGAGAGCGTATTTTATATGTTAGGAGCAGGAAACTTTCCCAAAGTTTCTCCCTGCCAGGAATTGAAGCCAGGTCTAAGTAAGGGGAGTGCTGTAATCACTGAGCTACAGACTCCTTCGAATATAGTGCAAGGTGATCTGACTGTATACATGTGGGCGAAATATAGCAGACATTTGCGCACAGCACTGTTTCACAAACAGTCATCGATTGAAATGACCAAATACTTTTTATTTTTATCAAGTATATGGAGTAAGTAAACTTGCCTGAGGTTCCCCCCTGCCTGAGGTTGAACCCAGACCTCTTGCTTGCAAGGCGAGTGCTCTAACCACTAAGCTGCAGGACTACATGATGGACGATGAGAACAGAAGAATAATTAAATGAAACAGGAAGAGCTGGACATTCTAATGACCTGACGCCTTTCCCATCCCCGTTGTCAGTTCCACAGTCACCCCCATATCACTGAATTAAAACTCTATCATAACCAACCTGACATATCACTGAACTCCAAAACTATAGTTCCCTTCCCCATATAGCACTGCACTGCACGGCACTGAAATCCTAGCTTGCCCTGACTAATTTCAGACATTTTCATGGTCTATCAATCAAACACATTATCCATGTTTGTTGATAGTTGGAATCATAGGCTGAGCTGTCTTTCTTCAAAATGAACCAATTTTCATGTCTAATAAATGTAAACTCGGACTTTAATATTCCAATTCGTGTCTGATATGAAGAGTTCGACATAATTGGAAGTTGTCATTATTGCTGTTGAAAACTAAAATGAGATGCTGAACCACAGAACATATTACAGTAGCTCTAGTGGTGCAATAGGTTAGCACGCGGGACTTATATGTCAGTACTTGCTCGAGAAATGCCGACGTTGTGAGTTCGATCCTCACCTAGACCAGGAGTTTTTATTGTTTTACTCCATTGATTTGCATCAGTGGACAACAGTGGTGGTCGCCGAGTAATATTGTTGTAGTTATGATCCAGTGCGATGTTCTACAAAACCTGAATAAGCGTCCGAGACACAGTCCATCTTGCAGGGGGAAGATACATAGTTATTGTTATTTTTGTTGTTGAAGTTGATTCAATTTCATTTCAAGTGAAAATCCTACACAGAGATATTGAATGATAAGGCGACACAGGAGGGTGGAATCGCAGGCAATGTGTGAGTTCTTTCACCCGAGCTACACTGACAGTCTGACACTACATTAAATAGAAAGCTCGCAAGAAAACCAATTAATTTGTTGGCAGTTTGCAAAGAAAATATGTGAGAATATATTTGACCTCCCGTGTGGTCTAGCGGTTAGGATTCCTGGTTTTCAGCCAAGTGGCCCGGGTTCGACTCCTGGTATGGGAAGACACATTTCCAGTGATTTGGGACGTGCTCCTGATGTGAATGGTGATATACAAGTGTAATTTTGTTGTGGTTATGTCAGTTTGTGAACTCAGACTGTGGCCTCTGACTAATCAGCATTTGATCATTTGGCTGGCAATTGGAGTTGAAGATCAAGATGAACATTGATTAATGGGCAGGAAATCAACAAAGATCCCTTCAGGTTCATATTGCCAATGTCAGTGTTGAAATGTCAGCTATTTGATGTATAAGTGGCTCGTTGTTCCAGGGGTATGACTCTCACTTTCAGGATAGCCAAACAGCAGGTCAGAGAGATAGGCGGAGGGAAGGTCTTGAATGGCCCTGAATGTGAGGACTAGGATCTTGAATTGGATCCTCAAGAGATGTGGAGCCAGTAGAGCCCGGCGAGAATGGGAGTGATATGGTCGCAGAACTTGGTTTGGGAGAGAAAACAAGCTGCAGAGTTCTGGATAATCCACAGCTTGTGAAAGGAAGAGCCAGAATAGCCGATGAGTAGGGAGTTTTGAATACTCGACCCTTGGTGTGAGGAATGCATGGACAATGGTTTCAGCAACCTGAAGTATGAGGCAGTGGCCGTATCTGGCAGTGTTGCAGAGCTGGTGGAAGGCTGTACTGGTCACGGCTTTTGTGGAGGCAGGACAGTTCAGGATCAAACAAGACACCCAGGTTCCTGACTGGCTTTGAGAGATGGAGCCTTCAATGCCAATCCTGCCAGCGCCTGAATTGCAGAGGCGCTGATGTGAGCCAACTGGGAGGATATTGTACTGGAGAAAGTTATCACTCATTCAGGAATTATGTCAGACTGGCAGGCAGTCAGGGCACTGTTAGTTCTGGAGTTGAGGGTGAAAACGGAAAGGCAGACTTGAATGTCATCTGCATACATTTGAAAATTTACCCAATGACTGCGGGTGAAGTTACCAAAGCGGAGCATGTAGAACAACAACAACAACTTTGATTTACTGTAAATAGCGCCCTCCACACCGTATGGCATCTCAGAGTGCTTCACAACAACGGATCCCGTGCCCACGCCATGGGCAAGGGTTAAATAAGGTGACTGAAGGCGTAGTCCAAAATAAAGGTCTTTAGCCTAGATCTGAATCGAGGAAGAGAGAGGGCAAGACAATGGGAATGAAGAAGGGAGTTCCAGATCTTTGGGGGCATAGTGGCTGAAGGCATGCCTGCCAATGGTGGACCAGAGGATTTGAGGGTCAAGGTGGAGACCAGAACCAGAGGAGCAAAGGCAACAGGTAGGGAGTGCACGAGAGTGGAGCGATTTGAAGACATGAGTGACGATCCTGAAACCAATCCTCTCCGAGACAGGGAGCCAGTGAAGTCTGGAAAGGACTGGGGTAACGAGCGAGTGAAGTTTGGTGCCATTGAGAACACAGGTGGAATGAGCTGGATTTTATGGATTATGGTGGAGGGAAGACTAGTGCATTTGCATAGTCCAGCCGAGAGGTGAAAAAAGCAGAGACTAGAGTTTGAGAGGCTTTTTGGGGCAAGTTTTGGAGGTGTAAAAAAGCGATGGTGATAGTGGACCAGATATGTGGGAGGAATCATAGAATCATAGAATCATAGAATTTTACGGCACAAAAGGAGGCCATTCGGCCCATCTAGTCTGTGCCGAGGAAGGACAGTTGGGAGTCTAAACTGATGTCAAGGTTGAAAGAGAGTTCGTAGAGTTGTAGGGGCAGGTCGCATAGGTGGAGTAGGTGAGAGCCAAGTGATTGAAGATGTTGACGAGAGTCAAAGAGCATGGCTTCCATCTTGTCAACATTCAGCTGCAGGAAATTCATGCTCATAAAGCTCCTTATGTCTGACAGGCAGGCTGACAGAACATGGGGAGACTGGGGGTCACAAAGTGAGGTGAAACAATAGAATTGGATGTCATCCACAAACATGTATACGGTGAAGAGAAGGGGACGAATGACAGAGCATTGAAGAACACTGCGTGCGACAGTGTGGGAGCTGGAGGAAAAGCTGTTGAGAGACACAAAGTGGAGACCATGTGAAAGGTAGGACTGGAACCAGTCAAGATCAAAATCTTGAAGGTTGAGGTTGGGAGGAAAGGTGGTACAGCAGGATTGAGTGGTCTACGATATCAAAGATGGCAGATAGGTAGAGGAGGACAAGGAGGCAGAGGGTGTCCTGGTCGAAATGTTTGGGATATCATTTGTGACCTTGACCAGAGCAGTTTCATTCCTGTGAGTTGCGTGGAAGCCCAATTGGAGGTACTTGTGGAAGTAGTGGGATGAGAGTAAGAAGTGAAGCTGTGAGGCAAAGACTCCTTCAAGGACCTTTGTCAGACATGTAAAGTTGGAGATGGGCTGGATAGCTTGAAAGGTGCGTCACATCAATGGAAGATTTCTTGCGGATGGGGGTGATAGTAGCTGTTTTAAAGAGGGTTGGGGTGATGCCGGATGAATGGTACCAAAACCATCGACCAAACCATCGACCAAACTGTACCGTTCATTCAATAAACACCAGCCTGCTCCAATCCGCCACCACTCCCTCCCCCCCACTCCACAACCCCTCCGTGTTCAGCCCTTCCCATCCCCTCTGCGCATTGTGTTTGAAGTGTGATGACAAAGCAGACAGGACAGGATAGTTTGTGCTGAACACACCTCATTGCACAATATCTGGCTGTTAAACCAAGAGAAACACAAATTAATGTATCCTCAAATCACTGTTGATATAATAGACATGATTTGAGAATGGACTTGTGTGGCTGCAGACACGTTTCAGTAGTGTAGTGATTATCACATTCGCGTAACACACGAAAGGTTCTAAACCTGGCGGAAACATGGTTTTGTTATTTTTGTTGTTCCCTCCCTCAGTTGGCAACACTGAGTCAGAGGGTTGTCCTCTCCCGCAGATCGAATGCCATCCCTTCAATGTCACCAATGGTGTTGCCCTTTATTGACAAGGCACCGGCCTCTGGAAATCCATCTCAGTGTCTCCATCATGATCACTGTCTATCTATTAAATTCCCATTTAGATTGAACCTTTGAATATCTCACTTACAGGTGTTGACATTTCTTAACAATTGAGGGTTTACCTGCGACAGCAATTAAGTCAACAAAATGCTGTATTTTCCAGGAAGGAGTGTTCAAGGCAGACGTCTCTGTGGCGCAATTGGTTAGCGCGTTCGGCTGTTAACTGAAAGGTTGGTGGTTCCAGCCCACCCAGGGACGATCCTCTTCTGAAGCAATCATTTTCTTGTTCAATACTTTCCTCGCACTTGATATAATGTGAGAATCAACATCACAATAGTTTTTTATTTTTGTTTTCCTGCATCAACTATTTGAATGACTATTTTCTGGGCTTGTAACCAACCATTTCATTTCATTTCCAAACCACACATGGTAGGAAATGTTGGATTCCTTTGCTCAGCACAAATACTTTGATCCAGGCCTTTTCATCTCATTTGACTCCAAATAATGTCTGACGTTCCCCCAGGAATATTGTGTAGATACACAGCTTTGCGATGACTCATGATCAGCAACAACAGTTACACTCAGGACCTCCTCAACTCAGACAACCGACTACCTCAGCTTTCAGAACCCTGAGAGTTTAGATTTCAATAACCAGTGAGGATAGAAATTCAGGCAAGTATCGATTAGTGGAGTCTGATAGCTCGATACACAAGTGAGAGACCTGGGTTGAATTCCAGGCTGGCTAAAATATTAGACAAGTTTCCTTACTCAACATGCCTGTGTTTACCAAGTAGTCAGTAGGAACCCAGTTGTGAGTCAATTGATCGCTTTTGCACAATTATCTGTTGCATTTCACCCACAAATATACGGTCAATTCACTTTATATTATATTCTGTCAATCGCTTTGAGATGCCGAGAAGATGCGAAACGCACTTGGGATGTCCTTCACATTTGAACAGTGCAAGGTTTATTATAATTTATTATAGTCCGCTCCACTTTCATTGATAGATTCTGTGCGAGTGTTGTGTGCACAGAATCCACAGTTGTTTCCCATGGTATCTATAGGATCGTAATTGATATTAAATGTTGTTTTCATATATTCTGCAATAAAAGCCAGTTTGTACCAGTTCATAGAATCATAGAGCACAAAAGGAGGCCACTTAGCCCATTGTGTCTGTGCCAGCTCTTTAAAAAGAGCAAAAGAGCTCTTTAAAAAGTGTATCGAGCTACCAGACTCCTCAGCTCTCTGTCCATAACCTCGCAAACCTGTCCTCCCCAAATAAATGTCTACATCTTTTTTAAAAGTTATTCTTGAATCGGCCTCCACCACCTTTTCAGGCAATGCATTCCACATTCGAACAACTCGCTGAGTGAAAACAATTATCCTCACCGCCCCTCTGCTTCTTTTTGAAAATATTTTAAATTTGTGACCACGAGTCACTGATACGCCCACCAGTGGAAACAGTTTTTCCCTATCTACTCCGACGAAACCCCTCATGACCTTAAAACCATCCATTAGGTCTCCTTGGAACCTTTTCAGTTCCAATAAGAATAAACCTAGCCTACCTAGCCTTTCATCATAGCTGAAGACCGTCATTCCTGGTACCAACCCAGTAAATCTCCTCTGCACCCTTTCCAATGCCTTAACATCCTTCCTAAAGTGTGGTGACCTGAATTGTACACAGTACTCTAGCTGAGGCTTAACCAAAGTTTTATAGAGATTAGTCACAATTTCCTGACTTTTGTACACCATCCTCCTATTTATGAAGCCTAGTGTCCCCGTCCCGTATGCTTTTTTGATGGCCTTAGCTCCCTGTCATGCTACATTCAAAGAATCAATCACATTGAGATCCCCAGATCTCTCTGTTGCTTCACACCTTTTAAAATCGTACTACCTAATCTATATTACCTCCCCTCATTTCTCCTCCCAAAATGCATCACATCACATTTCTCTACATTAAACATCATCTGCCACATGTCTGCCCCTTTTACCATTCAGTCTATATCTTCTTGCAGATGACTACTATCCTCCTCACTATGTAATATTTTTCTTAACTTTGTGTTATCTACAAACTTCGAAATGGTACTCCTTATACCCAAGTCCAGATCATTGATACAAACTAAAAAGAGCAGTGGTCCCAACACCGATCCCTGGGGGACACTACTGTACACTTCCCTCCAGTCAGAAAAACAGTCATTCACCACAACTCTCTGCTTTCTGTCTCCCAGCCAGTTCTGGATCCATGCTGCCACTGTCCCTTTAATGCCATGGTCCTCTATTTATGAGTCTTATCAGCCTTTCTGTGGCACTTCGAACGTCCATATAAACTATACCAACTGCACTACCCTCATCCACCCATTCCGTTACCTCATCAGAAAATCCTATCAGATTCGTCAGCCAAGCTTTCCCTTTAGTTGTTGAAATATAAAGTATTCTGCATTACAGGAGTCAGGGAAAATACATCCATAATTACAGGGAATAACCTGTTAATTATCAAAATATTATTGCACTTTTTTTCTTATGTTTGTTGGTAACTACTGTGTACATGGAGGCAAGCGAACAGCAGTGATCGTATCATGGTTATTACTATGTGTTGTGGCCACAGCAAGCTTGGTTCGAATCTGGGTCATGGCAATCAGCATTCTTTTGCGCTTTGATTTAAAAACTTTTTTTAACGTAATCTCAGTCCACAATTAATGTGTATTTGATAAAGCCCCCCCTTTGCAGTTAACCACTAATAAAAATGACAATACTTGCATTCGGTATAGTATGTTATGTCGTCTGTCAGATGCAAATTAGTTCAGTTTGGTGAATTATGAATATATTCGATTGTTGACAATAATAAGTGCCAACCAGTCAAGTTTAATGACCAATATTAACATTAAATCACTTTTTCTAGGATCAGAACTATCTCCTATGGTGATCAAATCAGTTGTTTTTTGAGTTCAGCACCTCACTCTGCCATTATAGTACTTCACCTACCCCACCTTTAAACACACAATAAACTAGTATTGAAGAACGAGGATTGTTTTAAAGAAAACATATTGCAGCAGATGACCTACAATGAAATGTTCTGTTTGTCAGCCGAGTGCTGGTAACCCATTATCAGGATTGTGTGAAGTTTTAGGATTCTATGCCGCCAACATGTGTGATTTCCTATGTTTGGAATGGAATGAACATGGTTTACCAGGTGAATACATTTGTATTCCATACTCCCCTTGGGCAAGTTGCTTTACTCCACACACCTGAAAATAATCCCTTCAAATAAATACAATAATAAATTGGTCACTTCAATCCACAACTGTTTGTGGGACACGGCTGTTGGCTGCAGCATTCCGTCCATACTGTCAGAATATTCTGTGATTTGCGTTGAAACGCCTGGAAGACGTGAAATGCGCTGTATCAAATTCAAGGCTTATTATTGTAGGTTAAGAAGAGATAATAAAACGAGGGTGAGAATCTTGAAATGAACCTGTTCAGTGATGGGGGACAAGTGGATGTGGCAACCACTGGTGTGAAGGGGGCAGTTCAGTAAGGGTGAGTATGTGGGTGGTGGAGTTTGGGTCATTTGGATAATGTGCCTGGTGGAACTGGCAAAGTTGGCAGTGTCTACGGCTCATTATCACGAATTGGGAGTTAGTAGGATAACATTTCCCAGCAGTGGGATTTGAATCAATGTCCTCCAAGAGTCTGTTAAACCCCAATTGTGCATTTGAGATTTGTCATGGATTCAAAAGGCAGCAATGATTTTGTATTAATCTCTCGATAGTAATCAGGTCACTGAAGTTTTTGTAGTGTAGTTGTTATCACGTTCGTCTCACACGCTAAAGGTCCCAGGTTCGAAACCTTGTGGAAACATTTAATTAACTTTTATTTTACAAAATGTATTGATACACATGCTCACACTTTCAATATTGAAGAGGTTGGAGTAGAAAAAGAACACAACCACCATGAAAATAAATCAACAGATAGAAACTGTTGCAAACATTTCAGGCAACAACTGAAATATAAAACATGAATCCAGCTGCTGAACTGAATTCTGTTGTTGATGAAAGCACTTGATGTGGAGTCAGTTCCCATTCGTTTTCAATTATTCAATCATTTGCGACAGAATTCAATAAACTGAAAGCAGTGACATGATGAAGGTGATTATTGCGCTCAATCTATTTTCCTATCAACATAAAATATCCCTTTTGATTGTGGCAATTGGTCATAGCTCTCTCCACGATACTCAATGCTCTTGCCCCGCTCACCGCCTCCTATTCTAGAACCTCACCCTGGTTCACCGGCCACCTCTGCTTGCTCAAGCCACTGGGCCATTGAAAGCACTGGTTCAAATCTGGACCAATGGTCCACCGGTATATCTGCCTGGATCACATCAAAAACTACCGGTCACTCTGGCCTCCGCCAAATCCTCCTTCTGCTCCATGATAATCCTGGAGGTGAAGGACAATCCCAGGCTCCTGTTCTCCATGACAAACCGGCTCCTCCGCCATCCCCGCCTTGCCCCACAGGTACTTTTCTCCAACTCCCACAGTGAGGAGATGCTGGGCTTATGCAAGTCCAAAATCGATGGAATCCGCTCAGCTGTCAATGCCCTTCCAACTTCCACCCCTTCCCCACCTCCCTCCCCTACTCCGACACCTACACATTCCTCCTTCCACCAATTCAAAACAGTTCTTGTAGCTCAGTGGTTAGAGCCCTGGTGTCGCTCGCAAGCCACCATCTTGTAACTCAGTGGTTAGAATCCTGGCCTCGCAAGCCAAAGTCCTGTAGATCAGTGGTTAGATCCCTCTGTCTCTTAATCTCTATCTTTCTCTGGCTCTTTTTGTGTTTTCATATCACATGCTTGTGGTCACTCAACCTACCATTGACTCTTTGTGGGGACGTCGCTGGGCGCAATTGGCTGCCGCATTTCGCTCTCCCACAAAACACACACAGTCACTACACTTTACAGTGTGTCCCTGTGAAGCTCTTTGAGATGACTCGATGACAGGATAATCTGCAGGGTCAAACGCCAGGATTATCATTATAATAATTATATAAATATTATATGATTGTAGTATTATCTTCTGATCATTATTATAGTGTTACATTATTATAGTTATATTACTGTTTTATTACATGGTACAGTATAATGATATTCTCAATGATTTTAATGAAAAAAGAACTACAACTCCCAGGATCCACTGTGGCTGCACATGGAGTCAACGTGTGTTCCTCTTGTGGAATTGGAGCTGGCTTGTGTGTCCCTGGTGGACTACAGGAACTCTCTCTTCATCAGCCTTCCTAGCTCCTCCCTTCACAAGCTGCAGACTGCAGCTCATGTCCACTCCCGCACTAGGTTCCGTGACCACATCACTCCCACCCTCTCCCTTCTCCACTGGCTCCCCATCTCCCAGAGGGTTGAATTAAAGATCCTCGTCCTCACTTTCAAGGCCAATCACGGCCTTGCCCCCAACTATCCCTCCAACCTACTGTCTCCCTATCAGCCTGCCCGTCACCTCTGTTCAGCAGCCTCAGGCCTGCTCCACGTCCCCCGCCCAAACTGCCCCACCATTGGCGGCCGGGCTTTCAGCCTCTCTGCCCCCACACTCTGGAACTCCATCCCACAATCCCTTCACCTCGCTTCCTCCCTTTCCTCCTTGAAGGCCAGTTAATAGCTCAATACCTTCCTCTTCGACCGTGCCTTCTGCTCCCCTCCTAACTCTCTCCCCTCTTCTACTCTCTTTCTCCCTACACTGACCAATCCCCTCCCCTCACCCCCCCACCCAACCCCCTGCTTGGGTAACGGCCTAACTTTTCAGCATCTTGGGACATTCTCTTGACGTGAGTGGCGCTCTATAAATTCAATGTTGTTGTTGTTGTACCTGCCCCTTTGAGGCACAGGCGTTACAGGTTTTACAGGTTTTGGGGCGGGTCCCAGCCAGAAAAAAGGGTGATGTTTCTCAGACAGAAGCTCACAGGGGATGTTCTGTAGCTTTAGCTGATTGTACCATAGAAGTCACTCCTCCCAACACACTCAGGGTCCCTGAGCCTCGAATTTTACCAATATTCTCCAACATTGCACGTTTTGATTTTATTTGTGACCCTGTGGTGAAGTACTGACTGTATTTCTTGTATATCATGTATTTCTTCAATATAGATCAAAGTCTGAGAAGTGGTTTTCAAAGTCTATTCAGCACGTGTTCAAAAGTACAGGTAAAAAAGTTTATTTGTGTTGCTCTAAGTGATTCTGAACTAACAAAGAAAAGGGGTGTAGTTATAGTGTGGGTGACTAACTATAATGTGCACCTGGTGTTTTGTGTAGACAAGTTGTTTCTCTCCCATTTGCTCGACGTTGCTGACCATGCCTGTGTTGTGGATAGATTGTTTAAATTGGTGCCTGACTGGAACTAACCTTAAGTCCTACGTAGGGTTCGGCAATATATCGATATATCGGTTATATCCGACATAAGTTTCATATCGATACACTGATATAAGCATTTTCTAAATATCAATATACGAAAAAGTCAATATATCGAAAAATTCGGAATGCGCGCGCACTGAACTACAAGACCCAGAATGCTCATCTCTATACACAATGCACAGACCGAGATACAAGCCGACATATTGTATTCATAGTCCTCGAATACAATATACAGGTATGCAAGGGGTGGGGGGGGAGAGAGACAGCGGGGGGCGGGTGGGGGGGTGAGAGAGGGACGGCGTTGGGGGGGGTGAGGAGAGAGGGATGGCGGCGGAGGGGGGGGGAGAGCGATGGCGGCGTGGGGGGGTAGAGGGGTACGGCGGCTGGGGGGGGGGAAGAGAAGGATGGCGGCGGGGGTGGGAGGAGAGAGGGACGGCAGCTGGTGTGGGGGAGAGAGGGACAGGGACAGCGGGGGTACGACAGACGGGTGTGGGGAGACAGGGTGGATGTGACAATATACAGGCAGGCAGGGAGGCAGGCCGGGGGAGGGAGGGAGGGAGGGAGGGCGGGGGGGAGAGAGAGAGAGGGAGGGAGAGAGAGAGAGAGAGGGAGAGAGAGAGACAGAAAAACACAGAGATGGAGAGAGTGAGTGTGAGAGACACAGAGAGAGAGATATTTACCTCCGGAGGAGATAGCCCCGAATGCACGTGCACTTCCGAATGTGCGCGCACCTCGCAACGCACGCGCATGCGCAGTACTAAAACCCCCGAAAATATGGATATATCGGTATATCTTGATATGAGCCGATCGATATATCTAAATAGGAAAATTTCCATATCGACGGACCCTAGTCCTACGGCATTCACATGATGTTCACGTGAACCTTCAGTAGTTAGTCCCTATCACTGACAATGCACAAATATTGTAGAAAACAAATATAAATCTTTATTCATTCAGATTAGTAATATTACTGGTGATTAAAATCATACACTAAATCTTATTTGTCCCTGTTCGGTTCTCTCAGTGGTTACATTGACCAAACCAATGTTACAGAAGAGATGGAGAAGTCACTTCCAATTTAATATCAAATAACATGTACCGGTACGCGTTCGAGTAGCAAAAGCATAATCAGGTACTGCAATAATGTTGCTTAGTTTGCTAGTGTCAATACACATGTTGACAGTCATATTTCTAGAGCGTCTTTCACATAGGGAGGACGTCTGATAAGTCGTATATGTCTTAATTTTGAACTTCTTACACCTTCTCCCACACCTTTTTTCTCTCTCAACTCCAAATCGGGTGGTGAGATATCACTGGGGAGTGATGTGCAGTGTCCTGGAGAGATGAGCGTCGCTGTTTAAATGTAATTACAATTTTATTGCTAATTAAACGTCTAAAAGCCCGTCATAAACTGTCAGAACAATAATCCATTCACATTGAGTACCCAATGTTTTGTTTGGTTACAATGGGACACTTTGTCAATGGTGAATAGGGTACAGTACAATATTCAGTATTTTCAATTCAAATTCACCAGATTGATTGGGCTTCAGAATTGCATACATGAGAAGCAACAGCACACTAAACGAGCAAGCTGCCTCCATATTGAGGCTCAATTTAAGTTGTCTCTTTCAATTACAAAATTGAACTATGTAATTTCAGGCTTTCAAGCAATACACGGAATTAAAAAAAGTTATTGATACAATGCAGCAGTCATTTCACTCCATTCTGATCCTACAGTTAGAGGAAGTTGCTGGAGATGACTTAAGCTGCACTGACCATCCAAACACAATCATGGCCATCTGGCCTTGTTGAACTTGTCAAGAGAATGGGCGTTGAATGAGCTATAGTAGAATTGGTCACTGTTTCCCCAAGCCCTGAAATATAGTTTTATTAGCTCCATCGCTATTGCAGGTGCTGAGCAAAGCCATGTCCATGTTTCCCTTGCTTTGTTAGGCCCACAGTTGTTGGTTGTGTTGCTTGCTTTTGTCTGGTAACAGATCCTGGTTGCTAGCGACTTTGGTTAATAACTCTGCCTGTTTCTTGACTTGACTCAATGATTGAATGCGGTCCTGGTACCCAGGTTTTACTTCTTGTTTCTCCCCTTCAATCAGCCAATCAATGTACTCCGGAGTCGACAGTGGATTTGGTCTGAGAGCTATTTCTTTAAGCCGTGTCAGGCAGAGAGATAATGTTTCCACCAGCCTTAGAACCTTTTTCTGGATGAGAAACAGATCCTCTTCTAGTTTCTGCATTATCTTCTCTTGGGTCATCATTTCACCACTCGACTTCTCATACTTTTCTTTCAGATTCTTATACGTTCTCTTTTCTATAGTTTCAACATATTCAAATTTGTAATGTTGATTGTGATGAACACTCCAAATACATTTGCCAGGACAGACCATGCAGTATCCACTCTTGTCCATAGCTGCACAGTCATGTTTGTCACCATCATTAGGGATAAAACAGGGATGGTGGCAGGTGATGTGACACTGCTGACAATTAGTTATGTAATCTCTAGTACCACTGATATCCTTCTTTACTGCTTTTGTCACCTTAATTTCATATTCAAAGTTTTCATTTGCCTTCACTTCAGCTTTGTGCTGGTTCAACACTTGTTTTGTCTTCCTAATCTCTTCTAGTTTGCACAGACCCACATTGATCTGCGGTTGCAATCCCTCCACAGTAACGTCCAGCTGATTTCGCTCCTTAAGAACCTCCTTGGTTAAACATAGACTCTTTGATTTAATTGTGCTAAGAGAGCTAAAGAAGTTCCTCATGCTGGATGATCCCATTCTCCAGAACATTTTGTCAAAGTTCTCCTCATCACTTCCACACTTCCCCGAGGTTCCACTTTGAGCGAATATGGCTGAGTTATTGAATTTGAAGTGAAGTGGTTGACCTTTATTATCTTTGGGACATGGTATCTCAGATTCGTTCACCGCCTCAAGAACAGGAGGAACCTGCCCATCTGCGAAGGTGACCAAAACGCGAATGTTCTCTGCAATATCTTTGCCAAAAATTGAAAGAATTGAATCAAAGATGTATTTCTGTGTCGGAGTCAGTCGGGCTAAAGAGGCTTGGACAACAAAGCAAACAACATCAATTTGATCTATACCATGTGGGGAAGTAAAGAACTCTCTGATTTGCTTTGTAATATTTTTGTCTCTTGTTATTCCTTGGGTGTCTCCATATCCTGGGGTATCTATAATATTCAGTGAGTAACAAACTCTGTATCCTTCTTGGTGGCTGAATTCATAGGCACTGATTGAAGAGGTTTGGCTTTCAGCCTGTGATCTATTTGTCTCTTCATGTATTAACTTGTATCGGAACTTGTCCTCCCACTCTACTCCGAGGATGTAGTTGACCATGGCGTTAATGAGGGTGGTTTTTCCTGAGCCTGTCGCTCCAAGGACCATGATGGTCTTGACATTGTGTATGGGGGATTCCTTTCCAAACCTGTATTTTACAGGGTCGCCATTATTCTCACATCTCAATCTCTTCACAAGGAGCTGGTAAATTGCAGGGTCCCCTTTGGTCAACAATTTGCTTTCCATGACATAACGTCCAGCCAGTAATTTTGGATTTTTCTCTGTGTTTGTTTTCTTTGGTGCGTATGTTGTTGTTTTTGATTCTTCTTTCTTTTCCTTACTCTCTATCTTTAGTGAGGCCTCATGACTCAATGAACTCTCACCAGCCTGACCACAGACTGCAGATACTACCAGCATGTAAGTTGCACTGGGTATCAATCCTCGTAATATATAAAAACATTTACTGTCCTTTGTTGTTGTTTCCTGCCATCGGTCACCCTCCGCACTTGAGGTGTTCCTACGTACTTGGTATTGTATCTTGTAGTGATGTATAGTCACACCATCTCCCACCACACTGGGCTTCTCCCAGGTCACTTTCACATCAAACCCTTCTACCTGAGCCATTGAGAGCTTTCCAGGGGCATTCGTGGGAAGTGTGGTCACTCTCAGACTATCACTGGCCAGGCTGACCCATGGGTTACTCACTGTTCTGTATTGTAACTGATACTCTTTGTATGGACTTAACCCAGTTATGGTGCAAGGGTTTGATATCCCACTTATGGTCTGAATGTCCCAGGTTTCCTGTTTGGCCATACGAAATTCCAATCTGAAGCCCACAATCTGACCATTTTGGTCTGCTGGCCGTAAATTCAGGCTGACACTGTCATGGGATCTACTAAACACTGAGGGAGTGACAGGTTTTACTGGGGGTTTGAAGCAGCTGCTCACCAAGGTTGCATCTTCATACAGGTAAATTGATGCTCCTGTATGGTCCTGATCCGGCACAGAGGCAACAAGGAAACTTGTGCTCGCATCTGCTCTGTTGGCCGCGTAAAATTCCACGAAAGATTGTGCACATTTCCGCATTTCCTGGAGCAAGTGATGGCATGATTTCTGGCCAGGATTGGCTGATGTTGGCTGATATGCTTTACCAGGGCTTTGAGATCGAAGGTAATTGTCTATTTGTGACAGATAGGTGTCTTCTTGATCCAGTGATGTGAATGTGAAGCAGACGAGGTACTGCGTGTTTAGGTCAAATATTTGTGTTTCCAGCTCAACCTGTGATTTCGCCAAATTTATGCCTTTCATTTTATTGAGGCAAGCTGCCACCAAAGACATTTCCAGGTGTTTGTTGTCCAGCCATTCCGTCAGTAACTGGCTTCCCAGTGGAGATTGTTCTGTATTGATCAGAATATCTGCCAGGATTCCCTCCTCTGCACCCCCTCCCCGGATAGATGGCAGGGCACTGGCCAACCTCTTTTGGAAGGCATGCCTGTGCTGCAAACATCTCGCTCTGAATCTTTGGAGGTTTAGTTTGATCGCAGGAAATGGGACATTGGGACATTCTTTGATCATATCACTGCACCGCATGTCCACCTCATCGAGGAACTCCAGGATAGCCTGTGAGCGACTGATCAGATTGACACCGATGCATCGTACAAGCTGTGCTGCTTTTCCGTTCAGCTTCTTGAGTGGATAGAGCCAGACTTTCATGGGCACTGCATGTTCCCCATTCTCTCCCAGACCTTGTGGGAGACTTTTGTAAATGTCGATGGCATCTAGAAAGCTGGTGGGATTAGACTGAAGGGAATAATCACCATAAAAGGTGCAGCCAAACATCTGGACATTAGCTTTTTCTTCTTTTGACAGGTCCAGGGAAACGTCACCCACAATTCCAAACTTGGGGATATTGTTAATCTTTGCTTCCATGTGACCCTGAATATCTCTTAGATTCTCTGAAGACGAGACCTCACGATCAAAAACAAAAAAGGCATGAGCCCCGAACAGCAGAGCAGTCACTACGTGGGTGGCCATGCCCTGCTCAAACACTTCAGGGTAAGAAATGTTCTGTTCTGCCAAGTGGCTCATGGTCAGCTGCTCAAACCTGGTTGTGGTGGAATACTGCAGTGTCACTCGAGCATGTTGCTGGGATTTCTTTTTGTCATTCAGATACTTCCCAGATCCTTCTACCTCAATCATTCCTCCCATGAGGCTGGCCTTCAGATCTCCTGACACATTCAGGGCAGAGGATTTGTCATCAATGGAGTCTGACACAATGACCTGAAACTCTGTGTTGGGTTTAGGAGTCACGTCCCTGTTAGCTCTCAGTGTTTCTAAGTCCCACAGCGTGACTCCTGCACAAGCCAAAGATACATGTTTTAAAATAGACAACACATTTGAGCCTCAATCAGTTGGAGCAAAATCTCAATTCTGAAACTCAAGTTTGTGGGTTCTAATCCCGAATCACGGATTTGGTACAAACACAATGTAGCGGACAATGCAGTTCACTGAGGAGCACTATATCGGGGAGCACCCATCCAACCATTCCAGAAAACCTACCCATGTGAGGCGTGGGCTCTATCCATTGAGCTACAGGACTACAATTTACAAGGCTAGGGCTCTAATCACTGAACTGCAAAACTGGTTTGCGAGGTGAGGGCTGTAATTGCTGAGCTACAGGACTGTGGCTCGCGAGGCTAGGGCTGTAACCACTGAGTAACAGGACTGTTGCTTGGGAGGCAAGGGCTATAACCACTGAGCGATAGGATTCCTTGGACATATTTCCAGGGATGAGAAGATAAAATTAACAGAAATGATTGGAGAGATGAGAACTTTTTGCTTTTCATTTGAGATTCAGAGGAATATTCCAGATCTCACTGCTACCACTCCACTCCTGCCACTTCCTTCCCCATCATCATGTCGTGCCCAACGACCTTGCTATACAACTATGCTGAAGGTCATCATCCACCAGCTCAAAGACATGCTGCACCAGGTCAGGACCCGAGCATGGGAGAGGGGCAGGGTAGATGGGAGGACTGGGAGTGAGTTGGGAGTGGAGGGAGAGAGTGGGGAATACAGCAGAAGTCAAGGTCGAAGAGGAGGTTCTTAAAGGAGGTGAGGGAGGGAGCAAGGCAAAAGGACTGTGGGATGGAGTTCCAGAGTGTGGGGGCAGAGAGACTGAAAGCCTGCTCGCTGATGGTAGCAGGTGAGAGACATGAAGGAGGCTGAACAGAGCTGAACTGGGGGGTGCAGGAAGGTTTATAGGGGGACAGCAGGTTGGAGAGATAGGACTGGGGGGGGGGGGGGGGGCAAGATTGTGAATGGCCTTGAAGCTGAGTATGAGGATATTAAATTCAATTCTGTGGGGGATTGGGAGCCAAAGGAGCTGGGTGAGGATGGGTGTTTTGTAGTCATGGAGCTTGGTGCGGGAGAGGATACAAGCTGCAGAGTTATGGATCTTCTGCACCTTGTGAAGGGAAGAACCAGGAAGGCCAATTATGAGGAGGGAGTTTGCATAGTTGAGCCTTCATGTGCTGAATGGGTTTCGGCAGCATGAGGGATGAGGCAGTGGTGTAGTCTAGCGATTTTGCGAAGGTGGTCATGGTGCACATTTGGGGGAGGAAGGACAGTTCAGGATCAAACAAGATGCCCATGTTTATCTCTGTGTCTGACCCCCGATGGCGATTTCCAGTTTAATTCCTTTGGCCTAATATTGTACACAACCCAAATTTTGCCAGCCATCAGCTGAGCAGAGCAGATCAATGCCTGACTAAACACCAATGCTGTTGTTTTGTTTACCTGGGATAATGCTGTCTGTTCGACAGTCGTACAACATTCCCAGCTTGAAAGAACGTCCCAGACTTGCCAGAGTCTTGGTTTCATTGTTTTCATTACCCATTGCTAAGATCGTGCGAGAACTGTATCTCAATCTCTCTTCCTCCTGACCTCTTTGGTCCATTCACTCCAGGATAATCCGCACGTTCCTTGTTAGAAAAGCACAAATGTAGCATATCATGAGAATCAGAAATACCCTGAAATTCCCTTCCCACTGTACATACTCCCAGGTTAGGGTTAGATACACAGTAAAATCTCCCTCTACACTGTGCATTCTTCCGTCCACACTCCCAGGTCAGGGTTGGAAACACTATAAAGTTCCCATTACACTGTTCGTCCCTCCATCCACATTCCCAATTCAGGGATAGAGTCACAGTAAAGTTCGCTTTGCACCTGTGCGTCTGTCCATCCACAATCCCAGGTCAGGATTAGAGACACAGCTCCTTCTACATTGTGTGTCCATGCATCCAAACTCCCACTTTAGGGTTAGCGTCACACTGAAGCTCCCATTACACTGTGCATCCATCCATACACACTCCCAGGTCAGTGCTAGAGACACAACAAAGCTTCTATACTAAAAGTACATCTGCCACACTCCCAATTCAGGGTTGGAGACACAGTAAAGCGCCCTCTGCACTGTGTATCCATCCACCATCCCATTTTCATGGTAGGTACACAGTAAAACTCCCTCTACACTGTGCATCCATCCATCCAATCTACCAGGTCAGGGTTACCGTCCCCATAAAGCTCTCTCTATATAAGGTGCATCCATCCATCCATACTCACAGTCCAGGGTTAGAGACACAGTAAAACTGCCATTACACTGTATTCGTCTGTCCATACTCCAAATTCAGGGTTCGAGACACAATAAAGCTCGCTCTACACTCTGTTGGAATGTAGCCGTTTTGTGTGTGACTCTGTAACAACAGGCTTGTGCTTTAGACTAGTTTAGACCAGATCAGAAGCTTGTGGCCAGATAACTTTAATTGGCTGTAGGCTGAGATAACATAGTGGAGAAATACTAGCACGAGATAGAAGTTACGTGCGGTCCACGCTGATTGGACAAGGCAATTATATCATGCACTGTGCTGTCTTAACTGATTGGGTCCTGTAGGACAAAGAAAGCGAACCGAGTATATAAGTTGGCTGTTTCGTTTGTAAACTCTCTCTCTGGTCGACCTACCAAGCATTGTGCCTGTACTATAACTGGGATGTAGTACTGAATAAACATCATAAAACTCCATGGTGACTGAAGAGCGTTTCATTGAGAAAACACCACGAACACCCATTTCTTCCGAATCTAACACACTCCCAGTTCAGGGTTACAGATACAGTGCAGGTCATTCTACACTGTGTGTCTATGCATCCACAATCCCAGGCAAGGATGAGAGACACAGTAACATTCCTTCTGCACTGTGAATGTGTCTGTCCACACTCCCATTTCAGGGTTAGAGACACAGTAATGCTCCCTCTACACTGTGCATCTGTCCATACTCCTAGGCCAGGGTTAGAGACACAAACAAGCTCCCACTACACTGTATATCTGTGTACACTAGATCAGGACAGCAAAAGAAAAGCAGAGGAGACAAGCCTTACTTATGTTCGATCATCCAAAACCCACCAGATTCTTTGTCTTTGTGTGTATCCGATATAAAGGGCACTGTATAAATGCAATTTTGTTGTTATTGTTGTATCTGGGAGCTTAGCACTGAGTGAATTCCCAATAAGGGTAGTTAGAGGAAATCAGATACTTTCCGTTGGGCTCAGACTTTCCTCAATGCTGTAGAGTATCGGAGATCGAGGGAAGAGAGTTTCTATCCATCCGTTTCCTGGCCGATAATTATCCAGATCAAAATATTTAATAGGAACATAGGAATTAGGAGCAGAAGTAGGCCATTCGGCCCCTCAAACCTGCCCCGCCCTTCAATAGATCATGGCTGATCTTTGAACGTAAGTCCATCTGCCCACCCTATACCCATATCCCTTAATCCCTCAATCCATAATAAATCTATCAATCTCAGTCTTGAATATGATCAAGGACTGAATATTTACAGTCCTTGAATTCCATAAACTGAGTTGAGGAAGTGGTTAATCTTAAGAATGTGACCCCTTCATTATAGATTCTTGTAGCAAGGGAAACAGTTACTTTCAACAACAACAACTTAAACTTATAAAGCGCCTTTCACATCGGGAGGACGTCCCAAAGCGCTGTCTACCCTGTCATGCCCCTTAAGAATCTTAACGGTTTCTATAATATCATCTCTAATCCTTCTATATTCTACAGAATATAGCCTAGTTTACTCAACCTATCCTCCTAGGTTAACCCCCTCATCGCAGTAACCAACCTAGTGAAACTATGCTGTACCACCTCTAAGGCGAGTATGTCCTTTCTTAAATAAGGAGACCAAAACTGCACACAGACGGGATGGGGGGGAGACGAAAGGGATGTGATAATATACAGATAGACAGACAGGCAGGCAGGCAGGCAGAGATGGGGGGGATGTGAGAGAGAAGGCTAATGGCATGTCTCTCCCCCACAGACAGACAGAGACACAGACAGAAAAACACAGAGATGGAGAGAGTGAGTGCGAGAGACACACAGAGAGAGATATATTTACCTCATCAGGAGATAGGCCCTGAATGTGCGCGCACCTCCGAATGCGCACGCACCTCACGATGTGCGTGCATGCGCAGTACGAAAACCCCGAAAATGTCAATATATCGGTATATTTCGATATGGGCCCATCGATATATCTAAATCAGAAAATTTCCATATCGACGGACCCTAATTCTAACCCTAGTTTAATTCATGCCAACATGCCATTAGCCTTGTTTGGTGCTTGCTGTACCTGCATACTAAGTATTTGTTACTGGTGTACAAGGACAACCTAATCCCTCTGAACACGAACACTACCTCATCTCTCTCCCTCGTGTTTCACGTTGCCTATCTTTCCATTGTGCCAAATACCCCAAAGTATTTAGCTCCCACACTTGATCTCCCTGTAACCACGGATCAGTAACAACAACAAAATTACATTGATACCGCGCCTGTTATGTCGGGAGGATATCCCAAGTAATGGCAAATAGATCATACCCATTTGTTTCTATTTGTGCCAAGTATCAGTCTATCATATTACGAACGCTTTGTTCATTCAGATACAGCACTTTCAACTTTGGCTTCTACTATTTGCCCTACTCACTGATGCCCTATTTTCTTTTGATGAGCTTTGTGTCCCTCCTTTATACACTATTTATCTAGCTCGCTAATTTGCTCTACCACAATCATCGTTTGCAGTTTTTCCCTGACAGGGAATCAAACTCGGGTCTCCCTCTTGGGGTGGGAGACAGATCTGCATCATGAGACTGTCAAGGAAACATTTACACCTGATAAGAATGGTCTGTAATATATTCTCCTTTCTTATCTTAAAGCGCTTGACTGTGCACGAAGGGATTATCATTATCACATCCGCAAATGCAGCCCAGAAATCCCAGTAACATATACAGACAGGGACAAACATGGATGCACACATAAATGCACACACACACACACACACACAAACACAGGCAGAGAGAGAGAAACACACACACACAAACAGAGAGAGAGAGAGAGAGAAAGTAAACCACACAGGCAGAGTAAGATAGAGAGAGGGAGGGAGAGGTACAAATACAGTGAGTGAAAATGACACAAACACACAACAACAATAACAACAACAACAAAATTACACTTGTGCAGCGTCTTTCACATTCGAGGACGTTGCAAGGCGCTGGACAGTCGCTGCTTCAGACCCGAGCTGAGGACAGGTGGGAAGAAAGGAAAGAGGGGTTATTACGAGTTGCAGATGGGTTCATTGAAGAGGAGAGTCTTGAGGCGAGACTTGAAGGAGGCGAGGCAAAGGGACTGCGAGATGGAGTTCCAGAGGTTCCAGTGGCTGAAGGCTCTCACATGAATGGTGGGGTGGGTGGGTCGGGCAACAGAGTCTGCTGAGAGGAGGTGGCGGGCATGTTGGTAGATTACAGATATAGATACAGCTAAATATACACAGAGATACAAAGATGACAAAGATGTAGAGATACATACAGAGAGAGATACAGATAGACTCTCAGTGGACTTGCAAATGGGCGACCAGGATATGATGCTTGGGAGGCAGGGCAAAATCTTGGGGTAGGTTCCTTCATCCACAAACCTGCTAATCATTCCTAAAATAAACTATAACAAATTGGTAATTTCAATAGCATTGTTTGTGCAACACTGCTGCCGCATTTTGCCCACAAATATTCATTAGAATCACTATACAGTCAGAGAGACGGAAAGACACACAATAATGCAAAGAGTGAGAGAAATAGACAGAGAGTGACACACACTGACACAAAGACACAGGTCGAGAGAAACCCAGTCACATACAGACAAAGAGAGTGAGATAAAAAGATACACAGGCACACACTCACAAATACACACACCCAGAGATAGGGATCCACAGACGAACAGACACACAGATATATATAGATAGTTAAACAAGCATATAGATATATTTATATATAGATATATTAGGGTCCGTCGATATGGAAATTTTCCGATTTCGATATATCGATGGGCTCGTATCGAGATATACCAATATATCGATATTTTCGGGGGGTTTTCGTACTGCGCATGCACACGTGTCGCGAGGTGCGCGCGCATTCCGGGCCTATCTCCTGAGGAGGTAAATATTTGTCGCTCTGTGTCTCTCACACTCACTCTCTCCATCTCTGTGTTTTTTTGTCTGTGTCTCTGTGTCTCTCTCCTCTCTCACATCCCCTCCCCATCTCTCTCTCTCTGTCTGTCTGTCTGTCCATCTGTCTGTCTATCATCACATCCCCCCGTCTCGCCCCCCCACTGCCTCACCGTCTCTCCGCCCCCCTCCCGCCTCCCCGTCTCCCCACACCGCCTCCCCGTCTCTCCCCCACGCCTCCCCATCTCTACCCCCCACTCGCCTCCACGACTCTCCCCCCACCCCCGCCTCCCCATCTCTCCCCCACCCCACCTCCCCATCTCTCTCTCCCACCGCCTCCCCGTCTCTCTCACCCCCCGCCTCCCTGTCTATCTCATCCCCCACGTCTCTCCCCCCTCCCACCGTCTCTCCCCCCACCGTCTCTCCACCCACCATCTCTCCCCACACCCACCCCCCTGTCTCTCCCCCCCCTCTCACCCACCTCGTCTCTCCCCCTCCCACCCCGTGTCTCCCCCGCCCCGTCTCTCCCCCCCCAACCCCCGTGTCTCCCCCACCCCACCCCACCCCCGTCTCTCCTAACACATATATAATATAATGATAATAATAATAATCCTTGCGTTTGATATAGCGCTTTTCACACCTTATCGACATTTCAAAGCGCTTCACAGAATATACTGTAAAGTGAATTGACTGTACACTTGTGGGCAAAACTCAGCCTCTCAAAATCTCCATGCACAAGCACACAAACAAACTCCAGGACCACCCGCTTAATCTTTTGATCACCCTGGGCTTCAGTGTCTGAAGCCCAGTCTTTGAAGGTGATCTCACCATCACCTTCAAAGCCATCTGCAAACATGACTTCATTACTGCTCATTCATTCTCGTAACACAACACAACCCACCTCCATCTCTTACCTCCACAGAAGACAAAGAGGAAGAAGTAGGGTCTTGACAAATACCTTGTATTTGAGATGCCTTTGAGAGGCCGTCCGGCATGGAGGATGCTATATAAATTGAAGTTGTTGTTGTAGGAGGTAGTGGGGGGAGCGAGGCAAAGAGACAATGGGATGGATTTCCAAATGTTGTGGGCAGAGAGGATGAAGGCCAGACCACCTTTGATGCTTTAATCAGTAACAGATTGAGCTCCAACCCGGTAGCATCTACATATCAACTGTTTTGCTTCAATGTTGATAATATTGACCAAGTTTTGTACGGTGGATAAACAGTTTTTATTGAGTCAAAGTTAGCTTTATATTATTTCCATGAATGTCACGGTAATTAACTTAATGTGTAAGATCCTGTAATTGATGTGTTAAATTAATATCTTAAATTGTGATTGCATATACGGATGGTTGCACCTGATGGGAATTGCTGGTGATTGAGTTGGTGGAGAAGACGGAGGATTGTGTATAATAACAATGTGTTTTTGGTCCGTGTCAGCTATCTTCTCGTAATGATATGGTTGCAGCTGGAAAAGGAGCTGTGTTGCAATTCGATTTTCCACAGAAACCAGTTTTTGCAATGGACGGTGTGTGAAAGGTCACCCAGTGAAACTAGAAAGATCGAGCAGAAAGGAGATCGAGAGGAGAGGAGAAACAAGATTGGAAGGGGAAAGACGAGCAACTCTACAAAATACTTGAATACTTCTCAGATGTCAAACAGAAAACTGAACAACTCTATAAAATCCCTTCTTTTTGGTGAACTTAATAATTTGGACTAATTTGGACAGTTGAAAAATTTAACTTTGTTTTCCATCTTGTTCACAATATGTTTGGTCACCATTAGAGAATTTAACAGAGCCTACTGCACGTAAGAATTATTGTATTATATTTGTTTGGTCACCAATAGTATTACCAAACATTTGAACTAATTCATTACAATTAATAATTTTTTTTTGTAAAACATTTGTGTCATTCCTTACTTCACTGCTCGCCTTGGAGGGGGTACAACGTAGATTCACTAGGTTGGGTACCTGGGATGAGGGGAATGAGTGTTGAGGATAGGTTGAGCAATCTAGGCCTATATTCTCTAGAATATAGAAGAATTTGAGATGATCTTATAGAAACCTATAAGATTATTACGGGGCAAGACAGAGTAGATAGTGGGAGGCTGTTTCCCCGGTTGGAGAAACTGTAACCAGGGGTCATAGTCTGAAGATTAGGGGTCAGCCCTCTCGCACTGAGTTGAGAAAACAATTCTTCACTCAGAGGATAGTGAAATTATGGAATTCTTTACCCCAAAGGGCTGTGGATGCTCAGTCCTTTAACACATTCAAGACTGAGATTGATAGATTTCTTATGGATGAAGAGGTTAAGGGATATGGTGATAAGGCGGGTAGGTGGAGCTGGAATAGATCAGCCATGATTTTATTTAATGGCGTTGCAGGCTTGAGGGGCTGAATGGCCTACTCCTGCTCCTAATTCTTATGTATCTTTATGGGCAAAGAGTGACAGCAATTTGCACACAAAGATACAGCATTGTCCCAGAAACTTCGTGGATTGAGAGACCAAATTATGAATTTTATTTAATGGATCAAACTTGCCCAAGATTTCGATCTGTCCTAGTCTGCCCCACCCTGTCCAGGTTTCTCACTTGTAAGGTGAGTACAATGGAACGGAGCATTTGGGGGACAAGGAGGAGTCCAGACCCGGTAGAGCGAAGGCAATAGGTACTGTTGTGAGGAGAGAGGAATTTAGAGGGGCAGGGGGTGCAAATGAGTGTGAGGATCATGAAATCGATCCAGTCCAAGACAGGGAGCCACTAAAGTGTGGGAGGGACTGGGGTAATGGGGGAGAGAAGTTTGGTATGGATGAGAATGTGGGCGGCAGAATTTTGGATAACCTGGATTTTGTGAATGGAGGAGGAAGGCAGACCATCTAGTAGGGCATACGAATATTCCGGGCAAGAGATGACAAAAGCATGAACGAGGGTTTTGGCAGCTTTCGGGGTGTGATATTGGCAGAGACGGGTGAAGCATCAGATATGTAACACAGTGGTGCTGGTGAGAGACCAGATGTGGGGTTGTAAGGATTATTGGGGGTTGAACCTGACGTCTAGGTTATGTACAAATTTGCAGAGTTTTAGGTGCAGGTTGGGTAGGTTATTTTTATATTAGTATTTTATTAAGTTAGAAGGGAAAGCAGACATGTGATTTTTGGTAACTGACTTCATTAATGATCAAGTGAGACAAAGAACTAAAAATCCTTGATTGAATGAGGGTCAATGGTGTGCGCAAATAACTGCAGCGTTTCATTCACAAATTACACAATCACTACACTTGACATTATATTCTGTGAAGCATTTTGTGACATCTCAAAATATGATATTACCAACGACAACAACAATAGCCAGGAAATTACATTGTCATAGCAGGAATGTGGGAGTTGGGAGCATTCCAAATGGCCAATGGATTAATGACAGAGCAACCCTTACAATTCAACGTGACGATAGCATCAGCCATTTCCACCCTGTTAGAGAGAAGTATCCCCCACCCCCTTCAAGTTACAATGAGTGTGGCAATCTCCCCTTTAGTGAGAGGAGAATGATTACACAAAAATACAAAGCATATTACTTTTAGTTTCACTGTGAGCTGGTAAATTTTCCACATAAGAATATAAGAACAAAATAATTAGGAGCAGGAGTAGGCCATTTGGCCCTCAAGCCTGCCCTTCCATTCAATAAGATCATGGCTGATCTTCTAATCTAATTCCACCTACCCACCTTATCCCCATATCCCTTAATCTCTTCATTCATAAGAAATATATCAATCTCTGACTTGAAAATGTTCAAGGACTGACCATCCCTGCCCCATTCAAAATTGCTGGCATCACCCCCCTCCTTAAGAAACCCTCACTAGATCCCTCAAACCTGAGCCACTACCGCCCTATTTCTAACCTGCCCTTCCTTTCAAAAGCACTGGAATGTGTTGTTGTCAACTAACTCCGTGCCCACCTCTCCTCTCACTCCCTCTTCGAACCCCTCCAGTCCGGTTTCCGCCCTGCCCACAGTACAGAGACTGCGCTTGTGAAAGTCACAAACGACATCCTCTCTATCTGTGACCAGGGCTCCCTCTGCCTCCTTATTCTCCTGGACCTGTCCGTTACGTTCGACACAGTCGACCACACCATCCTCCTCCACCGCCTGTCCTCCGTCATCCACCTCAGTGGGACCGCACTCGCCTGGTTCGAGTCCTTCCTCACAAACCGCCAGCAGTACATCTCCACAAACTGCTTTTCCTCCCGCACTCACCCGGTTACCTGTGGGGGACCCCAGGGATCCATCCTTGGCCCCCTCCTCTTGCTCATCTATACGCTCCCTCTTGGGGATGTCATCCGCAGACATGGGGCACACTTTCACATGTACGCGGATGAAACCCAACTCTAATTCTCCACTTCACATTGCGCTCCCCAGTCTCCTGATGTTCTGTCAGCTGCCTGTCGGACATCAGGAGCTGGATGAGCACAAATTTCCTGCAGCTGAATCATAGAATCGTAGAATCATAGAATGTTACGGTACAGAAGGAAGCCATTCGGCCCATCGAGTCTGTGCCGACGCATTGACTGAGCAAGTCACTTTCATTAACTCCAATCACCAGCTTTCTCCCCATAACCCTGCAAACCCGTCTTCCCCAGATATATATCTAGTACGGTCTGTCGATATGGAAATTTTCCGATTTAGATATATCGATGGGCTCATATCGAGATATACTGAAATATCGATATTTTCGGGTTTTTTGTACTACGCATGCGCGCGTGTCGCGAGGTGCGCGCGCATTCGGGGTGTGTGCACATTCGCAGATGTGCACGCATTCTTGGCCTATCTCCTCAGGAGGTAAATCTCTCTCTCTCTCTCTGTGTCTCTCAAACTCACTCTCTCCATCTCTGTGTTGTTCTGTCTGTGTCTCTCTCCTCTCTCACATCCCCCCCCCATCTCTCTATCTATCTCTCTATCTATCTCTCTCTCTATCTATCTATATGTTATCACATCCCCCCCCTCTCTCAGCCCTGTCTCTCCCGCCCCCACGCCCGCCATCTCTCTCTCCCCCCCCCAACACACCCCACCGATCTCTCCCCCACACGCACCCCCCCGGCGTCTCTCTCTCCCCCCCACGCACCCCTCCGGCGTCTCTCTCTCCCCCCACCCCCCCTCGCTGTCTCTCTCTCTCCCCCACCCTCCCCGCTGTCTCTCTCTCCCACCACCACCTCCCCCCGCCGTCTCTCTCTCTCCCCCCCCGGCCGTCTCTCTCTCCCCCGCTCCCCCACCCCGCCGTCTCTTTCTCCCCCGCTCCCCCACCCCCGCCGTCTCTCTCCCCCCCATCCCTTGCATAACTGTATATTGTATTCGAGGACTATGAATACATTATGGCGGCTTTGCACCTCGGTCTGTGCATTGTGTATAGAGATGAGCATTCTGGGTCTTGTAGTTCAGTGTGCGCATTCCGATTTCCCCCCCTCGATATATCGATTTTGCAATATATCAATATTTTTGAAATGTCTATATCGGCATATCGATATGAAAATTATATCGGATATAACCGATATATCGATATATCACCGGACCCTACTATCTAGTTCTCTCTTAAGAGCTGCTACCGAATCGGACCTCACTACCCTTTCAGGCAGATCATTGCAAATTCGAACAACGCACTGAGAAAAAACATTTCTTCTAACCTCCCCTCTGCTTCTTTTGGTAGATATCTTAAGACTGTGACCATGGGTCACAGACACACCTACCAGCGTAAACAGCTTTTCCCTATCTAGCCTGTCGAAACCTTTCATGATCTTGAAGACCTCCATCAGGTCCCTGCGTAACCTTCTCTGCTCTAATGGAAAAGTCCTAACTTCTCCAGTCTGTCCTCATAGCTAAGGTTCCCCATTCCTGGTAGCATTCTCGTGAATCTCCTCTGCACCCTTTCCAGTGCCTTAATGTCCTTCCTGAAGTAAGGTGCCCAGAACTGGACACAGTACTCCAGCTGAGGCCTAACCAGTGTTTTGTATAAATTAACCATAACCTCCCTACTCTTATACTCTATGCCCCAACTAATAAAGCTCAGTACACCAAATGCCTTTTTTACTGCCTTATCTACTTGGTATCTACTTGCTACCTTTAATGATTAACTTACTTGATCACTCTCTGTACATTCACCCCCTTAAGATTGAGCTACCAAGACTATATTGCCTCCTATCATTTTTCCTACCTAAGTGTATCACTTCGCACTTATCCACATTAAAATCCATCTGCCACATGTCAGCCCATTCCACCAATCTGTGTATGTCTGCTTGCAGTTGTTTACAGTCCTCCTCACTATTTACTACCCTACCTAACTTTGTATCATCTGCAAACTTGGAAATAGTGCTCTCTATGCCCAAGTCCAGATCATTAATATATATATTAGAATGAGCAGTGGTCCCAATACCAATCCCTGGGGGACACCGCTGCACACCTCCTTCCATTTCGAGAAACACCCATTAACCACCATCCTCTGCTTTCTGTCACTCAGCCAGTTCTATGTGTGGTCTCACAAGGGCCATATACAGTTGGAGCAAGACTTTCCCTACTCTTATATTTTAATCCTACTGTAATGAACTCCAACACACCATTAGCCTTCCTAGTTGCTTGTTGTAACTGCAGCCACACTGCCTAAAGGATCAGGGACAGAGCATCCCTTATAATTGGGCGTGTCTACAGTATCAGACATTCCCGCCCTTTTAGAGAGAGAAAGTAGCAACAGGACAGCCCTATTAGAGAGAGAGAGAGAGATGGAGGAGCCACACCCACCCACCCCCCCCCCCCCCCCCCCCACCCCCACACACATGCACCACCCCCATTGGAGAGATTGGATTCCCCCACCCCCTGTTAGGGTGACAGAAGATCACCACCACCTACTTCAGAGTGAGATGCCCAACCCCCCCCCCACCCCACAATGTCAGAGAGAGAGTAGCCTCATCCCCTCATATTAGGGTGAACAAACCCAACCCCCACCCCCTACCTACCCACATCAGAGAGAGGAGACTCCCACCTCACTCCTGAGATAAAGAAGACCCCCTCCACCCAGTGATATAAAGAGGAGCAGACATTTGAAAGCCAGACAAGACCCTCCCATTAGAGACAGAGGAGCACCTCACCACCCCCTCAAAAAAGCATAGTGACTGTGTGTTTCATACTTATAGAGGTGGTCTCTGTATCTATCTCACACTCTCTCAAACTCTCTATTTCACCACTACTTTCGGCACTGTTACCAGCCTTCTAACAACTACTGCCATCCCCGTACAATCCAGTTTCAACAGTGTGGCTGAAGGCATGGTCAAAAGGTAAGATCTTCAGACTGTACATGATGGAGGCAAGAGAGGAGGTCAGATGAACATATTACGGAAAATTACTCCAGAATTTGGAGGCAGTGATGCAAAATGCCTGACCACCATCAATGGGCATGAAATGCAGGGGACCTGTAGCCGGCCATTATCTACTGATAGGAAGGATCGGATAGGCTGATCAGGGGTTAGGAGATTGGAGAGTTGGGGTGAGCCTAGGCAGTGGAGGAAATTGAAAGGGAGTACGAGGGTAAGCAGTTAACAACTGATTTCCCTGGAGCACGGTCGCTTGTTGAACTCAAAACATTGTGCAGATTTCTGCATTTTATCACTTTTAACGCTCAAAGATAACAATGCATAAGATAATCATGTGGATAAAAGCATATTTTTGTAACACAAAGGTCCACATACCTGGGTTGATGGCTGTCAGGCTCGATCACTGCCTGGGAAACAGTGTAAGTTGTTAATGAGCTCCAGTAACCCAACTTCAGCTTTATAAACAAACAAACCAGATTACCTTCACTTTCACTATGAGCTGCTAACTTTGCCACAAACATTACCATATTTGGGTAAGCAAGAAGGGAAAGCAGTCATATGATTTCTGGTAACAGACTCGATTTACGATCAGTTGTAAGGAAAAGGGCGAGATATTGCCGGAGACGGGCAATCCATCAGAGGTGGAAGAAAGCGGTGCTGGTGAGGGACTGGATGTGGGAGAGAAAAGACAGTTGGGGGTCGAACCTGATGCCTAGGTTGCACATGGGTTCGGAGAGTTTCAGGGACAGGCTGGAAAGGTGGAGGAGGTGAGAGCCGTGTGATTGGAGACATTGATGAGAGCCAAAGAGTAGGGCTTCTATTTTGTCAACATTCAGCTGTAGGAAGTTCATGCTCATCCAGCTCCTGATTTCTGTCAGACAGGCTGACAGTACATCAGGGGACTGGGGGTTTGCAAAGTGAAGTGGAGAAACAGAGTTGGGTTTCATCAGCGTACATGTGGAATCGTACCCCATGTTTGTGGATGACATCCTCAAGAGAGAGCATGTAGACGAGGAAGAGGAGGGGGCCAATGATGGATCCTTGTGGTACCCCACAGGTTGTTAGTTGGGTGAGAACAGGAGGAAAAGCCATTACATAAGTTGCACAAGTGAACTTAATACACATGAATATTTTTGCATCTGCATTCATGTCACTCGGTCTTTGTGTATCCATGTCTGTCTGAGTGCGTGTGACTATGTCTCTGTATTGATTTCACTGGGGCCCACAGGAAATGGTTTGATTGTGGGTACGCCGCTGTTTTTCCTGTTATTAAGAATATAAACTGCAGTTCCCTGTTTTGTGGCTAACGCCCTGATTCTGCTTACTCAAGGAACTCAAGAAAACATTACCTTACAGTTCAAATCAACTGTATTTACAACAATTCTACATTCTCAACTATCCAACTGTCAATGAAATAAATCAGCCCAGTTTAACTTGTTGCTGTATGCTTAAGGTATATTTTAGCCGTGTTTGATTTCCATGTTGTTTTTGCCCTTTGCTCTTGTGTTGTGTCTGTCTCCAGGAGAGGCTGTGAGTTCAGTTACCACCCGATAGTCCAAAGGTTTCAATTGTCCGAAGGTTCGTTAGTCCGAAGCTTCCCCTAACCCTAACCATAACACTAACCCTAACCCTAATCCTAAATTTTCGGATTAACAAACCTTATTTTCGGACTATCGAGCGGTAACCACGGTAACCGCGCCGCGTATAGGAAATTTGTGTGTTTGGACTATCGAAACTTCAGACTATCGAGTGCCCCCCGTGAGTTCAGCTCTGCCCGTCCTCTGTGGTTAGGTATCTCAGCGCCTGGTTTCCTGTCTTTCTGTACAAACAATGTAGCGGATGCAGAACAGGAAGTCTGCACTTCAGATGTTGAATTGACACGCCATGAATTCTGTCTGTGCCCAACTATGCAGCAGGGAGGACGGCCCCCACCCAACCCTTCCCCCATACTGTGTGCTCTGCCTGTCCCGGGCTGTGTATGGCAACCAAGTCTGTGGGTGTCTCTGGATCTGGATTGAGTTCGCAGTCCAGCGCCATCATCGCATTTCAACTCCAAGTATCAGCTCCAAAGTAGGCCTAATGTGGTAATTTTCTGAAAGGTCATTTACCTTCATGGTTAACCTCAGCACCAGGTCTGTTGAAATCTGCGGATATCAGGCTCTAGCTGAACAGTGATCAGATCAGGCTGCAACCTGGAGTAGCCTGTACAGCTCTATTTCGTGACTCCAACTTGGCTTCCAAGGAACCCGCAGACATCACCACTGAGTCCAGGAATCTGTCTGTGTCTTTCCATGTCTGCACCGAAGGGACTTGAGACTCAATCCAAGGTTATTTGTGGGATACCGCTTTGTGCAATTGACTATTATTGTCCTCCCACAAATATACAATTGATTCATTTACAATGTATTTTTATCGCTCAGAAAAAACATGGATAAAGCATACACATAGCTCGGGTGATGACTATTCGGCTTGATCACTGCCTGGGAAACAGTGCAAATGGTTAGTCATCTCTAGTCACCAATGCTCAGCTTTTTTCACTGGAAGCTGGTAACTTTCCAACCTCTTGACATTGCCATATTTGGTTAAGTTTGGAATCATAGTTGTAGTCCTTCAGCTCAGTGGTGAGAGCCATACAAGTGAGAGACCTGTGGTTTCTCCTCAACCTCCAGGTAGGTTGGGGAGAAACCTTGGGCAAATTTGACTATTCCACATGACCTATAATCCCTCCAGAAAAGAGGAATAATAAAATTAGTCACTTCAACCCACTGTTTCTGGGACACTACTGTGCGCAATTGGCTGCCACGTTTCACCCACAACTAAACAGACAATTCACGTGAGACCTTTAGAAGATGTGAAAAAGCGCTATATCAAATGCAAGGATTATTAGTATATTATTATTTTATTAAGTTAGAAAGGAAAGCAGCCATGTGATTGATAATAACAGACTTGATTAACGTTCAAGTGAGATAAAGAACTAAAAATCCTTGACTGAATGACAGACAATGTTGTGCGCAAATAATTGCAGTGTTTCACTCACAAAATACACTGTAATGTCACTGTACTTGACATTATATAATGTGAAGCAATGTGCAACAGCTGAAAATACGATAATTACCACGACAACACCAGTTAGAAAATGACATTGCTATAGCAGGAATATGCGAGCTGGGAGCATTCCAAATGGTCAATGGATTAGTGACGGAGCAACTCTCACAATTGGATGTGACCACAGCATCAGCCATTCCCACTCTGTTAGACAGAGAGAGAGCGAGAGAGAGGAGTACACTGCCACACTCCCCCCCTCCCCCCCCCCACCCCCCCACTCCCCAAACCCATGTGGGAGAGAGGAGCCCCCTCCTCACTCCAGTTAGAGAGAGGAACCCCACTCTGGTACAGAGGCGGAGAAACCTTTCCCCCCGTTAGTGAGAGATAATACCCCAACCCTGTTTGATATCATCTCCCTCCACCCCACCTCTGGAAACAATGGAAACCCACCCATGGCCTGTTGGAGTGAGAGGACACCAACCCCCCACTCCATTAGAGATAGAGGACTCCCCCTCACTGTTAGAGATAGCGAGGAGCCCCACTAGAATTATAGAATCATACAGCACAGATGGCGGCCATGCAGCTAATCATGTCTGCACAGTATCTGAAAAGAGCAATCCAACTAGCCCAATTTCTCTCAGTAGGCCTGCAATCTTGTCCTCCCCAAATACTCATCTACTCTCTTAAAAGGTGTTAATCAATCAGCCTCCACAATCTTTGATGTAATGCATTCAAGATCCGAACAACTCACTGGATGAATTTTTTTTCCTAACATCCCTTCAGTTTCTTTTAACAACTATGCCCCCTCCCTCCCTCCCTCCCTCCCCATCGTCTTGAAAACCTGTATTAATTCCCCTCTGAATCTCCTCATCTTCAGTGTGAATAATCCTAGTTTTGCTATCATCCTCTCAAAATTAAGGTCCAGGATACGGGGTACCATCCTTGTAAATCTCATTATCCCCTCTCCAACTGCTTTCCTAAAGTGTTGTGCCCAGAAAAGAAAACAGTACTCCAACTGCGACCTAAGCAGCGTTTTGGGAATATTGATCTTAACCTCCTGACTTTTG
Source organism: Hydrolagus colliei (assembly GCA_035084275.1). Taxonomy (NCBI): domain Eukaryota; kingdom Metazoa; phylum Chordata; class Chondrichthyes; order Chimaeriformes; family Chimaeridae; genus Hydrolagus; species Hydrolagus colliei. Next base: position 1,130,640 of record CM068778.1, read on the forward strand.
TATCCTATGCCCTATTTATAAATCCTAGTATTCCTTCTGCTTTTTAATAACAATAATAATCATAGTAATCCCTGCATTTGATATAGCGGTTTTCACATCTTCTGGAAGTCGTTAAGTGTAAGTTAATTGACTATACTTGTGGGCAAATTGTGGCTGCCAATTGCTCACAGCTGCATCCCACAAACAGTCGTGGATTGAAATGACCAATTTTATTATTGTGGTGTTTTTGGAGAGACTAACGTTAGACGTGTGGAGTAAGGAAACCTGCCCAAGGTTTCGCCCTGACCTGCCTGGATTTGAACACAGATCTCACGCGAGTGCTCTATTCATTGAGCTACAGGACAGTAGAATCTACCTGTCTTGCCACTTTAAGAGAAGACACGAAGAAGTGCTATATTAAATACATGGATTACTTTTGAATTATTGCAACAGAGGATCCAAAAACACTTGTCTTTTAAGATAATTCCCAATAACAGTATTTAGAGGAAATCACACAGATGGTTATTTTCAGTTTCATGCTGAGTATTCTCAAGATTGTACATTGTCAAAGACTGCCAACGGAAAGGGAGTTCCTCTCTCCAGTTTCCTGACTGACAATTTTCCATATAAAATCTTCACATGTTTATTTGTGCAACATTGCCTGGGCGAAACGAAAAGTGCGGAAATATTTACGAAAATTGCTGGTACGTTGGAGGTACTTGCAGAGGAATATTGTTAAAAAAAACTTTGGAGCCAAAAATGTTTGTTGCTCTTGAGGTACATATTATTGCCTAACTATATTATTTTCACTTTATTGATGAAAATGAAACATGAGTAAATAAGGCATACCAGCTGGTTGGAAACCACAATTATGAGTTATTCTGTACGCCATCTGCATGATTCACGAAGATAGCCAGTCACTTGCTCACAGAGCTGTTTAAGTTGAGAATTTTAGATTTCAGTATCCTCTCATCTTCGTATCCCTCCAGGTCCGAGCAGCTCCTACCTCTCCAACCAGTTTATTTCCCAATCAAATGCCAGTCCCCTCTGCTCTGCTCCATGATTCAATGTGAAGGAGGTGATGCGCAACGAAAACTGTTAGGGGGGGCACAGCTATTTAAAGTTTGGACTCCACTGCATTACATAATGTCACTGAGTCCCAGATTGGAAATGGTGCACTTGTGGATACGGTGCTGTTTCTCTGTTAATATCATATAAACTGCAAGTTTAGGCTGTGCGTATAATGCACTGATTGTGGTCACACCAATCAACTCAATGCTACTTGACTTTAGAGCTCAAATTAGCAAGGTTCTACATTCACAACCATCTGATTATCAGTGATACGGAGTAGCCTAATTTGAGCTGTGGCTGCATTTTATGGTATATTTTAGCTGTTTTTGATTTCTATGTTGTTTTTGTCCTTGGCACTTGTGCTGTAAATGTCAGCAGCATAGAGGAACATGAGCGAGTTCAGCTTTGCATAAGTGCTGTAGTCAGCTAACTCAGCACCTTGTTTCCTCTTTTTCAACACACAATGACAGCCAAAAGACGCCTGGGCTTAAGTTGTTAACTGAAAATACCCAGACATTTGAATTTTTTCAACTATGCAGCACGGCAATGACTTCCTTGGACAAACTGATTCTCTGCCTGTAGTGAGGCAAGTGAAAACTCTGCTCCCCGATTATCCCAGTCCTTGCCAGACTGCACTGTCTCCCTGTCCCAGAGAGCATCAGTTTCAAGATCCTCATGCTTGTATTCAAACACCTCGACTCCTCTGCACCCCATACCTGTCTTGCCTCTTCTCTCCTCACAACAGCACCCATTGCCTTTGCTCCACTCGGTGTGGCCTCCTACTGGTCCCCTGAATCCTCTGCTCCACCATGGGTAGCCGTGCTTTCAGCCACTTCACCCCGAAGCTCTAGAATTCCCTTCCTCACTCCCTTCACCTCACTCCCTCTCTTCCTACCTTTAAGTCTCTGATAAAGACCTTTCTTTTCGACTACGCTTTTAGATACCTTCTTCAGCCTCCCACGAGCTCGTCCACGGGATCTGTTATTGGGAAGTGTTCTGAGACACCATTCGGTGTGGAGGCTGCTCTATAAATCCAATTTATTGTTGTTGCTGTTGTGGCCATGCTGTGTTACATTAGATTTGTAAAGTGCTTTTCACGTTGGTTGGACATCCCAAAGTGCTCAGCAGTCTTAGATCCGGACATGAAAAAGGTTAGTTGAGGAGAGGGTTGGGATGAGGGAAGGCAGAGAAGTACAAAGATGGCTGATGGAAACATTGAAAAGGTGTGTATTAACATGCGCCTTGAAAGAGGATTGGAGGGAGCGAGGTAGAGTGATTTCCAAAGTGATTCCAATGGATATGGGCAGAGAAGATAGGGAGATATGATTGGGAAACATGGAGCAGGCTGCATCAATGGCGTGAGGAGAAAGTTTGATAAGTACTCCGTCAGAGAGGTAGGAGGCGGCATGGCCATGTCCAATACTCTGATGGATGGGGAGCCAGTGGAGCAGGGTGAGGGTGGGGCTAATTGGGCCACAGTATCTGGTGTGGTATGGCACAACATGTGCTGTGGTTTTCTTGATAATGTGCAGTTTCTTCAGTGAAGAGTTGGACAGCCTGACAAGCAGGGACTTATTGTAGTCAAAGCTTTGGGACACAAATGCTTGTATCATCGACTATCACCCCGGCAGTCACACTTTCCCACCCACTCATTGGAACCCCTTTAGTACATTATCATTTAATATGATTGCTGCTTCCTCCTTATTCTTATTTTCAACTTTTAGAAGTGTATTCTTTGAATCACGTTGGAGTTGAATATTTGTGTTTCTGCTCTGAAACTTAAAACAGTAGTTATACAAATGGCATGTTTCTCTGCTTGAGGGTGATTAATGGAGTACTGCAGCTCAATCGTTCGAGCACTTACCTTGCAAACAAGAGACCTGGGTTAGATTCCCAGCAGGTTAGAACAAAGTCTTGGGTAAGTTGCCTGACAAAAACAACAAAATTGCATTTGTAGAGCACCTTTCTTGTTGGGAGATTTTTACCGCAGAAGCCTGATTGTAATCCTTCAAGAAAAACAAATAATAATTAATTTGTCACTTCAATCCACGACTGTTTATTATCCCGACTCTACATTGTTTTTTATGTGGGCTTATGTGCCCCTCCTTTCTCTCTGGCACATAAGCCCACTCACCATCACTCCCCACCTACACCTCATATCCCTCTCTCCCCAACTCCCACCCCCACGCACCCACCACCACCACCCCATTGATCGCTCACTTATACTCTCTGTATTTGCTTTTTGGCAAATGTCCAGACCCAGGCTGTGCCTTCTGAAATGTTGTGCTTCCACCAACACGTCCCACCACCTCACAAAGGAACAGGAGTATGCCATTCAACCCCTTGAGTCTGTTTTGCCTTTAATTAGATTGTGTCTGATATATATCTCCACTGATCCTTTCAATTCCAATTTTCCATTTTCACTCCATATCCCTTAATAACAAAATTACATTTATAGAGCACCTTTCACGTCAGGAGGACAAGTCACTGAACAGTCAGGTCGGGACCTGACTGTTCAGTGAGAGGCATGATAGTGTGAGGGGCTGGAGTGAGTTAGGAGGGGAGTGAGAGAGTTGGGAGGGCAGCAGAAGGCATGGTCGAAGAGGAGGGTCTTGAGACCGGCCTTGAATGACGCGAGGGACAGGGTGAAGGGACAGTGGGAAGCAGTTCCAGAGTGTGGGGCACAGAGGCTGAATCCCTGTCCACTAATAATAGGGTAGGTCGGGCTGAATGGAGGAGACAAGGAGGTTCATAGATGGACAGCAGGTCGGAGAGTTAGGGGTGGGAGCAAGGCCGTGAATGGCCTTGAAGGTAAGGATGAGGATCTTGATCTCTTAATAGCCCGACCTATCAAAGATTTATCAATATCTCACTTGAAGCTGTAGATAGTTCCAGCATTTGCATCCTTTTTGGGAGATTTCTACCTCCATTTGTAGGAAACAAAAATAATTCTTATTTCATTCTTAAATCACCTGGTTCTCATTTTAATACTATGTCCTCTTATTTTGGATTCTACCACCAAAGGAAATACCTTCTCTCTGTCTAGCCTCTCTATTCCCTTTGTCGTCTTCAATACCTCAATCAAATCACCCTTCAACCTTCTAACCACAAAAACTAAACCCACATGCTACTCTTAAACTATCATTCTCTCCCACCACCCTCCTCGCCTTCTCTCTATCTCCTGGACCCCACCGTTACATTCTTCTGCTTGAAACTGGGCATTCCATGTTGTGTACATAGTGACTCTCGGTGTTGGATGTCCCAGAGCAGCCAGGGCAACTGTCCCATTGTTCACTCTTTCCACACGAATAACCTGCAAATAAAAAGACCACTTCATTCTCCCTCATCCATGCCATCCTCAACTCTCCCACCTGCTCACTCTTTCCAGTCATTTCTCTCCCACCACCCCAAATACTATCTATGCCATTCTCTGCTCCATCCCCCCTCCAACCACCAGCCCACACAACATTAAACCTGTCCGCATGTCAGTCCATCTAGTTGTTAATGCTGGGAAAGTAGATTACCAATAAGAGCCGCTGATTGCATTCAGCCAAAATATTACATCAAGCATCCCAGACGAGTAGCATCTTGAGCTCAGTATTAAGAGCACTAATTTTACAAGCGATAAACGTAGGCATGATTCTCAGCTGAATGAAATGGTGGATAAGTTTCTTCACTCCATATACACCGCCTGTGCAGCTAACAAGAAGCAGTCGACTGGCCGATCTTTATTCTAGGGTTAAGAATTCCTTCAAAAAGAATGAAATATGTGGTCATTGAATCCATGAGAGATGGTGGGACACTGTTGTGCACAACTGACTCTTGATTTTCGACCATAACTTATACAGTGAATTCACTTACTATTAAATTATTTGAGGTACTTTGAGACGTCTGGAAGAAGCGAAGAAGTGCTATATTAAATTCATGGATTATTATTGAATTATTGCAACAGAGGATGTAAAGCTACGTGTGTTTTAAGACAATTACCAATAACAATATTTAGAGGAAATCACAAAAATGGTTACTTTCAGTTTCATGCTGAGTTTCATGCAAGATTGTACATTGTAGCTCCCCATCCCTTGGAGGATCAAATTAAAAATCCTCATCCTCACCTTCAAGGCCATTCAAGCCTTGCCCCCACACCTAAATCTCCGACATGCTGTCTCCCTATCAGCCTCCACTCAGCACTGCTCCACGTCCACTGCCCTAACCACCCCATCATTGGTGACCGGGCTTTCAGCCTCTCTACTCCCACAATGTGGAACTCCATCCTGCAATCCCTTCGGCTCAACTCCTCTCTTTTCTCCTTCAAGGCCGGTCTGAAGACCTTCCTCTTCAACCCTGCCTTCTGCTCCCCTTCTAACTCTTCCAGGTCGCAACCTGATTGTTCAGTGCTTTGGGACGTCCTCCTGGTGTGAAAAGCGCTCTATAAATGTAATTTGTTTTTGCTGTCAGAGGCTTCCAGTGGAAAAGGAGTTCCTCTCAGTTCTCTCCCAGTTTCTTGGCTTACAATTCTCCAGATAAAATCCTCATGTGCTTTATTATGCAACATCGACTGGGCCAATAGAAAAGAGTGGGAATATTTTCAAAAAATGCTGGAAATTGGGACACTTCTCAGAATATTGCAGGGGAATTTTGTACAATTTTTAGGACACAATAATGTTGGTTGCTCTTGAGGTAAATGTTGCTGCCAAATTACAATCATTTTTACTTGATTGATGAAAATGAAAGATGAGGAGATAAGGCATACAAGATAGTTGGAAACCACAATGATTAGTTATTGCTGCATTCCATTGGCATTATTTACAATGATAGCCAGGCTCATCTTATGTATTCTGTCTGCATACAGATAATGTATAAGGGTAGCAAACTGAATGGATACCGTTGAGAATGTTGAAGAAATTGAAGAACAAAGAAGTTGAGAAGTTTAGGTTTCAGTATCCATTCATCTCTAAATCCCTTCAGTTCCTTCCAGCTCCTTGCATCTCTGACCAGTTTACTTCCCAATCCACCACTAGTCGCCTCTGCTCTATTTACTCCGAACTCCATTCAACCTAGAGGAGCCACCATTTTGGCCATTTTGGAGTCCTGTATCTCAGTGATTGGAGATTTTGCCTTACAAGCGTGATACCTGTTTTCGAATCCAGACAGGTCAGGGTGAAACCTTGGGCAACCACATGCCTAATAATTATCTCTCCAAAAAAAACCTCAATAATAAAATGGGTCAATTCAATCCACAAATGTTTGTGGGACTCTGCTGTGCGCAATTAGCTGCCACATGTCGCCCACAAATATACAGTCGATTCACTTTACAGTATATTCTGTGAAGCACTTTGAGTCATCTAGAAGATATGAAATGACTGTGTGTTTGGGTTAAATTGTAGTGACTGTGCGTTTGGTGTCTCTCTCTCACATGTACACACAGTGGGACAGACTGATGGAATGACAACTTTGATAACCAGTCACTACAGTGTACAGAATGTAATACATTACACACTGTGTAGACAGTCACGGCCTCAGTCACTATCTCACAAACACTCTCAACCCAGGTCTGAATACCTGCAGTGATTCCAGCTGATTCTTTCCATCTGAACTGAACTTATTCCCCTCCAGCCTGAAAAAGCAAATAAACATCTGATCACCATATAAACTGGAAACTGTTCATGGCATTGTTTATTCAATAAATAAATGGCCTCAAACTGGTTCCATTCTGACACCCAGCCCTGTTCTCTGTGTGTTTATCACATTAAACACTAGAAGATCACACAAACACTCACCAGATCCTCTCCAGGTTGGTGCTGGTCGGTAAGGAGGTCGCGGATGTAATAATCAATAATAAATAATAATCCTTACGTTTATATCGCGCTTTCCACATCTTATCGATGTCCCAAAGTGCTTCACAGAATACAACAATGTCCCATGGTTGAGACCAGAGCAGGGGGGAGGGGTCATGGTTGGAGCGAGGAAAGTAGGAAAATTGACCGTATGTTCGTGGGCAAAACGCGGCAGCCAAATTGCGCACAACAGTGTCCCACAAACAGTCGTGGAAGTGGGGCCGGGGTAGAAAGGGGGAAAAGAGGATAAGGGGGTGAGGGAGGCGAAGGTGGGGAACAATTAGATATAAAAAGGGGAGAGAGAGGGGGGGCAAGAGGGAAGAGAGAGAAGGGGAAAAGGGGGGAGAGAAAGTGGGGGAAGGGAGTAAGGGAAGAAGAAGAGGGGGGTATAGGAGGGAATCAAACAACAACAATAAACAACAAAATCAACAGTAACAAGCAATAAAAGCAATAACAAAAATCAATAGTATTAACAACAAAAACAACAACAGTCCTGCAACCGCTCCTTGTCCTCGCCGCCCGCTGCCCGCCCGGACCATCTTCAAAAGGTTGGGTGGGGCGAGGCCATGAAGGGCTTCGAATGTGAGGACCAGGGTCCTGAACTGGATCATCTGGATGATGGGGAGCCAATTAAGTCGGGCGAGGAAGGGGGAGATGCGGTCATGATGCTTGGAGCAGTGGAGGACACAGGCCACAGAGTTCTGGATTATCTGCGGCTTCTAGAGGGAGGAATTGAGAAGGCCTACCAGGAGAGTGTTTGCATTATTGAGCTGGGATGTAATGAAGGCATGAATGAGGGTTTCCGCGGCTTTGTGGGTGACCTAATGGCGGAGTCGGGAAATATTGCAGAGGTAGGGAAAGGCAGAGCAGGTCATGGCTTGGATGTGGGGGAGGAAAAACAGTTGAGGGTTGAACAAAACACCTAGGTTCCTGACTGGCTTGGTGAGGTTGAGTGTGCAACCATGGAGGTTGATGCTGCCAGTGCCTGGTGCATGAAGGCACTGGCACGAGCCAGTCAGTAGGGCCTCGGTCTTGTTGACATTCAACTGTAGAAAGTTAGCTCTCATCCAGGACTTGATGTCTGACAGACAGTCTGTCAGGACAGTGGTGGTCCTGGAGTCCAGGTTAGAGGTGGAGAGATAGAGTCTGCAGATGATGTCACCAAGCGGCACCATATAGATGTTAAAAAGTAGACACACTCCTAATACTCAACACTCAACAAAAAAAATTGGTCATTTCAACCCATGACTGTTTGTGGGACGCTGCTGTGCGCAATTGGCTGCCACGTTTCACCCACAAATATACAGTCAATTTACTTTACAATATATTCTGTGAAGCGCTTTGAGACACAATCTAGAAGACATGAATAGCACTATATCAAATGCAACGATTATTATTATATTATTGTTACCTACCTGGCTACCATCTTTGGCTGAAACGTCAGCCATATTGTCTCTTCGAGCATGTTGTAGAGTCAAAGCTGCCCTTGATGGTCCCTCCAGCCACACCCACCACAGACTGAAACAACAACAGCTCACATTTACGCAGTGCTTCTCATACAGGATAGAGTCCCAGAGCGCTTGACAGTGTTGGAGCATGACCTGTGTGCGGAGAGAGAGAAGGCATGGTCGAAGAGGAAGGTCTTGTTTTGGACACAGTGCTTTACCTCATTCATCGAGATGTCTCAAAGAGCTTCATGGGACACACCATACTGTGTGTGTTTTCTGGGAGAGCGAAATGTGGCAGCCGATTGCGCTCAGCGACTTCCTCACAAACAGACGTGGATTGAGGTGACCACATTAGTATTATGAAGGGATTATTACCCCCCTGAAAGTGATCCGCCAATCGACTAACAAGCGGGTTCCTACTGATTGCGTGTGTGAGCATCTGTGTGTGTGTGTGTGTGCAGAGTAAGGAAACTTTCCTACGGTTTTTGCCCTTACCTCACCCGCTTGGGAATGGAACCCAGATCCTCTCGCTTGCAAGGCGAGGGCGTTTGTAAAATACTTTAGCATTTAATGTTATCTGCTAATTGTTTCTCATGCATTCGTTTTGCCCCTCTAACTTCCTTTTCTAGTTCTCTCCTACATGTCGTATATTCTGATTGGTTGAATTCTGTATCTTGGGCCTGACACTTGTCATAAACCTCCATTTTTGCTTTATTTTCACCCCAATTGCCCTAGTCATCCAGGGAGGTTTGGATGCCCTACATTTTATCTTTGTTGGAATGTTTCTAACCTGTGCCCAAACTATCTCTTCCTTGAAGACTGCCCACAGCTTGTTAGCCGTTTTACCTGCCAATCTCTCTTTCCAGTCCACCTTGGCTAGGTCCTGCTTTAGCTCACTGAAATTAGCCTTCTTCCAGTTGAGTGTCTTCACCTTTGAGTGTTCCCTATCCCTTTCCATAATTACACTGAACCTAATGATATTGTGAGTATGGAATCTTGCCCAACAACTTGTCCTGCTGGGATTCAAACTGAGTTCTGTCTCACGTGAGTCTAGTGCTTTTACCATTGAGCTATATGATAAATGAATTTAGCAATACAATAATGAGAGTAACATAGGACACGAGGAGGCCTTTCAGCTCCCTCAGCCTGTTCCATAATTGTATATTATCGAAGATGATCTGTACTTTGTCTCCAGTTACCTGTCATTGCCCCCATATCATTTAATTCCCTAAAATAACAAACATCTATCCACATCATTCTTGAAAACATGAATGGATTCACAGCCTAGTGATGGAGTGAGTTCCAGATTTTCGCTCCCCTTTGTGGAATTCTGCAATGGCGTTTTCAATTTTGAGTTTGGATGTTACAAAATATGTTAAATCCCTAAGGATATGTGAAAATCCTCAATTTAAAAAGTATATATGTATTAATATAAGAACATAAGAATTAGGAGCAGGAACAGGCCATTTGAACCCTCGAGCCTGCCCCTTAAATAAAATCATGGCTGATCTTCTAATCTAACTCCACGTACCCGCCTAATTCCCATATCCCTTAATCCCTTGATCAACAAGAAATCTATAAATCTCAGTCTTGAATATATTCAAGCACTGCTCTTTTGGGGTAGAGAATTCCATAAATTCCCTACCCTCTGAGTGAAGAAATGTTTTCTCAACTCAGTGCGAAAGGGCTGACCCCAATCTTCAGACTGTGACCCCTGGTTACAGTTTCTCCAACCAGGAGAAACTGTCTCCCACTATCTACTCTGTCTTGCTCTTTAATAATCTTATAGGTTTCTATAAGATCCGCTCTAATTCTTCTATATTCTAGAGAATATGGGTTCTACAATATAGAGCTCAGCCTATATTGCTCAGCCTATCCTCAAAACTCATTCCCCTCATCCCAGATACAAACCTAGTGACTCTACATTGTAGTATGGTGAGTATGTCCTTCCTTAAATAAGGAGTCCAAAACTGCACACAATATTCTAGGTACGGTCTCAGCGGGGCCTTCTTCAGTTGCAGCAAGTCTTCCCTACTCTAAACCCTTTTGTAACCAATATACCGTTAGCCTTCCGAGTTGCTTGTTGTACCTTCAAATATTATGGAAAAAGAGAATGAAGAAGATACAGAAAGCACATTAAATGATTGTTTCCTGAGGTAATACATGGAGGTATTGTGTGTGAAGGTGTGAACAGCAGGGAAGCTAATTGCTTTGATAATCCTGGGACAAAAGGTGCCAGAAAAAAGCAACTGATTTTCTTTACTCAAAATGTAATGGCTGGAACCCGCGAATAGAGGAACCAGGACACTTGTATTCTATGATTAACAATTGATTTAATTACTTAACAAAATGCCCCAAATGCTTCACATTGATTTCATAAGCAGGGGTACAATAGGCAATACAGTAAACAGGGATACTTACATTAGTCATGCTTATAGTAGACAGGTTTACAAAAGGTAATCAAAACTCAATCAAAACATTTATATAGCGCCTTTCACGTCGAG